>BTPG01000007.1:133827821-133895176 GCA_036245525.1 Semisulcospira habei
CATCCATCTCCTGCTCATGACTCCTAATCGTCAGACGACATCCGCCTTTGAGGATCAATGAGTGCAACAAACTGGAATGGAAATCAAGAGATGAGACAGTAAAATGTGCAGAGGTCTGCGACTTTACACAAAACAGGCCAGAGCCCTGAAGTAAAAAATCACCCACCTGTGGTCAGCTGCATGAATGAGCTTATTCCTGCGCCAGCCACTAAGCACGGTGCTCCGCTATAGCGGAGCACCGTGCTTAGTGGCCGGCGCAGGACTGAGCTCACTCACGCCATTGGCCCCATCACACAAATGTATAGGCCGTTTGACAACGGACCGCACAACGTTTTTCTCAAATATCTCCGCAACGAAACACTTTTTCTGTACCACTTTAAGAACACATATCATTTAGTTAGTGCCAATTGACCTAATATGGAATATTTTAATGAACTTGTCGATTTTGCTGTACAGTCGTAAAAAGAATTGGTGAAAATACAAGAACAAGCTGAATAGAGTCCCGGACTCTTCAATATTGAGGTCAAGCATGCTACCTGCGCTGTTTCAGGTTTGAAAACTTGGACAATTCGCACGTGAAAATGGATCTTTGTTATACCGAGCTCCTTATATCTGCGGGACAGATAGGGATGAAAAAAAAAAATCAGTCATTTCATGAAAACGTTCCGAAGTTTCACGACTGTGAACTGACACATTGCTCGATTTTTCTGAAAAGCAAATCGTATTAGGTCAGCTTTCACTGAATGATATTTCGTTCTAAGATTGTTATAGAAAAGTGGTTCTTTGCGGAGATATTTGCAAAAAAAAAAAAAAACGTTGTGTGCTCCGATGTCAAACGACCTACAAAAGTTACAATGGCAAGAAATTCCCACATTTCCTTTGTCTTTCTCATCGTATCCAACCGTATCGTATCGATTTTTTTTTTTATTTCTTTTTTTGTGTTTTAGCTACCTCAAGTGGTAGAGCGCTCGACTTTCGTCCGAAAAGTCGCGGATTCTCATCCAGCTGGGGTCAAACATTTTTCAGACCCTATTCGGTGCCCCGTCTTTGAAATCACCTTCGTGGTGGACAAATGACGTTAACTCATTCGAGACGTGCCGCCTCCGGATACGCGCCATAAGCCGCGTATCCGGAGGAGGCACGTCTCGAATGAGTTAAAGCCCTAAACGTTTTTCTTCTCTTATCAAGTCTTACCTTTAGCGCTGTTGACGGTGAGGACTTGTGAGCTGACCAGAACCATACCGTAGTAGGCAAAGGCCGTGCCGAACCACAGGGTCCACAGTTGTAACGTGCTGCGCACATATTCACGCGCAAACAAATCCATCGGACGACCTAATTTCGCCTGAAATCACCACAAAAAAAACGGAGAAAATAATATGCCTAATTTTGTCTGGAAACCGTGAGCACGCCGAAAAACACGACTTTTGTTTTACTGTCAATTAAATTATCTTGACTTGAAACTATAGTTCACACTGGTAAACAGGTAACCAGTGTGACATGAATCTTCTTATGGACATTCGTCACTGTGATAACACTTGTCTAGGGTGAATGTTGGCTTGTCATTAAAAACCATCTTTCAAGCGGCTACAGCCAAAGGCCATCTTTTAGGTGGGTACAGCAATAGACCGACCCGGGTTTTTTCTTGTGGTGAAATGTCACTCAGACTTAGCCTCTGGACCAATCAAAACGCTGAAGACCATGTGTTTCTGACTGCCATGCAGAAGGTCCGGCATAACAACGGATGCTTATGCTTGCGGGGCATGGAAGAGCGTTGATGTTTCCATTATTTTAGCCGATTTCGGCGGTATTGGAAGCTCTGTTGTTATGGGGAGTGTAAATCAGATTCCTGATACGCCAATCCCAACCCCATAGCGCGTTACCATGCTAACAGACTATACTCGCGCTCTTTCCGTAAAGCACGCGTTGCATTCTTGCCGGACCCCGACTAAAGGGGCGGACCCAATTACAAAAAAAAAATGTGTCGGTCTATTGTCCCTGGGGCAACACACCCATCCCCGCCTCCACATCCCCGCACCAAACTCAGCACTTTCGGCCCCCGCTCCTTCTCAGTATACGGTCCATCCACCTGGAACACTCTCCCACTCTCTCTCCGTCAGAAACACTCTCTCTCCTCCTTCCAGTCCGCCCTCAAAACTCACCTCTTTCAACCGTTCTAGCACTATATCACCACACTCCCCACCCCAAGCTAACTGTCATAATGTATTTCACTATTTGTGGTACGTGAGTCGTTGTCTAAAGCGTGCGCATGCGTGCGCGAGTTGTGAGTGCGCGCTTAGAGTTATAATTATTATAAGATAAGCGCATTATAAATACCGTAATTATTATTTATTATTATTATTTGTTATTATGATCAATACCTGTGACTCTGAAGACTTGACTAGGTGTCCCTCCGGCAGGGTGGTTCTGTTCAAGCGGGCCCCTCGCTTGAGAATCTGACTGGCCTCCTCCACACGTCCTGCCGCGACAAGGTAGCGCGTGGACTCGGGCACACACTGCACAGACATGGAAAAGGCACAGTGGGTCATAGCACCATGAGCTATTCATGAAGTTCAAGATTCAAGATGACTTTATTGTTGTTGTGTTAGAAAATAGCACATTCTAATCCAGGAGCGAGCTCCCCAGATTGTGAAGTTGTCCTCTGAAGGACTCTATTCTAGAGACAAATAAGCTTTTTTGGCACCATCCTTGAACTAGCATGCTCGACCCATGTCTTGCTGTGGTGAGTCAGGGCTGAATGAGTTAAAACGTCCAACAGAAATAACCATTAACTTATTCAAATCATCCCGCGTCAATAGCTGCGAAAGTGTCGTACAGCGTTGCCGGAGGCAACGCTATACAACAATTTCACAGCTATTGATGAGGTGCGCCTTGAATAAGCTAAAACCCGAGCTGATCTGAATTCGACCGAGGTCTTTCCAATCAGTATTGAAAGCACAGATCCCCGCAAGCCCTTCCAGCAGCAGAGACTCAGTACAGTCTATGCCTGTGTGTCGTTGTGGCAAGCTAATATGCCACTAGCCTTAACCCTTTGACTGCTGCTGACGCTAGTTACGCGTCTTTTGCGACGAGCGATATCGTCTGCAACAGTCGCGGGGTTAAACAATCTTGGCGCACCATCTCTCGCTGTGGTACCTTACTAGGGAATGTTAAAAACATACAACAGAACGTACAATACGAAATCATGAGGTGACAATTACGGAAATGGAAGAGACGAGCATTACATTTCAAGGGTAGTGCCAGATCAGCTTGGCGCCTGGAAAGGCGCCAAGCTAATCTGGCATTACCCTTGAACTATCATGGTCGATCTTGGGATAAATGTTTCGCAACAAAAAAAATGATTAGAAAACGTACAATTAGGAAGCATGCCGCGACAAGGACGGGAATAGAGGAGATGGCCATCAGCCAACGCCAGCCCAGTGTGGGGATGATGATGGAAGCCAGGAGAATCTCCATTGTCACGCCAGTCGCCCAGAATAACTATACAGATATAAATACACATAACTAACTAACTAACTAACTAACTACCCATACAAGCAAACAATAAGTAAATGGATGGATGGATGAATGGATGGATGGATGGATGGATGGAAGGATGGACAATCGGATGGATGGACAATTTGATGGATAGATGGGTGGATGGACAATTGGATGGATGGATGGATAATGGGTGGGTGGATGGATGGATGGGTAATTGGACGGACGGACGGACGGACGGACGGACGGACGGACGGATGGATGAATGAGTTAATAAATTATAATTAAGTAGTAACTATACAACTTCAGAAAGCTGTAGCGGACATGTCCTTCATTACCCCCACCCCCCCCCCCACACACACACACACACACACACACTATATGTAGCAGCCGTTGTTTCGTGTTTTCACAAGCAGTTCATTAAAGCTTGAAAGGCAATTTGTCTTGACATAAAAGAATGGCAGCCATATTGTTCCTAGGCAAGTGTAACGCATCTTTTCATAACTGCGCGGTAAACATCTTGTTCCTAACCCTTTTAGCCCCAAGGTTGCATTTCTCACATTTTAGAGGTGTTGCCTAACGAGTATGTACCAGTTGCAGGAGATGGCTTGACCAGAAGGCGCCAAGCTAATCTGGCACTACCCTTGAATTATCATGGTCAAGTCATCTCCTGCTGTAGGGATCGGGGGCTGAAAGGGTTAATAAAGAAACAGTACTTGTACCATTCTCGGGTGTTCTCCCCGGACAGACCCACTCAGGGAGTACACAACAAGTACACTTGTATTCAAATGAGATGCTGCACATCTCATTTGAATACAAGTGTACTTGTTGCGTACTCCCCGAGAGGGTCTGTCTGAGGAGTACACCCGCTGCTGTACTCGCGGGTATTCACCTGACAGGTAAGCATGAGCTTGGCCCGGTACTTAGACGGCAGGTATTCAGCCAGCAATGAAGATCTGCAAATATCAGAGAACCATCAGTCATGTTATAGGCCCACTACCGCCGTAACTGTTAACGATACACTTCTGTAACACATGGTTACGAAACGCTGCACACAGGTCTAGTTATGGTTGATTTAGGCACTGGGCAATCCAGTTCAGCACACGTCGTCTTTATATCTAGTAACCTGAAATACAACGCGTTCAGTGTGAGAAACAGCTAAAAATAGATTGATACGCTAACGGCAGCACAGAACTTACGTGTGTGCTGTTGCTGCGTGACCAGACTGCTGTTAAGGTTCATTAGGTGTGTCGACAAGGCATAACAAACATAATTGGTGCTGAAATGCGTCTTCAGATTTATGCGTAATTGTACCTTAATTAGGGGAAATTTGTTCATTTTGTTCCCCGTGTGCATGCTATCGCCGATACTGTTTACAGAACTGAGAGCTGCATGCTCAACGGGGATTAGGCGTACATTCATTTGTTTCCCATCATGTGATTTTTTGATGTTACTGTAAACAGAATGTTTGTTGTGTGAAAGGTTGTGGTTTGTATGCCTGAACTGTTTTTGTTGTTGTTGTGACTTGCAGTTTACTGTGTGTGTTTATAATCATTTGTAAAGCGTTCCGAGTTAGCGGGGAAGGACGCTATAGAAAAGCGCTGTATTATTATTATTATCGTTCAGACGTACTTTATAATCAAGAAATCACTATTTTTTGTTTCATGTGTAGGGATACATAATCTGTCTGCTGGTCAGTGATTGTGAAACTCAAGGCTAGTTCCAAAATCACAGACCAGCACACAGAATTTCTCACCAAAAGAAAAACAACCCTGTTCTCCTTTCAGAACTCACCCCTGGGTGGATCCACCCATGCCGCAGCCAACCAGCCCTCGTAACAACAGCATCCACCCGTATGTGGGGCTGAAGGTAGCCAGGAAGCCGAAGTATCCGATCGATGTCGTCACCAACGCCAACGCCTGTAGAGACATAACAATACGAAATCTAGACCAGAAAGGCTATGGTGGAAAGAAACACCCAAGAAAGTATATCAAACCCATTACATCCTGAGGCTTTTTTTTTGTGAAATTTGCTTATTGTCCTAGGAAGGCTACATTACTGATTAGGAGATAGATCAACTGTTTTGGTTCAAGGGTGGTGCCAGAATAGCTTGGCGCCTGAGGCGCCAAGCTATTCTGGCACCACCCTTGAACTATCAGTCAAATGTATTTCAAGCAATGGGTGTATCAGGATGAAAAAGGTTAAAACAAACGTTTAGAAAAGGCAAGTACAACACAGTACTTGTCCTTTCTAAGCGCGTTTTTTTTTTTTTTGCTGTGTTGGGTGTATTGCTTTGTGGAAGTGATAAGACAGATAGAATAAGAAAGGGCAGAATATGGATAGGGGTTGGAGCGGGATTGGATGGGCAAACGGCAACTGGTAACGGGCGCAAGAGGCGGAGCACCGGCCTTTTCCGCCTTCCTGAAACGTACTACTGACCTGGGGTGGGGGGGGGGGGGGGGGGGGGAACTACTTCTGTGGCCAATCACCCCCACCCCCCACCCTCTTTTTTGTGCCTTTTGAACGTGTGAAGTGCACCTCGGTTTAGCAGAAGCCCTTCTGAACAGGATAACGCCTGCACTTCCAAAATTTTAGCTGGGACACATGGAGTTGCCACTTCACATCACATAAAGATAAGTGACAAATTGTGTACTTGTTTGTGTCACTTTTGAAAAAAAAAAGGTTAACCCTTTTAGCCCAAAGGTCCCATTTTTCAAATTTTGGAGGTGTTGCCTAATGACTATGTACCAGTTGCTCCAGTTGTACCAGTTGCAGGAGATGGTTTGACCATGATAATTCAAGGGTAGTTCCAGATTAGCTTGACGCCTGAAGGCGCCAAGGTAATCTGGCACTCCCCTTGAATTATCATGGTCAATCCATCTCCTGCTGTAGGGACTCGGGGCTAAATGGGTTAACAACACTTTTCAACATAAACATACAGACAAGTACTATCAATAAATTGTTTCAACTGTCTTTTCTAAGCGAGTTTTTTTCGTCACTGGGATGATCTCTGTATCTTACACGTTTGGCAGCCCCTCTGGACCAGCCCCTCTGGACCAGCCCCTCTGCACCAGCCCCTCTGCACCAGCCCCTCTGGCTAGCGCCTGCTTCTCCAAACTTCTAGCTAGGGGTCTGAGCTGGGGTGTGGGTTGGGGGGGGGGGGGGGAGGGGGTTGTGGAGCGAATTGAGGTGATAAAATAAGGCGATGAGTTTTGTGGGGACAGTGCGAGTCGGAGATATAACATGTAAAAAAGGCGCGGGTGGGTGCTTTTTTCAGTGTGAATGTCGCCAAACAAAATGGAGCAACATTTTAAATTCCCATCCCTCCATCAATCGTTAATAAATAAATAATAATTGTTAATAAATAAACAATATAAATAATAATAATCGTTAATAAATTAAAATGTTACAATTAATTTATTGATTAATTAGTTAGTTCTTGAATCCTTTAATCTGAAGATAACAGTGTACTAATTTTCAACTCACTGTGTACTAAATGTCAACTGACTGTGCTAATTTTCAACTCACCCCTTTGCGTCCGTACTTGTCACCTATCAAACCGATCAGTGGTGAACTGATACCCATGCCCAGGAACACGACCTGAAAACCAAAAACACGCGTCTAAACCATCACTAACGCGTCAGTAAAATTCAGCCCAGACACTCTACTATAGCTGGATCGACCAGCATAATTATCATATAGGTTGTCTCCCTTGGATCGGTACAGAGAATCGCTGCAGACAACCGAAGCGCCATAACAGATCAAGAGTAGTTTCACATTAAAAAGCTTGGCGCCAGTCAGACCGGTCACTCTAGTATACTATATGCTGATCGACTGTTATAGTTCAAGGGCAGTGCCGGATCAGCTTGGCGCCTGCTGATCTGGCACTGCCCTTAAACTCCAGTCTTTTTTCGCTTATAACAAGGTGGGGATATAACAAAAATATAACCACCAAACACACACACACACACACACACACACACACAAATAAATAAAAAAATAAAAAATGTCAGAGGTCCAGACACGATCTTTCTACGAAACTACTTTGCGTATAACAAATTAAAAGAATGGGGTCCCCTGGTGGTTTGCCATATCCGAAGTTCACTGTACTATGACTGGTATACTATCCTCTCACAGCTCTAAAACACTCGGAGACTAAATTATACCTGACCTTTTGTTATGTGAAATAAATCACTGGTGCTGAGTTCCACCGATAAAAATGCGAGCTTCGCATTTTTATCGGTGGAACTCAGCACCAGTGATTTATTTTGGGTATGATGAGGCCAGGCGTAATTTAACTTATTTAACGACTTTTAACCTCAGAATAGAATACTCTTTTCTCTTCGAAATAGTGCGGGTGCAACAGTTGGGTCTGAGAAGAACTCAACTGAAAAAGAAACCCGCTTAGAAATGACAGTTATAACAAAATTTATTAAATTCAAATTCAAAAAAAAATATTGTGTCAGTCTAGCCGACCATATTTTCTTTCGTTGGGATCACATGCGCGCATACGATTTTAGCCACATGACAATGGTGGGGGGGGGGGGGGGTTGGGGGGGGGGGGGAAACCACTACATGACCACAGTGTTTGTGGTATAGGAGTGAGTCTGCCGCTTGCAAGATGCCACTGCGACATCTGAGGTGCAAGTTCCTCGACGGCGTCAACAGGGAGAGAGAGAGAGAGATACGCTAGTTAACACACTCTTCATTTAGGAGACGGATGGCCGAGGGTACAAAGCTGCCCTTGTAGCGTTTTGGTTTTAACAAGAGAAACCAGACTGGGGCTTTTGAAGGTGCTTAGAAAGGCAGTGGGAAGTGTCAGCTGCCAGCCTCAGGCCCTCGATATAATTAATTATAAAAATTAATATAATTTTATTAATATTTGACATCACTCAGTTGCCACATTTCTTCTGCGATAAGATAAGTAGCGGCTGATCTCTATACGTGTTTCTTTGTCTATTTTGAAGAAGGGTATTTACCCGAAATATTAATAAATCGTGTTGTAACTGTCTTTTCTAAGCGTGTTTCTTTCTCCGTTGGGTTCTTAGTCTCTGCTTTTACACACTTGGCAGTCACCTTTTGCTCTGGATTGAACCGTTGGGTCTGTCTTTACCCAGTCCAATTATGTGGCATTGCAACGAAACTGTCAAATGTGCGGTGGAGACCGCAAAACCTGTACCACGCAGCCCACGCGAACTGAGACAGCCTTGTAACACATGGTCGGGGAAAAAACGTGCAGATTGCATAACTATCATAAAAGGGCGTCTCCAAACCGAGAACTTGGACATTTCAAAATGTTAACACTACGCTAGCACTGTACATGAACGACAAAGCGGCATGATATATGTCTTTTATGGAAAACGTGCGAAAAGCGACTTCTGAAGGTTCAGGACATTCTGTTGATTTGCTCGAGCTTTTTATTCCGTCATTGAGGAGTATACTGACACATGCGTGAGCGTTGGCCCTTTTCGTATTTACATGCAAAGATAAAACTGAGGTACACACACACACATGCGCACGCAAGCACGAACGAACGCACCCAATGCGCAAAAGGCCATTGGGTGTGCCGTCGTCGGCCGCCGTTGGTCCGCGCACGGCCGTGCGCGGGCCAACAGCGGCCGACGTCGGCCCGATAGCCTTTTGCGCGTTGGGCACACACACACACACATATGCACGCGCACGCACACACATCCCAGTATGCAAAGGTCCTCGGGCCCACTGCCGCCGACGTCAGCCCGACGGTCTTTTGCTTACTGGGATAACCAGAGAGAGCGAGTGCAGTCTTACCGTAGTGATGAGTGCCACCTGCCATTCAGTCAGGAACCATTCACACCGCACTACAGGTGACAGCACGGAGAGAAGCATCATCTCCAGCGCATCGGCTGCCTGCACACACACAAAGAACAATACAAACTGTCATAACTGAAATAATACACGCCGTTCCTGACGGTGGTCTACAGGCCTTGAAAAGCCTCAAAGAAGATCCACCCATAAAACCAGATAAAAAGGGGTTGTTTGTCTGGGTGTTTGTTTGTTCTTTCATTTGCTTTCGCGGTTCGAACAAGATAAAAAGAGTTTGTTTGTTTAATTGTTTTTGTTTGTTTGTTTGTTTAAAGAAAATAGAAAATAGAGATTGAAAACCTTTTAAGTTAGAAACATGAACACCACGTTTCGGATCAAAGATCCTTCTTCTCGGTGATATGGAAACTACGTAGAACAGAATGGTTTTTGGTATTTGTTTTTGTTTTTTGTGCTTTTTAGCTTGCGTGGTTCAAACCAGATAAAAAGGGGCTGTCCGTTTGTTTATTTGTTTGTTCTTGCTGTTTGCTTGTTAGTTAGCTGATGAATAGGCAGTAATTTAGAAAAGTAATTCCCTGGCCACAAAACGATCACGTCACGATCACGTGTGCGTCATAAAAAGAGCATAGAATTTACCAGACACGTCACCTTACACGAAGTAGCGTCACAAGAGAAAATGCGTCATCGGTCACTATGAAAAAAGAAGACTTCCGGTCGGGGAAAGAAAATCTGATCTGCATCGCAACCACAGATCGGTCCCGGATTCCCAGCCTGTAGTGGCAGCAATGTCTGAAGGAACGGTGTGTGCACGTCGCAGTCAAGAATGAGCAAACGTGGCCGTCTGATTGAGGTCTTGAGGCGATGGAGCACACCCAAATCCCGGAAAGACGCGAGACGACTCTACAAGGAATGGAAACTCCTCGAGGCGAGTCACCTCCTACAAAAAGGACATCGGGCCGACGTTGGCCGCCGTTGGCCCGCGCACGGGCCAACGGCGGCCAACTTCGGCCTGTTTGCGCACTGGGTAGTGACTGGAATATTTAGGTATATCGTTTGTGTACCTGGTGGTATTACCCACAGAGAATACTTCTTTGTAATAATGCTACAGTGCTGTAACTCGTGAGTGATATAGTTTCACTGGCAGGTCCAGATACGACAGATAAAATCCCGAACAAAAAAAAAAAGGAAACACGCTTAGAAAGGACACGTGCAACGCGAATGTGTTGTACTGGTCCTTTCCAAAGCGTGTTTCTTTCATTGTTGGGATTTCGTTGGCTTGGCAGACACCGTCTTCTTCGTCCGGATTTCGCACTCCTGGCGCTGTGATCACAGGCATGCTAGCATCGGGCCCAGTACAAGAGCGAACCCTTTTTATCTGTCAGAGGCGTAGATCCTCATCAGCTCTCGCAAGATGGTTCGATCCTATCACAACTAGAAAGAAGTACCCAACGGAGAAAGAAACACGCTTAGAAAAGACGGGTACAACACAATTTATTAATATTTCGGGTAAATACCCTTTGTCAAAATAGACAAACAAACAGAGATATGTAGAAGATAAGTAGCGGCTAATCTCTCTGTTTGTTTGTTTGTCTATTTTGACAAAGGGTATTTACCCGAAATATTAATAAATTGTGTTGTACCCGTCTTTTCTAAGCGTGTTTCTTTCTCCGTTGGGTACTTCTTTGCATATTACACGCTTGGCAGTCACATTTTTGGTCTGGATTGTTTATCACAACTGGAATACAGTTGACGCAGATTGCGTTTCTGAATTTGTCTGTTGACCTATTTGACCCAAAGGCCCCATTTCCCAAATTTTGGAGGTGTCACCAAACGACTGTGTGCAGAATCGACAATGATAATTCAAGGGTAATGCCAGATTAGCTTGGCGCCATCACTACCCTTGAATCAGCATGGTCGAGCCATCTACTACTGTAGTGCTTTGGGGGATCAGTTGTCCAAGCGACATGGATACAAAGTGACGCCAGGAAGAGGCGTAGATCCTCATCAGCCCCTGCAACTGAGAGGGAGTCATGAGGATATCTCTTGTCTCTCACAGGGTAAAAGTTAACTTATGTCGTAGTCAACTTTTAATCTTTAAAAAGACAACAGAGCGCATAGAACCTGCAGACAATTTTTCTGTTTTATTTACTTTAAAGCAGACAATAACGTTCTCTTGATTTGTGATCTATGTCTCTGGCATCTGGCTGCTTCTCATTAGATAAAAGGGGTTGAAACCTAACCGATGAACGGTTGCAGGTTCGTGACGTGGGTGCGCGGCAGAAAAAGACCGCGTGCCTGTGCGGGCGACCGAACATTCGCTTCGCCTGCATCATCCGCAACGACGCAACGCGCGTACAGGTCTACGTGGGCTCCGACTGTGTCAACCGCTTCCACAGGTCCTTCCCTGTCCTGCTCAACCAGCTGGAGGACCTGCCCCAGCACAGCATCAAAGTAAGAACGCGTCAAGATTGACCCCTTAACCCATTTAACTCCCACGGCCAAGTTTTGGAGGTGTCACCTAAGGACTACGTGCCAAGATCAAATCTACTCGCCCGTCGCCAAAGGCGAGCAGATTTCTCATCGGGCGAGGGAAAGTCACGTCTCAAATTTCACAATGCATGCACACACAAAAGGCTACACACACACACACACACACACACACACACACACACACACACACACACACAGATAGAGAGAGACAATGACAATGATCCTTTATTTGACAACGGTAAAAGTTTTGGTAGTAACAACCATTTTTCGAACTTGCCGTTGCTAATCTACTGATTACAGAGTTACTATCGCACTAATTGTATTCTACTACTGAAAAGGGAAAACAAATTACATGACACAGCACAAGCCAAGAATGAAAAAGAAGAAAAAAAATGTAAGGCGGAAGTGACATATGAATTACCAACTTTACTGGTCGGGCATAATGACATGTTGTGAGGTTTAATTAAAATAATATAATAAGAATACACACAACCTAATACACATACATAACGCATGCACATTTGAGCACGCCACTCTCTATCTCTAATATACACGTACGCACACGCACAAACGCACACACACACACGTGCACACACACTCTTACGCGGCTTATAACGTTAAGCTAGTCAGTCATATGAGTAGCTGGCTACATACAAGCTGTACCGAATAAATATGAGTCATCTAAACCTGTGATACACGCAATTAATGATCTAATGAGAAATAGTATTTTTCAATAAGTGCACAGTCACGGGGATGCTGCTGACAAAAATAAGTACTTGATGAGACTGACTTTAAACGAGAAGAAAGTAGCTGATGTCGTGACGTTTCTAGGCATAGCATTCCAAAGACTAGAGCCAGAGAACGTCAAACTCGTTTTATAGGGATCCAGAACGTTTCTCTCTGCGGAGAGAGAGAAAACGTTAAACGTTTTAGGGCTTTTAGATGAATCGACCTTGAAGGTAGTAACAGCAAAGGCAGTATATTATAATAAAACATACTGTCTTTGGTAACATGGCATGTAATCCACCCATCCAATCACCTATGCATCCATGATTCCATCCATCCACCCAAGTATACATGTTCGTTATGTCGGTGTCTTTACCTGTCACCAGGGCAAGTACAAAGGCCGTTCGGGCAAGCGGTGCCGCTTTGAGATCGGCAACCACTGCAAACTGACCAAATTGGCTCCCTTCTTGTTCGACCATTTCCAGGTTATGCCTCTTTACCGGAAGCCCAACGGCGTCTGGGAGATCAAGGTCAACATGCCGCGGACACGTATCACGCCACGCCTGAAGAAGAATCACTGGTACCACCTGAACGTCAAGCCTGAAACGCATCACGGCAGGCTGCCTGGTTGTTGGCTCAAATTCGGCGTCAATACTTGTGTACAGTTTAGAAACAGACTGAGTGATACAGCAATCCCAAGAAATGTGTCTGGAAAGTCCACTCAGACGAAGAAAAACACAGTACGGGCAGTCCGTCCAAACAACACAGCACGGACCTCCCGCCCAGTAAATACAGTACGAAAAGTCCGCCCAAAATACACGGCACAGACAGTCCGCCCAAAAAACACAGTTGAGACTGCCTGTCAGAAAGACACAACTGGAACAGTCCGCCAGAAAGGCATAGCCGGGGTAGTCCCCCAGAAAGGCATAGCTGAGGTATTCCGCCAGAAAGACACATCTGGGACAGTCCGCCCAAAAAACACAGTTGGGACTCTCCACCAGAAAGACACAGCTGGGACAGTCTGCCCAAAAAACACAGTTGGCCGGACTCTCCACCAGAAAGACACAGCTGGGACAGTCTGCCAAAAAAACACAGAGCTGGCATTCCGTCCCAAAAGCCCAATCCGGACGGTCCGTCAGAAAAACACAATACGGACAGTCCGCCCAAAAATCACAGCAAAGACAGTCCGCCCAAAAAACACAGAAAAGACAGTCCGCCCGAAAAACACAGTAAGGACAGTCCGCCCAAAAACCACAGCAAAGACAGTCCGCCAAAAAAACACAGAAAAGACAGTCCGCCCGAAAAACACAGTAAGGACAGTCCGCCCAAAAACCACAGTACGGACAGTTCACCAAAACAAGACATCATGGAGAGTCCCTTAACTCATTCGAGACGTGCCGCTTATGGCGCGTATCCGGAGGTGGCACGTCTCGAATGAGTTTAAACAAAAACAAAACGCCAGACTGCACCTGTTAACCGTCCTGTGCGTGCAGCACTGTTTGCCGGACCGGTGGCTGCATGCACAAAAAGGTTAACTCATTCAAGTAACCACGCATCAATAGCTGCGAAAGTGTCGTGTGTCGAAATTTCCGAAGATACTGATGCCGAGCGCCTTGAATGAGTTAAACGAGACACAGAATACAGTTATTTTGTTCTTCGCCGCGAGATTTACAGACTGTGGTATATATCCGCACAGCTGCGTGAAATGTCAAGAAAAAGTATGTAACAAACAATTGATGTGTGAAATGTCAAGAAAAAGTATGTGACAAACAATTGATGTGTTCAAAGTTCAGCTAAGTACATTTACAGCCAATCAACAGTAGTTTGGCTTTGTTGCTAGAAAACAAATTTACGGCGGCATGGGCACTCCCCACCCCAACCCCTTCTGCCCCCTTGTCTGCTACCGACGCCACGATACCGCTTTGCGGAAAACTGACGCCAGGAAGGTCTCGTCGGTAGCAGTCAAGGGGTTAATTCCTCATATAAAGCCACAGTGACGGTCAGGTAGAGTTCGCATTGCTAAAAATATCGGCACACGCTACCGCAACTGAACCCTTATTGCCGTCTCAGTGCAATTTGCGTGCCGGCAATGCGCTGGCTACCGAAGCCTTTGCCGGACGCCAGCAATCAGTATTGCCGACACGACTTGCCGCCCGAAACAATCCGAGGTTGTTGGGGGGGGGGGGGGGGGGTTGTGTGTGTGTGGCATCCTGCAACATTAGAGCAATGTGGGTGCCTCTCCGCCAATCAGCAGTGTCCTCGCGTCACGTGGTTTCTTCCATTTTCTTCGCGAGAAAAGATGGCGGGAAAACTTGGTGATGATGAGGCAGTGAATTTGATCAACCACGTGCGGCGGGGATTTCCCTTGCATTTGGGACTCCGGCAGCGTAGACTACTTAAATCGCGACCGTGCCAGAGAAGCGCTATTAATCCCTTGCCTGCCACTGTACGTACTATTTTGTTTCTGAAATATTTGTTCACTCCAGCAACCGACCGAAAGCCAAAATCGTCCAAAAAACGCGGATAAAAATTGGTCTCAGCAAGAGGCATAGATCGTCATGAGCCCCCGCTGTCCCGGGGGGCTCATGAGGATCTATGTCTCTAGCATTTGGATCGTGTTCAGCTTTTTCTCGGCGGGGAAGGGGTTAATAATAGCGCGAGAAAGTAATAAGTCACGGTATGCCGAGGTGAGTACGTTATTTTCCTGTTCCCCATATAACCCAGGTTAGGCGGCGCACACACATTGCGGACGCGCACTGGAAACGGTGTGCCACGAGGTCGATGTGGCAAGAGGCAAGTTCATGCTTCCTACACATTGCCAGTAGGCAAGAGGCAAGTTCATGCTTCCTACACATTACCAGTAGGCAAGAGGCAAGCTCATGCTTCCTACACATTGCCAGTAGCAACATGTGTCAACGTGGGCCCAACCGCTCTTTAACTCATTCCACTCCGACACGCCACGGCAAGTTATTGATCAAGCGTGATAGTTCAAGGGTTATGCCAGAATAGTTTGACGCCCATAAGCGCCAAACTGGAACAACCTTGAACTATCACGCTCGATCTGTTTCCAGAAGTGTAATACAGTCTTCAGGGGGCAAATTTCAAAATTTGTGGCTTTCGGTCCCGGAGCAGAATGTGTTAAAAGATCTAAACTGCACCACCACAAACGATACAACACAGAAAACAACTCATCATCATCACACTGCTGAACTTTGAAAGCCAAAGACAGTAAATTCATTTTTGTGAAAAGGGAGATTTTCGTTGTAATAAAATGAAAATTTCGCTTTTCACAAAGTACTTGCTGTCTTTTGCCTTCACAGCCGGGAAGACTGCGTGTCCAACGTACCGTGATGGTGCCTCCAACGAAATAGACAATCAGCTGGAAGCGCCCGAAGCCGATGCTTTCCACTGCCTCTTCCACGGTGTACGTCTTGCTGCTGCCCTCCTTCTTCTCTCCCCCCTCCCCGGGGGGCGGGTCTTCATGTCCGTCCGTGTACTTCATCCCCGACGAGAACAGTACCTCATCCTCATCAGAAATACCGCTCTCGCTGCCACACACGCTGGACAGCTCTGAACGAAATCAAAGAGCAAAGTATGAGAGATTAGGCGTTACTATACGCTGGTCAGGCACTAACATGGGTAGAACCACATGACGCATAATAGTGGTGTGTAGTGCTGGTCTGTGATTCTGGCCCTTACGGCTTTAAGCCGTAAGATCAAAATCATGGGCCAGCGCACTTAAAGATTTGTTTAAAGATTTGTTTCCCTTCATCTGACACTAAGCCCTTTCATGCCGAGGACAAAAAGTGATCGAGACCCCATTTTCTATCCATCCCCCTCCCTCGCAGCTCCCCCCCCCCCCCCGCCCCCCACCAAACACACACACTTTTCACCCCACTCCCCGGCCGTACCCCGTCCGTCCCCCTGCCCCACTCCCCCCCCCCTCCCCAAAGAGAAGTCACTGCGAGGTGGAAGCACTTCCCCCCATATATATATATATATATATATATATATATATATATATATATATTATATATATATATATATATATATATATATATAATTTTTCAATAAATTCTGAGAATGCTGTGCTAATACCATGGAAATCCAGGCTGGTAAGCTTGCATTGTGTCATCAGACATCAGCTGTCCTTTTGTGACTGCATCGCTTATTAGATCTTTTGAGCTTCCACTGAACACCTACTACATAAAGTAATAGGGACTACCCCAGGCGCCCCGCAACCCGCTGGAGAATATCCAGTCTTCCCCCCCCCCCCCCCCCGATATTATATATATATATATATATATATATATATATATATATATATATATATATATATATATATATATATATATATATATATATATATATATATATATCCGTTCTATCCAACATGTCCATATTCCCGGTACCATTGTACGAACTGTGATCCTTAGCATCGAATCAACACAGATGTCAAAAGCACAATCTGTGTCTACTTCCAGTCATAAGGGTATCCCATCTAGCCCCGAGTCCCTACAGCAGGAGATGCCGGATTGACCATGATAATTCAAGGGTAGTGCCAGATTAGCTTGGCGCCTTCAGGCGCCAAGCTAATCTGGCACAACCCTTGAATTATCATGGTCAATCCATCTCCTGCAACTGGTGCATAGTCATCAGGCAACACCGCCAAAATTTGAGAAATGGGACTGAAAGGGGTTAAACACTGGTCCACGTCGTGCATGCCATCTTGTGAGACTGCTCCGAGGGCTGGCAGTTGCAGCTCCCTGTTCCACAATCACAGACCGGCGTACACACACACAGCTAACGCAGCACTGCCGCGGGTTAAAGCGCACAGCCCGCATACTCCTGTGTGCGCTCCGAGCCGTAAGGCCCCAAATCACAGAGTAGCGGGCAAACTCCCTTAACCCCTTCGCTGCCACTGAGCGGCAATTTTGTTTCTGAAAATCTTTGTTAACCCATTTAGCCCCGGTACCCTGCAGCACGAGATGGGATTGATCATGATAATTCAAGGGTAGTGCCAGATGAGCTTGGCGCCTGAAGGCGCCAAGCTCATCTGGCACTACCCTTGAATTATCATGATCAATCCATCTTCTACAACTGGTACGGTGTCGTTAGGCAACACCTCTAAAATTTGAGAAATGGTACCGTCCTCGGGGGCTCATAGGGTTAATTCAACACCAAAGAGCATCAGCCGTCCAAGGAACGTAGGGCACAACAAATTTGGCTTCAAAAAGGACACAGATCCTCATGAGCCCCCGCAAGTGCGGGTGCCCATGTGGATCTGTGTCCATTTGCAGTTGGATCGCGTTCANACTTTCCTTCGACAGTCGGGGTTATTTCAAACAAACGTACAAGACAGCAATAGTGCCTACCTGAGTACTGATATCGATGCATTTCTGACGCGCGTGATCTGCGGGATAACTAAGGGGAAGGTAAACCGCTAGCTGCATATACACTGACGTGCGACTGCTGTTAAAATAATCTGAATTGTGTGAACGAGCGCGTGAGGCGGGAGGGAAAGGGGAGGGGTGGCGGGTGGCGGGTGGCGGGGCACGCATGCCAACATAACTCAAGTTAGTGTAAAGGAAACTCACACACTGACGGTCATACTGACATGCAACCATCTGCTGGGGCCAATTTTCAGACAGCGTCACTGTGTAAAAACATGACTGCGCTGCGCTTGTCAGCCACTGGCGCAAAAAGAATAACAGGCTGACAATAAACACACATATCAGGGGCGGATCTTGAAAAGGGGGGGGGGGAGTTCAGGCCAAAAATTCTATGATATGTCATAACAAAGTCCCTTTTTGGGGAGTCTGGAATCCCTGCCCCCTACCGCCACCTGTTGGGCAGTATTTCGGCGGCAGGTGGAGGAGGATGCTACAGGTAGCTGCTACCTGCCCTCCCCTGCCCTCCCCCTCCCACTGGAAGCAATATCTTGCGTCGGGAGGCCTTTTGTGTCAGGCTGAAGACCCCAAACAAAAGGTTGGAACCATCCCACCCCCACCCCCCACCTACCCCCCCCCCCCCCACACACACACACACACACCCTCGAGGTAACTGATCCGCCCCTGCGTACATAATACACATTACAAATAAAATGATGAGAAACTGAACAGTTGTTTACTTATTCACTTACATACTCAGCTCTTCCTCCATTATTTACTTATAAGTTTTATGCTGCTGAAAATGTTTGTTTATTTTGTCTCGTGCAGCAGTTTCAGTACGAGTCGCTTCGAAATAACAGTGCCATTCTCCGCTTGCTGAACGGCAAATGACGTCGGTGGAAATTAACCTTTCATATGACCCTGAAAGTCAATGCGCAGCATTTTCTTTTTTAAACATGACTTTTTTTCATAAGTTATTTATAGTGAACGTCTGAAACATGATTACAATACATAACAATGCACCTTTAATATGAACAAATAAATAGTTTGCAATGAGATAAACTTTGACCTGATGGAATTCCCGCCAAGTCCTCTGTGGCCTACTTTGTTCGCTTCGAAACAACCGTGCCATTTCTCCGCTTTAAGCGGAGAAATGGCACGGTTATTTCGAAGCGAACAAAGTAGGCTAGAAAACCCTCTAGCACTGATTCTGGCCAATCGTTTGAGTCACGTGTTTCAAAGTTATACAGACCTAGTCAGTCCTTGGACAGGTCTGCACGGAGACAAGGGGAAAAAATCTGTTCTCATGTACATATTTGTGCTTACCTATTTCTATTCGAGCTGTTTCTGTATCAGTCTCTTGCTTCATTATCAAGTTATGAATCAGTTTTATGGTGTTGATAGTCTTCGTTTTGTCGCATACAAAAGTGATCGGTATACAGTATACAGTCATGGGTGAATACAGGAAAACCGTTACCAGCGAATGACTGCCAAGGCTAAAATGGCACCGTAGAGGGCCGCTGAGTGTGGTAACGCTTCAGTAATGGGGGTGGGGTGGGGGTGGGGGGGGGGGTTATACACTAAGAATAGTGATTGGCGTTTTTTATGGTTCTGGTGGTTCGTGATTGCAATGTTTCATCCTCCAATGCGTCAAAGAAGGGGTCGTTGTGAAACGTGAAAGCCAAAATTAGATGTCCTTGACCCATGAAAACGTTCTGGCTATCTTGTGAAACGTGAAAGTGTGTTGCCCAACTGGAAATAAATCATAGTCAGAAACACCGCCCCCCTCCCTCGCCCCGCCTCCCTCACCCCTTGTTGTTGTTTTTTTTGGGGGGTTTTTTCCGGCCAGTTGAGAAATGCTGCGGAAGTTGTGCAGTAGTATCTCTGCCGCCTGTCTCTCCCCCACCCCTTTCCGTTGTTCTGGGCCAGGGGAAAAAAGAGCTTATGTATACAATACCTTCTCCCTTCATCGTATCTTTCTATCGTTAACGTGAATGCTATATTTTTGGATTCGTGATTCGTAAGTCGCAAAGTAAATAGTCGTGAATCCGTGAATGGTACCCCCCCCCCCCCCAAATGAAGGAAAAGAATTGCCCACTTAATTAATTCACGGATGATGTAACCATCTACACCAGAAATAACAGATTGTACTGACGTTTACGTGTCTGGGTGATAAACGACTGCATCAGCTCAGTGTCCTTAACCCCTTTACTGCCGAGATAAAATTTGACATTCACGATTTAGCTGCACGAGACATAGATCCTCATGAGCCCCCGCAGTTGCGGGAGCTCATGAGGATCTATGCCTCTTGCTGGCACCACTTTGCATCCCAGTTGTTGTTATGTTGTTTTTTTCCGACTGGGGATCTTACGACGTCTAACTTACAATGCGTTCAAAAACTCAATTTGCGTCCACTGGCAGTTAGGGGGGGGGGGGGGTTAAACTTATTTGATAGGTACCTTCAAATTGAGGAGACATTGGAACAGATCTTGGCGAGCACAAGGCATGGATTCTCATGAGCCCCTGCGGCTGCAGGGGCTCATGAGAATCCATGCCTCTTGAAGTGTGAATGAGTACAACACAATGAAAACCTAGTCTACGGCTGGCTTTGTCGAGGTAAAGCCGATTCCGTTTTCCTCTCGCGACAGCCTTTAACTCATTCAACTCCGACACATCATGGCAAGACATGGATCGAGCGCGATAGTTCAAGGGTTGTGTCAGAATAGCTTGGCGCCCATAGGCGCCAAGCTATTCTGGCACAACCCTTGAACTGAACTATCACGCTCGATCTGTTTCCAGAAGTGTAATGCAGTCTTCAGGGGGCAACTTCAAAATTTGCGGATTTCGGTCCTGGAGCAGAATGTGTTAATCTGAAACTGTAGCTGATTTGACACATTCCTCCCCACTTCATTATAGTGGAATATCACAATGGCCCCGTACAGTGAAAGTTAATGGAATTTCAATTGGATGCATGGGTGGGTGGATGGGTGGGTGGATGGATGGATGGATGGATGAATGACAGGCTAGCGGGCAGGCTGGCTGGCTGGTTGCTTGCTTGGGTGATTGAAGGATGAATGGATGGAAGAATGGCCGGCTGGCTGCTTGCTTGGCGGATGGATGGATATATGGATGGATGGATGGATGGTTGGATCGACTGATTGACTGATTGGTTAGCTGATGGGCTGATTGCTTGATTGACCCATTGGCCGACTGACCAACTTACTGACATGCACTGCATTCAGCACTCTAAACAAGGTAGCCTGTGCCTACACGTTGTAACATATTTGAAACCGGCTGTTACAGTTGCGATCGAAGAAACTGCAAATCGGAACAATGAACCTCACTGAAATCGACTTACGGTCCAGCAGCTGTGATATATCTGGTCAGCGCTCATAAAGTAACCTAGGGCTATTCTATCGAAAGTATAGGCGCCTTAAAACTATACATTATTATTATTATTATTATACCTTTCCAGTGCGCAAAGACTTTCGGGCCGACGACGGCCCATTGCTGTCGTCGTCGGCACGAAGACCTGCTATTGTGGTTAGCTCTCTCTCTCTCTCTAAGTTTGAAAACGTGTCTAGTAACCAAATACATAGTATCGTTGTGAAATAAAGGCGCTCTCTCCCTCTCTCTCTCTCTCACACACACACACACACACACACACACACACACACACACACACACACACACACACAAACAAGCGCGCATCTCCAGGAGGCCGGAGTAGATCCTCATGCGCCTGGAGGGCGCATGAGGATCTATGCCTCTTGGAGATGTTTAGAGTGCACACTAACACGCACACACATATCGACGCGTTTTCTCGACACGTTTACACTGTTTGTAAACGTGTCTCCAAAAACCTCTACATGCTGTCAAAACTTATTACTGATGTGGACACACGCAAAGTATTCTACAACGCTCATATCAAATCTCACATCGACTATGCATCAACAGTGTGGGATGGTTCAAGCGAAGTGCATATGAAGAGGCTAAACTCCCTACACTGGAGAGCTGCCAAATTAATATCTCCGGCTCCCCATTTTTCAACTGATCACAAACTCGCGTCACTGGATATGCTGCCTCTAAAGGACCACTTTCTCTTCAACAAGGGTGTCGTTCTATGGGCGTAGCTCACTGTGGAATTCCCTACAGATTGAAATGAAAAATGCTAATACGCTGTCATTTTTCAATCTTCGCCTTTTCAAGTACTTCAAAATCCAGAGGGAAAAAACGGATTTGTTCAATAGCATGTCCGTTGAAAGGTCCTGGTAAATCAAAGTGGCACAGTTGGAGTGCGCCTGAGTTGATCAGTGTTCAGGTCGTACTCCATAGGCAATAGATTTCCCTGTCCCCCATAACCCGCCCGTCAGGGCCGTCCATGATCAACTCGGTGCTGTGGACGTTAAACCCGAACTAACTAACCAACCAAGTATTTCAAGTCGAGCTTGTTCATCGCTGGACAGGTGGTTGCCCGCCCATGCGCAAACGATGGGTCAACATACTCAGATGACGTGTGTGTGTGTTTGTGTGTGCGTGCGTGCGTATGTGTGTGCGTGAGTATGTGTGTGTGTGCGTGTGTATGTATGTGTGTTTGTGCAGGCGTGCGTGTGAGTATGCCAGTGCATGCATGTATATGCGTATGAGTGGTACAGATACCATTGCATGTCGCTTTCTCATGCTCAGAATGAATCATGTGTACAAGTTAGAGAGTGAACATGTGCGTACCCAATAATACTTTTTTTTTTTTAAATTCCAGTGACTTCTGTTGTATGTTTAATAGTTACTTCATTATGCTTGCATGTATCACTGTACTTCCTTTCATGCGGGTTTTTTTTAATCTATATACTTCATTACCGTCAACATGATGTTTGTTTGGGTGCGTACGTATGCGTGCGTGCATATGCGTGCATGAGTGCGTGTGTGTGTGTGTGTGCGTGCATACGTGCGTGCGAGAATTTGATGAATGTCCGTGTCTAAGTGAAATGGATGTCTGAGAATACGGATTTTTTTCCCCCTTTGAACTCGAAAGTATTGTTATGTTCTTCTGTATGCATGCTAACAGTAATGCTGAAATGCCTTTTTAAGGTCCTTCTATTTATAGAAGAGACATTTTATGACGGGTCGCGGTGGGGCGAATTTAATAGCATGTCCATGATGTCAAAGGCGGGCAGGCTAAACCTCTAACGATCGAAGTAACAAGATAAAAATTACGTCATGTCTAGTTACGCTAACCTCGCTGCTGAACGTACATTTGGCGCCATGCGCCGTATGTATGTGCGTATGTATGTATGTGTGTGCGCATGTATGCAAACAAGAGAATCTCCGATATTTCTGTACACACAAGCTTAAAACTTGGCGAAATACTTTCTTAAGTGGGTGGCTAAGAGAGCCTCCGATCATATAATTGAATGTCTCATTAAAGACATAAACAAACCGTTTATAGGAAGTCGGTTGACCCAGAAGTTAAGTCCGTAATTGTTGTCATATTTACTTGAACTCTGCATAGCTATTTTGGAGAAAGACATTGGATGAGTTCGTTAGCCAGCTTTGTATCCTTTCAACTTCTTTAGTAAAAATTAATTCTTTTTCAGAAAATAATTAAAACAGTAAAAAAAATAATTTCACTTTTAGAGAAAGGCAGACGGTGCTGGTGAAGTAAAAGAGGCAACTCCGTCACCACGCAGACACTGATACTCTAAATATAATTCTCTCTCTCCTCTCTCTCTCTCTCCTCTCTCTCTCTCTCTCTCTCTCTTCTCTCTCTCTCTCTCTCAGCATGTAAACGTTTACCCGCCGTGAGATGGCCTTAGTTGCCTGCTTGGCGTTAAACCCAAATAACTAACTAATGTAAACGTTTACAACACTTTGAAGTAGCAGAGACCTACACAATTGAATCGTCGCAATAATTCAGCGCTATGCAAGAGCTAAACATGTTCGCCGTTTTGACGGTGTTATACGACAGACTGACCCCCACATCCAGATCGATCAGGGGTCACTTTGGCGTGGCAGTATGCCATGCCAGAGTGACCCCGACGTCGATCTAGCCTTACCGCTTTTCCACGCCAATGTGAACCCGGGTCCATATAGCGTTGCACTTTTCCATGTCAAAGTGCATTTGAGTCGATCTAGCGTAAGGGTTATTTTGGCGTGTTATACCGGCAACTATTTACGTGCTGACACTGAGGACGCCACCAGGGGTTTGGAAGGTTCCAGTGTACTAGTCAATGAAGCTTACCACGCGCAAAATATGCTCCATATAATTATCTGAAAATGTGGGCACGGCAGGCAGCAAGTACCGGTAATTACAGCGTTTTCTGCATCAGCCGTAAAATGCCACACGCGGTCATCAGATATAATATGGAGCATATTTTGCGCGTGGTAAGCTTCATTGACTAGGACACTGGAACCTTCCAAATCCCTGGTGGCTTCCTCAGTGTCAGCACGTAAATAAGGCAGATCACTGCAAAAACAACAGACGCAGTTTTCGATAAGCCGACCTGCGAGTGTTGAGACAACGAAAACTATATGCCCGATGCGGTTTGCAACAGAAGGTGCCGACACCACCCTTTTGATTAGCAGTCTGATTATTGTGACTAGCAGTAACGATGCCATAAAGGCATAGATCTTCATGAGTTTCCAAAGCCTGCGAAGAGCAGGCTGTGGAAACTCATGGAGATCTAATATGCCTCAAAACTGATTTGCTCTTCAGTGCTAGTTTATCTGCGTCTGTTTACTCTGGCAGATGAGGTCAGGGGCGTTAGATATGACAGCTGGTTAACGATGATAATACGACGGCTGGATACCAACGACGTGGACCTTCTGTCAATGACCTACAGGTCGTGGCACTGCGCGGAAAATGCGCTTACCTTGGCAGCACACAGGGAGTGCTTGCGTATACTGGTACCTCTCAAAGCACGAGGATAATCAGGCACTTCGACTGCGCTATCATACTTGATCCATATCCCATAGTTGCGCCAAACGCAAACAAAGCGATCCTGTTTAAACCCTTTCAGCGCCAACACCCTACAGTAGGAGGTTGTTTGAGCATGATAATTCAAGGTTGTGCCAGATTAGCTTGGCGCCTGAGGGCGCCAAGCTAATCTGGCACTACCCTTGCATTATCATGGTCAATCCACCTCCTGCAAATGGTACATAGTCGTTAAGTAACACTTCCAAAATTCGGGAAATGCGCCCATGGCGCTAAAAGGGTTAAACTCTCGTATCCCGTCTGAATAGGAGTTGCTCCTAAATAACCACCAGCTTAACTCAGTCAGCCCTGACGCATTACGGCAGGAGATGGGTCGATCATGATAATTCAAGGGTAGTGCCAAATTAGCTTGGCGTCGGCGCCAAGCTAATCTGGCACTGCTCTTGAATTATCATGGTCGATCCATCTCCTGCCACTTCCCATCGCGAAAAGATAAGTCGCAAATTGTGTACTGGTGTGTATTGTTGAAATTTGTTTAAAACACTTTTTCAAAACAGCCATACAAAAAGCACTATTAATAAACTGTGTTGTCTTGGCGTGTTCCCTTCTTCCTTGGGATGATCTCTGCATTTGATACGCTTGGCAGTCGCCTTTATCGTCTGGATTTAGTAAACATAACTTTAGAGTGTCAAATTAGCACGCCCACTTCCTATCAGCAAATTTGTCTTTCGGGCAACAAAACACTAAAGAAGCAAGAAAACATGGAAGGTAGACAAAGACTAAAAACCGCAACAACAACAAAAACTTCTTCAGCACGAGACACGAATGCAGAATTCAGCTCAGTCCAACTTACCTTTGCTAAGACAGGACACACTTCCCTCTAAGCAAAGCAGCCCGAATGAGATGGTATCTGAATTGTTTTAGAATACGATCGAGCGCTCTCTCTGAAGGGTTCGCGTGACGAGCAATAGGCGCTTGTCGAGCGACCGTTGGGACCTTATCACGCTACAGCAGAACCTGTTTTGAGCGACTACCCTTACGAGAGATCCCCTGTCAATAACGTCCATCATTTCGCTGACTGTATAGTTAAAAGTACGCGATGTGAATTTAATGCCATGCTTGTCGTCTTTTCAGCAAAAATATATATATATTTTTTTTAAAAGCCGACATCTGTCATGGCCATTCAGCCCCGACTTACTACAGCTAGAGATGGATCGACCATGATAACTCAAGGTCGTGCAAGAAAAGCTTGGCGCCATCAGGCGCCAAGCGAATCTGGCTCGATCTTTGAATTATCATGTCGATCCATCATCTGCAACTGGTACACAGTTGTTAGGTGACACCTCTAAAATTTAGGAATTGCAGCCTCGGGGTTAAATGGGTAAATGCTATCGAAATGACGTCACAAAATGCTCATTAATGATAATCGAAATGACGTCACAAAAAAATCTGACAAACGCCTATATAGTCACGGTGAGCGATGTGAAATCGATGCCGTGCAAACTGTCCTTTCCGCCTAAAATATAAAAGCCAACATCTGTCCAATAGCAGCTAAGCCAACGCTGAACTGGTCTCGTATGCATATCGACATAGCCAGAGGAAAACTAGGCAGTTAAAACGCTACTCAAGTAATAACGCGCCACTTAATTCATATCATACTGAGGCTAAAAGCTTCAAATAATAAATGTACACTGCCATATGCAAGCTACATTATAGTACTTTCAGATAAGGACACAGACCAATGGCTTTAGTTCAAGTGTAGTGCCAGAATAGCTTGGCGCCTAAAGGCGCCAAGCTATTCTGACACCACCCTTGAACTATTTTAGTCAAACGTATTTCACACACTGGTGTATTCCGAATGATAAGGGTTAAAGTTCACAACACGCGCCCTCTCGGCCACTGAGATCATGTCATCTGCATGAGGCCCAGGCTCCCATGAGGGCCCTGCGACTGCAGGGCCACATGAGGCTCTTTGTCTCTTGCTGACAAAGCTCGGCAACACTGACACGCTCAGATTCTGGTTCACGGTCTCAAAAGGGAAGTGTTTAAAGTTTAGGGCTGAACGTCTTTTGCCACCACGAAGGTGATATCAAAGACGGGGTAACGAATACTGTCTGTGCAGATTCTGACCCTCCCGGGGTTCGAACCCATGACCTGACGATCGAGAGTTCTAACCTGAGCCAACCAGGTGCCCGTCTCAAAGTCAACATAACACAGGTATAGATAATTTATGTTTAGGGCTTAGCGCCCTTTGTCCAACACAAAAGAGATTTCAAAGAAGGGGTATCGAAAAGGGTCTGTGCAAATTTTGACCCCAGCTGGATTCGAATCCGTGACCTTTCGGACGAGATTCGAACACTTTACGACTCGCCCAGCTCCCCAAAACAGGTACAGTGACTGTTTAGTTTAACACAACAAGTATGAGGCATAACTATAGATCACTACAGCAGAAAGATATTTTTTTAATTGGAGCAGAACTGCGGCCAAAATAGCGTATTGAATACGGCATTTGTGATGTCATTACTTGTCCGCGCTATACCTTAGAGTTGGGAAAAAGTAATGATTTCAGTTTTTTGTCGAAACAGACATCATAACAAAGAAGGGTAAACTTACTCCATTTGCAAGAGACATAGATTCTCATAAAAATCTGCCTCTTGCTTACAAAGGCCGGCGGCTTCTGCATGCTCAGATGAAGGTTGCGGTCCGGCTTTAACTTTAAGTGTGCGGTAAAAAAAAAAAAAATGATGCTAGATTTCATCCCCCAGCATTTCGTAAGTGAGATGAAGCGAGATGTTGCGTGACCTCTTCAATTTGTAAGAAAGCTCTTTCAGAGAACAGGATTGGCGCAGTTAGCTAACCTTTTCCATTACAAAGGGCATACTTGTACAATCCCTGCACTGAGCTTGTGAAAATGTGTTTCTTGCTAACAAAGGTTAGACGCATCTGCATGCTTTGATTCACGCAGGCATCTGCGTTAAAGTCTACTATAACTGTAAGGAAATAATACATGATTAGCACAATCGCGCTAAAACTGCAGTAAAACTGCATATTACATCAATAAAATGCACATTCCAACAACAAAACGACTTTCATCGTTCAGTTATTTGATCGCTAACCCGGCTTACCGTTTCTGCCTTGTGAAGACAGACGACAGCAAGTCCATTCTTGTCAAAAGCAAAATATTCATTGTATTACATGAAAATCTCGCTTTTCACAAAAATGTACATGCTGTCTTTCGCCTTCACACGGCCGCTTTCTTTATGACACTTCCTGTTATCGCACACTGAGTGTAAGTCCGAGTCAAATCGGCGCGTGCAGTTCTTTGTCAGATACAGTTGTAGTTGTAGTTGTACATTGCTTAACGTCCCGACAGCAACAAGACTTTCTCAGGAAGTGCCTGCACTGTTTGTTAAAAAAAAAAAAAAACTAAACAGAATATTGAACGTATGTCGCCAGCCGGTCTAATACGCTAAATAAACCTAAGACCATTTAGCAACACACATCCAATATCAAGACCTGCAGGCAGCGCAGAGAGTAGGGAGGGTTTAAAAAAGGAAAATACAGGTGAATGGACCAAGGGTAGACAGAAACACTGGCCCCAGAATAGAGGGAAAAACCCGCCCTGTGGGGCTGACCAGGGTGACCCTGGGAACTAAAAAGTAGTTAACCCCACCCAAGTCCCCCAGGGTTGACGCAGGTGGGGGTTTTGTCAGATACAGTCAGGACATGAAAAACCCGCGTAGACGGACGGACAGACGGACTCAACGACCGACAGACAGGGTAAAAGTCTATTCGATTTCACAGGGGGCAATCAAATATCCAACGCGGAAAGTTCTGTTATCGATTTCTAGACGACTACATGAGAAAGCAGTAATAATACTTCGTCCTATCCGGGAACGCCATATCGTCACAATAAACAGACATATCCGGTTTCCTGCATGTATGTGATAATCAGTCCGTGATCAGGGAATTATCTGTGACAACAACAATAATAATAATAATAATAATTTTATTATTATCATCATAATTATCATTAGTATTCAAAGCTGCTAATGTTGGTAGAATTATGTTTGCTGTCCAGACCAAAAAGGTGTCTGCCAAGCGTGTAAAATGCAAAGAAGTACCCAACGGAGAAAGAAACGCGCTTAGAAAAGACAGTTACAACACAGGCCACATCCTTCAGTTACCACATTTCTTCTGCGATAAATAAAGAAAAGTTGCGACTGATCTCTCTATTTGTTTGTTTGTCTATTTTAAAAAGGATATTTACCCGAAATATTAATAATTTGTGTTGTAACTGTCTTTTGTAAGCGTGTTTCTTTCTCCGTTGGGTACTTCTTTATGTTTGCCGTGTCATAAAGCCTTTCTTGTAGTCTGGCTGGCCACACTGTTAGTCATCAAACCGCAAGATGGCCTTAGTCGCCTGCTCGGCGTTAAACCCAAATAACTAATTCAAAGAGGATGACCGTACTCTCTATGCTTGGGACGCGAACTTCCAGCCTATATCAGCAAGACGTAAACGCTGGATATCATGACGGGCGCACACTCAAATTAATTTGCTCCATAAATGGCATTCGCCACTTGATCTCTGCATGCCTATGACACAGGCCCACTGCCTCAGGCTGCGGCAGAGAAATGCACTTTCACGACGTTATAAATGTACCGTACTTATTGCTTTTAGTCACTGTAAAACAAGGACAGCCTTAAGGCTCGTCTTCCTTCACAGTGCCTAGAAGAAATACACGCTGTACACTGACGCGCATCGTGAAAAACATTTCTTTAGCCCAGGTTGTGACCGCTATTGACTTAAATCAATTCAGTGCCGAGAAAGCGTGAACACCATCCGACTGCAAGAGGTGTAGATCCTCATGAGCCCCGCAGTTGCGGGGGCTCATGAGGATCTATGCCTCTTGTTGATGTCACTTTGAGTCCAAGTCACTGGGACGGACAGGAATTTTTGGGTGCTGAATTAACGAAGATTGCAGAAACAGTCAGCTCCAACTGGCACTGAACGAGTTAGATTGATTGATTGTACATTGATTGCTTAACGTCCCGACAGCAGCAAGGCTTTCTCAGGACATGCCTGCACTGCTTGTGACCCCCCCCCCCCCCCCCCCCACAAAAAAAAAGAATATTGAATGTATGTCGCCAGCTGGTCCAATACGTTAAATAAACCTACAACATGGGGCCTAAATAAAGCCAAGACCATCTAGCAACACACATCCAATATCAAGAGCTACAGGCAGCGCAGACAGTAGGGAGAGTTTAAAAAAGGAAAATACAGGTGAATGGACCAAGGGTAGACAGAAACACATGCCCCAGCATAGAGGGGAAACCCACCCTGTGGGGCTGACCAGGGTGGCCTTGGGAACTAAAAAGTAGTTAACCCCACCCAAGTCCCCCAGGGCAGACCCGGGTGGGGTTGAACGAGTTAGAGACGTACCGTGTCCAACAGGCACTCTGCGCTGGGCATCACTCTAGTGAGGAGGACGTCACTGCGGTCCCTCTGACGCACTAGGACATAGTCGATAAGGTGCCAGTGTTTGGAGCGAGGATGCATCCAGGTGGTCTTTCGACTGTCCTTTTGCTGAATAGTAGTGTTGGTGATGACCAGTTGCTGCTCCGCACAGAACTCCAACAGTAGGCGGCCATTGTCATTGCAGTTCCCCACGCCATGCTTGCCGAGGACTCCTTTCCAGGCTTCAGAGTCCTGGCCCACTCTGGCGTTGAAGTCGCCAAGGATGATGACTTTGTCGTCTGCTGGGGTACTCTGTAGGAGGCTGCGCAGGTCAGTGTAAAACTTGTCCTTTTCAGCAGGCTCTGCCAGGAGGGTTGGGGAGTACACACTGAGAAGGGTGACGTGTTGCTGGTGTCTCAGTGGGAGGCGCATGGACATGATGCGGTCTGAGTGGCCCGTTGGTAGGTTTTCCAGCTTAGTCGCAATGGATGTCTTGACCATGAAACCCACGCCTGAGAGCCGTCTTTCTGATGCAGGCCTGCCTGACCAGTAGAGGGTGTACCCAGCACCAAGTTCTTGGAGGCTGCCTTCGTCCGGAAGGCGTACTTCGAAGAGCGCGGCGATGTCGATGTTTAACCTCCGCAATTCATGGGCAATGAGGGCGGAGCGACGTTCAGGGCGTCCGCTGTCTGCTTTGTCGAGCATGGTTCGGACGTTCCAGCATGCTACGTTGAGTCCGGTCGTGGTCGTCATGAGAGTGGATCCGTTATTCTTTCTTGTTTTTTGACCGCAGGAGAAGATGCCCGTTGACCGCGGCTAGCCAACTGGGGTTGCGAGGGGACGAGCTTTGGTTAGGCCACCTTTTCTAGGCCCCTCTCCGTGTGGAGCAAGCAGTGCTGTCCCTAGAGAAGGCTGCTTGGTCGTTCAGGGTGTGCCGAGTGATGTTGTCATCCCCAGGTCAACATCAGGCGACCAATATCCTGAACCGCCTGTATGCAGGTTTGAGACTGCGGCTTCCAGTGACATCTTTCACCTGCCGTTTCGCCCCTCGCCCGTCGCTACAGGACTTGGAATGGTCAGTGTCATGGTCCGTGGACGTTTCCTAAAGCCTGCGCGGTGGAGCTTTTTGGTGGAGTGCAGTGTGCGCAGTACTGGCCCCACCCTTTAAACCCTTGGTTCATCTGCCATGGCCTAGCAAGCTGGGACGATGGCATCGAGGTCCTCGGGTCGTAGGTTTTATATCAGACTGTCCTTGTCCTAGTCTCTGGCTCAAAAGCCTTCCCCGGAGACACGGGGGCTTTGATGTCAGGGGTTTCCTCCCTTAGCCTTTCCGCAGCCAAGCGGCCAGGCCTGCAAGGCAGCAGGCGACTCGTGGAGGGCGGGGTCGTCTATGTCCCGTGCAGATGTGAACATCTGCCCACTGCCCACGTTTTACCATATAGCTACGGGACAAAGCGCTTTCGCGCATTTGTTTAACTCATTCTACCCCAACACCGAAATCCTTAAATTTTGCCGTTGTCCTCTGAAGACTGCATTGCAGTGCAGGACACAGATCGACCATGATAGTTCAAGGGCGATGCCAGAATAGCTTGGCGCCCATAGGCGCCAAGCTATTCTGGCATCACCATTGAACTATCACGGTCAATCCTTATCTTCCTGTGGTGTGTCTGGGGTAGAATGAGTTAAATGGGGAAAATGGCTCCAATTTGGTGAGTACTGAAAACAACGCCCCCGGCACTGCCAAATTGCAGCGAAATCGCCAGTGGATCAATCGACGGAGCGGCAAAATTTAGATGCGCTGCTGTCGCTTGTCGCCCCACTTCCGCGTCGCGATTATGGATACACTACTTTAGTTCTATATTCTCGATATTTGTCGCTGTCACCATCGCTTTCATGTCGCTGTCGCGCCGCGATATAGAAACACAACATAACTCTGTCAAATTGTGGTGCACACTGCCAGAGAGAGAGAGAGAGTCGCGCCGCGAGAGAGAGAGAGAGAGAGAGAGAGAGAGAGAGAGAGAGAGAGAGAGAGAGAGAGAGAGAGAGAGACGGACTGGTTTTGCCGCAGCTGGACTGAAATGAACATTCAGGCGGTTCGTCAACAAAACAAATGTAATGAATAAGCTATGACAGAAAAATGAGAGAGCATAATCCTTGCACTTGCGGTTACGCTAGGCGCATCAAAACAAGCAGTTATCTTACCTGAACATCTGCCGCCATAGAAACTAAATGCCAATGGCGTGCGGCGCAGCGTTTATGTTCATACAATCCAGGGGCTATTGCGTGATTGAGCTTCGTCCTGCGCCAGTCACTAAGCAAGGTGTTCCGCGACAGCAGAGCACCTTGCTTAGTGGCTGGCGCAGGACTAAGCTCACTCATGCCGCTCAGTGACGCCACGTCAGTGCCAAAGTTATTGCCGGCGCAAAATACCACAAAATGGTCTTCTTCTCATATAGGCGCTAAACTCTAATAACTTCTCGTACGCAGGTTTCATTAGCAGATGTTCAATATGAACTGGTTGGCGAGATTTTAACGGCTTGAGGCCAAAATCACAGACCAGCACGCAGCTGACGGATACTCACAATAGCAGATACACAAAATGAAGCAACAACCAAAAACGTGATATCATCATTGGTCATGTCAGTGATTGTCTCGCGGCAAAACGGAACCCAGCAGGCCAGTAACAGTGTCTTCGAGCGCATGAGAGTGAGCTAAATTATTCGGCGACGTCTAGGAAGTTCTAGATGCACTGTTGTCAAGAACTGTTTATTTAGATCCGGACTTTAATAGCACAGCTAACACACACACACACACACACACACACACTTACACACATATACATGCAAGCGCACGCACGCACAAACGCACACACACCTTTACACTGATTACGTTAGTCACACTAACAATATTCTACGAAATGAAACATGAAAAAAAATCTCACGTGTAGCTCATTCTACCCTTGAAACACCACAGCAACATATGGATCGACCATGATAGTTCAAGGGTGATGCCAGAATAGCTTGGCGCCTATGGGCGCCAAGCTATTCTAGCGTCACCCTTGAACTATCATGGTCGATCTGTGGACAGCAATGCAGTCTTCAGAGGACAACGGGGGGGGGGGGGGGGGAAGAAAGAAAGAAGGGATTTCGGCCTTCGGGTACAATGAGTTAAACGTATATAATTATACATAAGAACAGCACACTAAACGCCAATACAGGTATGGTATGATATAAAGAGTCTCTAGGTGTTTTTCTTTTTTAACGTAGCCATCACCAGTTGATTTAGCTTCAAAGGTAAACTGTGCGCCGCAGTAAAAGTCTTTAAGTTCAGTTACTAGTGTCAACGAACGGCACTGGACATCAAATTCACGACGTAAAAATTAACCTCTTTCGCTACCGAGAAAAACAGAGCACCACCCAACAGCAAGAGGCATAGATCCTCACGAACCCCCCGCCGAAACTGTGCCTGCAACTGCTAACTGGTCAGATCTGAATATAGACAGAAATGGTAACATAAACTGTGAATGTGACTGTTGCTCGCAAAATCTTTTGACACCAAAGAATGGAATTCGCCGACACATGACCTGTCACTGGCTATAATAGACTTTTTTTTTTTTTTTTGGGGGGGGGGTGGGGGTGGGGGGGGGGTGTACTGATTTACATGGTTCTGACAGTAGACCGGTTTATATTGAGAGAAAACAAAATCTTGTACCGTTTGCGTGAATACTGCCTATTTGGGGGTCGACCCATTTGATGAGTGCGCCATAAGTACACTTTTATTCAGATAGATGCGTAGCATTTCTTCTGAATAGAAGTGTGCTTGTGGCGTACTCCCCGAGCCGGGTCTATCTGGGGAGTACTCCCGCACAAACAATACAGTATCATGCCTTTCGACCGTGTACGGATCTTAACCCGTGCACAATGTCTTGCTACCGCCTCCACGTCACCTCCGTTCCAAGACTGACGACATCCACAGCACTTCCACGCCATGACGACCTCCAACGTGTGCCCCCGCGTCCAGCCATCGCAAGCCGACTCATCACTCCTTCAAAAGCCACCGGCGGGAGACGGATCGACCGTGATGGCGCTAGGGTAGTGCTCGATCAACTTCCCACCCCATCCAGGTGCCGAGTAAATCAGACCGTGCGAGGATGAGGACATACCCTTGCGTTATCACCGTCGAGAACCGCCGTCATTATCGGCGCCTCCCCCTGCGGGAAAGAAAACACCGGACCGACGTCGGCCGCCGTTGGCCTGCGCACGACTGTGCGCAGGCCAACGGCGGCCGACGTCGGCCCGATGACCTCTCCCGCACTGCGTAGGTTCCGCTGATCTGACACTACTCTCGAGACGTGACAGTCGACTGGTCCATGTCTCACTGGGCGGTTCTGATTGAAGTAAAAGGCGATATGTTTTCACTTCCGGTCGCATCAACTGACGCAGTATCCGTTCAACAGTCCTGTGAATCCAATCAAGCTTTATAATTGATGGACGTCATCGCGACGTCAACTGAGCCGCGTGCAGAGTACGTTCCAGGCCGAATATGTACGCGTGTGTCTTCTTGTGATATCGTCCGACACCACCCAAGCTTCGAGCTACCTGTGGGCTTAATTGTCTCTGATTGTAGACATTACATTGCATTACCAAATCACAGACCCGCACACACGCACACACACATAATGTTATTAATCTTTATGTTACACAGATTATCATGAGATTTGCACCAGCGTTACTCAGTCCCATTCACTGCGGCCAGTGGATGAAGGCTGTGCTCTCAAGTCAACACGAAAGTACCCAAGCCGTACAAAACAAAAAAAGTCCAACAGGACACGCAGAGCAAAACACCATGGTCACAGTAAGTACTAACTCATTCATCCCGACGGCCGTATTTCCCAAATTTGGGAGGCGTCATCTAATGACTATGCAACAGTTGCAGGAGATGGATCGACCATGATAATTCAAGGGAAGTGCCAGATTAGCTTGGCGCCGACAGGCGCCAAGCTAATCTGGCACTACCCTTGAATTATCATGGTCGACCCATCTCCTGCTGTAGTGCGTCAGGGCTGAATGGGTTAAGGTTACAGTCCGACAAGACACGTCAGTGACTGCGACAAAACAAACGATCCTGTCTCCCCCCCCACCCCCAGTCCCCAACACCCCTCCCCCCCACACATACACACACACCCCGCACCCCTCTCGCCCACCCTCCTCGAAAACCCAATCTCCCTATTACGCCAAAACAAATGGAAGTTGCATAAAACTTGTATATGGTCTAATATCATAAGGTGCTGCTCAGACTTGGCCAATTTCAACTTCAGTCAAATAAAATGGTTTGCCTATTTTCACCATTGCAAATGTTCCGTTTGTTAGTTTATAAAACACTAATAAAGGGGACACCTGTCGCATACTCTGAGAAAATGGCTTTCCACACAAACATGTCGTGTCATTTTGTGACACCTTGACGCAAATTTCCTTGCCAAGCCGCATAAACACTCCGAACATAATCGAACACTGTCCAAGCAAGCTGTTGTGAGGCGTTTTAAGTACGTTCTTGGCTGTGTAGATGCGTGTCTTTGAAGACACTTCCATGACACTACACGTGACATAACACTTCACAGGTGACACACAATTATTACAGCTGTAGTTTACTTTCTAAACTTTACCTTTTTCAGGCACTTCTACGTGAAAAGCCGAGATTAACGTGTTTCTGCCAGTTACACATTCACCTTCAAGGAAACGTGCAACGTTATAGTAGAAATGGGGCTTACACAAAGATAGCATTGTTTTTTAAATGGCAAATTACCACTGATTTCATTAAATGTTTCTCTTCTAATTTCATTTTTACAAGTCTTCTGTGGTCGGGTAAACCTTCAAAAGTTATTCAAGGTTGTATACGACCGGAGTTGCGTGTTTTCACATTAACTCATTCAGCCCGGCGCACGTATTTCCCAAATTTCCCTAACGAGTTTGCACCTGTTGCAGGAGATGGATCGACCATGATAATTCAAGGGCAGTACCAGATTAGCTTGGCGCCGACAGGCGCCAAGCTAATCTGGCACTACCCTTGAATTATCATGGTCGACCCATCTCCTGTTATAGTGCGTCAGGGCTGAATGGGTTAATGTTGCAAGGATAAGGATTTCCTTGCAAAAACAATATGAAAACACGCAACTCCGGTCGTATACAGATAGAAACGACGATCCTAGTGATGAAGGGATCCGACATATATAGGAAGCACTTGTAAAATTGGACATCAGAGTATGAACTTAAAACCTTGTCATCAATCATCGGCATATAAAGTATTATGAGCTATGATCAATTATGCTTTACCAATCTGTCTATATGTTAAGAAGCCCTGCTCCAGGCAAAAAAAAGGAGTACGTCTTACAATGACGCTGGACAAACTTATGAAATTTGAATGTCGTAAATTGACAGGTTTTTGTTTCTTCTGCTCTTTTTCTTCTTCTTATTCATACGTAAGAGACTAGATTACAACAATGCGCACTAGGGATAGTAGTAAACCTATGTTGTACTTGCCTACTCAAAGCGATTGTAAAAAAAAAAAAAAAGGGTAGAGAAGTAATCTGACATATAGGAAGCACTTGTAAAATTGAACATCAGAGTATGAACTTAAAACCTTGTCATCAATCATCGGCATATAAAGTATTATGAGCTATGATCAATTATGCTTTACCAATCTGTCTATATGTTAAGAAGCCCTGCTCCAGGCAAAAAAAAGGAGTACGTCTTACAAGGAGTACGTCTTACAAGGAGTACGTCTTACAAGGAGTACGTCTTACAAGGAGTACGTCTTACAATAACGCTGGACGAAACTTATGAAGTTTGAATGTCGTAAATTGACAGGGTTTTTTTCTGCTCTTCTTCTTCTTATTATTCCTACGTAAGACTGAGACTGAATTACAACCAACAATGCGCACTAGGGATAGTAGTAAACCTATGTTGTACTTGCCTACTCAAAGCGATTGTAAAAAAAAAAAAGGGTAGAGAAGTCTTAACCCTTTGGGAGTCGGTAGCGGTTTTGGTCGCGATGATTCCTGCAGGAAAACCGCTACCGATACCCGCTGACCGACACCGAAAAGGTCAATTGAAGCAAGGCAACATTGTGAACCCGTTGTCTCGGCAGTATAAACCCATATCATACTGAGGCTAAAAGCTTCAAATTTGTACACTGCCACACGCAAGCTACATTATAGTACTTACAGATAAGGATATAGACCAATGGCTTTAGTTCAAGGGTGGTGCCAGACGCCAAGCTATTCTGGCACTACCCTTGAACTATTTTAGTCAAATTTATTTCACACACTGGTGTGTTCCAAATGATAAGGGTTAACTCATTCGAGTGATACGTGCCGCCTCCGGATACGCGGCATAAGCCGCGTATCCGGAGTTGGCACGTCTCGAATGAGTTAATATATAACTAAGAAAATACATATAGTCGGTGTGCATTCTAAACAACGCAGCCAGAAATTGTTCGAAAGAAACGCTCTGACCATGTTACCCCTCTGTTAAAACAAGTCCACTGGCTTCCTGTCAAACAGAGAATTGAATATAAGTTGGTTACCCTGGCATACAAGCACGGCTTTGACAACACACTCCCCCTGTACCTCTCCTCCAGTGAATGCTCTCATAACCCTTCCCGTAGCCTACGTTCTTGTTCCCAGAAATTACTGGTCCAACCTAGAATTAACTTGAAGACTGCATGTGCTCGTTCTTTTCAGTACCAGGTCCCTCGTGTGGAACTCCCTACATCCCCATGTCCGTCAATCCCCGACAGTCTCAGTCTTAAACTGAAATGAACCCTGAAAACTTATATTTTTAATTTGGCATAGTCAGTGTTAATTTCCCTTGCTTCCCATCATGTAATTTTTGGATAGTGTTACTGTAAACAGAATGTGTTTGTTGTGTGAAAGTCTGTGGTTAGTATACCTGAACTGTTTTTGTTCTGATTTGTAGTTTATTGTGTGTGTTATCATTTGTAAAGCGTTAGGAGCCTGCGTAAGCGGGGAAGGACGCTATAGAAAAGCGCTGTATTATTATTATTATTAACTGGGAATCTTCGTATCTGACACATGTGTGCATATGTGCGTCAGATACGAGGTTTGCCAGTTACACCGAAAATACGACTTGTATTTGCTACCATCATTTGACCGGAGTAACAGTACCGGCGAACCAAATAGACCATATCTGCATTAGCAAAAAATTTAGAAGATCCCTTCAAGATGTTCGAGTGAGGAGGGGAGCAGATGTCGCCTCAGACCACCATCTGCTTACCTTAAGAATGAAGCTCAAGCTAAAGAAAAGCCGCACAGAGACAACAAAAAGACAGCGCTATAATGTAGGCCTCCTGAGAGAAACTGGAGTTAGAGAAGAGTTCAAACTGGTGCTGTCCAACCGGTTTCAAGCACTACAGGAGCTAGTAAATGAAGAGGAGGCGGTCACCACAGAGCAGCAGTGGAAGGCAGTTAGAGAGGCGCTGAACTCAACCTGCAAAGACACTGTAGGGTTCAGGAAACACCATCACAAGGACTGGCTGTCGGCACAGACCTTGAAGAAGATAGAAGTGAGGAAGCAGAAGAAAGCAGCGGTCAACAACAGTCGCACGAGAGCAGCCAAAGTAAGGGCACAGGAGGAATACTCGGAAGCCAACCGCGAGGTGAAGAGGAGTATCAGGGCAGACAAGAGGGCCTACACAGACAGCCTGGCAGCAGAGGCAGAAAAGGCAGCAGGCAGCGGCAACATGAAACAGCTCTACGACATTACCAGAAGATTGTCGGGTAAGTATGGCCATACAGAAAGACCAGTAAAAGACCAAGAAGGCAAGCCTATTGCAGACAGAGCAAACCAACTCGACAGATGGGCCGAGTATTTTGAAGAGTTACTGAACAGACCTAGCCCACCCGACCCCCCTGACATCCAGCCGGCAGAGACCGACCTACCCATCAGCTGTGACAGACCCAGCCGGGAAGAGATCAGAAGAGCAGTGGCATTTTTGAAGAACGGCAAAGCAGCAGGGCCAGATGGCATCCCAGTGGAGTCTCTGAAAGCAGACCTAGAGACAACAGTGGAGATGCTGTACCCACTGTTTGGAAAGATCTGGGAAGAGGAGGTGATGCCAGCTGACTGGAAGGAGGGGTACCTAATCAAGCTTCCCAAAAAAGGCGACCTAAGCAAGTGTTCCAACTACAGAGGAATCACCTTGCTGTCAGTACCAGGAAAGGTCTTCAACAGGATCATCCTGGAGAGAATGAAGAGCTCCGTTGACCCCCAGCTGAGAGACCAGCAAGCAGGATTCAGAAAAAACCGATCATGTATAGACCAGATCGCCACTCTCCGCATCATCGTGGAACAGTCTCTGGAGTGGAGCTCCCCGCTCAACTTTGTGGATTACGAGAAAGCATTTGACAGCGTGGACCGAGAGACTCTGTGGAAACTCCTACGACACTACGGTGTACCCACAAAGCTGGTCCGCCTGATCAAGAGCAGCTACGATGGCATGACATGTCGCGTGATCCACGAAGGGCAGTTCACCAGGGAGCTCCAGGTCAGAACTGGTGTCAGGCAGGGGTGTCTGCGGTCTCCGTTCCTCTTCCTACTGGCCATAGACTGGGTCATGAAGATGACCACGGAGCACAGACGAAGTGGAATACAGTGGACACTGTGGACACAGCTTGACGACCTCGATTTTGCAGACGACTTGGCATTACTGTCCCACACTCATCAACAAATGCAGGACAAGACCACGAGGCTTGCTGACATCTTGTCCCAAGTGGGCCTCACCATTCACAAACAGAAAACAAAGACAATGAGGCTGAACACAACCAGGGAAGAACCAGTCTTGCTTGGAGGAGGTGGAGTCCTTCACCTATCTCGGGAGCATCATAGACAAAAAAAGGCGGCACTGATGCAGATGTCAGAGCACGAATCGGTAAAGCCAGAGCAGCCTTTCTCCAGTTAAAAAAAAGTGTGGAGTTCCAGAGAGCTGTCACAACACACCAAAGTCCGGATTTTCAACTCCAATGTAAAAGCAGTTCTCCTATATGGAGCAGAGACTTGGAGATTGACAAAAACCACAGTCAACAGAGTACAGACCTTCATGAACAGTTGCCTTAGAAGAATTTTGAAAATCCACTGGCCAGAGAAGATCAGCAACGTCAGACTCTGGGACAGAACAGAGCATATAACAGCAGAGGATGAAATTGGGCGAAGAAGATGGGGATGGATCGGTCACAGCCTGAGAAAGCCAGCTTCCAGTATCACTAGGCAGGCATTGTCATGGAACCCCCAGGGAAAGAGGAAAAGAGGTAGGCCGAGAAACTCCTGGCGTCGAGACCTCCAAGCAGACATCAAGAGACTGGGAACCACCTGGAGTAGAATCGAAGGAGAAGCACAGGACAGGAGTTGCTGGAGGTCTCTCGTCGACGGCCTATACCCGGGTAGGGGTGACAGGCGTAAGTAAGTAAGTAACAGTACCGGCGTAGGGCCTACAATGCATTCTGTTCAACTTAGCTTTGTGCAGCAGGTCACAAGGCCGTCATGAAAGTTTTAAACCGATTTAGCCCCGAGTCCCTACAGCCGGCAGGAGATTGATTGACCATGATAATTCAAGGGTAGTGTCATATTAGCTTGGCGCCTGAAGGCGCCAAGCTAATCTGGCACTACCCTTGAATTATCATGGTTAATCCATCTCCTGCAACTCAGTCAGTGGTACATAGTCATTAGGCAACACCTCCAAAATGTGAGAAATGGAACCTTAGGGCTAAAAGGGTTAATCGGGTAAAAGTAACAAGTATTTTTTTATAAAAAAACAACATCACCCGACTTACCGTCCTTGCTCCAAATTGCTCTCCGCCCACTGTGTAGTTTTCAGTGACCTTCTGCCAAGACTCCACGAAACGTATGCTCAACGTGATGCACGATTCCTTTTTTACGATAATATATGTTCAAGCCGGAAAGTCTGTACAGACTTCAACTGACTTCGATTTTGATCTGATTTGAACTCTCGGTAAGTGTGCAGTTTACGGCTCAAATATGTCCGGAGGCCAACGTATGTCAGTTGACACGTCCCAGCTCAAATGAAATGTGTCAGCAGTGTAAACTTCAGCGGCTTGCCCGCCGGGCGAGGGGCTGCCGAAATATTGTGGCAGTCGCACGTTCAACCCCAAGCACGACTACCTCATTCCGAGGTAGTAAACAAGGCCGACCTCTTCCCGCTACGAAAAAGCTGCACCTTGCGTTTGCAAGCGGCATACATTCTCATGAGGCCCTGCAGGTGCAGGGGCTCATAAAAATCTATTCCTCTTGCAGATGGAAAAAGCAATGGCCTGGCGACGTACACCGCGCAGAGGCTGCGTCAGTGACAGTGTCACAGTTCACTGAATACACGGTGTCACTAAAACGACACAAGGGACCACACAGCCAAAGTGAAACCATAGGTGTGATGGCCGAGGGCTGAGCAGCATGCTTGAGTGTAAATCTTGCACTGGCCACAACTGATGCACTTTTTGCAGGGCCGTTGAGTGCAGGATTTAAACTCTCATTCGTCTGGCCCCTGGCAGCATTCCTGCGCAAGTCACTAAGCAAAGTGCTCCACTACAGCGCTTAGTGGCTTGCACAAGTTCACGCCGTCTCTCATGCAAATGACTTACTGACAAACACGATCCGAGAAATTGAAATACAGTGCTGAAAACGTGATTGATTTTACCAGTCTACTGCGTTAAAGGTCCGGGTTCAGCAATTAGTCAGTAGAGGACATCGAAAAAAAAATTTCAAAGTCCCTACCTGACACAGAAAGTGCAACCCTGATAGGGCCCCGTGTGATAGGATCCCCGAGCACGCACGTTACTATAGCTGCTGTAGAGTGTCAGACGTCCTTGACGGCTGTCACAGTTCACGAAAACAGGTATACACCATCCAGCTGCCTAAGGTCACTTCCAGTTGCATCTGTCCGTGCGCGGTAACATCCAATTCCCGTGCAACTACGACTGAAAAATATCCAACTTTCATTTTGCCGCACTGGTGAAGCCTGCACGGCCGCCGAGCCGCGACGTCCAGAGCGTCCAAAAAAGGTCCAGCGAATGGTGGCGGTAAGTCCAACATGATATGGTGTGGTCTTTTCACTTTTTGTGGTACAAATATTACTTTTGTTGGTAAGTATATTTCCAACAACAACAAACACCTATGCGCGTGTAGCTGACGTCGTGTTTACAAAGGGAAGCTACTCGTAAATATGTATTATCAGGGGTCACCACTCTAATGACCACTTCCTTGTCAACAACAAGAAGCCCTAGCGATCGTAATGTTATGTGTGTTCTGGTGTACAGGACACTAATTTCGGGGGAAATGATGACTGAGGAAATAACAGCAGACGACAGTGGTGAGAAGTAGGCAGAATACATCGATGAACAAGACGAAGAATAGATTGGAAATCTTAGCCTCACTGTTCGTCTCTTCTGTAGTTACTATATATATATACGTCACTATAGTAACAGCCTGAAACTTTGTTTTTAAATATTCTCTCCTTTATAAATAAGTGTAATAGTTTCTGGGCAATTTTCTATTACACATATTTGTGTTATATACATAATGAAATATGCGATATATTCTGAGCTCTGGTCTGATGTACATTTAGAAGTTTCCACTTTTAGTTGCGATTTGTTTTGGGGGTTCGTGGTGGTTGTTTTTGTGTAAATATCTTCAGAACGCCACGCCATTTTCTAGTACAAGACCCGTGTGTGCATTACATAACTATACAAATACCAGTCATTTGATTCTTTTTCAGTGCCACACCAAATGAGCTCACAGAGCAGCAAGCAGCTAATGTGTTATTTCTGTGGATACATTTGTGAAGCTAGTACAAAGTGAAGGTGCATCAGTAATGGAACAACGCCCAATCTCATCACAATACATAACAGATAATCGCAGTGGCAAGGTAAGTTGTGAACCTAAAATGTGTGTGTGTGTGTGTGTGTGTGTGTGTGTGTGTGTGTGTGTGTGTGTGTGTGTGTGTGTGTGTGTGCTTGGGACAAAATGTACAGCTGGCTTATATTTAGAACAAAATATACAACTGTCTGAATAGAATTAAATATACAGCTGTCTGAATAAAAAACAAAATATACCTGCAGTTGTCTGAACACAGACAAAATGTTCAGCTGTCTGAATGAAAACAAATGTACAGCTGCTCGCTGTATGAAAACAACATCAGCAATTGTCTGGATGAGAATATAATCAACAGGTCTAGGTAAGGATAAAATATACCACTATAATCAACCTAAAATATATTTGTTCACAAAATAACAGCACATTTCAGTGTGATGAAATAGAGCAATACATGTATGTGCATAATTCATTATGAAACTCACAATCAGGTATATAAGTGGTCTATTGTAAGTTGGCTTGCCACTGATACAATGTATTTCTCATATTTTCCTGAAACCACAAGCTTATAAACAGGAGAAATATGAGTGACAAAAACTTATAATATCATTCTTGTATACCAAAATATTTTATTGCTAGTTTTTCTGTGAATCATGTAAATACATGTATGTATATATTGCTCCATATCATAACACTCAAATGTGCTGCTATTTTGTGACTAAGCCATTTTTAGAAAGCCACACGCACATGCGTATGTGCACACATGCCTATTTTCTGTATTTATTTCTTTTTCAACAGGTTTTGTCCATCCATTACTGTGTTTATGGTTTGTTTCTAGACAGCAGGGCTGTCACAAGGTCAGGTGACTTGAAACTGGTGAATGCACAGCATGGCATCGAGTTTCTGAAGACAGCAAGACCTGTCCGATAAGTTGTCACCGACAGAGTTCTACTGTAATCTCCTGCTACTTTCAGGTAATTATCAGTTTGGTGGCATTTGATTTTGAAGTATGGTACACCCGTGCGCTTGCACAAAATCATTTTTGTTTGTAAAAGTGTTATCGCATCACACATAAAGTAGCTTATAGTGTCCTGGAAATATTGCTGTCACAACACTAAGTTATGATTTACATATGACTGCTACCTCCACACTGTAAGTATATTTACAAGTTGACAGTAAACATTATTATCATGGTGCCATGGTGGTTTTTCTCCCAAGTCTTCATAACAGCTAGTGCTAGCTACCGGTCAGTTTGCCACTCTGTAATGCATGTATCTTTTTTCCAGTATGAAATAGATTTGTATATTATTACTGACTTGATCGCAGCCACTGAAAAATCTGGATCATTACTTTGATGTGTGGCACAAAGGCAAGCGAATTGCATAAAAGGTTTGAGTTGAGCTGTGTGTTTACATGGAGGATTATATCCTTGAGTGTATGCAGAACAAAAACACACGAAACTGTCCTGTCATCGAAATAACCTACTCAGTATAAACTGCTGCTGGTACATTTTCACTTTTGTGCTTTTTTTACTTTCAGGTTTTGCTTTATCTATTATATTGGCCATCTGTTTTCAGTTTCTTTGCTGCTGCCAAAGGCTAAACACCACTTGAAACAAGGGATAAAGCCTGTTATCAACCATCACCACACATTACGAGTGTCCTTGCCAGGCATGATCAAGGTATCATGTCTTATTTATGCACTTATTTTGACTTAGAGTTTAGATATGTTTCAGTCTCATCATTGAGTGTTTTGAGTGTTAGTCAAGGGGATATATCTATGTGGCTGAAAATGAAATGGCCCCCCCAAAAAACTTTCATTGGCTACAAAGGCTACACAATGCGCAACAGGCTTACCATCCTTGACTTCAACCACCAAGTATGCAAGCAGTATACCAAGATTAGCAACAGGCACTCTGTGGCATACCAGGTAGCACAGCAGAAATATGCATAGTACATGTATGTTACACACTTGTGCAATTTCTGGTACAAGTGCAGTATTGTACATGTCATTTTCAGTATCATTACAGTACATGTATTTGTAGAAATATACTATTTAGGATTGTGACACTGACCATGAAAACTAATTCTTTCTTATGGCAAGTCAGGTGCAGAATTCCTGTTCATGTGCACTGTTTACAGTATGTAGTTATAACAAGGATGAAAAATGAAAGCAGACATGTATGCAATTTATGAAGAAGAATGTCCAAATATATTGAAAACAAAAAATGTCCAACATTTTGCTTTTACATTCAACTTTAATACTTTCTTGTATAGAGAGTACAAAGTGCACAATATGGAGTATATATTACATGCATGTGTCCATTTATTCATGTCCCAACTACTTGTACAAACAGATGTAAACAATCTCCATGACAGAAAGTAAATTTTAAAAGTTAATGAAAATGTTCTCTTCATTCTGTTTTTTCTCATCAAGGAATGTGCTCCGTGGCCTTGTATCCCCAATGCCTCACTGATGAGAAGCTCTCCAGTTTGTTACATTACCTACGCAGTACAGATGACAAGATTGAGCGACGAGTGGATGTGGTTTTTCAGCAGAAGTAAAGACTTGGAGGTTGGTTTCACACACATACACAACCAGATAGTGCCCTCAGGTAGTTTAGATTGGGGCTTAGAAACTGCCATCTGATTATGGCCACCTGACAAGAGCAACAGTGTTTGCTGTTGCCAAGCCCCATATGGCTCTCATGCCACAACTGAAAAAAATCTGTATGTAGAGTGTTGGTGATGTTTGATTGCTATTATAATGTGGGAATTTTATTTGCAAATGTGATGCTATAATTTTTGACGCTGCAAAATTTGACTTCGGTCTGCTTCTTACAAATATCTAGAAAAGTTGGTTCTTCTGTTAACTCGATCAGCTGGATCAAATTCAGTAGTTCTTGTTGTCCATTATTATTAGATGATTCCCACACAAACAGTAGGCCGGATTGTCTTCACTGGTCACGCGCTGATACGGTGTCGCCTCTACTCCCACATTCGATATGGTCACCAGGGGCTGCTCATCGGTTGAGTGCATCTTTAGTCTCCCCCAGGGAAAAGTTGGTTATGTTGGCCTGAAAACATATTCATATAATATCATGTTACCAAGCAGCATTGCAAAGCTACAATGTCTTTTATTATTAGAACAAAACTGTATAAATCGTTTGACCATCACCGAGACAAAGAAATTGTTTGTAAAAGTTATTTTGCAAATCTGTCTTGTATGGAGTTTATTGATTACACTGGCTGTGATTGATTCATTACGGTTGGTTTCATGTTGAGTAGATTATACTGGCTGATACCCGGTAGCCAAGTAAACTCATCTAGAACAGTGTTTGCAGTACATCTTCACATGTACTAACTGACCTTTGTTCTTGTCTTGCAGCTGCCTGCTGAGAGCAAGTTGGGGCACACTGCACTGCATCAGGCTGTTTGCTGTTCCAAAGTTTCTGTGTGACATTGCTGCTAACGCCTCTGCAGTTTGGTGACATGTTTGACACTGGCCAGTCTGTTGTCTCTTCACTGGTTGGACCTGTCCATGAAGGCTGTCTGTCTGCTGTGGAATCATGGCAATATTAGCATTTTGGTGGATAGCAAAATTTAGCATATGATGATAGAACTATATTGCCATATGTAACATTACATTAGGAAATCGTTGCGGTATATATATATATATATATATATATATATATATATATATATATATATATATATATATATATATATATATATATATATATATATATATATATATATATATTTATTTATATATATATATATGCCTGCATGTGTACCCGCCCCCTCCAGCCCCCCCCCCCCCTCTCCCTCACTTACCAAAACACAGTGACCAAGTTTGAATGACAGCATCATAAGCAAAATATACCATGCATATAATTCAATGACATCACTGAAATTGTTTCTTTATAATTAAAATGGTTGTCTCTGTTCTGTTTGTGTTTTTGCCTCATGTATTATTACAGTTATATATGGTGCAGGAAGTAAAAGTGCACATGTATGTTGTTCTGTAGAGAAGAACCCTATGAGGAAAGAACGTTGCTTAGAAATGACAGTTACAACACAATTTATTACTAGATAATATGAATAAAATTGTGTTGTGGCTGTCTTTTCTAAGCGTCTTTCTTTTTTTCGTTGAGTTCGTCTCTGCATTACACACGCTTCGCAGTCACCATTTTGATCTGGACTATGTGGTTCTGTAGGGTACATAGACTACTTGGTCTTGTTGAGGATAGACATACTCATTTCATAAAAAAAATCAGCTGTATTTTTAGGAATTATGACAATCATGGTAATTGTGTTTTATTTATGTATACACTTATTGATGTAAACCTGCCTGTCCCGGATTGGCCTCCGCAGCCACGAAAATGCCTGCAGACGACGTGGGCAAGCCCTATAGAATCTTCGTTCGTGAAGTCAAGCCAAGAGACACTTATTGATGTACTTGACGATTTTGGTAAACTCATAAGAGAAGCCTCACAATGAAAGGCATTTTTAACAGTTTCACTCAGTACAGATATAAACAAATAAGCCATACGTTGAAGTGTATTTGAAAACAATGTTTTTGTCACAAAATGAAGATCAAGTGAGATATACCTCTTGCTGTTGTGAACTGATATATTTCCTTGATATTTATTTTTGCGGGTTGAGTCATTTCAGTTTTCTGATAGAGAACATTGCTATATGGAGTAATCAGAAATAAATCCCACATGGTTTGCTGTCAGTGCAAACATAGATAAACTATGAATGAAATATATTGTGGTTAGAATACCAATTACATAATATATATATATATATATATATATATATATATATATATATATATATATATATATATATATATATCTGTTTCCTAACATTTATTTCATATCTCATAACCATAGCACGAGGTGAAAGAAACCTAATGCTCCAGCCGAAGGGGTGCATGCCTGCATGATGCCAGCTTGCTTTCATCTGCTTCCTAAAGTCAATCGGGCAGGGGGGGGGGGGGGGGGGAAGAATTCGCACAACCCCCCAAAAATGGAAAAATTAGTAACATTTAAATTAATTTGGGTCGAGGGCATAAACAGACATAATTATATGGTCTTGTCAAAAAAATGTATACATTATTGGTATGGCGAAGGCCGGAACCATCTGCTGCGGCCCTGTATCTAATTATTTTGAAACTTGCCTCTCGTTTGCTCGTGCACCCTTTAGCTTGTAGTTGGTGTATCGGTGTTTGCTGTCAGGCACCTGCATGAGGTATGCATTGGGCAGGGTGCATTGCGTGTGCATAGACAGCAGTTGGTCTGGGGAGAAAATATTATCACTGAACTCATCAAGTTTGCAGACGGTAATTATCTTTTGTGATACAAAAAAACAAAAAACAAGATGAGAAGTAAACGACAAAGCAAAATATTACCTAGTGCTTAGATTCTTATAATGGAATCAAATTTTATGTCCGTGTAACACACACGAACAGGCACAATCACATCAATGGGTGACCGTCTTCACTCCTAGAAGCTGATTCAGCTTTTCAAAATCCCGAAAAGCTGAATTTCAGCTGTTTGGTTCAGACAGAACAGGCCTTCAGCCAGCCTGTTCCAAATGCAACCCCCACCCGGGTCTGCCCTGGGGGACTTGGGTGGGGTTAGGTACTTTTTAGTTCCCAGGGTCACCCTGGTCAGCCCCACAGGGTGAGTTTTTCTCTCTATTCTGGGGCATGTGTTTCTGTCTACCCGAGGTCCATTCTCCTGTATTTGCCTTTTTAAAACTCTCCCTACTGTCTGCACTGCCTGTAGCTCTTGATATTGGATGTGTGTTGCTAAATGGTCTTAGCTTTATTTAGGCCCCATGTGTTAGGTTTATTTAATGTATTTGACCGGCTGGCGACATACATTCAATGTTCTGTTTAGTTTTTTTTTTCACAAGCAGTGCAGGCACGTCCTGAGAAAGCCTTGTTGCTGTCGGGACGTTAAGCAATGTACAATCAATCAATCAATCAATCCAAATGCAAACGTCATACATTCTCATGAGCTCCTGCATCCGCAGGAGCTCATGGGAATGTATATCGCTTGCTGGCCATGGATTTATGGGGCATATTTATGTCCCGTTTACATTCATTTCATATTCTCGCACTGTCACCCATGCACATCACATTGTTGCATGATGACCTGTAAATTATCTCCCAGGCTTTTGTGAAAAATAAAATCGTTTTGAGGTGGGCGTTTGCGCGTTGCTTAGCACGGGAGTGCTGTCCCTTACACAAACATTATCTAGTAGCTTCCCTTCGTAAAAATGGCGACTACCATAAAGACTTGTTGTTTGCAAACGCTTTCGAGGAAACCTTGTTTTGGATAAATGCGAGGACATAAGAAATGAGAAGACCACGATATAGCATGTTCGACGTACCGTCACCATTCCCTGGGCCATTTTTGGACGCTGTGGACGTCGCTCAGTGCTTCCCAGTACCGGCCCAGAAGTGAAAGTTGGATAGTCATCTTTCGTTGTTGTTGCACGAGAATTGTGGGTGTTACCGTGTACGGACAGATGCAACTGGAAGTGACCTTTGGCAGCTGAGTGGCGTATACCTGTTTGCATGAACTGTGACAGCCGTCAAGGACGTCTGACACTCTACAGCAGCTATAGTAACGTGAATGTTCGGGGATCCCATCTGATGAGGCCCTGTCAGGGTTGCACTTCAAGTCAGGTAGGGACTTCGAAATTTTTTTTCGCTGTCCTCAACTGACTAATTGCTGAACCAGGACCTTTAATCATCTCCGTGCAGAGCACCGTGACCGGCAGAGTTGTCATGTTTGTATCAGTGACTGACCCAAACCTGACCCTTTGATTTAGAGCCTGTTGCACATAGACACGGTTGAGTGAGAGTGCTTCTACACATTAACTGACAATATGCCGCGCGGATTGCAATACAATCCACGCCTGGCTAATTACTTTGAAATGTGCTTGCGTGTTACGTCCGTTGATTGACATGGCGGACCAGGGAAAAGAGGGTCTAGTCTGAACTCATTCGAGACGTGCCGCCTCCGGAATGAACACAAATTGTGCTGAAATGTGTTTATATTTACGCGTACGCGTAATGGTACTCTAACACATTCGAGACGTGCCGCCTCCGGATACGCGGCATAAGCCGCGATGTGTGCTAGACATATGACAGCATTCTGCTGTGTCTTAATGAACCATAGCTGGACCTGTATGTAGCGTTTCCTAACCTTCTGTTAGTATGTTGCAGAAAACTGTGAAAATCGCACGTAATTATAACTGGGATATCATGTCATGCAAAACAAAAACAACAACTGTGACTGAACAATAACAAACACCCACATTCACTTACCTCACAAATATGACCAATGATATGGTCAATTTTCAATAAATAAATGGCGAGTCACTCAAATTATATCCCATGATATCCCCAAAACACCAATTTTATTTTGCCCCGGGGAATATTGCTATGCTCTATCGATTTTCTATCGACAGAATATTTGTATGGCTTACATTCTGAATTCCGCCACCATCAGCAATGAAAAGATATAGACAACTTAGTGGTGTACGTTAAATACCAAAATACAGAGTTGAGATGTGATGGAAACAATTTGCACGGAGCGTTTCTGTGTAACACGTCATTGAAACATGACGACTCGAACACGCCCGATCGACGTAGGGAATCTTTAGACCCGTATTGACCTTCAGGTTGGGGTCACTCTGAAGTGTTAACTCATTCTGCCCCAGACACACCACAGCAAGATATAGATATGGGCGCCAAGCTATTCGGGCATCACCCTTGAACTATCATGGTCGATCTGTGTCCTGCACTGTACTGCAGTCTTCAGAGTACACCGGCAAAATTTGGGGATTTTGGTCTTGGGTCAGTTAAGCCAGTAGGAGGACCACGCTGGTTGCCTCTCTCGATTCGCTAGAGAGAGAGACAACCAGTGTGGATAAAGGAGTGTATAGGTCGTTTGACCTCGGGGGGCCCAAAATTATTCGCAGATATCTTCGCAGAGAACCATTTTTCTGTACCACTCTTAGAACAAATATCATTCAGTGTCAGTTGACCTAATGCGATTTACTGACTTTCAAGAAGCTCGTACAATTTGCAAGTTTTGCTGCAGTCGTAAAAAAATTTTAAAAATCGTAACTTGTTTTAGTCATAGAATAACTGAATTTTACATCCCTAAATATGCCTCAGATATATTCAGCCCATAATGGGTCTTGGGTGGGAGGGGGGTCCGGAACCCATATAGCATAGATCCGTTTTCGCGTGAATGAGCAAGCTGGCCAAGTTTTCAAACACGAAACTGTGCAGGCATACATCACATGAAGTCGGCATGCTTGGCCTTAAACTTAAAATCTGGCTATTTCCCGCCGGGGACCTAACAAGGTATTGAAAATGGATTTTTCTTGTCTTTTGACCAAACTTTTCGATTGCACGGCAAAACCAACAAATCAGCCCATAGTAGGTCGATTGGGACTAAATGGTTTTCGTTCTGAAAGTGGCATAACAAAGTGTCTCTTGAAAAAGTGATATTTTAAGAAAAAGACATTGTGCGCTCCTAAGTCAAAAGGCCTGTATATACTCAGGGGCGGATCAGTTACCTGGGGGGTGAGGGGGGTCCAACTTTTTGTTTGGGACCTTCAACCTGATACAAAAGGCCTCCCTGACGCTAGCCCTTGCTCCCAAGAATCGAAAAGCGAAAACCGAAAGGCGGAAAGGGGGGGGGGGACGGGGGGCGTCTTAAGACTCTCACCATTCGCCCAAATATCAAACAACGGGGGGGGGGGGGGGGAGGGGGGTCCAAACACCCCAAAAAGAGGACTTTGCTATAGTATTTTAAAGAATTTTGGGTCTGGGGAGGGGGGTTCCGGAACCCCTGTAACCCCCCCCCCTCCCCCACCTCAGATCCGCCCCTGATACTGATGGTGCATTAAATAATAATAATAATAAAAATAATACCGTTGTTATATAGGCGCGTTTTCTCAATTTTGGGGCGAATCGACTCTAAGCGCCGCGAACTGAAACTCAGCACGCACACTCACGTAACAGACACGGATTTACGCCATTTAAGACAAACACAGTACAAGACAGACGAAGGGCCAGTTCAGCTACTGAAGTTACAGAGATTTTTGATCGCTTGTATTTGAAATTTGTAAAGTGGCCTGAAACCGGCACCAAAGTGTGTGTGTGGGGGTGGGGGTGGGGGGGTGCATTGGTAGTTGGCAGGAACACTGGTGGCCTCCCTCAATCCGCTACGCATCTTTGATGCGGAGCGGATCGAGGGAGGGGGGAGGGGTGACAGGCGTAAGTAAGTAAGGATCGAGGGAGGTAACCAGTGTGGTCACTGGGCGGTTGCGGTCTTCACATGATGATTACATCGCCCGTTTTATCTATTTTAAACCCTGTATGAAGTGACAGCTGACGCTGCAGCACCCGGCGTGAGTGTCACTGTGACTTACGGCGACCTGTCGCAGCCACAGGCACTTGATGGCAAATAGCTCTTGATATCCGCCCATAGGCGATTGATCGTGAATCGACTGAGATCGGTCACACCTCGCGCCAACACTGGTTGCTGACTGACGCCCTGTCGTGTGAATGTTAGTAAGCAGTGTTGGCACGAGGTGTGGCCTATCTCAGTCGATCCACCGTCCGGCGCCTGTGGTCAGAGATATTATGTCATTGACCGTCACAACCAACTTAACTCATTTCGCCCTGAAGCACTATAACAAGAGATGGATCAGCCATGATAATTCAAGGGTAGTGCCAGATTAGCTTGGCGCCAAGCTAATCTGGCACTACCCTTGAACGATCATGATCAATCCATCTCCTGCAACTGGTACACAATCGCTAGATGACACCTGCAATTTTTGGGACATGGGGCCTTGAAGTTAAATGGGTCAAACATGCACAATCAGATCCCCAAGACTACCTCCGTCCACGAATCTAACGGCTAGTCCAGTTCTTGCCTGCAAAACGCATAGATTCTCATGAACCTCTGCAACTGCAGTGACACATGAGAATTCAAGCCTCTTGCTGCCAGATGGGCCGCATTTACATTATCATTGTACTTAGGTGATGCATGGGCTCATGAGAGTCTACGCCTCTTGCAGACGGATCAAACCGAACTGGCCAAATTCATTGCTAATAACATTTATGACCTTCCCTCCTGGCGCGTTTTCAAAACCGTGCGTCTGTAATGCCTGACAACGTAAAGTTGAAACGAACAGCAGTCATATTAGGACAATAACTAATGCCATTTATTTCTGCTGAAATAATAATAATGATATTAATAATAATAATAATAATGATAATAATAATAAAAATAATAAAGGCAAAGCCCTTATGGTTCACGTACATGACCGATCTACATGTGTGACCTTTGTGACAATAAGTAAAGGGATGGTTTATGCATCAGCAAAATCCATGTTTTCTCACAAATTAATCAGTTTTCACAAATCTGTCAATCCCACGTGACCCTTGACCTTTGCAACGTGTCGACTAAATTAGTATACATAGGAAGGTCTTATCATCATCACCAGCTACCTTTTTTTTCAAATTTGATTAAAAAGTTTGCAAACCCGTTGATAATAACTACAATCTTATCAAAAACTAGCATTTTACACACATCTGCTGACCTCTCGTGACCCTTGACCTTTCCGAGGGGTCATCCAAATTAGTATGCATAGATAGGTCTTACCATCAGGTATCTCTGTAGCAAGTTTGGGTATGAAGTTGTGAATAGTATCTGAGAAAAAAAAAACATCTTTGGCAAAATATGGCTTCTTTTTATTTTAACCTATTTCCTGAGCTCTGGTGACCCTTGAGCCTTCTGAGTGATCAACCAAATTAGTATGCATAAAACTGTCTTACCATCAGGTATCTTTGTATCAATCAGGAATTTATTTAACGTCTTTTCACACATTGGTGATACTAAGTATCAACTTTGTATCAAGTTGGGTTTGAAGTTGTCAATAGTATTTGACTGAAAAAAAAATTAATCATGTCAAAATATAGCTATTTTTTTACCCATTTCCTGACCTTTCTGAGAGGTCACTCAAATTAGTATGTTTAGAAAGGGATTGCCACAAAGTATCCTTGGAAGACTGTGGTTTGAATAGTCTCGAGAAAATGCCAACGTTAAATTTTACCACGGACGACAGACGACGGACGGAAACCATTGGCCCAGAACATAAACTCACTTTTGCTTCGCACGTGAGCCAATAATAATAATAATAATAATAATGAGGGATTTATAAGGCGCCTATACATGGTAAGATGCTATAAGCGCCGTACATATGAACAAGAAAAATATTTCACAAAACAAAACCCACATGTACAATTACACAAAGGAACAGAAAATAACTAAATACATGAACACTGCTAATCAAGATGGGAAAAGATGGTTCTAAGACTGCGTTTAAAAGTGGCACTGGACTCACTGTGTCTCAAGGATTTAGGAAGATCATGCCAGACTTAGGAACCCTGGTAAGAAAAAGATATCTGCCCAAATCCTTTAGTCCTTACTGTAGGAATCCGAATCATTTTATTTTCAGAAGAACTGCCCAGCTGCCTGGAAGGGATATAACAGTGAAGTAGCTCTGAGAGATAAGTGGGTCCAGAGCCAGAATGGGAAACGTGACAAATGGACAAGACTTTGTGTTTAACTCTCTCCTTCACTGGCAACCAGTGGACGGCGTGCAGAATGGTGCAGACATGGTCTGACGTTTTTGCCTTCATGACCAGACGTGCGGCTGCATTTTGGGCTTTCTTGGGCTGATTAAAGAGATACTGCGGGCATCCAGATATGAATCAGTTGGCATAGTTAATGCGGGACAGAACAAATGAACAAACCAGAGTTTTTGTATCGTTGGAGGTAAGGAACTGACTGGTTGGTTAGTTCGGGGTTTAACGTCCACGGCACCCAAGTGATAATGGACGGCCTTGACGGGCGGGTTATGGGGGACAGGGAAATCTATTGCCTTTGGAGTACGACCTGAACACTGATCAACTCAGACGCACTCCAACTGTGCCACTTTGATTTACCAGGAACTTTCAACGGACATGCTATTGAACAAGCCCGTCTTTTACCCTGGGTTGCGAGTCCAGCTACCGGGGCCGGGACGGGGATTCGGACCCACGACCCGGCGATTCCCTTCGCAATCCTGCTCCGATGCTTAACCGCCTGAGCTATTTCGGGCTGTAAGGAACTGTCTAATGGAGCTTATACGAAACATCTCCAAATAGGCTGCCTTGCAAATGTTTATCACCTGCTTATCCATGGTCAAGTCGTGCTCAGTTGCAACACCCAGGTTCTCCACTGACTGAGAGAATTTGATGGTGGTGTTCTCAATCATGATATGCTGAGGCAATGCGGTAGAAAAAGACATTCTGGGTGATGCAATGAGCACGGCTCAGTTTGAGTTTGTTTTCAGACATCTACAGCAGCAAATCAAGAATGCAATGTGACACGCTCTAGATGATTTCGTTGACCTGACTCACACTACCTGACGTATAGAGCTAGCTGTGCATCATCACTGTAAGCATGATGTGAAACAGAGCTTCCAGCAATAACATAGGCCGTTTGACATCAGAGCGCACAACGTTTTTGCCAAATATATCCGCAAATAAAGACATTTCTGTACCACTTTAAGAACAAATATCATTCAGTGCCAATTGACCAAATATGGAATATGTTTACTGAACTCCTATGGTTTGTCGCTTTGGCTCTACAATCGTAAAAATTTGGTGAAAAGACAAGAACAAGCCATTTTCAATACCCTAAATAGAGCCCCGGCAAATTTCAATATCGAGGTCAAGCATGCAGACTTTATGTATGCCTGCGCCGTTTCAGTTGTGAAAACTTGGCCAATTCATGTGAAATGAATCTTTCTTATACTGGGCTTAATATATCTGGGGCACGTTCAGGGCTGTAAAATCAGTCCTTGCACGAAAAAAAATTCGAATGTTTACGACAGTGCAGCAATACTGACACATTGTTAGAGTGTCTTTAAAATAACTCGTATTAGGTCAACTGTTACTGAACAAAATTTGTGCCAAGAATGGTATAGTAAAGTGGCTCTTTGCGGAGATATCTGTGAAAAACGTTGTGCGGTCCATGTACAACGACCTATACCAGACAAATGCTGTACATACAGTAGGAAAAGCACTGGGCCTACTACTGAGCCGTGTGGAACACCAAAACGGAGACTGGCAGGTGCAGAGACATGACCATCTACAGACACGGTCTGTGATAGCTCAGTAATGTAGGAGTGAAACCAAGACAGGGCAGTGCCATCAATGCCGAAAACAAGCTGGAGACGTTTAAATTGGGTAGTGTGGTCGATCGCGTCAAACTGACGCCGCGTTAGAAAGATCTACTAAAGCAAGCACTAACACCTTACCATCATCCAGAGAAAGCAACAAGTCATTCATGATTCTGTAAAGTGCTGTTTCAGTACTGTGGCAACATCTATGGGCTGACTGAATGGATCCATAAGATTATTCAAGGCCAGATGATACAAAAGTTGTAAAAGCACAATCTTTTCGATCACCTTTGACAGAAACGGTAGGTTTGAGACAGGTCTATAATTCTTTTGGTCGTTGTGATCTAATGTGGGTTTTATTACAGCCGTAATGATTCACTTCAGATAAAATCACATCATTCGTTCAGGATGCCAACTCTAATGTATACTGACGAGCAAAGGAAATGCGACATTTTTGGAATCATCGGAAACACTAAAATGTTTCCCAAAATGTCGCATTTCTTTTGCTTGTCAGTATATAACGCTATATCCTCTCTAATGCATAACTCAGAAGTCTTTCAGTCTTCCTTTCCACGTGTCTCCTTTCAGACTCTTGTTCTCATTAGCCTAGCTCTGTACACCTTTTCAAGTCCCAACTAGTTATAGAAGGGACTTTTTAGGACGGGTCGCGGTAGGGCGAATTTAATAGCATGTCCATGATGTCAAAGGCGGGCAGGCCTAAACCTCTAACAACTGAAGTAACAAGATAAAAATTACGTCATGTCTAGTTACGCTAACCTCGCTGCTGAACGTACATTTGGCGCGAAGAGGCGTGTGTGCGTATGTATGTGTGTGTGTGTGTGTGTGTGTGTGTGTGTGTGTGTGTGTGTGTGTGTGTGTGTGTGTGTGTGTGTGTGTGTGTGTGTGTACAAGAGAATCTCCAATATTTCTGTACACACAAGCTTGAAACTTGGCGAAATACTTTCTTAAAGGGGTGGCTAAGAGAGCCTCCGAGCATATTGTAGCATATTGTAATTGAATGTCTCATTGAAGACATAAACAACCGTTTATAGGAACTCGGTTGACCCAGATTAGAGTCCGTAAGTTTTGTCATATATACTTTACATTTGGATATAGCTAGTTTGGAGAAAGACATTGGATGAGTTCGTTAGCCAGCTTTGTATCCTTTCAACTTCTTCAGTAAAAATTAATTCTTTTCAGAAAAGAATTAAAACAGTAAAAAAAAAAAATAATAAAAAAAAAATAATAAAAACTTGACTTTTAGAGAAGTCAGATAGTGGCGGTGACGTAAAAGAGGCAACTCCGTCACCACGCAGACATTGACATAATACTCGCGCCGCTCTCTCTCTCTCTCTCAAACAACAAACTTGAAAGAAACGTAGATAATATGCCCAAAAGAGCCATGTCAATGATTTCCTGTGGTCCTCCGTTTTGCACTTGTTAGTTTTTACATATCTCTCTTTATCGTAGTGTTTTGCCTGTTCACTAAATTCCTACACATGAGTAGCTGTATCATAAGCGTGCAGTCGCTTTCTATAAACACACTTTACATCGCACCCTCCCCCCCTCCCCTCCCCCCCCCCCCCCCCCCCCCCCCCCCCCCCCCGCGATGACCCTGTCATATTGCTGTGTGTGTGTGCGTGTAATCTTCAGCTATTTTGGAACTTGTATCGGAATGTAACACAAGTGACCTGTGGGTGTAGCCGCTTGTTTTGTGCTGTTAACATATTGTTTTAATGTTGCTATTAATGTTGTAGTTTAGCAAGGACAAACACGAAAAGAGGCCTGTGCGCCTATTCTTTCCATCCTTGAAAAATAAAGTATCATTCATTCATTCATTCTCTCTCTCTCTCTCTCTCTCTCTCTCTCTCTCTCTCTCTCTCTCTCTCTCTCTCTCTCTCTCTCTCTCTCACACACACACACACACACACACACACACACACACACACACAAACACACACACAGAGACATGCGCTCATCTCCAAGAGGCATAGATCCTCATGCGCCCGGAGGATCTATGTCTCTTCGGGAGATGTTTGGAGCGCGCGCGCATGCACACATTAACACACACACACACACACACACACACACACACACACACACACACACACACACACACACACACACACACACACATCGTCGCGCTTTCAGAAGAGCATTCAGGTGTCCCGATATTGCTAGTTTGGCTGAGTTGGTATACCTCGCCCTGTACCTATGTTAAACGCACCAGTGACGCCATTACTGCGATTTTCGCATCTGTCCGCTCGCTCAGACGGGTCTTGTGCACCAGAACTGCGCGCGCAGGCAGGCTTCTGCACTTGTAGTGTGGTCTCGTTCGTTCCCGCGGAAGATTGTGATCGCAGTCGAAAAACGGTCCGTTTCCGGTTTTAGCGTTACTCCCCTTAAGCATAAAATGTTGGAGTGCGTACTGGAAGAAGATAGGTCTCCGGGGGTTGTTCATTCTCCTCAGAACTTTCGTATTCCTGAATCAAGTACATTGTAGTGCACTCGTCTCTTGTACGGCTAGGGCCACCTGAGTGCTTTCTGCCGCAAAACGACGCAGATGTCGCAAAATCACCACCATTGAGGAAAAACGAAACTATTTTCAAATCTGCCAAATCGTGTAATGTTTCTGGAGCTAGTATAAGGATGCGTTATTGCCGGATTGCATATGGGAAAAGGTTTATTCTTTATTCATCTTATTTTGCAGCAATCAAACGTCACGTGATTCTTTCTCCGAGATTGCTCATTACAGAGAGCACACGCTCTAAACCGATCTGGTGCACAGGACCGGTACGAACGTCGGGTCAGGTGCAAAAATAGCAACAATGGTGCCGCTGGTGCATGTCACCTAGGTACAGGGTGAGGTATGCCAACTCAGAACTAGTTTGGAGAAAGACATTGGATGAGTTCCTTAGCCAGTTTTGTACCCTTTCAACTTCTTCAGTAAAAATTCATTCTTTTCAGAAAAAAATTAAAACAGTAAAATACATTGACAACTGGAGAAAGTCAGACAGTGGCGGTGACGTAAAAGAAGCAACTCCGTCACCACGCAGACATACTCTAAATATGACGTAATTCTCTCTCTCTCTCTCTCTCTCTCGCTCGCTCTCTCTCTCTCACATATGCGTGCATCTCCAAAGAGGTATAGATCTGCATGTGCCCAGAGGGCGCATGAACAACTATGCCTCTTGAGGATGCTTGGAGCGCGCGCATGCACGCACGCACACGCACAGACCTCACCGAGCGCGCGCATCACGAGTCACGCTCCCTAGTAATTGTTGCTGGGACCCACACGCTTTCTTGTCGCTTGGACAATATGGCGGACGGTAGCGCGCGTGATTTGACTGAGAGCGTTGCAAATTCTACAAGCCTACATTGTCTGCCATGATACAAAGCGTTGTCAAAAACGACCCTGATCAAGCCAAAGCAAGTTTGCGTCAAGTTTCATTGATGCTGTTCGTATTTATCACACAGCTGGCAGTGATGCCGTTCAAGTTGCACCCGTTTACCACCGGTCGCAGATCTACAAGAACTATGCGCCGATCCACACAAACTGTACGTGGAAATGAGCATCAGCAAACACAGCGTCACAAATGCTATCTGTGCCTGCAGAGCCGGGTAAGTGGGTTTTTTTTTTTTGTTGTTGTTTGTTTTTTTGTGTTTCTAAAAAATGAATGTAATTTTTTTTTTTTTTAAACTTAACACACCTATTCGAGCCATTTTAGTTCATCTCGTCTCATCATAGCAAGATGGCAATGCTGCTCAGCGCGCTCTTTTGCCGGCTGTGTTTACAGTGTCAGGCTGAGCTGATTACTTTCACGCCCAAATAAAACTGAATTGTGTGTGTGTGTGTGTGTGTGTGTGTGTGTGTGTGTGTGTGTGTGTGTGTGTGTGTGTGTGTGTGTGTGTGCGTGCGCGTGCGTGCGTGCGTGCGTGCGTGCGTGCGTGCGTATGTGTGAAAGCAAGAGAAGGACTAGAGAGAGAGAGAGATAGAGATTATTAATAAATAACCATGCATGTATGATTTATATTTCAGATTGAATGGTCACTGTTCTCATGTCATTGGGTTTCAGAAAACTCTTCAGTATTTCAAGGCAGCAAAACTGTTTGACCCATTAACAGACTCAGCTGAAGCGGCATGCCACAAGCCTGGGGAGCAGCAATATCAAGAAGCACCAAGATCGCATCTGCCCCAATCTGCACCATGGTGTGCTGGCCAGGCCATCGGAACAGCGGACGAAAAGGCCCCATAACATGACACATCAACACAAGCTAGACGTAAGCAGCACCTAAAATAAAATCAAAACTATTATGAACTGGTAAATTATATTTTATTCTGGAGTGAGTGCTTTACATGCCAAAACACAACAAAATGAAAAATAATGGTTCAGTTCATAAATGGCTGATTCAGACTGACACTTACAGGCAATTTGATAGCACAGGAACACTAGATTCAAAATTCATCTTCGCTTTATTATGAAGTCTTCAAAATTTCTCAATCACCAACGAGTGAGAAACATTCCATCGTGTGGATGTAGGTGCTGAAAGTCTGTCTTTTTTCACTATACTTGTGCTTAAAAGATTGACCATTTGGCAACTAAAATGACAACAAAGCAAAAAACCAAACATGTTAACTCAGTGTAGAAATGGAACAGGTTGTCTCTCCTTTTTTCTCACAAACTCCACTCCAAATACTTCTTCTTCTTCTGGTTGTATCTGCACACCTTTAGTTCTTTGCATCCTTGAGATGATCATTCAGATTTGTCAAATTCGTGATCTGATCTCCTCCTCCAGCAGGTCTATCTTTATTTTCTAGCTTGCTATTTCAGACTTTGCACTCTGCAGCCATGGTCAGGTAGTCTAATGGTGAAATCTCTAAAAGAAAAATTACAAAAATTATAAATAGTATATGTAAATGTCAAACTATTTCTAAAGCTGCACTTAATATCTGTCCACAGACCCGGAGACTGAAAAGAGAGCCAGTGCCAGGGAATCAACAGGGTCACTGACATGTGTGTCACAATGAGGTCCCCAGTTCCATATCCCACAAGAATTGGATCGTCTTCGATTGACCAATTAGTGTCCAAATCCTGAGAAACTTGAGGGAAAGAACAGAGAACTGACCAGTTCTAATCACTGGGAAGAGGCAAAAAAAAAAATTGCAGCACCAAACTTCTACAGAGATCTAAATAGAAATGTAAATGTTTTTGACAAATGTCTTGACAGAATCTTTTCACACTTTTTCTCAGCTGCAGCCACATTTTATGTAAACGATATGAGGACACTGCCAAGAGTAAATATTTTGAAGTACTTCCTGACAGACACCTGCACAAGCGCAGCATTGTTGTTAATCACAGTTTCTATTTCTATGAGCAACTCAAAGTGTGTGACAGTGGCCAGACAGGCATAATTAAAGTCAAATGCCGATCTGCATCCAGAAATTCCACCATACTCGAGGTATGTCAGTTCCCAGGATCTTGTGTGAAATTAGCTGACATCAGCATGGGACTGAAGAAATCACATTCCTGCTACACACAGGTGCAAGGCCAGCTAAATGTAACAGGTTATTGCTTTCACCCAAAGGGATGTAAATGTATCGCAAATCACACCAGACATTACATTCATGGCATCACTGTTTCACACCGTCAGCTTTATACAGAGAACAATGAACGCCTTACTTGGAAAATGAAATATCATCACAGAGCAGGGCCGGATCACTTAGCTCCAGAAGGGGGGGCAACTTCTTGTTTGGGACCTTGAACCTCATGCAAAAGGCCTCCACCACGCTAGCATTTTAACAAATTTGGGGTCTGGTGGGGGAGGGGGCACCCCCCCCCCGGTCCCCCTCCCTGGATCCGGGCCTGCAGAGTGTAAGCGAAATATTTGGTATGCACCTCTGCTTTTATTGACAGCATATATACACAAAGATATACTTACTTGATTGTTCTGCTGCCCCACACTTCCACACTTGCCAGCTACAGTGTCAGGTGTATGTTGCAAGACTTGATCTTGCGAAGATTTTACAGAATCTGTACTGCCCCCCGCAGTCTGGATTTGTAGACAGGTGACCTGTCTGCTGGAATTGGGTAGGGGTGCAACTCACTGGGTTCGCCATCCCAAAATTGCAGAGAAGACAAACGTTGCATGAATGTATACTCATCATAAAGAAAACGTATAAAATGTGTTATTGTAGGATTGGTGGGTCTATTTGTGCTTGTCATCATTGTTACAATGAGTGAGAGAGTGCAGACTGAATAAACCTTTGGTAATGGTGCTTCTGGAGATTTAATTCCATGTTTAAAATCACACACACACACACACACACACACACACACACACACACACACACACACACACACACACACACACACACATTCATCCCAAGTGTACAGATCAGTGTAGCGGTTCTGCCTGATATTGAGCAGTACATTACGCTCCGGTCCTGGTAACTCAATCACTGACTTATGTACCACTTCCGCAAGTGAATTGTCACCATTTTCAGAACAAACTAGAAAAATGACACTTACCGCATACAAACAGCTCTGCGTTTGCTCTTTTCTCTAGGGGTAGTATCCCGATGTTGAGATCAGTGTGCGGTCTACAGTAAGTTTTATTCACACTGTCAGCTTTATACAGAGAACAATGAACGCCTGACTTGAATGAACGCCTTACTTGGAAAGTGAAATATCGCGTTAGTTTTGAGAGGGAAAAAAGCCAGAAGCTTTTCTTTGATGGTTTCAGGGTACCATTCGTCCCGATTGCAAGTACCCCAATGGCAATGCCTGACCATTTCAGTAAAATATATACGCACAAACAGTATCGCACTTCGCTATTTCTTTGCATAGTTACGGGAAAGCTTGTGGGACCCAGCAACAGGACCGCGCTGCGCAATTGTTTTCTATTTTCTGATTGGTTGAAAATGCGCGCACTGGTGAGGTCGATACACACACATCGACGCGCTTTCAGAAGAAATTCAGACCAAAATGGTGACTGCCAAAATTTCTGATCAATAAACTGGGCACTGTGGCACCGCTCGGGATGAATATGAAAGATTAACATTTTTTAACTAACCTGTGACATTTTAATCTGCTTATGCTAAATGTACTTGTATGTTACTGTGTCGCTTTTGTTTGAGTACGTTTACATTCCTTCTCCTTGTTCTTACTGTCCTCTCCCTTCCCGCTCCCCCCCCCCCCCCCCCCCCCCTATAATGTCGACAGTTTTAGGCAGGCCCAGTTGGATGCCTTTAGGTAGTATCTTTTACCCTTTCTCCTACCCTCTCTCCTACCCTCCCTCCCCCGCCCCGCCCCCCCCCCCCCTTGGCCCTCTTTCTTCTCTCTCTCTCTCTCCCACCCCCACCCCACCCCCGCTCTCTCTCTCCCTACGCCTTCCCCCACCCTCCCCCTTCCACCACACATACACCACCACCACCCCCCACCCCCCACACACCCCTTACCCGTTTTTTAAGTCCCTTCTATTTATAGAAGTGACTTTTTAGGACGGGTCGCGGTGTGGCGAATTTAATAGCATGTCCATGATGTCAAAGGCGGGCAGGCTAAACCTCAAACAATTAAAGTAACAAAATACAAATTACGTCATGTCTAGTTACGCTAACTTCGCTGCTGAAAGTACATTGATGGATAGTAGCAGTGATGGATAGCGTAAATCAAAATAAAGCTGACGTTGTTCTTTTGGGCGATTTTAATATTTATCTTTCTAAATCTAAAGGGTCCAATGCTGCATGGGCTTCAACAACAGCACTATTCGGTTTAGAACAGTTAATTAAAAACCCCACTAGAACCACATGTACATCTTCAACCCTGATTGATCATATTTATGTGAAAAATGATGATAAAATATCAAATGTACATGTTCCCTCCTTAGCTGTCAGTGACCATAACCCATTATGTTGCACAGTCTCCATGAAACTAGACAAAGAGAACAAAAAGAGACATAAAACAATTAAATATCGTTCTTTCAAAACATTTAATAACGGCGACTTTCTGCGGGATCTGCGCAATACTCCTTTCAGGAAGGTGTATAACCACACTTCTCCTGACAGTGCCCTGTCGTACTGGATGGATCTATTCCTTGGAGTCCTAAATAAGCATGCGCCCATACGAGAAAAACGAGTTAAACACACTACCCTGCCATCCTGGTTAACAGTAGATGTCAAACAGGCCATGTCATTTAGAGACAAACTTAAGAAAGAAAAATAGTTTGATGAATATAAGAAACAACGAAATCGTGTTAAATACTTAGTGAGAGCGTCAAAAAAACTGTTCTTCCAGGAAATGATTAGGGACAAAAAAGATACAGCATCGGTGTGGAAAGCCCTGAACGTTATAACAAAGGGTAAATCAGCCCCTGAAATACCATTCCATTTGTCAGCTGATATATTAAATAACCACTTCCTATCGACAGCTGAAACTCTTGCTCAGTCAGCTGCAAGTAGTAACGCAGAGTACCAAGTTCCTAGTGTACTGGAAAAATACTGTGAGGCCAAAAATATACTGCAGACATTCATCATTCCTGATATTACCGTCGCTGAAGTCGGCAAATTCATCTCTAGCATGCCGAACAAAACGTCCACCGGGATGGATGGTATAGACAACAAAATTCTGAAAATGTCACTACCATATACGGTAGAGGCACTCACTTATATCTTTAACCTCTGTATAAAACAGCACGTTTCCAACTATTTTCAAAGAGGCCAAGGTAATTCCAATCCCTAAATCAAAAGAACTTGAAGATGTCAATAACTACCGTCTTATCTCACTTTTGTCGGCCCTGTCAAAGCCCTTTGAAAAACACATACAAAAACACCTTCTCGATTTTCTAGAAAAGGGCAATTTCATAAATATTCATCAGTCCGGCTTTAGACCGAAACACTCATGTCAGTCAGCACTGGCACACATTGTAGACAGCTGGCTGGAATCAATAAATAAAAACCTGATGTCTGGAGCTGATTTCTTAGAACTACAAAAAGCATTTGATCTTGTCGACCATGACATTCTCTTAAAGAAGCTAGCAGCATACCATATAAGTGAAACTGCCATAGCATTCTTTGGATCATACCTAAAAGACAGAAAACAAAAGATATGTACCCATGGAAAATACTCTAAACAAGGACAAGTTAACTACGGTGTCCCCCAGGGGTCGATCTTGGGACCTCTTCTATTTATAATATTCATTAATGATTTGCATTGCATATTACTAACACTGATGTTAATTGCAACCTGTTTGCGGAAGATACGAGCCTCCATGTTTCGGGTTTAAAAAAAACAGCTGACATTAACATTAGCTTACAAAGTAGTCTCAGCGAGGTTTCCGACTGGTGTAGAGAGAATCATATGGTTCTTCATCCAGGAAAAACAAAGAGTATTTTAATCACTACACGACAAAAACACCAACGCCGACCACAGCCGTTACATTTACAACTGAACGCTAAACCGATAGAACAAGTCACAGAGCGTAAATTCTTGGGAATACACGTTGACGAACAATTATGTTGGGAGACGCATATAAGTACAGTCTGTAAAACCATTGCTAAAAACACTTTCCTGTTGTCCCAGCTTAGACAAGTAACGGATACACATACTCGTAAACTGTGTTTTCATGCCCATATCAAGTCTCACGTTGATTATGTCTCCACAGTGTGGGACGGTTGTAGTGATGTTCACATGAACAGGTTAAACTCTATATATAAAAGAGCTGTCAAAATGATAGATACGCAGCCCATTCCTACCATAGACAAATTTAGACATCTAAACATTCTCGGCCTGCGTCAACAACTTAATTTCAACAAATGCATCCTCATGCACAAGATATTAAATAACATGACACCGCAGTATCTAACCACCAAATTTGTGCCACAGCAAGAACGCGAACGGACCTCAAGGAACAATACTTTACCCCTACCTCTGCCTAGAATTGACCTCTTTAAAACTAGTTTATCCTTTTCTGGACCGTTTGTATGGAACACTATTCCTGCACATTTGAAGACTATAGCCTCGCTTGGAATCTTTAAAACGAAACTTTTCGATTACCTGATGAGCCAAACATAACAATACTGGGCATTTAAACAAACCCTGATGGTTAATGCTTTCATGTAATATATGCATTTATCTATATTGTTTGTGTGTGTGTGTGTGTGTGTGTGTGTGTGTGTGTGTGTGTGTGTGTGTGTGTGTGTGTGTGTGTAAGATGAATGTTGAGTGTTATTATTATTATTATTATTATTATTTTAAAATTTTATTGTTGCATGAAATAATATGTGTAAATATAATTCTTTATTATTATTATTATTATTATTATTATTATTATTATTATCTTTTAATCTATTTTATGTTGTAGATGTTAGCAACGGCAAGTTTGTAAAATGACGATTTGTTTCTGTCAAAACTTTTTACCGTTGATAAATAAAGTTTCATCATCATCATCATCTCTCTCTCTCTCTCTCTCTCTCTCTCTCACTCACTCACTCTCACACACACACACACACACACACACACACACACACACACACACACACACACACACACACACAAACAAGCGCGCATCTCCAGGAGGAGTAGATCCTCATGCGCCTAGAGGGCGCATGAGGATCTATGCCTCTTGGAGATTTTTAGAGTTCACACTAACACGCACACACACATCGACGCGTTTTCAGAAGAGCATGTAGGTGACCCGTGTACCCGTGTAGTATATCATGCATCTAGGTAAAGTCAACCTGCTTTCACACAAATTATAGCAAGACTGAAATTGTAACGTGAAGTTCTAGTTTTGTCACCATTTTCTCAAGCCTAAGAAGCGAAAGTGAAACTCATATCACGTAAAATATAAAAATACGTAAAAACTAAAACTTACATCATGACAAATGACGTTTGACAAATC
>BTPG01000007.1:133906477-134123790 GCA_036245525.1 Semisulcospira habei
AGGTCTCTCGTCGACGGCCTATACCCGGGTAGGGGTGACAGGCGTAAGTAAGTAAGTAATCCGTGTTCTAACATAAGAAACTGACTGTTGCACACACTGCATGGTGGCATCGACAAGGTAACATGTGATAAGTAGACTCACCCTTTCACATGTTACGCCGATGACAACGTACTCGCTGAGCAAAACGTGTTCCCCCCTCCAAACCTAACTCATAACACAACTAATAACTAATGCATGAGCTTTTGATGACCAGAAGAGCTCAATTTCAGGTCATCCGGGATGCTATTCGTCCCAATGAACGGGGCAGAGTTTTTGAAAGAAAAAAAAAAAAACGTGCGCCACGCGCATGCTCCCCCCTTCCCCCCCCCCTTCCCCGTTCCTCCTTCCGCAAAGGCCCTCACAACATTCCCCCCCCCCCCCCACTCCCCGCCCCCTAATGCGCCTCTAAGCCAGTGCTTCAGAATTAGTGAATCAGTCATGTGCTTATCTGAACATCATATGTACAGTGTTACAGTGCTTTGCGCGGTAAGTAAATGACTGCACAGTGACAGCTTGACGTGACAGCGAGCTGCACGTGCTGGCCGGGAAAAATTACTGCCAGCAGACGCAGATTGTGTTTGTGACTTTGTAAATTATTCCACGCCAAAGCTCCCCGGCTGTCGAAGGAGCACGGTTTCAGAAATGTCAGGAAGAGGCGGGAGCTCATGAGGATCTATGTTTCTTGCAGTTGGTGATGTTGAGTTTTTTCTTGGCAGTCAAGGGGTTAAAGCAATTGCTGCGCACGGTGATTCAATGAGTGACCATCAGTTCAGGCGGAAACAATACTTTTACTGCTTTAGTAAAAGGGTCATACATGACACTAGACAACAGGGCTGAATTGCCTATGATAGTTCAAGGGTGGTCCCAGAATAACTGCGCCACGAGGCGCCAACAGTACGGCTGGTTAAACCGAGGCACAAATGGGTTTATCTTTTCATTTCCAAAATCCACACCAAAATTGGTGACTGCCTTACGGGTAAAATGAAGAGAAGAGCCCAACGAAGGAAGAAACAAGTTTAGAAAAGAAAGCTACAACACAATAGTTTTGTAACTGCGTGTTCTAAGCTTGTTTCTTTCGTTGTTGGGTTCTTCTCTTTTCATTTCCAGGGCCAATGGACTAAGCTGAGTTTCAACAGAACCGTTCCACACTCGGCATTGTAATGTACCGAGCCACGTGCAGGTATATATTATAAGTTATTGGTCGGAGGGGTTCGCTACACGGCCCTTTGTAGGCCTGAGGGAGGTCAAAGGAATCATTGTACCCCGAAGGCCGAAGGCCTTCGGGGTACAATGATTCCTTTGACCTCCCGAAGGCCTACAAAGGTCCGTGTAGCGAACCCCTCCGACCAATAACGTATTTGTTTTCCTTCCCCCGTTTATTGTTTTTTTTAAAAATCCAGTGTATGAAGACGGCCGCTTCTGTGGCGGATAGGTGACACCATACATGTTCTGCCGGCGATTCCCAGTCTTTACGAGACAGAGTGTGACGTAGCATGATTCCGTGCGAAGCGCAAGTTTCGCGAGTAAAAAGCTAATCTTGGCTTGTGTACAGAATGATTCAAGCTGCAATATCTACACAAGGTCGTCAAAGCATGACAGTGACAGTGCTTCTTGACTGCTGTGTGATTCAGAAAAATTAAGAACTTTTTGATGAAGCGATCAGCATTTGACCACTGATGTGACAGCTTGTGCAAGTTAGCATGGTGCTTTGTGCTTTTAGATTCAAGATGACTGAAGGGGATGCTTCGAGTGTGCAGCAGATTGTCGTTGTTATATTCTAAACTGTCATGTGTGTTTGGATATCTGGAAAAAGGAATACCAAAAAACGCTCGTTGTTAACAGCAGGACTAGTGCTGAGATGGATTTTAAGGTAAGATTTTATTTTACAGCGTTGACATGATGTCAGATAGTCTTCGAAAATTCGTGAGATGTTTTCTTCAGATAGTTTCTTATTGAGTGACGTGAAGAGAGAACTTTGGAAATATCGTGCTTTGTGTATAATGTTGCTGGGTGTGTATTTTTGTTTTAGTTCTTGAATTTGTTGCTCAGTGCTTTGGTGAAATTGTGGCATGTTGGTGGCTGAGCAGACGACAGTGTGTTGTTTGCAAGGATTGCTGTCTCTGATTGGTTAAAATAAACTCGGAAGCTATTTTTGTTCCGTGGTTTCCCGAACTTTAAAAATGCTCGGTGCATGGCGATGAGATGGATTAGGCGAAGGCTTTTGCTGTTTGCGCTGTGTAATTACTTACGTACTTACTTACGCCTGTCACCCCTCCCAGGGTATTAGCCGTCGACGCGAGACCTCCAGCGACTCCTGTCCTGTGCTCCTACTTCGATTTTACTCCAGGTGGTTCCCAGTCTCTTGATGTCTGCTTGGAGGTCTCGACGCCAGGTGTTTCTCGGCCTGCCTCTTTTCCTCTATCCCTGGGGGTTCCATGACATTGCCTGCCTAGTGATACTGGAAACTGGCTTTCTCAGACTGTGACCAATCCATCCCCATCTTCTTCGTCCAATTTCATTCTCTGCTGTTATCTGCTCTGTTCTCTCCTAGAGTCTGACGTTGCTGATCTTCTCTGGCCAGTGGATTTTCAAGATTCTTCTAAGGCAACTGTTTATGAAGATCTGTACTCTGTTGACTGTTTTTTTTTTTGTTGTTGTTGTTGTTGTTGTTGTTGTTGTTGTTGTTGTTGTTGTTGTTTTTTGTCAACCTCCAAGTCTCTGCTCCATATAGGAGAACTGCTTTTACGTTTGAGTTGAAAATCCGGACTTTGGTGTGTTGTGACTCCACACTTTTTTCAGCTGGAGAAAGGCTGCTCTGGCTTTACCGATTCGTGGTCGGACATCTGCATCAGTGCCACCTTTTTTGTCGATGATGCTCCCGAGATAGTGAAGGACTCCACCTCCTCCAACGGGGTGCCAGCAAGCAAGACTGGTTCTTCCCTGGTTGCGTTCAGTCTCATTGTCTTTGTTTTCTGTTAGTGGATGGTGAGGCCCAATTGGGACGAGATGTCAGCAAGCCTCGTGGTCTTGTCCTGCATTTGTTGATAGTGTGGGACAGTAAAGCCAAGTCGTCTGCAAAATCGAGGTCGTCAAGCTGTGTCCACAGTATTCCGCTTCATTTCTGCTCTGTGGTCCTCTTCATGACCCAGTCTATGTCCAGTAGGAAGAGGAACGGAGACAGCAAACACACCTGCCTGACGCCGGTTCTGACCTGGAGCAACCCTGGTGAACTGCCCTTCATGGATCACGCGACATGTCATGCGATCGTATCTGCTTTTGATTGTACATTGCTTAACGTCCCGACAGCAACAAGGCTTTCTCAGGACGTGCCTGCACTGCTTGTGAAAAAAAAAAAAAAAAACAGAACATTGAATGTATGTCGCCAGCCGGTCAAATACGTTAAATAAACCTAACACATGGGGCCTAAATAAAGCTAAGACCATTTAGCAACACACATCCAATATCAAGAGCTACAGGCAGTGCAGACAGTAGGGAGAGTTTTTAAAAGGCAAATACAGGTGAATGGACAAAGGGTAGACAGAAACACATGCCCCAGAATAGAGAGAAAAACCCACCCTGTGGGGCTGACCAGGGTGACCCTGAGAACTAAAAAATACCTAACCCCACCCAAGTCCCCCAGGGCAGACCCGGGTGGGGTGATCGTATCTGCTCTTGATCAGGCAGACGAGTTTTATGGGTACACCATAGTGTCGTAGGAGTTTCCACAAAGTCTCTCGGTCCACGCTGTCAAATGCTTTCTCGTAATCCACAAAGTTGACATACACCGGGGAGCTCCACTCCTAAGACTGCTCCACGATGATGCGGAGAGTGGCAATCTGGTCTGTACATGATCGGTTTTTCCTGAATCCTGCTTGCTGGTCTCTCAGCTGGGGGTCGACGGAGCTCTTCATTCTCTCCAGGATGATCCTGTTGAAGACCTTTCCTGGTACTGACAGCAAGGTGATTCCTCTGTAGTTGGAACACTTGCTGAGGTCGCCTTTCTTGGGAAGCTTGATTAGGCACCCCTCCTTTTAATCAGCCGGCATCACCTCCTCTTCCCAGATCTTTCCAAACAGTGGGTACTCTACTGTTGTTTCTAGGTCTGCTTTCATAGCCTCCGCTGGGATGCCATCTGGCCCTGCTGCTTTGCCGTTCCTCAAAAATGTCACTGCTCTTCTGATCTCTTCCCGCCTGGGTCTGTCACAGCTGATGGGTAGGTCAGTCTCTGCTGGCTGGATGTCTGGGGGGTCGGGTGGGGTGGGTCTTTTCAGTAACTCTTTAAAATACTCTGCCCATCTGTCGAGTTGGTCTGCTCTGTCTGCAATAGGCTTGCCTTCTTTGTCTTTTACTGGTCTTTCTGTATGGTCATACTTGCCAGACAATCTTCTGGTAATGTCGTAGAGCTGTTTCATGTTGCCGCTGCCTGCTGCCTTTTCTGCCTCTGCTGCTAGGCCGTCTGTGTAGGCTCTCTTGTCTGCCCTGATACTCCTCTTCACCTCGCGGTTGGCTTCCGAGTATTCCTCCTATGCCCTTGCTTTGGCTGCTCTTGTGCGACTGTTGTTGACAACTGCTTTCTTCTGCTTCCTCACTTCTATCTTCTTTAAGGTCTGTGCCGACAGCCAGTTCTTGTGATGGTGTTTCCTGAACCCTGCAGTGTCTTTGCAGGTTGAGTTCAGCGCCTCTCTAACTGCCTTCCACTGCTGCTCTGTGGGGACCCCCTCCTCTTCATGTACTAGCTCCTGTAGCGCTTGAAACTGGTTGGACAGCACCAGTTTGAACTCTTTTCTCACTCCAGTCTCTCTCAGGAGGCCTACATTATAGCGCTGTCTTCTTGTTGTCCCTGTGCTGCTTTTCTTTAACTTGAGCTTTATTCTTAAGATAAGCAGATGATGGTCTGAGGCGACATCTGCTCCCCTCCTCACTCGAACATCTTGAAGGGATCTTCTAAATTTCTTGCTAATGCAGATATGGTCTATTTGGTTCTCTGTAGTATGGTCAGGTGAGACCCACGTTGCTTTTTGTATGCTTCTGTGTGGGAAGATGCTGCCTCCAATGACAAGTCTGTCTAGAGCACAAAAGTCTACGAACCTCTCCCCGTTCTCACTCATCTCCCCTAGTCCCCGTCTCCCCATCACATCTTCGTATCCAGTGTTGTCCTCCCTGTGTGTGTGTGTGTGTGTGTGTGTGTGTGTGTGTGTGTGTGTGTGTGTGTGTGTGTGTGTGTGTGTGTGTGTGTGTGTGTGTGTGTGTGAATGTGCGTGAGCGGCAGCAGACACGAGTGAATGCGAATGTATGCAGTGACGTTTATGTATGTAGACGTAAGTTTTGTACGTGTTTTGTGCATGTGTATTTGCCTCATGTGATGAGAGGAGAGCCTGGAGAGCTGTTGTTCTTGTAAAGCGCTTCTATCATTTGGATCAGTCCCTCCTCTATGTTGAACGATCTCATGACTTGCCAGAGTCCGTCGTGCCAGACGCGATCAAATGCTTTCCTGAAATCAATGAAGTTGTGGTAGAGTTCGCGCTGATGCTGCAGATGTTTCTCATGGCAGGCAGCAATAGTGAGCTCCAAAACCTGACAGACAAACTTTCAAGTAGCGCAGGGTCTTATGGCATGGAGATCAGTACGGATAAAAGCAAAGTGATGATCAACACCACAAGCGACAGCAGCAGCAACATTCACATGAACGGCCAGAAGCTAGAAGAGGTCAATAGCTTCAAGTACTTGGGAGCCACCCTGTCCAAAGACGGTAGTTGCGTAGCAGAGATCCGTATCAGGATAGGTACAGCAACATCCGCAATGGCCAGGCTGGACAGGATATGGCGAAGTAACTCCATCAGCTTCACCATCAAGTACAGGCTTTACAAGTCCCTCGTAGTGTCTATTCTACTCTACGGCTGTGAGACTTGGACACTGCTTGCAGACTCAGAAAAGAAACTCCAGGCCTTTGAGAACAAGTGCCTGAGGAAGTTGCTCCGCATCTCGTACCGCGAGCACAAAACCAACGAATATGTACGAAGCATCGTCACCTCCCTGGTGGGCCCACATGAACCTCTTCTGGCAACCGTGAAACGGCGCAAGCTTGCTTGGTTTGGCCACGTGACCCGACACAACACCTTGTCCAAGACTATCCTCCAAGGCACTCTCGAAGGAAGTCGTCGGCGAGGTCGTCAGAGAAAGAGTTGGGTCGCAAACATAAAAGAATGGACCGAACTCGAGATGCCAGACTTGCTTGCCACCGCCCAAAATAGAACTCAGTGGAGAGCACTGTCTGTTGCTGCTGCCTTTCAGTCCCCACAACGCCCAGTTCGGGCAAGGGACTGATGATGATGATGATGATGATTTGCCTCATTATGTGTGTGGTTTTTTTTTTTTTTTTTTTTTTTTTTTTTTACGTCATTCTAAATTCTCTCAATACAGGATGACGTCTTTTCTTTCTGTTACGTTCTTTTCTGTTCTACGTTTGTTTCCATGTCACCTGAAGAAGGATCTTTGATCCGAAACGTCGCTCCTTGTTTCTATTTTAAAGGGTTTTCTACCACTATTTTCTGTTGTTGTTTTTTCACATGAAACCCTAGCGGCAACAGTTTTACTACATCATATGCTCGGTTACATTGAATGGGTTACCCACAGCGAGATGCGTTGTCATTTAGGGTCACGGTACCGCCTAATCACAGGCGCCTGGCGAGCTCTGAGCATTATGATATTCAGAACTTCGATTCAGCCCATCTTGCGCGCGCAGTGCATTATTCTAGAGTGAGTAGTGTACTGCGCACGCGCGTGGGGCTGACTCGAATCTCTGACTCAGTGAATACACACCGAGCTGGTCGGCCACTACGTCAGCCTAATATCTGTCATGTAATCATACGGCTGCTGACTCAGTGCAGGCGGCCTACCTAACGACCCACTAGCAAAAAACAGCGGTGTCACAAACGACTTCCATTCTGAACAATGGAAGTCATTTCAGTTAGTTCTGGGAGTTTAGGAGTTAACTTGAATGCTCAGTCATAGCTCATTAGCTGACATGTTAATTACAGATACCTTCTCGACTAGGTGCCGGATGCGAATTGTGAGGCAGTCTGCTGTACGTCACTGTGTTGAAGCGCCGACTTGACGCCATGTTGTTTTAGTTATGCTGTCACAGTGATTCTGACAGTGCCTGGCCGGCAATGCGATGGTAGGGCTGGGCCGTGGGCCTGACACATCTTCCCTCAGTCCTGAAAACGACATACGCCAATATAAGGTTATGGTCGACCCATCTCCCGCGATCGTTCAGTCTCAGTGCAGATCAGTCGGTGTGCCGGATTGAGTTGACTCATTCACTCACATCACTGAACTGAGTCAGTCAATCGTCATGAATTGCCGGTTAGAAGGTGCGTACTCCCCGGGATGAAAACATATATTAGTGAGGCCACGTTTACGTCGAACTACTGGCTCGGGCCAACAACGAACGAGCACAGACAACTCTCGGAACATCTCCACTAGCGGCGTAGATCCACAAGAGGCCCTCCGGACTCATGAGCATCTATGCATCTCGGAGATGTTCGGGGTAGGCAAGCGGGCTCATGAGGAGCCATGCCTCTTGGAGATGTTCCAAGCGTTGTCTATGTTCTGCTTCTATACGTCTTGGAAATGTTTGACCGGAGCGCTGTCTATCCTCCTGGTACACTGGTTATCTGCCGTGACTTTGCTCTCCAAGTTCATTGTTGGGGGTCGATCGGCGCCGAAACGTTGACATCAACATTACTAGCAAGAGCGGACGGATCGAGTGTAATCAGTAGTTCAAGAGCAGTCGCCCGGACCTAGTATTTTTAAGTATTTTAAGAATGGCGCCTGGTCTAGTTCCAAGCTAATCTAGCGCTACTTATAAACTATCACAGTTGATAAGTTTCCTGCTGTGTAAGCAACTGAATATGGAATAATAGGAACGATGTGGCGGACAACTTCAGTGTCCGTTCTTCTCAATATCATCAGTCATTATATATATCACTGTAAGTATAGCAAGCGGTCGACTGTTTACCCCAGAACCTTTTGGCCACACAGTTCGGAGCTATGTCAGTAAAACTATCATGACTATAGACTGACCGTGACACCGTGAAAAAGGCCAGTGCCTGATTAGTTTGGGGTCGTTTTATAGATAATCAAGCATTACTGACGTACACGCTCATTCTCATTGTGTCACACTTTCGGTGTTAAAACTGAATAGGCCTAAACGAGCCAACAGACATCGAGTCCGATGAAGCCACTGACTAATGTGACCTACTCTGTCCCGCAATACATGACACTCACTCAGCCTAATGGAATGGATTTGGAATTGAGGTAACCAGAATGGTGTGACAACTTTGACGTTTTTCTTTCAGTTCTTTCTTTTTCAAGCTGAATCAGTAATAAGAAGAAAATCACTTGACGGTGCCGGGTCCTGACGGTACTCCTGAAACCGGAAAGAAAAACTGATCAGCTTAGTCACAGCGCTGGTCGTGATTGGCGTACGGTCGGACCTCCCTTTTAACCGGCCGCCGTGAGATGGCCTTAGTCGCCTGCTCGGCGTTAAACCCGAATCACTAACTAACCTTTTAACCGGGTCCCCGTTCACTGACGCCGGACAACTTGTGAACACCACCCAGCTCATGATGTATACAGCCCCCGCAGTTGCGGCGGGGGCACAGGACGACTGATCTATGCCCGCCCACTCCTATTTCTTGTCCCACTGGCACCGAAGTGATCGGGGAGCTGGAACCCCTTCAGTTTATCTTCCAGCGGGCCGCCCGGAGTTCGGCGGGCGACTGACACACTGACACTAGTGGGTGATCTTTCCGTGACGCTTTCAGTTAGCCGTGAGTCGGAATGACTTCATGAATAAGTTATACTTACAGTACTGGGCAAAAGTGACGGGGTTAAATTAGTACACAAAAAGTTATCACCTAGTTAGAATGCCGCCGGGGCATAAAGTCGCGTCGGTACAATGTCCATTGTCACTATGTCCAGTTTTCGCGGACCGGCCGGAAGTGTCTCGTCACTAAACGAGCCTGCGATCGAGGCTACTTGACCGCGTCCGCCAGTGCGGGTGGACTTATCAGGCTTTTCTAAATAAGGCCACGCCTGACTGAGTTTCCACTTAGAAACTAACGGCCTACCTGACCACAAGATTTCACACGTTTAATTTCACAGTACTGACTCGCAGTGAAAAGTAATCAAAAACCGCACGCCGTGGATCTAACTGCATGCCCAACCATTTTCACTGCCAGTGCAAGTAGTCATATGCGCCGGCCACTGACTACACCCTTCAGTTTTGAAATCGTAAATTCAACTTCAAATTAATTAGATCCCCGGCCGTCAAAGGGACACGGATTCACAGTCAGTGGTTTCAGTAAAGGCATATAATTTTAATTATCTTGACTGAACTGCCGTAACTGAGGATCCACTTTACTGACCGCTTTCATAGTGATGCTCACATTTTCTCGGCAGTCAGCGGCGGGCCGATGACACAAGCTGCCTAAAGAAAGTCGAAGACTTAAACACAGATGACCTCCTCAGTCGTAACATGAGGGACTGTTCTGCAACACATTCCCTACACGTAGTGAGGATGTACAAATGGTGTCAGCCTGCACCCGCAGTGAGCAAGAGACGCAGCGTACCATGCGAATACCTTAGCGGTTCATCAGAATCAATCCTTTTGTGCTGGCCAGTCGAATCTGAGACTAATTTTGAAATCTCAAAGCCGCTGATCACAGATTTCACCTAGATTTCAAACATTGTGACGTGTAATGATAGCATAACACAAACCAAACGCAGATGTGCAACCCGTTGTCAACAGTCAAAATCATCATTCATACATAATAATGTTTCGTTATTCGCAACCATAATAGTCGTGCCAGGTGTTGCGGTCATTATGAAGTTACCGGCGTTACTTATCATAAAGAATTCAGTCACATCGGCATTTTCACATTTTACCATTTACTCGAGGTCCTCGAGGTCTTATCGTCTTAGCCGTCTGCTCCGCGTCTAACATGAAACCTCTTTTCCGGCCGCTGAGTTCGTGACACACTTCATTCCTTCATTCGTCTTTACCATGGCGTACCAAACAAAAAGCTGCGTTTATATATTTATTTTTGCTAAGCGAAACTCGTCTCCTCGGTAGTATAGTGGTAAGTATTCCCGCCTGTCACGCGGGCGACCGGGGTTCGATTCCCCGCCGGGGAGAATTTTTGTTGGGGGTTTCCATGCTGCATTTTTTTTTTTTTTTAATTAAATACTTATGGCATGCCATAAAGAAATAAATTTAATAGGAAATAAATCAATAATGTTATAAGAAGTGATAATGACGGAAATACTTTTGAGGCTATGCAAAGACAATACTGTCTTTGGGCTATGACTATAGCCTCTATGCGGTTCTTTGATGGAATGCAGCTGGTTAAATTCAGACCAGTCTAGACCTTCTCCAAGTCTTGTGACACAGGCAAGTGATAATGAATATATCATCATGACTAATTTATACCAAAAATCAATATGGTTTCATAATTTAAGCACAGAAGAAATAAAATGTAAAATGAGAAATTTCACTGCACATGTATTACTGAGGAGTGAAGAGTAAATATATACTGATCAACAAAATAAACGCTAATTTTTCACCATAGCGCTTCTCTTCGTAAATATGCTTTATCCGGGTTATTTTGACGTCATTTAGTATATGTTATGAAGAGTGCGTTATGTCGTGTGCAAATAGAATCTTAACTTGAAAATCGCACATCGGTGACTTATGACGTCATCAGTGACATTACCATCATAGGATATTGAAAGTGAAATGGAGAGCATCTGAAATGACACAGCTGAAAGCCAACCAATGTGTAGTATCACTAGTGTCCGTGCGCATGAAAATCCGGCCTGTTTGGTCTTGACCTACGTTTCGTCTGTTAAAGGCTCCTAAATAATCAACATGACCTACAAACATGAAAATCAAAAAGATCTTATTTTTAGGTTAGCGGCCATATTTACCTCATCAAATGGATATGGGTGTGTTCTTTATCTTTGTGTTAGTCACTGGAGCATTTTTTAAAAAATGGTTTGAAAGTAATTCACATTAAATCAAATAAGATTTATTTTTAAAAAATGACTCGTGTGCACCGGAAGTTCTGGTTTTCTAATTAATTTTTCGAGTCGAATTTCGTTTGAGGCAGTCAATAACATCATAAGCAATCCACACAACTTGTGTGTTAAAACATATCACAGGAAACCTGCTTCACAGAGTGTCCAGTTTTGCTTCTTTTCTTCTTTTTTTCACCACTAATGAAACCCTGTGTCCTCCAAAGTAGCCATGGGCGATAACTCATCCAATGTTTGTGTAAAGGTAGCTCAGACAATAGGCTGAACATCTGAAGTAAGCAACAAATAAAAATTTCTTGTTTTGCTGTCAGGGTGGCTCTTTGTTTGGGGTACACTTACAGACACTTTTCACATTTTTAATGGAAGTCAGTCTTACTCGTCGATATAAAGAAATACCCCGAATACCACCGCGTCAGCGAAGTTCCAAAACTGAGATAGTGCTTAGTTACCTCCCTTGCTCTATCCGGCTAGGCAATTCTAAAATTAGAAGAGTAGCAGACGACACTTCCCGCGCGGATTTGACTTGTAGAACAGGTTTTGACGCTTCTCTTTTCTCACTGCTCGACCGGACCGTTGTGAATGTGTTATGCCTCTATTTATAGCCACATGTTTCTCCCTATCTGTGAACGTACTGGTAGGGCCTGGGTGGGTCGTAGGTTTGTGCGTTTGGTTTGTGTTCGTATCGGCCGGTGTGGCATCAATACACCATCACCATCGTCTTTCCGGCAAGAGTTCTGTCCAAGAGGCGTGCGGAATACGTGCTCGTGCACCGAGCCTCTGATTAGTCTGTCTTGGAGGTGAGAATAATTTTACCATTGAAATTCTGTCCGCACCTTTCCTATGTGCCGTAGAAGTAGAAATCAAGATTGAATGATAGGTTCATGATGTTCACTAAGTTGCGAAATATTCCACACCACATCATATCAAAGACCAATTAATTTTTGTTTGTTTTTGTTTTTTAAATTGTGACTTGCCGAAGATTTGACCGTGTTGATTACAACGTAAGTTGTGTTTTGTAACCAATACCTTTGCGTTAACTCACGTTTATTATGCATGGGGTATGCGTTTCAGTTACTTTGTTATTCAGGAAATATCAAGGCTGTAAAGTTGCACCCTACATACTGCAGTTTACAGAACTTTGTTCAGCATGTTTGTGTCACAGGCTGTCAGACCTGAGTCGTGATTGTATCTTAACTCATTCAGCCCGGCACACGTGTTTCCCAAATTTTGGAGGCGTCAACTAAAGACTATGCATCTGTTGCAGGAGATGAATCGCCCATGATAATTCAAGGGCAGTGCCAGATTAGCTTGGCGCCGACATTTGCGAAATATTCCACACCACTTGACAGGCGCCAAGCTAATCTGGCACTACCCTTGAATTATCATGGTCAACCCATCACCTGCTGTAGTACCTCAGGGCTGAATGGGTTAATCGCTGACTGACAGCTCAGTGTGAAAGCAAATGTTGCATCTCGTTTTTATGAGTACACGAGGTAATTAACTCATTCAAGACGTAATGCATCCTGATACATGGCTTCAGGATGTGTCACACCTTGAATGAGTTAATGTTGTATCAGAGACACGCATAACATTTATTACGTGTCTGGATAGTGTACATCATCATGGTAGATTAACCAAACAATTAATGCATTTGAATTTATGAAATATGTTCTTTTGTTTCTCTGTAGACTTCAAGATGTGGAAAGCAGTGCTGGTCACAGCACTATGTGTAGTGCCCATTGCTACACAACTGACATTGCTGCAGAAGACGTGTGATGCAAGCCGTAGGCGAGTTAGTGTCCAAACATCCAATGCTAATGTTCTTCTCGGAGGCATGTTCACAGTGCGAGATTTGGGTACAGGTGGCATTGGCTGTGGCCTACCACGATATGTGCAGAACTATGAAGCAGCTGTGTGGACCATCGACCTAATCAACAAGTACAACAATAACCAAGGCTACCTGCCTGGTGTCAGATTTGGTCAGTCCTACAGCTTAGTTGTGCTACTAACTCGTGAATACTTGCAATTTTTGTGTCAGATTATTTGTACATAAGTCTTTAACAACACAGATCTAACTTTTTATTATGGTTCAGAATGGAAATCTGGATACTGTGGTGTTAACTCATTCAGCCCAATGGCCGTATTTCCCAAATTTTGGAGATGTCATCTAATGACTATGCACCCGTTGCATGAGATGGATCGGCCATGATAATTCAAGGGCAGTGCCAGATTAGCTTGGCACCGACAGTCGCCAAGCTAATATGGCACTACCCTTATCATGGTTGGCCCATCTCCTGCTGTAGTGTGTCAGGGCTGAATGGGTTAAAGTCTTTGTCAAATTATATGACATTCTGTGACTCTCATGATTAGATTACAGTTTTGGACTGTAATGAATTTAGTACTGGTGTCAAACTTAAAATTAGCCACCAGTACAAAATTCTGCAGATCTTCTTTTTCATCATTCTTCAACAGTTCGCAAGCTTCACTTTGTAGAATTTTTTTTAACCCTTTGACTGTCAGTAGTGCTTTTTATAGGAATCATGACAAAAAGTGTTACTGACAGCTGTGTTAAAATTATATGTTACAGCTTTTTTATGCACTATATTTTGGACACAGGTATGGAGGCATTTGACACATGTACACAGGTTGGGGGCGCCTTGCGAGCCGTACAGGAATTCTACCCACAATCAAGAGCAAGTGCAACATACTGCACTGCGGACCAAAATGTTCTCAAGCTTGGTGAGCATGCACCTTCTGACAACTGCTGTGTTTTTTTACCCCCAGTATTTATATATATGCAGACAATGGTATTGTTTTCAGTGCTGTTTACTGCATGCACTAGTGGTAGATTGACCATGATATAACTCGGCTATAGTGCTTGATTAGCTTGAAGCATGGAGAGGTTCACCAGGCACTACCACACCTATTGTGGCAGTGTCACAGCCGATCCATTTCCAGCAACATGCATAGAGTGCTTAAGGGATGTTTCTAAACATTGAGCCATGATGCTTCAGGTAAAAAGGTAGTGTGTATTAACCCCTTCACTGCCAATGGATGCGGATTGTGTTTTTGAAATCAATGAAAATTTGTTGTTGAAGATGCCCAATGGTCAAAGCAATATGGCTACAAAGTGGTGTCAGCAAGCGGCATAGATCCTCATGAGCTCCCGCAATTGCGGGGGCTCATTAAGATCTATGCCTCTTGCAGTTGGGTCTTGTTCACTTTTTCTCGGCAGGAGTGTTTTTGAAATCATGAAAAATTTGGCGTTGAAGATTAGTTAGTTATTTGGGTTTAACGCCGAGCAGGCAACTAAGGCCATCTCACGGCGGAGCGTCAAAGATGTCCAGTGGTCAGAGCAATATGGCTACAAACTGGTGTCAGCAAGAGGCATAGATCTCATCAGCCCCCACAACTGTTGGGGCATCTGAGGATCTTTGTCTTTTACATTTCAGTCATGTTCACTTTTTCTAGCAGTCAGGGGGTTAAAGTTTACTGTATCATAAAGTGTTCATGCTATTTCCCTGTCATCACAGGCATGATTGGACCGATGAACAGCTGGGAGTCCGTGCCTGTGGCCGAGGCCCTGTATCGTGTACCTGCATCCACCATCTCTATGCAGAGTTCTGCGTCTGAACTGAGCAGAAAAAGCCTCTACCCGACCTTTCTCCGTACCTACCCATCATCCTCTGTCTTTGCTAGGGTAAGTACTCGTTGCAGAAAATTTTCTCAGATTTCAGTCCACAGTAATGAGTCCAAGTTAAGACATAAACTCTGAATTAAATAATAATTTTAAAAGTTTCTGTTGTGGAGATGGGTGTTAGGTTGCTGTGTAATATCCAGCGAACTCCTAGAGGTTTTATAAGTCCCTTCTATTTATATAAGGAACTTTTTAGGGTGGGTCGCGGTGGGGTGAATTTAATAGCATGTCCATTATGTCAAAGGCAGGCAGGCCTAATCCTCTGACAATTGAAGTAACAAGATAAATATTGCGTCATGTCTAGTTACGCTAACCTCGCTGCTGAACGTACTTTTGGTGCAAAGCGCCGTATGTATGTGTGTGTGTGCGTTTGTATGTAGACATGAGAATCTCTGATATTCTATAAACACAAGCTGGAAACTTGGCAAAATACTTTACTCAAGGGGTGGCTAAGAGAGCCTCCAAGTATTGTAACTGGATGTCTCACTGAAGACATAAAAGACCATTTATAGGAAGTTGTTTGACCCAGATTAGAGTCTGTAATTGTTTTCATATTTTTATGAAATTTTTTATATAGCTAGACATTAGATGAGTTTGTTAACCAGCTTTGTACCCTTTCAACTTCTTTCAATAAAAATTAATTCTTTTCAGAAAAAATTAAAAGAAGTAAAAAACCTTGACTTCTGGAGAAAGTCAGACAGTAGTAGTGACGTAAAAGAAGCAACTCGGTCACCACACAGACATTGACGCAATACACTCTCGTGCGCATGCTTTCTCTCTCTCACACACACTATACATGCGCACATCTCCAAGAGGCATAGATCCTCATGCGCCCTCCAGGTGCATGAGGATATATGCCTTTTGGGGATGTTATGAGCGCTTGCGCACTAACACACACATCGACACACTTTCAGAAGAGCAAGCAGGTGTACTTAGTGTATCATGTGGCTAGGTAAAGTCAACCTGATTTCACACAAATTATAGCAAGACTGAAATTGTACCTTGACATTCCAGTTTTGTCATCATTTTTTCAAACCTTGAAGCGAATGTAAAACGCACATCATGTAACATATAAAATTACGTAAAAACAAAAAACATATGGCATGACAAATGACGTTTGACGAACCAATGACGCATATGCACTGTGCACCTTATAGAGCTCACTTGATGCATTGGCAGATCTGCAAAGCTTTTTCAATATATGAGATATTTCAACATCAGAATCAGGTCAAAGACAAAAGGTAGCAAGGACAGCTCTAATATAGAAGGGACTTTGTGGGTTATGGTTCATCCCATCTTGTTTCTTTTCGCCTTCTTTTGACTCTTGATGTTTCTTGGGACAGCAAGAGACATAGATCCTCATGAGCCTCTGTAGTTGTAGGGGCTCATGAGGATGTATGCCTCTTTCTGACGCCACGCCATATTTATGTTTCTTGGACAGCTGGGGCACATTAGTTTTGATTGAACAAAGAGTTTAGAAACAGTCTGCGTCCACTGTCAGTTAAGGGGTTAATATATCATTTCTAGTTATATTTTGTTTGGAACTCTCATACATGCACACATTTAAATGTGTGCCCTGCTCAGCAATCTGTTTACATACGCTATACTGCCATTATCAAAATTGTATATCTTCTCCTTTTCTTTTGCCAGGCCATCATCGCCTTGTTTCAGCGCCTTAACTGGCAGAGAGTTGTGGCCGTGTACACTGATGATAACTACAGCTCTGGTCTGTACATGGAGTTTTTGCGTGCTGCCTACAACGCAGGGCTGTGTGTTGGTGGGGCCATCAAAGTTCCGCAGGGAGCAACCGTTGATGAACTAAGATTGTTGTTCCAGGTCCAGGGGTTCTCAGGTTTAACTGCCGGCATATTCTTTGGATCGTTTGCTGATGCTCAAATGATGATGCAGGTAAGGAGCTTCTCATGACTTTCTGGAGTACTCTCATAAAGTTTGAAGTCAATCTTGAGACAGAGTTAGCAAATTCATGTATACTCATTCATTTTAACCCTTTGGTTGATGGTAGCAATTTTTGTTGCTATGATTCCTGCAGGAATCATCACAAACAAAACTGCTACAAACATACAGTGGGTTACACATTGGCCCCTACTGTAAGCATTTCCAGACGAGAGATCTACCATCCCAGAAGGCATAAGGTCCTTGGGGCCGATGTTGGCCACAGTCAGCCCATGCACAATCGTGCCCAAGCGGACTGCAGCCAATGTCGACCTGATGGCCTCTTCTTATTGGGATGATAGCTAGCTCAAAGTTGATGCCAGGATAGCTGTCGGGGAATGATGTTTCAACAGCAGTTTTGGTCATTCTTTGAACTTGAACAGTGCTGAAGTTTTGGGTTCTCTCTAAAGGCACTACAAGGTAACACAGTGGCTGCCAACATCAAGTGGTTGTTCAGCGACCTTGACCTTGATGCTGACCTCTCAGTCTTCACAGCAGCACAGGGTGCCATGTATGTTTCACCGAGTACCTTGACCATCGACGAGTTTCGCAATTATTTCATCGGGCTGGATGAGCGCAACCCACCAGCCACCGACCCCTGGCTGGCAGATTGGTACATGAAAGCGTACAAGTGTAAACTTCCCGGCGTCAACTATGATCCTTTCAGGTAAGGCCGGGAATCTTTTAACCCTTCAACCCCCACATGCAAACACTGATTATGGTTCGGCCATTGTGGTTCATAGCTGGTGCCAGAATAGCGTGGTGCCTGTATGTGCCAAGCTATTCTAGCACCATCCTTGAAAACAACCATAGTTGATCTGTTACCAGTGCTGTCATGTATACTCTAGAGCACAGCTCAGCAATTTTGTAATTGATTTTGAAATCGTTTTATTGTCAACCTCCACGTGTGTGATTAAATTCAACAGCTGGATGCAAATCAACCATGTCAGTTTACTTTACTACCCTGACAAATTGAGCTGTTAGATCAAATTCCCCAATTATTGGCTTACGTGCAAAGCAAAAGTGAGTATGTTCTGGACCAATGGTCATGTGTCTGCCATCTGTCGTCTGTTGTCCGTCCGCCCTCGTCTGTGGTAAAATTTAACATTGGCATTTTCTTGGAGACTATTCAAGCCGCTGTCTTCGAACTTGGCCCAAGGATACTTTGTGGCAAGACCTTTCTAAACGCACAAATTTGAGTGACCTCTCTCAAAGGTCAAGGTCACAGGGGATGAGGAAATAGGTCCAAAATTGCCATATTTTGACAAAAGATGATTTTGGGCTCACATGCGAAGCAAAAGTGAGTATGTTCTGGGCCAGTGGTCGTCCGTCCACGGTCATCCGTCTGCCGTCGTCCGTGGTGAACTTTAACATTGGCACTTTCTCGGAGACTAATCAAGCTAAAGTCTTTAAACTTGGCCCAAGCATACTTTGTAGCAAGACCTTTCTAAACATACCAATTTCAGTGACCTCTTACAAAGGTCAAGGTCACAGGGGATCAGGAAATAGCTATTTTTGGACATAATTTATTTTTTCTCAAGTACTATTCACAACTTCAAACCTAAACTTGGTACAGAGATACCTGATGGTAAGACCTTTCTATGTATACTAATTTGGATGATCCCTCGGAAAGGTCAAGGGTCACAAGAGCTCAAGAAATAGGTCCAAAATCGCCATATTTTGACAAAAGATGTTTTTTCTCAATTTACTATTCACACTTCAAACTCAGAGATACCTGATGGTAAGACCCAAACACCCAAATTTGCTACATTAGTTTGCATTGATAGGTCTTACCATCAGGTAAGACCTATCTATGCATACTAATTTGGATGACCCCTTGTAAAGGTCAAGGGTCACAAGAGGTTGGCAAATGTGTAAAATGACAGTTTTTGATAGAATTGTAGTTTTTATCAACATTTTTGTAAAGTTTTCAATCAAATTTGGCTTAAATGGAGCTGATGATAAGACCTTCATATGCATACTAATTTAATTGACCCATCACAAAGGTCAAGGGTCATGGGATGATCCAAAAATAGGTTTAAAACGGCCATATGATGACAAAAAAAATGTTTCTTCTTAAATACTATGTACAACTTCTACCCAAACTTGGTACAGAGATACTTAATGGTAAAATCTATCTACGCATACTAATTTGGATGACCCCTCAGAAAGGTCAAAGGCCATAAGAGGTTAGTAAATGTGTGAAAAATATCATTTTTTGTTAGATTTGTAGTTTTTATCCAAGTTTTTGCAAACTTTCCAATCATATTTGGTGTCAAGTTTGCTTGTGGCAAGACATTTCTAAGTATATTAATTCAGTCAACTCATTGCAAAGGTCAAGGATCACAGATGTTTGACAGATGTATGAAAAATGCTTAAATTTTGAGAAAACATGGATTTTGCTGATGCTGAAGCCAGCCCTTATTGTCACAAAGGTCGCATGTGTGCATCAGTCATACACGTGAGCCATAAGGGCTTTGCCTTTCTTGTTTATTTGTTCTCTGAGGACTAAATTCAAGTTTATATTCAAGTTCATTACACTGATTAACCATGGTAATTCTAGGGTTGTGCCAGAATAGAATGGGGGCCTAGAGGCCCCAAGCCTGCTCAGGCAGCACCCTTGAACTATCATGATTGATCCATCGTTTGTTGTTGTGTATCAGGGCTGAATGAGTTTAACCTTGCCAGTCGACACACATTGTATTCCTGAAATCTTTTGTTGTTTCAATGCCAAAGAGCGCAAGCCTTCCAAGGAGCTTGGATACAAAGTGGCATCAGCAAGAGGCATAGATCCTCATGGGCCTCCGCAACTACAGGGGCCCATGAGAATCCATGTCTCTTGCATTTGGATCTTGATCACTTACAGATGTTAAATATCAAGATTATCTGATGTAATACTATAGTGTGTCGGAGCTGAGTCAGTTTTCGCTTTACATCTTTAGGAGCCTGCCAGACTGCCAGCAAAGAACGGTGGATGAACGGACCAGGACATACCGACAGGACCCCTTGGTTGAACACACAATCCTCACTATCTTTGCTTATGCTGAGGCCGTGAGAGCTGTGTGTGGCAGCACGGGTGTGTGTTCAACTTTGCGTCAGATGGACCCCCTCACTTTTCACACGCAGTACCTCAGCAAGGTGGATTTCACGTTCCCCACGACTTTCAGTATCCAGTCCTTGAGAGGTCGTCGCATCGCTTTCGATCTGAATGGAGATCCATTGACTTCTTCGTTTACCTTCTACCGATATGATCAGATCAACAAAGTCTATGACAAGGTAAATTTGTTTCATTTTGAGTGTATTCTATTTTATGTTCTTTATTTCACCTAAAAATGTCTGTGCTGTGAAGGACAAAATGACATAAAAATAGCTGGAAAGATGCAACTTTCATTTGATTGCTCAAGTTAGAGTTAAATTGAAACAATCTTGTTGGCATCTGCCACATTGGGACATATGTGCAAGTATTCACATAAAAAAATGTCAAAAACAGCTTTAGTGGTATGCTGCAATTGGGGGTGGGGGGGGGGGGGGGATCTAATGATTGTAGGATCTGTCCACCACACTCGAACGACAAGTTTAACATAATACATGTATGGGGCACAGACAGGATAATTTAACTCCTTCTCTGTTTGTGATTTGTGATGACCCATACACGGGTCATGTAAATTTGAAAATAAATACTACTAATAATAATGTTGAATATGATAATTGTTACACTACAGCCACACGCAAGGGGTTGTTGATGGAAGACGCAGCCAGACAAGAGAGTTTTCCAGAAGAGTCTTTATTTCTTGAGCATCATAGTTGACAATAGGCTGGCAAAACCAACCTTCTACGAAACTGTCGAAATGGGAGCCCGGTTTCTTGCTCCTCAGCTCTGTCTCTTTTGCTTCCCAAATCTGTCTGTCCCTTTGCTTCTGAGTTCCCCACAATATATCCCAATACTGGGGTCAATGCCCTATCATGGGGGGCAACTCTTCTGGTTCCCCAATCTTACCCATAAAAACGAAACTTCTTTGAGCCCGTCCCCGCCATACATCAAAAAGGGAGCGAACTGTCAACCATAAAAACGGACCTCTTGGAAGTCCGACATAGTATGTCGTGGAAAAGCTATATCTCCCGATCTTTATCTTACTTACTTAGTACTACTCGCCCTGGGAAGGGTGTGTGGCCGATGCATTACTCGCGTCCGTGCTCGGCCGTGTCTTTCTGCCGTTAACACTCTCTATATGTTAACACTTTCAGTGTAACATTGCGTCAATGCACGACCGGCTCTGTCGGCCGTTAATACCTATAGTATAACACTCCTCCCTTTCTTACCAGAAAAAAAAAGGAATCTTAATTCACAAGATTCTTTTTTTTTTCATTACCTAATTAGTCATAATAATATCAATTCACACAATTACACATATAATCCTGAACATACAACTTAATCGTTGCACAATGACATATTAAACATAGCAGTCTCTTTTGTTAACCTAAAACAAGGCACAAATTGTCCGGCACACTTATGCCAATTAAACGTCCACATTTCAAGTCATAGTTCCGTTCATAATTCTTCACAATCCTTTCTGGATCGCAACAGCGTTGATCCTTGTTCATCCCAGCGATGGGTAAAACTTCACAACGTTCGAAGCGGGGAGTAACTGCACTCCTCCCTCCATCATCGGCGTAGAGTTCTTCGCTCTTGCGACGTCATTCACGTCCGCTGATTGCACAGCCGCCGATATCAACGTGGGCATCGTGACCTCACGTTCACCCTTCCTGAGTCGTGATAGTATAGAGCCAAACCATGCGCTAGTCTTCTTCTTATATCGTATGCACCATATCCCAACTATGATCACTACAACTGTGCCTATGATAGAACCAATGATGATATGTTTCCATATCGCCCATTCTTGTCTTGGTGTCACAAATCGCATGCTTTGAATTCGAGCAATTAAATGGTCCATTGGTATTGCTTTGAGTTCATCTAATTCTTTTGGTAAGGAGATGAGATCGTAGTCAGGTAAAGCGTTATGGAATGGTTCCCATAGTGTTATATTGGTAAGGAGATGAGATCGTAGTCAGGTAAAGCGTTATGGAATGGTTCCCATAGTGTTATATTGGAAAATGCAAAGTTTTCCAACCATCCTATTAATTTGTCTTCCACTTGATACTGGCTTTCTTGTTGGTAGTAAGGGGTTAACATCAATCTATCACTAATAGCCATACACGATTCATTGAGACGGATGAGTGATAATGGTGGTTTGACCTGTCGGTACGTGACCCCCTTACCGTGACAACTGACACTGACCTTTAATGGACCGTGGTGACTAATAACCCATATCCCATCCATTATGTACCTTGCCATAGGTAGCACTGTACCCAGCTTGACCTTTGTTTGACAACGCTTCGCGATTTCGTCTGTATTATTTAAGAATAGAGCCGTAATACAGAATTGATTAATATTCATAGGGTATATATTGCACTTCTAATGGCGCAGAATCCTATCAGAGGTTTGGAACAGGCTTCAAGTTCAGCCTCCGTAAGGAACGTGAACCGCATGTGTTGCGCCTCTACTGCTATCGTAGTCGATTCCAAGTCATACTGAGCCGTCATAGATTCTGACACAGGCCGACCTGAATCACCTGTTACTAATGGTACCGGTAAGTTGTGTACCTTATAAATTTCAAATTTTTCATTAAAATCGAGTAGTGGTATAGGTACAATTACTAGAATTCGTGAATTGTCCAAAATCGTTGTACAAGTAAGAAATTGATAAAATTTCCACAATTCTTTCTTTGGATCCCCAGGTAGGTGTAGGGGAGACTCTAAACGTAATTCAATCTCCGTTAATAATTTCCGAAGGTTATGCGGAGTGATCGTACTTGGAGCCAAACGGCCAAGAGATAACATATTCAACTGAAGTTGAAGGTGTTCAAAATAAACCGTCAATCGTATCATTTGTTTGACTTCTTCGATGACCAAATCAATTTGAAGATACGATGAGATAAACGTTTCCAACTCATATACCTGCCTCTGCATTTCTTGCGTTACATTGCTTAACTTCCGATCAAGTTGCGTCATACCTTCCAATAATTGATTAAGTGTGTGTCGATTTTCCGAAATCTCGACACGTGATGCATTAATTATGGTCAGACTTTCGTCCACGACATGTGCTAACTCTTGTTGATTATTTGCTAGAACTTGTACATTGTCTTGCATGGCTCTCAAATCCGATTCAGAAACAGTACCGAAAAGGAAATTGAGGGCGCTACCTACAAACGGAATCAGTGATCTTTTCTTTCAGCCATATAACGTATTCCTCACGCTGGGACCATATGGCGTTGAGGCGCGTCCCCTGGGTGGTGGATAGGGGGTCCCTCGCGAGAGGGGTGCACCGAATGAAATAAGGTGCCGTGAACCAACATGGTCTAAGGGAAGGTGACCCCGACAGAAAACCCCTGGTCCTCCTAGTAAGGGGGTTGGGCATGGGGGTAGCTTACCCACCCTGCAAAAAAGGAAATAGCTACAAAAACGCCGACGAAAAGACAAACAGTAATTCTTTTCCTGGAGGAGGAAGGTTCTTCTACCAGAAGATTTATGATGTCTTGTGGTGAAAACCGGAAGTCTTCGGAAGCCACAGGACTGAGCCGCCTCTCTCTATCCAGGGACACAACCATGGTCACATGGAATGTCAAGACCATGTACCAGAGCGGCAAGGCCGCCCAGATAGCAGCGGAAATGCAAAAGTACAACCTTTCCCTGCTAGGTATCAGTGAAGCCAGATGGACGCAGTCTGGCCAGAAAAGGCTGTTAAGTGGGGAGATGATTCTGCATTCAGGTCATGAAGAGGAGAATGCCCCCCATACAGAAGGAGTAGCATTCATGCTGTCGCCAGTAGCACAGAGAGCGCTGTTGGACTGGGAACCTCTTGGGCAAAGAATTATCACAGCAGCCTTTAGAACCAAGAAAAAGCTCAAGCTGAACGTCATCCAGTGTCATGCACCCACTAATGACAGTGACGAGGAAGAGAAACAAGAGTTCTACGACCGACTCCAGAGTGCCGTGGACAAATGTGCGGAGCGAGACATCACCATCGTCATGGGCGATTTTAATGCCAAAATAGGGGAGGACAACACCGGATACGAAGAGGTGATGGGGAGACAGGGACTAGGGGAGATGAGTGAGAACGGGGAGAGGTTTGTAGACTTTTGTGCTCTAAACCGACTTGTCATTGGAGGCAGCATCTTCCCACACAGAAGAATACACAAAGCAACTTGGGTCTCACCTGACCATACTACAGAGAACCAAATAGATCATATCTGATCTGCATTAGCAAGAAATTTAGAAGATCCCTTCAAGATGTTCGAGTGAGGAGGGGAGCAGATGTCGCCTCAGACCACCATCTGCTTACCTTAAGAATAAAGCTCAAGTTAAAGAAAAGCCGCACAGAGACAACAAGAAGACAGCGCTATAATGTAGGCCTCCTGAGAGAGACTGGAGTGAGAGAAGAGTTCAACTGGTGCTGTCCAACTGGTTTCAAGCGCTACAGGAGCTAGTAAATGAAGAGGAGGCGGTCACCACAGAGCAGCAGTGGAAGGCAGTTAGAGAGGCGCTGAACTCAACCTGCAAAGACACTGTAGGGTTCAGGAAACACCATCACAAGGACTGGCTGTCGGCACGGACCTTAAAGAAGATAGAAGTGAGGAAGCAGAAGAAAGCAGTTGTCAACAACAGTCGCATGAGAGCAGCCAAAGCAAGGGCACAGGAGGAATACTCGGAAGCCAACCGCGAGGTGAAGAGGAGTATCAGGGCAGACAAGAGGGCCTACACAGACAACCTGGCAGCAGAGGCAGAAAAGGCAGCAGGCAGCGGCAACATGAAACAGCTCTACGACATTACCAGAAGATTGTCGGGCAAGTATGGCCATACAGAAAGACCAGTAAAAGACAAAGAAGGCAAGCCTATTGCAGACAGAGCAGACCAACTCGACAGATGGGCCGAATATTTTGAAGAGTTACTGAACAGACCCAGCCCACCCGACCCTCCAGACATCCAGCCAGCAGAGACCGACCTACCCATCAGCTGTGACAGACCCAGCTGGGAAGAGATCAGAAGAGCAGTGGCATTTTTGAAGAACGGCAAAGCAGCAGGGCCAGATGGCATCCCAGCGGAGTCTCTGAAAGCAGACCTAGAGACAACAGTAGAGATGCTGTACCTACTGTTTGGAAAGATCTGGGAAGAGGAGGTGATGCCAGCTGACTGGAAGGAGGGGTACCTAATCAAGCTTCCCAAGAAAGGCGACCTCAGCAAGTGTTCCAACTACAGAGGAATCACCTTGCTGTCAGTACCAGGAAAGGTCTTCAACAGGATCATCCTGGAGAGAATGAAGAGCTCCGTTGACCCCCAGCTGAGAGACCAGCAAGCAGGATTCAGGAAGAACCGATCATGTACAGACCAGATCGCCACTCTTTCGCATCATCCTGGAACAGTCTCTGGAGTGGAGCTCCCCAATGTACGTCAACTTTGTGGATTACGAGAAAGCATTTGACAGCATGGACCGAGAGACTCTGTGGAAACTCCTACGACACTACAGTGTACCCACAAAGCTTGTTCGCCTGATCAAGAGCAGCTACGATGGCATGACATGACGCGTGATCCACGAAGGGCAGTTCACCAGGGAGCTCCAGGTCAGAACTGGTGTCAGGCAGGGGTGTCTGCTGTCTCCGTTTCTCTTCCTACTGGCCATAGACTGGGTCATGAAGAGGACCACAGAGCACAGATGAAGTGGAATACAGTGGACACTGTGGACACAGCTTGATGACCTCGATTTTGCAGACGACTTGGCATTACTGTCCCACACTCATCAACAAATGCAGGACAAGACCACGCGGCTTGCTGACATCTCGTCCCAAGTGGGCCTCACCATCCACAAACAAAACAAAGACAATGAGGCTGAACGCAACCAGGGAAGAACCAGTCTTGCTTGCTGGCACCCCGTTGGGTGAGGTGGAGTCCTTCACCTATCTGGGGAGCATCATAGACAAAAAAGGCGGCATTGATGCAGATGTCAGCGCACGAATCGGTAAAGCCAGAGCAGCCTTTCTCCAGTTGAAAAAAGTGTGGAGTTCCAGAGAGCTGTCACAACACATCAAAGTCCGGATTTTCAACTCCAATGTAAAAGCAGTTCTCCTATATGGAGCAGAGACTTGGAGGTTGACAAAAACCACATTCAACAGAGTAGAGATCTTCATTAACAGTTGCCTTAGAAGAATTTTGAAAATCCACTGGCCAGAGAAGATCAGCAACGTCAGACTCTGGGAGAGAACAGAGCAGATAACAGCAGAGAATGAAATTGGGCGAAGAAGATGGGGATGGATTGGTCACAGTCTGAGAAAGACAGCTTCCAGTATCACTAGGCAGGCATTGTCATGGAACCCCCAGGGAAAGAGGAAAAGAGGCAGGCCGAGAAACACCTGGCGTCGAGACCTCCAAGCAGACATCAAGAGACTGGGAACCACCTGGTCTAAAATCGAAGGAGAAGCACAAGACAGGAGTTGCTAGAGGTCTCTCGTCGATGGCCTATACCCGGGTAGGGGTGACAGGCGTAAGTAAGTAAGTAAGTAATATAACATATTTTATTCCGCAAAAGATTCAGAATTTCAATTGTATGTATCCATAACTATTTTTAATTCCTGCCCTAGTTGCGCGAAGTTCTTTACAAACTGTTTCTTTTCCTCAAAATAATGTGAAATGACATTCCAAGTGTTGTCGGTGACATTTTTCACGTCTCTATAAATCTTATTAATCGCATTATATTATGGCTGTAAGTCAATGACAAAAGTTACCAACCATCGTGACCTAGTCGTAGTAACCTCATCAAGTTTCTGAAAAACGACATTGTGATTAATAGTTAAGCCCTGCGCTAGCCCCAACACTATCAGACTCAGAAAAAGCTTCATCATCTTGTTATCTGCAACAAACAAGATACCACCCGAGACTTACATACCATTGTCTCTGACAAAAACCCAAATCAAATCATGTGCCATGATTTACATATTTACAATAGTCCTCTCTCAGATACCGTCTGAGAGTAGCATTTCTACTTTGAAGCCTTCTTCGGCAGAAGAGTCAGTATTGCTTCAAGAATTTCCCTAACCCCGTTAGTCTGTAAATTAGGCTTCTTCTTCTTCTTCTCGAACGCCGTCACACTTGGAGTTTGGCTCTCAAAATGAAATCTGTGGTCTTCTGTAGCGCCTCCACAGGCCCGTACAGTTTCTCTTGTAGAGTGGCGGGCTTCGGCCATATCTCCTCCCTCAGCGGCTGGTGGTTCCCACAGTCCTGGAAGATGTGCTCTGCGGTCTGCTCTGCTTCTCCACAAGGGCACAGGGGAGATGGCACGAGGTCTGTGCAGGTGGAAATTGAGTCGGTTGTGCCCGGTCCTCAGACGAAAGATGGTCACCTGCTCTTGTCTGGACAGCTGATGGTAACTGTCTAGGGGCCGTTGTGGTGGTCTGTACACAGACTTAATGATGGTCTTCATCTCTGTGAAGCTGACTCCATTTTCATCTTGTTCTTTCTCTGCGCCCACTTTTGCCATTCTGTCAGCTTCTTCATTGCCGAAGATGCCACAGTGTGAAGGGATCCACTGCAGCACCAGTCTGGTGCACTTGATGTTTTGCAGTAAATTAGGCTGAATCGAACGATCCTCGTCGACCTCCACATCATCAGAACTGTCTGATGTGCCCTTCTTACGACTAATTTTGACTGCTGTGAGAGACCTTCTCTCTCTTGTTTTTAGGCGCTTTCTTAATTCCATTAGCAGAATGTCCTCCTCAGATGAAGAATGCTCTCGCTCTTTTCTTACCCCCCTAGTCGGTCTGCCTCGTGCGTTTTCTAGCCCTACTCCGTCTTCACTGTCGCTTCTGGATGAGTCCTGGGCTACAACCTGAGTTGCTTGTCGTAACGGCCTGCCTCAAGGTTTTGGGATTGGCCAGTCATTAAGCTTTGCCAACCGCAAATGCTCAGCTTGTGACCTGACTTCCATACCGTCAAGTTGGTGTCTCACTCTGAAAGTGACAGGTGACAATTGTTCCACTACTCTATAGTGAGATTTCCATTTACTATCTAATTTATTGTGCCTACGGTGATTACGAAGGTATACTGGGTCTCCTACCTTAATGTCGACCGGCTGTAGGTCTCGATTAGCATACTTATAAATACCCTTTTTTCTGCGCTTTCTTAATTCGTCGATACACCTGTGTGAAAGCCTTGTGTTGCTGTTCAAGCGCTATTTTGTGAAAATCTTCACCAGCGTATTTTCTTCGAGGTCTAAGGATGTTATCTAACGGTAGCACTGGATCGCGACCGTACAATAAAAAACGGAGATTCCTGTGTGGTTTCCGATACACAAACCCTATACGCTGCAAGTACCTGGTTAATATGTACGTCCCACGTCGAAAAATCCTCTTGTATCTTTTTGGCCAGAATGTCATTAAAAGTTCTATGGAAACGTTCGACCTTAGCGTTGGACTGGGGATGATAAAGACTGGTCGTGACATGATCTATGTTCAGTTCTGCCAGCGTTTCTGCCATAACCCTATTCACATTCTCAGATCCATTGTCTGATACTATTTGTAATGGACAGCCATGTCTGGGTAGGATTTCTTCTACCAGCAGCTGTACCACCGACTGCGGCATTTTGTCTGGCACAGGGAACGCCTCTACCCATCCTGTCAGATGACAAATGAATGCTATGACATAGCGATTCCCACTAAGGGAGCGGTCAAATGGACCTGCCAAGTCCAATGACAACTTAGCGAATGGGTATGGTGGAATGTCCATTTCCTGTACGGGAACCCTTTTCTTTTTTAATACTCTAGTCTGACAAATGACACACCCACTAACATATTCTTACAGATGTTTGTACATGTTAGGCCAATAATACTTTTTAGTTTTTACTGACTGTGTCATGAGTCTTATCAATCCCTAAATGACCATTTTCGTCATGGTACTGTTTGACTACGAACTCTACCAAATGAGACGGAACATACAATCTGGCTACTGGTTCATCATCAGGATGAGACAAGAAATACGGGACATCCTCTATCATCATGTACCTTCTATTGACTGTCATGGTTCCTTGTTCACTATTCAATAAATCCTTTATGCGCACTATTTCAGAATCCTCCTCAATAATATCAAACCCGGGAAAATCTACTTTTTCCAGCTTCTCATCACACCCTGCCCTTGCTGCACAGCTAGCGAACTGCTTGGGTGTGAATTCGTTGGAGTTTATGACTGCTATGACAAAAGCATTATCATTGACCTCTCTGACTAACTCTTCTTCTTCTTCATGCTCTGGCATGTGAGTACCACTCGGCACTCGAGATAACAAGTCTGCCAATACATTTTGGTGACCTGGGATATATTCAATAGTACAATTATATCCCGAAATGCCTAGGGCCCACATCTGCACCTTCTTGTTTTGCATAGGTGAGTTAAGCAAATACTTTAGTGGCATGTGATCCGTGCGGATAACAATCTCCGCATTATGCAAATAATGATTCATCTTTTGAAGCGCATAGTGGATCGCAAAGGCCTCTTTCTCTATTGTCGACCATTTCCTTTGACTGGTACTAAGTTTATGGGATAGAAAATAAATGGGTCTTTCTACCTTCGATCCTGGGGCAGTATCCGATTCCTCATCACATTTTTGTGCGAGACAGGCCCCCACGCACGTGTCGCTGGCATCCATATAAAGAATGTACGGACGTCGTGTGTCTGGATAGGCTAACACTGGTGCTACAGCTAATGTTTCCTTCATTAAATCAAACGCTTTCTGGCATTCTTCTGACCAACTGAATCTTGCATACTTGCGCGTTAGTGCTATGATTGGTTCAGCCATCTGCGAAAAGTTAGGTATCATCTTCTGGTAGAACCCAATCATGCCAATGAATGAACGGCACTCCCTGACACAGGTCGGAGCTGCCATAGCACGAATGACTTTTACTTTTTCCTCATCTGGCTTTATCCCCTGACTACTAATAACAAACCCTAAATACTTAGTTTCTTCCTCAAAGAACTGACATTTTCAGAGTTTGAGCTTTAGGTCATGTTGTCTTAATCGATCGAAGACTGTCTGAAGGTGACACAGATGGTCGTCTATTGTTTCTGAGAAGATCAAAATGTCATCGAGATAGGCACAAGCAAAACCTTCTAACTCAGCGAGGACGATGTTCATAAGCATCATGAACAGTCCAGGGGCGCCAACCAAACCAAAGGGCATTTTTGTAAACTCAAATAACCCCTTGTGACATGCAAACGCTACTCTATCCCTGCTTTCCTGGTCAGCCATTTTGACCTGCCAGTATCCCGAATTAAGGTCCAGACTGGTAAAGTATTTGGCCTTTCCAAGTAGTGACAGAATATCGTCTATCAATGGCAGTGGGTATGAAGTTTTCTTGGTTATCTCGTTCAGCTTTCGAAAGTCAACACATAAGCGTTTTGATCCATCCTTCCATATCACTAAGCTAAATGACCAAGGTGACTGAGAGCGTCTTTTCACCCCTGCTTCTAACATCTCTTCTAGAGCCTTGTCTACAATCTCTCTATCTTGAAGCGGAATCCTATAGGGTTTTATTCTAATAGGAGGATGATCGCCGGTATCTAGTTTCATCGTGACAGTGTCAGTTGCCCCTAATTCAAGGTCGCTATTCGCAAACAAGTCTTGACCGTCGTAATGAGCTCTGACACTACTCCCTTCATCTTTTCGGTGCAGTGACTTCCGTCAAGTCGACTGCCGATACCTGCCGATTCACCGACCCTATCTGTACTTCATGTACTTCCTGCACTGTCGTTACCTTCCCCACAACACAACCCCTTCTGAGTCTATACGTCTTATTTGTGTTGTTCACTGTAACCGGACTCAGTGACTGGGTGTAGGCGACTTAAATAGTTTATCAGATAGACAAAAACTGCCCATCTAATACAGTACTCAAGTGCCTACAGAGTTTAAGTCTGAATCCCTTTTGCGGTCTAGGGAAGGGCTGGAGATTGCTATGGAGAGTAGACTATAAGTCTACTCTAGTCCCGCATGCGCACAAAATCCGTCAATGTTTACTCTTGCCTCGCGTTGTGTTCAAAAAGCCAAAGTTACCTGCGCAATGGACTGACCACAGTATCCAGAAAAACCCTATTTTGACTGGATTTGGTGTTTGTTGCTGTTAAGCGCTACTGAGCTACCAACGTGCGCTCGCACGATCAGTCACACTGTCATACTGACCAAACGGACATACACTGACACAAACAAACTTCTCGCACGTACACACGCACAGTCTCAGTCTTGCTCTCACTCTAGCCGAGCATCATAAAATAGAAGTAAGGTTCCAAGATTTATTTGTACTAGAAAAGCATTCATAATAAAACAAACAACATAATCAAAATTAGTCAAACCAGTGTAAGTGCTAGTAACCTTAAACACCTTAGGCCTAACACCTATCGCTTCGAACACGATACCTAGCAAACCTATCTCCTATGCCTGACACCTACAACGATGAATACGATTCCTAGCGAACCTAGCTCCTAGGCCTAACACCTATATGCACTTACCAATAAAACCTAGTGCCGTCCTAACACAGCCTAAGCCCTATTCAGGTGAATTAGAACTGAACTAAGACGCTACTGTCCTATTGGGAAGGGCCGGGGTGGTTGAGGAAATCATTGTTCACAATCGCCTCGTGGGATAGGGTCGGGGTGGTTGAGGAAATCATTGTTCACAATCGCCTCGTGGGGTAGGGTCGGGGTGTTGAGGAGATCATTGTTCACAATCGCCTCGTGGGGTAGGGCCGGGGTGTTGAGGAGATCATTGTCACAATCGCCTCGTGGGATAGGGCAGGGAAATGTAGGAGATCATTGTTCACAATCGCCTACGGGGGAAGAGGGAGGGGAGTGTGAGAAATCACTGTTCGCAGTCGCTCACAGGGGGGGAGGGGTGGTGAGCATTGTTCACACTCACCCCGAGACTGAGAATCGGCCGCTTTATATAGGCTCCCAGCCTCTGGGTCCGGAAACTACGTCACAGCTTCGCGCGTGTAGTCCGCTACACACTAACTAGCTAAGTCAGCAAAATTCTCGCTCACAGTGCGCCAAGCATGCACTAAACCACTGAACTCTGACTCGCTGGTAGTAACTAGCGATAGCGTTAGCAGAGGGCTCCTCTGCTACATTCACTATCAGGATGGGATAAGTCTGACTATTATTTTGCTTAACTACTGTACTTGTCACTAATAGTCCCGGTTCTTGTGCTATGAATCCCTGGTCTGTCTCAGAAATCTCTAAGAGTGTCTCTCTTGTAAAATACGGAGCATTCTTCATCCGTACCTGGAGTACTTCTGCCGTCTGCGGTTTTATCACTTTCGTCTTGGTCTCTCTGACCAAAGATGAAATGTGAATGTCCTGTTCATAGGGCACATAAACACTCCCGACTCTGAGTTTCTTCAGGTCAAAATAAATTCTCACCCCGTTTTTGTCTAACCAATCGTTTCCCAAAATGAAATTTCTGTTTCTGTTGAGTCCTGATACCACATAGAATTTATGCTTTAACTTTTGCCCCGCTACCGTAAATTCTAATTCTGCACTCCCCAACACTTGTAAAGCTTCTCCATTGACTGACTGCAGCGAAACATTATCTTTTCCTAACTTTGGCTAATGACTAAGTTTATTGTAAGCCCCCTTACTAATTAAGGACACCTCTGCTCCTGTGTCGATTAAGCTTCGAAATCGTTGCTTCCCAATTTTGAACACTATACACTTAGGGCTACCTGCTACGTTAATGCTAAACAACTGACTCTTTCTACTTTTTCGGTCCTGCGTAACTTCTTCGTGTGCCACAGAACCTACTAGTTTTCCTGCCTCGGCGGAAATCTTCTCTGAACTTGTGGCCGTATGTTTCCGGCCTTTCTACATTCGTGTTGAATGTGTCCCCGTTCCCCACACTTCCAACATTGGATCGGTGGATGCTGGTTTTGCTGCCCTACCGCCCCAATCACTCTGCAATTTCTAGCCTGGTGTCCCCCTCTCCCGCATTTGAAACAATTACGATGCATGCCTGGTCTACCTCCATAGCCTCCTCCCTTTCCCTAACTGGTGTTCTCTGCCTTTCCCTAACTACTGGCCTCAACTGACTAGCTGAATGATTAGTTCGTGTTCTGAGTTCAAAACGATGGCGAAGATTTTCTTCCTGCATCGCTACTTGCACCGCCCTATCCAGAGTGTTCGCATTATCTCGTAGAACCTTTATTTTCAGAGAGTCATGTGCTAGTCCGTCGACAAAGAAATTGGTTAACTGTCGCTGTACTACGGTCGCAGCCATTTGACCCGGGAAAGCCTCGCCGGCCAGGGTCATTAACCGCTCCGCATATACAGGTACACTTTCTGACGGTGCCTTTCTCACCCTTTGCAACAACATGAACGCGTGGGTTTCATCCGTAATTTCCCCAAATCTCATCGTGAGCTGCCTTTTAAGCTCATTCCAATCCCCAGCTTCCTCTGTCTGCAAAAACCTCTGTATAAAATCGCTAACCACCCCTGCGCTAGCTTGGTAAGCGATGACTGGACGCCTATTCAGGACGTTCGTCAATATTGCATATTTATCAATTTGTTTAATCCACTCCCTAAATTTGTTGGGTCTCCCGTCAAAAGTTCCTATCATCTGCCCTACACTTTGCGCATTTATCGCCTGACTCATTCCTTCCACCTTCTCACCTAAAATCCTGAATACCTCCTCTGCCATTTCTATTTTATTTGCTAAATATACCAACTATACAACCCTAGCTGACTGGTCTGGCTCTTCTTTAAGACTCAACTAGGGTTAAACGAAAAAGTCACTTACCCCGTGATCCCTTAGGCTGTTGTTGATCCTTGGATGAGTCGCGGACTTCCCTTGACTTGGACTCTACGTACGTTGTGGGCTCGGACTCTGCTTTCTAGTCGTGGGCTCGGACTCTGCTTTCTAGTCGTGGGCTCGAACTCTGCTTTCTAGTTGTGGGCTCGAACTCTGCTTTCTAGTCGTGGGCTCGAACTCTGCTTTCTAGTCGTGGGCTTGAACTCTGCTTTCTCGTTTCTTGGTTGTTGACGTGAACTCTTCTCTTCTTCTTTTCTTGGTTGCTGGCTTGAATTCTTCTCTTCTTTTTTTTCTTGGTTGCTGGCTTGAACTCTTCTCTTCTCTGATCTGCTCTTGCTGGTCTGCTCTTCCGCCCTTGCGTCGTTGGCTGTCGCTCTGGTGCTGATAGTCTATTTTTCTTTTCTTCGTTTCTGTGTTTCCGTCTTTCCCGTTCTGAGATCCTGGTCACGGCACCAAATAAGAAGTGGCTGTGTTACACTACAGCCACACGCAAGGGGTTGTTGATGGAAGACGCAGCCAGACAAGAGAGTTTTCCAGAAGAGTCTTTATTTCTTGAGCATCATAGTTGACAATAGGCTGGCAAAACCAACCTACTACGAAACTGTCGAAATGGGAGCCCAGTTTCTTGCTCCTCAGCTCTGTCTCTTTTGCTTCCCAAATCTGTCTCTTTGCTTCTGAGTTCCCCACAATATATCCCAATTCTGGGGTCAATGCCCTATCATGGGGGGCAACTCTTCTGGTTCCCCAATCTTACCCATAAAAACGAAACTTCTTTGAGCCCGTCCCCGCCATACATAAAAAAGGGAGCGAACTGTCAACCATAAAAACGGACCTCTTGGAAGTCCAACATAGTACGTCGTGGGAAAGCTATATCTCCTGATCTTTATCTTACTTACTTAGTACTACTCGCCCTGGGAAGGGTGTGTGGCCGATGCATTACTCGCGTCAGTGCTCGGCCGTGCCTTTCTGCCGTTAACACTCAGTATATGTTAACACTTTCAGTGTAACATTGCGTCAATGCACGACCGGCTCTGTCGGCCGTTAATACCTATAGTATAACATAATCCCCGGTGAGTATAAATATTCTAAGTATACCTCTCAGAAGTTTCATGTGCCTGTTATTCACTTGCTTGGCCAAATTTAACTCCTTGTGCTTTGGGACTTGTTCTACTTCATGTAAAGGATTGACCAGAGATAAGCCTGGAGGCAGAATATTGTATCGGGGGCTGTACGGGTCAGCTGACTTCATCTTTGGGATGAAGTTGAAACTAAAGTTCATAAAACAGTCAACAGAAAGTAACTCCTGTTGTAATGTCCTATTCAGCCAAGAAGATATGGCTCCACCATGATAGTTCAAGGGTGTTGACAGAACAGCTTGGCACCTGGAGCTCTAGGCTGTTCTGTCACCAACCCACTGGGCACCGGCCTCCACGTGGCGTGGGTGGGTAGTCTCTCCAGTCACTGACTGAGGGGGCTAGCAGAGGGGTGCCATCACTGTCCAGGATAGGACTTGACGTCAGCAGATATGTTGTTCAGTCTTTTTCTCTGGTCCGGTTTTTAAGGAGCTGTGCTAACCCAGGTCTTACCATGTTGGATTGGTCCTTAAAAATACTCATTTTTTGGTCCTTTGGATCCCAAGTGTTTGCCGTACTTGGAGACCCGTGTCGTGGGAGAAGAGGATCCTGGTGGCTGAAACACTCCACTTTGGCCTTGACTTCTGCCTAAACAGGAGGCTAGTCGTACCGGCCTAGTCAATCGGCTCTTGTCACGTTGAGCCCTATCCCATTGTTGACATGCGGGCTGATATACGGAGCACCATGCTACAGTCGCCGCTGCTGATTAGGTGCTTTTCGCCAGTATTCCCCTGCATTCAACGGTGTGATAGAAGGTGGTGGCTCAATCGGTTCAATCGGGCTTACCCCCTTGAGTATATCTTTCGGGCAGTCTCCATCGTGCGTCAGCTGGAGACCCGCCGACAAATGCACTTTCCCTTGTTGGGCTCGGTGGCGGGCGGGGACCCCCGGGGGATGAATATCTAACATACTATAATATGGAAAACCCAAAAAAAAAAAAACTGGCACCAAAGCGGCACATAGCCGCCTACATTGTTATTGAGAACGATAGTGACTCTGACTGTGAGGAAGCGACGCCTCAGGCGTCGGCCGCCTGGCCTCGCTTTCTCATTATCCACAGCAAAGTTAAAGAGAAGCCTGTTTCCAAGCTGCACCCTTTCCTGGTAGGGGAGACCCTCAGGAGCCGTGTTGGCAGGCCTGAAGCCCAGCGCCTCAGGTCTGGTGACCTGCTGGTAGAGTGCCGTACCCGGGCACACTCCAATGGGCTACTGAGGCTCTCCTCTATCGGAGACACTCCAGTGGAGGTCACTCCCCACAAAACGATGAATTCTTCTAGAGGAGTGATTAAGGATCAAGCATTGGCCGAACTGTCTGAAGATGAACTTGTACGGAACCTTAAGTCACAGGGGGTGACCTACGTCAGGCGCTTCGTTTCCAAACGAGGTGGTAGGGAGATCCGTCTCCCTACCATCATCCTGACGTTTGGCACCCCCACCACTCCTACTACCATCTGGGGAGGTTACTACTCCCTAAAAGTGAAAAAGTACGTCCCTCTCCCCCTCCGGTGCTTTAAGTGCCAAAAGTATGGCCATGGGCAGAAGACATGCCACCAGGCAGAGGCTCTATGTGCCCGCTGCACTAAGCCCGGACACTCTGCTGAGTCCTGCACAGCCATCCCCCTGTGTGTGAATTGCCAGGGGGCGCATATGGCTTCGGACAAGAAGTGCCCTCGTTGGATATCCGAGTGCAAGATTCAGCAGGTGCGTGTGGAGAAGGGGCTGTCCTTTGCGGACGCCAAAAAACTGGTTGACGGCCCTGGTGCAGCTGAGGCTGCCCCAAACTCAAATAACACCTTTGTGTATACTTTTAGTGCTGTGGTGGCAGGCAAGCGCCCCACCAAAGACTTCTCTTGTCAAACCCCAACTTCTTGGTTGGGGGCGGAGCCTCGGATCCTCTCGCCCCTGGAAAGTAACCCTCCTCCGGTGATGACGAGGAGCCAGGGAACGCAGAGGGCGGACGATACCGGTCCGATGGCACCGCCTTCTGCTGTCCCTAAGCCTCAGCCCCCACCCAAGCCTGCCAATCTTACTACAAAGACTTCTGGCTCTGGTCAGCCTTCTAGGGCCGCCAACTCTGGCGGCAGGAACGCTGCCCCGGCCCAGAAGTCTAAGAAAGTTACGGGACCGCTGTGCGTACGGGCCCAGAAGGGGAACACTGATGTCCCCCTTCAAAATAAATATGCTGCATTGGAGGAGCAGATGGAGGGGGTGGAGGTTGTTGTGGCTGGTGCTGCGGCAGCTTCTCCCTCCTCATCTCCGAGGAACCAGAGGAGGCCCGGGAGTCGACCCCCCTCTGTTTCTTCGACTCCTTCCAAAGCACAGGAAAAGGGGGGAAAGAAGTAAGAACTGTTCTCCTCCACATAAAACCTAACCATGTACTCTCTGCTTCAGTGGAATTGTCGTGGTTTTCACACCAACTTTGAAGAATTACGCCTTTTAGTGAAGTCCTATAACCCCTCAGTAATATCTCTTTAGGAGACTTACCTGAAGACTTCTGACCCTGTCTCCTTTAATGGTTTTCTTGCTTTCCATAAAGGCTCTGATTCGGAGAGACGCTCGGGTGGAGTGGCTCTTCTCATTAGCAACCAGCTTATATGTAGCCCCGTTAGTGTTGACACCTGTCTTCAGGCTGTTGCAGCTCGGGTTACCTTAAAGAAGACCATAACCATATGCAGTATTTACCTGCCACCATCCCTGCGAGTCTGTAGTAATGATATTTTTAACTTTGTAGATCAGCTGCCCCCTCCCTTTATTTTTATGGGAGATTTTAACAGTCACGCTCACTTGTGGGGTAGTGGCCACTATGATGGTCAGATGTTAGAAGATTTTTTTCTCAACTTAACCTATGTGTTTGTTTTTTCAAAATACATTACCGATGGCATTACTATCTGGGAATACACTCTATTGCCTATAGATTTCAGCAAAAATTGTGTGTAGCACACAACTGGGGAGGAGACACCGGGGATCCAAGCACTATGACCCCGGGTGGCCTCCCCTTACTACCCTATCCCGGCGAGCACAGGGCGACCTCGTCAGTTTCACTCATAGCTCGACCGGGGACGGTCGAGTTTTTGCCTTTCTCCGTTCTACGGGTTTCAGTGGTTTTTGACTTTGGGCTTGAATTGGAGTCTTCGATTCAGCCCTGGACTCACTACATTCATGGTTTTTCCTTTGGCAATTGGACTCATTGTGACCTGTGCGCCGACCGGTTTTACCGGCTCTGACTTTGTGAGTTCACCCTTGGCTTGGCCTTGGGGTTCGACGACGCACGTGACTTGTGCCCGGCTGTTTTGTGCACGGTTGACTTTCTTCGCCGGCATATCTGGGTTTAGGGCTTCTTCTGTGTCGAAGACTTGCCGCCATGCGGGGACTTCCAGTGGTCGGATGATGCACACGACTCTTGCTTGCCGTGTTCGGGCTGTGCTTCGGACGGAACGTGTGATGGTGGCGCCGCTTGGACGGAAGACCGGTGTTCGCGCAGGTGGGACTTCTTCAGGCGTGGCCGGTCCCCTCGCCCGCTTCGGTCTCCACGGGATCCTCCACGGGTGGACGTACTTCCCTCGGCGCATCGGGCTTTCCGGCCCACAGGTAAGTCCCCTTCTTGTACCGTTACCTCGCAGGTTCTCCCTCCCCTCTCCGAGTCTTCGGAGCAGGGTAGGCGAGTTTCGGAGTCACGCTCCCCACGCTCTGCTTCGTTAGCGCGTGGCTTGAGCCCATTTTGGTTCCCACCCCCCGCTCTGCTTCGGGCGAGCGGTCTGGGAGAGGTGAGCGTTCGTCGGCCACCCCCGGCTCTAGGTCTCCGGAGCGGGGACGGGTGACGGAACGCAAGCATAAGAAAGAGAGTAAACGTGATAAGAAATGCTCTCGCTCACGCACCGAGGCTTCGGAACGTGACGAGACTGTTAGTAATGCTGCCTCCCCGCTCTGTGTTTTCCGAACGGGCAAGGCATGCTTCGCTTTCTTCCCCCCCCCCCCCCCCCCCCCCCCCGCCGCCTGGCGGCCCGGGTGGACTCTCGCCCTCGGGCGGGCCCGGGGTCGTGGCACATAATGGTCCCCGCTTCGCTTCGCCTGAGCGGGCTTGGCGTGACCGTAGACTGTCCCCCCCCCCCCCCCCCGTCTCGTATCGACCGGATGGGCCCGGTGTGACTTGGACCCTCGCCCCCCCCCCCCCCCCCTCGCTTCGAGGCTTCGGAGCTGGGACAGCGTCCCCTCCCCGCTCCGCCTTTCCTGAGCGGGCTTGGCGTGACCCTAGACTGTCCCTCCCCCCCCCCCCCCCCCCCCGCCTCGTATCGACCAGGCGGGCCCGGTGTGACATCGCGCGTCCTCCACGGTCCGACACATCGGACGGGGGGCCGCGTGCCCGGTATTTGTCCCCTCCCCGCTCCGCCTTTCCTGAGCGGGCTAGGGGAGACTATTGGCGGTCCCCCCCCCCCCCCCTCGCACCGGTTCTCCCGGGCGGGCCAGGGGTGACCAGGCCACTTCCTCGGTATTCCGATCGCGGTTTGTCGCTCACGTCGGCTGCCGCGTGCGGATCCCGACTTCGAGGTGGACCGTCGCTTTGCCACGGTCCCTCCGTCGCCGCGGCGCGCCTCTTTGCGTGCGTCGCGGGCGGCTGCGTCTACCTCGCGCACGGCGGTGCGGCGCTCTCGTAGCCGCTCGCCCCTTTCGTCTTTGCCGCGAGAAGATCAGTTTTGGAACGGACGTCCTCAGCCTTCAGCCGTCGGACTCGGCCTCGGCGATCTTCTTGCAGGACTCGGCGGCGGGTTCTCCTTCCCGCCTTTTCCGCTGTCGCGTCGGCCTCCGCCTCGTCAGACGTTGCCGGCCCTTCGCTCGGATCACAGACGATCCACGCTCTGGGTGAGGCTTCAAGGCTTATCGCCAAGTCCCTACCGCCCGACGTCGGTCCGCCTTCGCCTCCTCCGAAGAGACAGGCTTCGGCCATGGTCGACGCGCAGAGGCAAGTCCAGCGCCGCAAGTCCCTCCCGCAAGCCGGCTTCCGGGACCTCACCGATGCTTCTCCGCCCAGCTGCGTAACGACGCTTTCGGCGACACGGGATACTTTACCGCCGCTCGATCGCCGGTGGGAATCAACTTAAGCTTCCGCCAGGCCTAGTACGCTGGACACTCCCAAGCCTTCGCCATACCTTTTCCAGCGGTGGATGCGGCGGCCTTACTACAGGCGGGCGGCCGCAGGCTCGTCCAGAACTCGAGGCCTCGGCCTCTCGACAGGATCGCCTCCTTAGCGCGGAACTCGCTGGCGTGCTCGGGTTTGGAACTGGCTACCCAGGCAGCACTGCAGTGCCTACAGGATACGTAGGACCTGGAGGCTCAGTCCCCGCTTCGTGACGTGTAGTCCATCCTGATAGCGGCCAACCGGTCCGCCTACCATTCTTCCGCCACCGCCAGGGCAGCAGCTGCCAAATGCGACCTCTGGAGGAGGGATACCCTTTTGCGCCTCTGCTCGGACCTTCCCTTGTCAGTGAAGACCCAGCTCCGTCAAGCCCCCTTAGGTGGTCCTCAGCTGTTCGGCGACACTTGGCACACCTTTAAGGAATCTTCCAAGGACTTGTGGCCCAAGCCTGCATCTAACCCAGCCTCGACCCGCTTTCGCGCCCCCCGCACGGCGGGGGTCGTGCCCAGCGGTCTTTCAGGCCCTCCTTTCCTACAGTCGGATCTTCACGAGGTCGGGCCCGTCCATTCCAGGCTACTCAGGCCGGCCCCGCCCCTCGCCCTGCTTGGCCCCGCGGTGCCCGTAGATCGGGCCGCGGTCGGGCTCATTGACTCGCCCCCGCCTCCGCCCCCGCCTCAGTAATCGAGCCTCCCGTCGGCGGGCGGCCGTCGCTCTTCAGCGATCTTGGAGATCGCTGTTCCCGGACGACCCCTGGATTCTTTCCACCGTTACCGCAGGCCTGCAACTTCGTTCCTGTCGCCTCCGCCTCTTCGCAGAGCACCCATGTGGACCCAGGAACCGCTCGACGGCACACAGGCGGACGCTCTGCGCGGGGAAGTGGCGACCCTCCTCACCAAAGTGGCGACAGAGGTGGTTTCGCGGCAGGACTCTCCGGCGTTCTACAGCCGACTCTTCTAGCTCCCAAACCAGGCGGCAAGTGGCGTCCAGTTATCGACTTATCAGCTTGGCCCCTCGATTGGCCCCTCGATTCAGGATGGAGACGGCCAGGACACTCCGTGCGGCCCTCCGGCCGATGGACTTTGCGATCAGCCTCGATCTGTCAGACGCCTATCTGCACGTCCCGATTCATCCGTCGTTTCGCCGGTACCTTCGGTTTGACTTGGGGGGATCGTCTACCAGTTCTGCGCCCTTCCGTTCGGCCTCAACATCAGTCCGTGGGTGTTTACAAGACTGCTCGACGCCGTGATAGCCTATTTCCGTCAGCGCTCCTTGAGCCCGGCCTCCAATTACTTGGACGACCTTCTACTGCGCAACTTGGTTTCCGCAGCCCTCCAGACGGACAGGGATGCCCTGCTTCCCTTCTGCGTCGTCTAGGTTTCCTACTCAATTGGGGAAATCCGATCTTCTCCCTCTCGACGTTTCTACATCGGGGGATGGAATTCCTGACCGACCTCAACCTTGCCCGCCTGCCTCTGGCCAGGCGACAGAAGATCGTCGACTTAGCGACTTCGATGGGGATGGGATCCTCCTTCACCGCCAGGGTCTGGCTTCAACTCCTGGGCCTCCTCAGTGCGGCTGCAGACCTGCTTCCCTTGGGCAGACTTATGCTCGGCCTCTCCAGCTACGTCTCCTTCTTCTCTGGCGACCCTCGGGCGCTCTCTTGGATCTAGTACCTGTCACGCCTCTGGCTCGTCCTCACCTCGAGAGGTGGGCGGACCTCGCTTGGCTGGCTTCGGGGGTGCCCTACACTCCCCGCCGCCTCGGTGGTCTCTCTGTACAGTGGCGAGCCAGGCCGGCTGGGGCGCGCACCTGTTACCGGATTTCTCTCGGCCTCGGGTGTTGGCTTCGGGAGCTGTTCGGGAATCACGTCAACTGGCTGGAGCTGAAGGCAGTTGGGTTGGCATTCGACGTTGGCAGGAGACCTTGGCCAATCAGGAAGTCCTCGGGCTCTCCGACAACTCGACGGTGGTGGCTTACATACAGAATCAGGGTGGCACTCACTCGCCCTCCCTTGGCATTCTTCGGTACCACCTTCTCCTCTGGTGCAGGGATCGAGGCATTACCCTACGAGCCCGCCACATCCCTGGCCACCTCAACGTGATGGCGGACGCCCTGTCTTGTCGCGGACAGTTGCTCCACTCGGAGCGGTCCCTATGCCCGGATGTTTTTCGCCTGCTCTGCTCTCACTGGAAAACGCCGCTAGTGGATCTGTTTGCCACCAGATGAAACAGCCAGCTCCCGGTCTACGTCTCGCCAGTCCTGGATCCACTCGCTTGGGCAGTGGACGCGCTCCCCATTCCTTGGGTCGGCCTGATTGCTTACGCCTACCCCCCGTCAGTCCTCGTTCCGAAGGTACTGCGGAAGCTTCTGGGATGCTCGGCGGTCCTCCTGCTGGTGGCCCCCTTCAACTGGACCAAGAGCTGGACCACGGACCTCCTCGCGCTTGCGACGGACCCTCCTCTGGAGCTTCCTACCCCTTCCACGATGCTCAAGCAGCCCCGTCAGCGGCTTTTCCATCCGTGCCCCGAACGCCTCCGCCTACACGCTTGGAGGTTGTCCGGCACGCCCGCGCCGCTCGAGGTTCTCGGATGCGGCAGTGGCGGCAATTGCATCAGCCCGCAGACTCTCTACAAGGAAGGTGTACGAAGGCAAGTGGAGGGTCTTTCCGACCTGGTGCACCTCCCATGGGCTCCCTCCCACTAACCTAGCCTCCCACCAACTGGCGGAGTTCTTCCTGTGGCTCTTCGACGACCGGGGCTTAGCCCCGGTCGCCATCAAGGGCTACCGCGCTATGATCGCGGACATCTACCGTCACCGGTGTCTTCCGGACCCAGGCGCCGGCAAGGATCTGTCGAATTCTGGCTCACTTTGATCTCCGACGTCCGGTTTCACGTTCCCTAGTACCCCGGTGTGATCTTGCCTGGGTCCTGACGTGGTTGAATACAGACCGGTTGAGCCCCTCCCCTTGGCTCGGTTCTCAGACTTGACCCGGAAAACCTGTTTCCTTCTGGCTCTCGTTACAGCGTCCCGAGTCAGCGAGCTTCACGCGCTCTCGATGCTCCCAGCCTGTTTGCGGTTCGTTCCGACGGCTCTGCGCAGAGGCTCTCCGATCCGTCCTTCCTGGCCAAGAACCGCCGCCCGCGGCGGCTCCTCAGGTGCTAACGATACGGCCCCTCCGTGGAGCGGACCTCTCCCCTGGATCGCGGCAACAGGACCCAGTGCGGGCGCTAATGATTTACCTGCGCCGCTCTCAGCCGCAGCGCCGGGGGCGCTCGCGCCTCTTCTTACCTTGTCCGCGGGCAGACGCCACATCTCGGCCCAGATCGTGTCATCCTGGCTGCGGTGGGTGATTAGGTCAGACTACCTAGACCTCTCCCCACGCGGCGCTGAGCCTTTACAAATCCGGGCGCATGAAGTGAGCGCAGTAGCCGCCAGTCTAGCCCTGGACCGCAACTGCTCGGTCAAAGATATTGTGGCAGCGGGTGGCTGGCGCTCAGACTCCACTTTCGCACGCTTCTACCTTAAGAGACCTATCCGGCCGACGTGACTCCCGGGCACGGGTGGGCGACATCTCCGCGGCCCAGCACTCCCTCCGAGCGCTGTTGGCGTCTTAGGCACATCATAGCTGAAATCGTCGGGAGTTCTCTCTCGAGGGGGCCGGCGGAGTGGTTGGGTTATGGTTAGATACGGCACCCTCCGCCTGTTCGCCATTCTCCCAGATAGTAATGCCATCGGTAATGTATTTTGAAAAAACAAATGAATTTTTTTTCTAAAATGTATTTTTTTGAAAAATACTTACCGATGGCATTACTCGGATGGCCCTCCCGCCTGCCCCGCTTGCCTCTTGTGGCTATGTGTGAAACTGACGAGGTCGCCCTGTGCTCGCCGGGATAGGGTAGTAAGGGGAGGCCACCCGGGGTCATAGTGCTTAGATCCCCGGTGTCTCCTCCCCAGTTGTGTGCTACACACAATTTTTGCTGAAATCTATAGGCAATAGAGTGTATTCCCAGATAGTAATGCCATCGGTAAGTATTTTTCAAAAAAATACATTTTAGAAAAAAAATTCATTTTTAATGATGGCTCACCTACTTACTCTATCCCAGGTTCAGGATCTAGTTCTGTTCTAGACCTCACTGTGTGTGATCCTTCTCTCATGCTGGACTTTGACTGGAAGGTTCACGACGACCTGTGTGGTAGTGACCACTTCCCAGTAGTCCTGTCATCGGTCAGCTGTGGGGAGGACCCACCGGTGGGGCGCTGGAATCTTAAGAAAGCTAACTGGCCTCTGTTCGCCTCCCTCTGTCAGTCTCGTATTACAGAGGAAGTGGTCATGTCAGCTGAAGAACCTGTTTCTTCTTTTACTACTATTTTGTTGGACGTAGCGAGTGAAACCATCCCTAAAACTTCCGCATCAGTCCCTCGGAAGCCGAGAGTACCATGGTTCAATGAAGAGGCCCAAAAAGCGCGCAAAACTGCTCAGCGACATGCTTTCCGTAATCCATCGCATGTGAATATTTTAACCTTTAAAAGACAGGGCGAAAGCCCGTTACATTTTTTAACATAACGCCGTGCTTCCTGGAGATGCTTCGTTTCATCTTTAACTTCTCGGACTCCATCCCAAAATGTCTGGAAGGCTGTGCAAAGAATTAGGGGCAGGGATGGCTCGGCTTCTGTCGGCCATCTTAGAGATGGTGCCAGCTTGGTCACAGATAAAAAAGCTGTGGCCAATTTGCTTGCCTCCACCATTGCCCATAATTCTTTAACAGAGCATTATTCACCCTTCTTCTAGAGAGAGAAGGAGAAACGAGAGTCTCGTATTTGTGATTTTAAGTCCGATAACTCAGACTATAATGCCCCTTTTACATTATCAGAATTGCAGCAAGCCTTGCAGAAATGTAATGACTCTGCTGCTGGCCTAGATACCATCCACTATCAATTCCTAACGCATCTGCCTGAGAGGTCACTCCTTGTACTTCTTAAGGCCTTTAACCATATCTGGAGAACTGGCCATTTTCCACCATCTTGGCACCAGGCTGTGGTTGTACCGATCCCCGAGCCGGGTAAGGATCCTTCCGACCCGGGCAACTACCGGCCTATCGCTTTGACATCATGTTTATGTAAAACTATGGAGCGCCTGGTCAACGCCCGCCTGGTGTGGCAACTTGAGTCACAGGGTCTCCTCACAGACCTCCAGTGCGGTTTCCGGCGCTTCCGTAGTACAACTGACCATTTAGTCCGCTTTGAATCATTTATTCGAGATGCTTTTGTCAACAAGCAGCATGTCTATGCAATTTTCTTCGATCTTGAGAAGGCGTATGACACTACCTGGAAGTATGGCATAATGTCTGACTTGTTGGACATGGGTTTTAAAGGGCACCTGCCCATCTTTATTCACAATTTTTTGACTAACCGGTCTTTCCATGTCCGTGTGGGCTCCACCCTCTCCGACTCCTTTGAACAGGAGATGGGTGTCCCACAGGGCAGCATTCTATCTCCTGTTTTATTTAGTATTAAAATTAATAACATTGTAAAGGCCGTCAAGGATGATTCTGAATGCTCTTTGTTTGTTGACGACTTTGCTTTGTGCGCACGTGGTCGAGGACTTGCGTCCCTTGAGAGGCGCTTGCAGCTGTGCGTTGATCGCATCCAGCGGTGGGTGTCTCTCAATAGATTCAAGTTCTCGCCCTCCAAGACAGTCTGTGTGCATTTTACTCACCAGACGAAATTTTTTTCAGAACCTAGCCTGAGCATTGCTGGAGTGCCAATTAAGGTGGCTGGGGAGGCGAAGTTTCTGGGGGTCATCTTTGACAAAAGACTCACCTTCCGCAACCATATTAATTACCTCAGAACCTCTTGTCAGAAGGATCTCAATGTTCTTCGTGTCGTTGGTCGTACTGACTTGGGTGCGGACCGTACTGTATTACTTCAACTGTACCGGGCCCTTGTTCGGACCAAACTGGATTACGGCTCCGTGGTGTATGGCTCAGCTTCCAAGTCTGTGCTGCAGCGTCTGAACACAATTCACCATCAGGGTCTGCGGATATGTCTTGGGGCCTTCAGGACGTCTCCAGTTCCTAGTCTGTATGCTGAGGCAGGGGAGCCTTCTCTCAAGCTCCGCCGCATCCGCCTCATGCTCAGCTACGTTCTGAAACTGAAGGCCCGTCCAGACAATCCTGCCTATGATTGTGTTTTTAAAACCATCGTTTGCAGAGATTTACGATACCCATCCGGGAGCTGTCCGTCCACTTTCTTTCCGTTTCCGACCTCATCTGCAGGTGGCCGGATTGGACCTGGACAGAGTTTCGGAATCCCTGCAACACATCACTCCACCCTGGCTCTTACCAGTTCCTGACATCTTGCTGGACTTGACTGCCCACAAGAAAGACTGTACTCCACCAGCCATATACCAACAGAGCCTCAATGAACTGCTTTCAATTTTTCCTGGCTATTGTCGTATCTATACGGATGGGTCAAAGTCTGAGGATGGGAGAGTGGCTGCGGCCGCAGTGTCCTCTCGCCATCCTAGACGCCCATTTAAGCACCGCCTCCCAGACCACTCATCTGTATTTAGTGCAGAACTGCAGGCGGTTCTGCTGGCACTCAGGCATGCTTATCGATCTAGAGAAAGGAACTTCCTGATTCTGTCTGACTCTCTTTCTGCCCTGCAGGCCCTTCAGGGCACGGGAAATGACCACCCACTGCTGGTGCAGATCAGAGAGCTCTATGCAGATTTGATGAAGGAATATTATGACATTATTTTTATTTGGGTCCCAGGGCATGTGGGCATCGAAGGCAACAGGATCGCAGATTCTGCTGCCAACGATGCCCGCAACGACCCTGTCCCTGACACACAGACTGTTTATAGTGATTTTAGACATGTGGTTAGTGCGTACATAGCCCGTGAGTGGCAGTCCGAGTGGGACAAAGAGGAAGCTAACAAGCTGCATGAAGCCCTTCCTAAGTTGTCCGACGGCCTACCTTATCGCTGCGGCAGCCGCCGTGAGGAGACTGTCCTTGCTCGGCTCCACATCGGGCACACGTATGTTACGCACTCTTATTTACTAAAACAGGAGGAGCGTCCATGGTGTTATGCCTTCAACGAGCAGTACTCTGTTAAACACTTTTTGCTGTCTTGTGCTGATCTAATCAACACAAGGTATAAACATTTCACGGCAGACTCCTTGAAGGTTTTGTTCCGGGATGTACCCCCGGACAAGATCTTCAGTTTTCTGAGAGAGTGCCATATTTTTCATAAGATTTGAGCGTTTATAGACTATGTTGTTTCTATTATTTTGACCTTTTTGAGAGTCTGTCGACGTTTTCTTTAAAGACATGTGCGACTTTTTAGCTCGACATATTTTTAAGGTATATTTACATCATGTCTTAAGACCTTTCTTTTAGTCTGGCTGACCAGATTTTTACCCTTCCTGCCGTGAGATGGCCTTGGTTGCCTGCTCGGTGTTAAACCCAAATAACTAACTAATGTTCTGTCACCACCCTTGAACTCTCATGGTTGATCTCTTGAACCGATATGTCTTCAGAGGCCAACCCCCATATTGTGACCTTATTGCCAGTGTGACAAGAATCAGAAAACAGTACTTGGGTATCCATGGTTCTAAAAGGTTTGTTGATGTGCAGATTGCCACCTTCATGGACGGAAATGTGCAGATGGTGACTACCGCCACCCTGCCTCCACCCTCCACCTGTCCAGCAAGCGTGTGTGTTGGCTGCCTGCAACCCACACAGGACATCAGCCTTGCCTACAAATCAGGTGACATCGTCATCGCTGCCATTGTCAATGCCCATGAGCCAGGGATGTCAGGAAGAGACTGCGGCACTGTGATCCCTGACCGACTTATCGATGCTGTAGCAGCCCGCTACGCTGCGGACAGCGCTGCTGTCAACTCTGGGCTCAGTGCACGCCGTGTGTCTGTTGGGTTCTTGATCGTGGATGTGTGCCCAGGTAGCTTTTTTGAATTTACAGATTGTTTTCATTTTTTTCCACATTTGCTTTAATCAATGATCGATTTGTGATTTCCTTTTTGTTTGACTGTCACAGAGAAACAAGGTACAAAATGTATTTTAATTGAGGTTTAACCTTTTTTATTAGCAAAATTTAAAATAATGAAAGTAAGGTTTCTCCTAATAATTTCTACTTTGTGCTTGACTTTTCTGCAAGTCTTGGATTATCAGTAAACATCTACTATGATAGAGGCAGCAAATTATTCTGGTACCACCCTTAAATTGTCATGAATGATCCATATCTTACTGAAGTGTATTAACCCTTATCATTCAGAATACACCAGAATGTGAAATAGGTTTGACTAATGTAGTTCAAGGGTAGTGCCAGGATAGCTTAGTGCCTCTAGGCGCCAAGCTGTTCTGGCACCACCCTTGAACTAAAGCCATTGGTCTATATCCTTATCTGTATGTACTATAATGTAGCTTGCATATGGTAGTGTACAAATTTGACGCTTTTAACCTCAGTATGATATGGGTTACAGCTGACTGAATGAATATGTAGAACCAGGTGTGCCAAGCTAGTCGGGCAGTTGAAGGTCCTGCCTGTTGCTGTCGTGTTTACACTTCTCCCACAGTTCTCTCAGGAAATGAAAGGAAGAGCTGCTTTGTGTGGGTGTGCATGCATGCAGGGTTCATTTTGGGAACGCGCCCCGTGCCAATTGATGCATTGAATCTCATATTGGCCCATTGCTTTTCTGGGGTGTGCAACATCGGGCGCATCATTTTTACGTGCACGCACGCCAGCTGTGTGTTTATTTCTTGCACAACTCTATAATCAATGCTTGAAACAAACCAGCTAACCACAACTGGCTTAGACTGAAACTGAAAAAGGTACCCTGACAATTCAATCGGTACCGTTCGCTGTGATCGCTGTAGGAATGTGTCAGGGGTCATCACGCTACTCAACATAGATTCTAGTCTGCTATTGGTTCACTCATGAACTATTTGACCAGTGAGAACCATCTTTCTATAGGCCGACCTAATTCTCAGAAAACTTTTCACTTTGAAAGGATTGTCTCCCTGTTAGATCTACGCCACTTAATCATCATTTTTTTTTTTTAATTCTGGCTGATCACCTTGGTGATGAATGATTGACCCACTACACATTGAATTGGCCCATTGAATTTTGACTGAGTGGGCCTATTTTTGAAAAATAAACCCTGTGCGTGTAGGTGTAGATGTGGGTGTGTGTGAATTTATTAATTAATTACGTTTATTTATTTATTACCAGGTGTGGAATTTGCCAATAGTTTCCTGACCAGCCTGCTGGGTGGCCTCAAGCAGTATGTGGACAGTACTGGCAACATCATCACCACCAGCAACATTGTCGCAGTCATCGACATGACTGACGAAGACTCTGGTGTGCAGATGTCACCTCTACTCACCCAGCTTAAAATCCCCCAGATCAGGGTGGCGTCTACCAGCGCCATGTACCTTAACAATGCAGCATACCCTATGCTGGTCTCGGCCATACCTAACCAAGACACTGTGCAGCTCTCGCTGGTTCAGATGCTGTCTTCACTCAGGTGGAAATATGTACAGGTATGTGTTAAGTGGAGTGAAAAATGTTATCTCCAGTAAACATGAGGCCCGTTAACCAACATCGGCTGCAGTGGTGCTGCACACAGCTGTGCACCGGCCACTATGTCTTATGTCGGCCTGAGGATCTGTTGTTCATTGTGTCCTGTATAGTCAGAACTGTTATTGACCTGATTAAGACACAATATCACATGGAAACAAAGAAGAGAATCAATCTTTGAGCATATGCTTGTTCAATACGAATAGCTTCATAAAAATTGCTACACAGTGTGTACTTACTTACTTACGCCTGTCACCCCTACCCGGGTATAGGCCGTCGACGAGAGACCTCCAGCAACTCCTGTCCTGTGCTTCTCCTTCGATTCTACTCCAGGTGGTTCCCAGTCTCTTGATGTCTGCTTGGAGGTCTCGACGCCAGGAGTTTCTCGGCCTACCTCTTTTCCTCTTTCCCTGGGGGTTCCATGACAATGCCTGCCTAGTGATACTGGAAGCTGGCTTTCTCAGACTGTGACCGATCCATCCCCATCTTCTTCGCCCAATTTCATTCTCTGCTGTTATCTGCTCTGTTCTCTCCCAGAGTCTGACGTTGCTGATCTTCTCTGGCCAGTAGATTTTCAAAATTCTTCTAAGGCAACTGTTCATGAAGGTCTGTACTCTGTTGACTGTGGTTTTTGTCAATCTCCATGTCTCTGCTCCATATAGGAGAACTGCTTTTACATTGGAGTTAAAAATCCGGACTTTGGTGTGTTGTGACAGCTCTCTGGAACTCCACACTTTTTTCAACTGGAGAAAGGCTGCTCTGGCTTTACCGATTCGTGCTCTGACATCTGCATCAGTGCCGCCTTTTTTGTCTATGATGCTCCCGAGATAGGTGAAGGACTCCACCTCCTCCAACGGGGTGCCAGCAAGCAAGACTGGTTCTTCCCTGGTTGCGTTCAGCCTCATTGTCTTTGTTTTCTGTTTGTGAATGGTGAGGCCCACTTGGGACGAGATGTCAGCAAGCCTCGTGGTCTTGTCCTGCATTTGTTGATGAGTGTGGGACAGTAATGCCAAGTCGTCCGCAAAATCGAGGTCGTCAAGCTGTGTCCACAGTGTCCACTGTATTCCACTTAGTCTGTGCTCTGTGGTCATCTTCATGACCCAGTCTATGGCCAGTAGGAAGAGGAACGGAGACAGCAGACACCCCTGCCTGACACCAGTTCTGACCTGGAGCTCTCTGGTGAACTGCCCTTCGTGGATCACGCGACATGTCATGCCATCATAGCTGCTCTTGATCAGGCGGACGAGCTTTGTGGGTACACCGTAGTGTCGTAGGAGTTTCCACAGAGTCTCTCGGTCCACGCTGTCAAATGCTTTCTCATAATCCACAAAGTTGACGTACAGCGGGGAGCTCCACTCCAGAGACTGTTCCACGATGATGCGGAGAGTGGCGATCTGGTCTGTACATGATCGGTTCTTCCTGAATCCTGCTTGCTGGTCTCTCAGCTGGGGGTCAACGGAGCTCTTCATTCTCTCTAGGATGATCCTGTTGAAGACCTTTCCTGGTACTGACAGCAAGGTGATTCCTCTGTAGTTGGAACACTTGCTGAGGTCGCCTTTCTTGGGAAGCTTGATTAGGTACCCCTCCTTCCAGTCAGCTGGCATCACCTCCTCTTCCCAGATCTTTCCAAACAGTGGGTACAGCATCTCAACTGTTGTCTCTAGGTCTGCTTTCAGAGACTCCGCTGGGACGCCATCTGGCCCTGCTGCTTTGCCATTCTTCAAAAATGCCACTGCTTTTCTGATCTCTTCCCGGCTGGGTCTGTCACAGCTGATGGGTAGGTCGGTCTCTGCCGGCTGGATGTCGGGGGGGTCGGGTGGGCTAGGTCTGTTCAGTAACTCTTCAAAATACTCGGCCCATCTGTCGAGTTGGTCTGCTCTGTCTGCAATAGGCTTGCCTTCTTTGTCTTTTACTGGTCTTTCTGTATGGCCATACTTACCCGACAATCTTCTGGTAATGTTGTAGAGCTGTTTCATGTTGCCGCTGCCTGCTGCCTTTTCTGCCTCTGCTGCCAGGCTGTCTGTGTAGGCCCTCTTGTCTGCCCTGATACTCCTCTTCACCTCGCGGTTGGCTTCCGAGTATTCCCCCTGTGCCCTTACTTTGGCTGCTCTCGTGTGACTATTGTTGACCGCTGCTTTCTTCTGCTTCCTCGCTTCTATCTTCTTCAAGGTCTGTGCCGACAGCCAGTCCTTGTGGTGGTGTTTCCTGAACCCTACAGTGTCTTTGCAGGTTGAGTTCAGCGCCTCTCTAACTGCCTTCCACTGCTGCTCTGTGGTGACCGCCTCCTCTTCATTTACTAGCTCCTGTAGCGCTTGAAACCGGTTGGACAGCACCAGTTTGAACTCTTCTCTAACTCCAGTTTCTCTCAGGAGGCCTACATTATAGCGCTGTCTTCTTGTTGTCTCTGTGTGGCTTTTCTTTAGCTTGAGCTTCATTCTTAAGGTAAGCAGATGGTGGTCTGAGGCGACATCTGCTCCCCTCCTCACTCGAACATCTTGAAGGGATCTTCTAAATTTCTTGCTAAAGCAGATATGGTCTATTTGGTTCTCTGTTGTATGGTCAGGTGAGACCCAAGTTGCTTTGTGTATTCTTCTGTGTGGGAAGGTGCTGCCTCCAATGACAAGTCGGTTTAGAGCACAAAAGTCTACAAACCTCTCCCCGTTCTCACTCATCTCCGAGCCTAGTCCCTGTCTCCCCATCACCTCTTCGTATCCGGTGTTGTCCTCCCCTATTTTGGCATTAAAATCGCCCATGACGATGGTGATGTCTCGCTCCGCACATTTGTCCACGGCACTCTGGAGTCGGTCGTAGAACTCTTGTTTCTCTTCCTCGTCACTGTCATTGGTGGGCGCATAACACTGGATGACGTTCAGCTTGAGCTTTTTCTTGGTTCTAAAGGCTGCTGTTATAATTCTTGGCCCAAGAGGTTCCCAGCCCATCAGCGCTCTCTGTGCCACTGGTGACAGCATGAGTGCTACTCCTTCTGTATGGGGGGCATTCTCCTCTTCATGACCTGAATACAGAACCATCTCCCCACTTAACAGCCTTTTCTGGCCAGACTGCGTCCATCTGGCTTCACTGATGCCTAGCAGGGAAAGGTTGTACTTTTGCATTTCCGCTGCTATCTTTGCGGCCTTGCCGCTCTGGTACATGGTCTTGCCGTTCCATGTGCCCATGGTTGTATCCCTGGATAGAGAGAGGCGGCTAGGTCCTGTGGCTTTCGAAGACTTCCGGCTTTCACCACAGGACGTCATAAGTCTTCTAGTAGAAGAACCTTCCTCCTCCAGGAAAGGAATTACTGTTAGTCTTTTCGTCGGCGTTTTTGTAGCTATTTCCTTTTTTGCAGGGTGGGGAAGCTACCCCCACACCCAACCCCCTTACTAGGAGGACCAGGGGTTTTCTGTCGGGGTCACCTTCCCTTAGACCATGTTGGTTCAGGGCACCTTATTTCATTCGGTGCACCCCTCTCACGAGGGACCCCCTATCCACCACCCAGGGGACGCGCCTCAACGCCGTATGGTCCCAGCGCGAGGCTACACAGTGTGTATTTAACCCTTTTCATCCTGATACACTCATTGCTTGAAATAAATTTGACCGATAGTTCAAGGGTGGTTGCCAGAATAGCTTGGCGCCTGAGGCGCCAAGCTATTCTGGCACCACCCTTGAACTAAAATGGTTCATCTTTCTCCTAATCTATAATGTAGCCTTCATAGGATGGTAAGCAAATTTCAGCCTCAGGATGTAATGGGTTAATGCACATTGTTTGTGAATTAGAATGACCTTGACAGTCTGTAAGGTGTCAGGGTGATACTCGTTAGACACTTTGCATCGAATCAGCATATGATTAGCAGGATGACATAAATTATATACAAGGTTGCAAAAGGAGCAGTGAAAAAGGTGACTTTGACAGTGGAGCAATTAATACTAACGGGTACTGTTTTTGTTTAACCTCATTGTCAATATATCCACCAGCACTGTAAAACAGTACCTGTGGCTGCATGCACATCGAGGCTAAGCCATATAACCCTATGGCCGCATTTCCCAAATTTTGGAGGTGGCACGTAACGACCATGTGCCAGTCTGAGGAGATGGATTGACCATGATAATTCAAGGGTAGTGCCAGATTAGCTTGGCGCCTGAAGGCGCCAAGCTAATCTGGCACTACCCATGAATTATCATGGTCAATCCATCGCATACTGTAGGGCATTGAGGCTAAATGGGTTAAACAGAAAGAGCACCGGTGGATGCTTGCAAAAGAGGGTTAATGTACATATACATTTTGTTTTACAGATCATCTCGGAGCCATCTGGCAGTTACTACAGGGCAGCTGAGAATTTCCGTCGCATGGCAAGCAGTATGGACATTTGTATTGCTCTTTGGTCAACTTTCAGCACGAACCTCAATGGTACTGTCCAACGCATGCTACAAAGCCGGGTATGACAAAATTATTTTCGCATTGTTTCACAGACTTGTATTTTCACACTGAAGTTAACATTAACCCTTTTCGTCCTGATACACCCAGGGCTTCTGTTTACACAACAGGTTAAAGGTATAAATTTTAGAGGGTACACAGACCCCCATCTGAGCATAATAGGGGGTCCGCAAATTTATTTAGGAAAAACTGCATTATCTGTATGTTCTTTAAAATAAATTAACTCATTTCACTCTCTCCTCTTTAAATTTGTTGTGACAGTGTGTGTCCTTTCCATGACACCGATTCTTTAACTGGTGAGCTATCATGCAAAAGCTGGTCTCCGTCTCCGTCTCTCTTGAAATGCTGTTAAGAGTAAACCACGTGACTATGGCTTTTCGTTTCTGAAATTGGTGTAGTAAATCTTTGATACGTACATAGTGTAGACTTGTTGAAGCTATTCTTATAAGCGCCTATTTTGCCCCCCCACCCCCCACAGCTATATCAGTGTATTCTCTTTTTACCATTTCTTTTTACCATGTAATTTCTTGTAAATGCACAATGCACATATATATATATATATATATATATATATATATATATATATATATATATATATATATATATATGTATATATATATGTATATATATATATATATATATATATATATATATATATATATATATATATATATATATATATATATATATGTATATATGTATATATATATATATATATATATATATATATATATATATATATATATATATATATATATATATTATATATATATATATATATATATATATATATATATATATATATATATATATATATATATATATATATATATAATTTTTCAATAAATTCTGAGAATGCTGTGCTAATGCCATGGAAATATATATATATATATATACATGCAAACATTGTTTTAAGTTTTACACTTTTTTTTTTCTTGTAAATGTATTATTACTTTGTTTTTTTCCCCACCCAGGTCTGCCCTGGAGACTTGAATGGAGTTAACTACTTTTTTTCTTCTTTTTTTTCCAGGCATTGTGTGTGTGTCTGTGTGAGTGCTTGCGTGCATGCATATGTGCATGCGTGTGATGTTTGTGTGTGTGTGCCATGTGTGTGCCGTGTGTGTGCAAGGACATGATTGAAAACAGGTCTATGTATCTAATCATTTATCCTTGAGAAATAAAGTTTCATTTCATTTCTCTCACACACACACACACAGAAAAACACATATATATGTATTTATTTGTATGATCATTTGATAATGTATTGTAACAGAGAATATAGCCTTTTCTGCTGAATGCAGATTGACAACCAAAGTCTGGCTTGTCTAAACTCTGTGTGTGTGTGTGTTTGTGAACTGATGTACTTAAAAGTTGGTTTCAACCCATTTAACCCAAAAGACGTATTTCTCCAATTTTAGAGCTTTTGCCTAATATTAGTAACTGTGTACCAGAAGATGGATCGACCACGATAAAAAAAAAAACTGACACACTTATGTTTACTTTCATGTGTTCGTGTGAATGTGTGTGTTTACACAAGTGTGAATACATGTCTGTGTACTTGCGTTACAGAATGCACCGGTGGTGATCGTTTTTGGCTCTCGCCTGCACTTGAGGCAGATGCTGGAATCAGTAAAAACTCAGGGTGTACAGAGCCGTCTCACATTTATCTCCGGCACTGTGGAATGGGGAGACTCTACCAGTATGATCTACGGCTACACCGCAGAAGTAGGTGGTGCCATCACTGTGGGTCTCGCAGCTGCAGCCAACACAAACTTCCAGACCTCGGTGACTTCAAGCGATCTGAATGCCATTTCCAGCAGCGTATTTTTGGCACAATGGTTCCAGCAGCAGTATGGCTGTGCTCTAAGTTCCTTCACCCGAGGACAGTACAGTAGAGTGTGCACAGCTTCTGACACTATAACCAATGTACCAAAAAGCTTCTCTCCATATGTGATCAGGGCTGTGTACACAGTGGCCAGTGCTGTAAGCTCCATTCTTGTCAACCTCTGTCCTACCAGCCTCAGCGGAATCTGCGCCCAGTTTAGAGGGGCCACGGATATTGGCAAGCGCATCACTGACTACGTGAAAAACTCCAACTCGGCCATCAACCAGGACTTCCAGATCACAAACGGCATTAGTATGACTGATCTCATCTTCTACAACGTCAGAAGTGGCACCTACACTAATGTGAGTAGATTTTCACTCTGTTATACTCCACAAAGAAGAAAATGCACTTTGTGTGTACAGGCACTGTTTACTGGTATGTGCCTTTCCTTCAGAAGGGTTATTTCTTTTTATTTTACTCACTTAGCAGTCACCATGTGGTCTGGATTTATCCCTTTGGTTGTTGGTAGCAGTTTTTGTCACCATGATTCATCGCAACAAAAATCGCTGCCAACAGTCAAAGGGTTAATTTGTTATTACAGTTGACTCGTCTTATAACAAGGTTAGATGTAACAACACTTTTTCAAAGTTCTTGACAACACTATTTCTGTTAAACTGCTATGCTTATAACGGGCATTAAATCCACGTTTATTTTCTCAAAATCATTACCGATGACATTACTAATTGGAACCTTCGCTTAACTCATAATTTTAGCCAAAGAACTTACTGTGTGTCCCTCATACTAGGGGAGACAATCACTTGGGAGCCATAGCCCGGATACCCTGAGTGGCCTCCCGTACTACCATGTCCGGTGGCGCACTCACCCTTTCCTGCCAGTGACTTCGCTTAGCTCAGTTAGGATGGTCGTGTGCTCCGACCTTGCACTGTGTGAACTCTACTTGGCATCTCTACTTGTGTGATTCTGGGTCCTGTTAAGGAAGGAAAAAAAAAAAAAAGAAAGAAAGAAGGATTATTCTGTACTTGAGTGGGTTGTGTGATTCTGTATTCAAGAATGGACAGGTAAAGCTTTGGTTACTGCCTCAGCTGGCGTTTTGACTGGGCGACGGCATTTCCCGAATTTTCGAATTTGTATGTACGCGACCGGTCGGGAACTCGGACCCTCCTTGAGGCTCCGGGCACTCGCAAGGCCTATGTCTGTCTTATGTTACAGTGCTCAAGTTAGGACTTGCACCCTGTGTGGCGAATTTCAATGGCCTGGTGATGTGCATGATGTCTGTCTTCCCTGTTCAGGCTGTTCCTCCAGTCGACCGTGCGCGCTCTGCACTACATGGAAGGAAGACCTTTGGTCACAACTTTGGGATGAAGAGGAGGCACTTAGTATTCATCCGGAGGATTTGGTGTCAGTGCTGGGGATCGACGATGACGACGCACCGACTTCACCAGGACGGCGTTCTCCTATCTCCAGCATCTCTGTGGACGCAACTTTGAAGGCTTCTACTCGTCGGGATTTGCATGAAGCGGCTTGCCTCATCGCTGCTTTTCTTCCGCCGGAACACTGTCCGCCTTCACCTGTGAAGAGGGAGGTGGTGGTGATGGTCGACACCCCTCGGCAGGCCAAGCGTATCAAGACTCTACCTCAACCAGCAGGTTTCAAGGACCTCACGGAGGCGTTCTCAGCGCATCTTCACACGGACGGAATTGGGGATCAGGGATTCTTCTCCGATAAGCGTTGGCCAGTGGGGATTGACGTGAAATTCCGTCAAGATTGGTACGTGGGACACTCCCAGGCATTCAGCTGTACTCTACCAACGGTGGACAAGGAGGTTTTCGTCCAAGCAGGACTTCCATAGCGTTCCCTGTCGGGAGGACTGGACAAGGCGGCCACACTGGTTTGGAATTCCCTGGCATGCACCGGTTTCCTGGAGATGGCGACACAGTCGGTGATCAGGAGGATGGAGAACACCTGGGATCTTGAGGCTTCAGCTCCCTTACGAGAGATCCACGCGGTACTGGTTGCGGCGAGTAGAGCGGCCTTCCATGTTTCAGTTAACGCCATGGCGGCGGCTTCGAATTGCGATCTGTTACGACGGGACGAGCTTCTGAAACAATGCACTACACTTCCAGCTTCGTTGAAGTCGCAACTGCGACAGGCACCCTTGGGCGGCAGCCTGCTGTTCGGACCTACGTGGCGGGTGGTACGTGAGTCCAACAAGGATCTGTGGCCAGCCCCAGCTAGAGTTGTCGCAGCATGCTTTCAGTCAGCCCGCAGAGCCCTGGGTTGTGCCCTGCGGTTCGTCAGACCCTCCTCTTCCCGACCGTCTCGAGGCTGATGCAGAGCCTTCTCCCTTTCGGCACATTCGCGTGCCTTCCCCGCACCCTCCATTCCCTGGTCCAGAGGCTCTCGGCAGTGAGGCCGTGGCTGGGCTCGCTGACCTGTCCCCGATCCTCCCGCCGATACCTGCTGGGTTTCCGGTCGGCGGGAGGTTAGCTCTTCACAGCGGAGCATGGAAACAGCTGTTTTCGGACGACCCTTCGGTCATCTCGACAGTGACGGAGAGCGTGAAGATCTCTTTCCAGTCACCTCCCCCACTGAGACACTCACCCCTTTGGACGCGAGTACCAATAGAACGAGACAGGGCGTTAGCGTTACAAGGCGAAGTGGAGGCACTTTTACAGAAGGAGGCCACGGAGGTGGTCCTGCATTGCGACCCGCATTCTACAGTCGTCTCTTCCTCGTACCGAAACCAGGGGGGAAATGGAGGCCGATCATCGATCTTTCGGCTCTAAACAAATTCATTGCGGCACCGCACTTCAAGATGGAGACTGCCAGAGCGCTGAGAGCGGCAGTACGTCCCCAGGACTTTGCAGTAAGCCTCGACCTCGCGGATGCGTATCTGCACATTCCCATCCATCCAGCTTCGCGACGTTACCTATGCTTCGCCTTTCAAGGGATTGTTTACCAGTTTCGGGCCCTACCATTCGGACTAAACCTCAGCCCTTGGGATTTTACCAGAATTGTGGACGAGTGATGGCAAGGTTCCAACAGACAGCTACCAGTCCGACGTTCAACTACCTGGACGAGTTGCTGTTACGGAACCAGGTGGTGTGCATTTTGGAGACCGACAGAGATGTCCTGCTCGCCCTACTCCGTCATCTGGGGTTCCTAATCAACGGAGGCAAGTTCGATTTGGTACCGTCTCGCGGATTTGTCCACCTGGGCATGGAGTTTTTAACCGATCTCAATCGAGTAAGACTGTCGGAGGGACGGATTCAGACTGTAATGGAAGTGGCGCTGGGAGCGATACGTGCGGGAGCCCTACCGGCCAGATCCTGGCTTCGTCTGTTAGGCCTGCTAAGCGCAGCAGCGGATCTCCTTACTCTAGGCAGACTGTATGCATGACCGATTCAGCTTCACCTACTCCTACATTGGCTCCCTTTCTCGGGCGGTCTAGAGACCTTGGTCCCGACGACGGAGTTAGTACAATCTCATCTGCGGCGTTGGACGGACAGTACTTGGCTAGCGTCAGGGATTCCCCTCTTCTCCCCACCGCCTCACCTCTCTATCTGCACGGATGCGAGCAACTCAGGTTGGGAAGCCCACCTGTTACCGCAGTTTGCCACAACCTCGGGCCTTTGGACAGAAGTAGAAGCAGGCAGACATATCAATTGGCTGGAGATGAAAGCGGTGTGGCTAGCACGCATCGCTTGGGAAGATCGACTAGCGCAAAACGAGGTGCTCGTGCTCTCCGACAACTCTACAGTCGTCGCATACATCCAGAACCAAGGGGGAACGCGCGCACCCTCCCTCTGCATACTCGTAAATCAAGTCTTCCTGTGGTGCAGGGACCGGGGCATTACCCTTCGGGCGCAGCACATTCTGGGACACCTCAACGTTCTAGCAGATGCTCTCTCTCGGCGGGGTCAGATGCTACACACGGAGTGGTCTCTTCGGCCAGATATCTTCCAGCTACTCTGCACGTGTTGGGAGACACCGGTGATCGATCTTTTTGCCACGAGATGGAACAACAAGCTTCCCCTGTTCATCTCCCCCGTTCGGATCCACTAGCCTGGGCCGTAGACGCGCTATCCATTCCATGGGAAGGACTCCGGGCCTACGCGTTTCCTCCCACAGTGCTGGTACCGAAGATCATTCAGAAACTCAGGGACAGCAACACGATTCTGTTACTAGTAGCCCCTTTCAACTGGTCCAAGACCTGGACCACCGATCTCTTGGCCCTTGCGACGGATCCGCCTATGATACTTCCCACTCCGAGTACAATGCTCAAACAACCAAGGCAGCATCTATTCCACCCGTGCCCAGAACGACTGATGCTACACGCGTGGAGATTGTCCGGCAAGTCCTCTCAGCTAGAGGCTTTTCGGGTCCTGCAGTGGAGGCAGTCTCTACAGCCAGAAGGGTCTCGGCTCATACTGTCCATGAAGGAAAGTGGCGGGTGCTCCAGTCCTGGTGCGCCGCGGAGCGACTTTCCCCCACGGATCTAACTACTCCCCAGTTGGCTGAATTCTTCCTGTGGCTTTTCGTCAGGCAGAATTTGGCGCCCATCACCATACGAGGTTACCTGGCGATGGTGGCAGACATATATAGACACTTGGGATGACCCGATCCGGGAGCATGCAAAGATTTGGCAGATCTGATGTCCCATTTTGATCTGCAACGCCCGACCTCACGCTCGTTAGTTCCACGATGGGACCTGTCTTGGGTGCTCACCTGGCTGAACTATAAGAGATTCGAGCTGCTATAGTTAGCAAGGTTGGGAGATCTTACTAGGAAGACCTGTTTCCTACTTGCGCTTGCCACAGCCTCACGAGTTAGTGAAATACACGCCTTTTCAGTACACCCCGCCTGTCTCCAACGTAGGACTGATGGATCGGTTCAGCTACTGACGGACCCTGCCTTTTTGGCTAAGAACCGAGTTCCTACTGCCGCCCCACAAGTCGTAACAGTTTGACCGCTCAGGGCAATGGATCAGACATGGGACTCACTACTTCAGGACCCTGTTAGGGCTCTTAAAGTGTATCTGCGCAGAACTAAGCCACTAAGACAAGGGCGCTCACGCCTTTTCCTGCCCTTGGCTCTGGGCAGACGAGACATTTTGGCACAAACTGTCTCGTCCTGGATACATTGGGTGATCCGTGAGGCGTATAAAGAGCTCGCCCAAGAACAAGCGAAAACGATGCGCATCCGGGCGCATGAAGTCCATGCAGTGGCAGCAAGTATCGCTTTTGACAGAAACTGTGCAGTGAGAGACATTGTGGCAGCCGTGGGTTGGCGGGCTGAGTCTACCTTCGCCTGCTTCTACCTAAGAGACCTATCCGGCCAGCGCACTAATCTTGACCTTGTGGGGGACATCTCGGCGGCGCAGCACTCCCTCCCGGCGCCTCAGGCGCCATGCCTAGCTAAAATTGTCGGGAGTGGGCGCAATGGGAGGGGCCTCGATAGTCGGCTCGCTTCGCGGGTTTTGGGTGGGGTTCCAAACTAGCGGCACCCGCCTCCTTTTTGTAATTCCATTTGGTAATGTCTTCGGTAATGATTTTGAAAAAATAAATTAATTTTTCTTTAAAATGTATTTTTTCGAAAAATACTTACCGATGACATTACTCAGAGGTCCCTCCCTCCTACCCCGCTTTCCGCAGTGGTGCTAAGGCTCAGTCACTGGTGGGAAAGGGTGAGTGCGCAACCGGACACGGTAGTACGGGAGGCCACTCGGGGTATCCGGGCTATGTCTCCCCATTGATTGCCTCCCCTAGTATGAGGGGCACACAGTAAGTTTTTTGGCTAAAATTATGAGTTAAGCGAAGGTTCCAATTAGTAATGTCATCGGTAAGTATTTGTTTTCTCAAAACACATTACCGATGGTATTACTTATAGGAATGTTACCTAGCTAGCCTAATTTTAGCCAAAATTGGGTTTTGTCCGTAAAAGGGAGTGTTGGCAGGAGAGGGGCGCCATAGACCAGGCCATAACCCGAGTAGCCTCCCCTTAGTCCCACCCGGTACGAGAATACCCGGCATACCTCAGTGTCTTTGCTTCGCTCTTCGATTCCTACTGTTTTTGTGAGCGGTCGTCTTGCGACTTTACCTTACTGTTCTGGTTCACTCGGTTGTGCTGGCTTGGAGCTTATTCGAGTGTTTGTGCCTGAGACTGTTTTGAACTTGACTTGGTGCTCACGAGGATTGTGAAGGGTCGTCACGTGACTTGACACTCTGTGGTGGACTTAGCGTGCCTGGGGTTTGGTGCTCACTCGGATTTGGCGGGCTTGGAGTCCTCTCGGCTTGTACCTAGCGCTGTGTGGTCCACAACGTGCCTTGCCTGGCGTGTCTGTGACGAATTGGACCCGGGGGTGTCTATGAGTCCGGTGGGCCTCAGGACGTCGCTTAACAGGCGTGGGTTTGCTTCATGGCCAGGTAATATCTCGGTGAATGCCCTCGACCGGCGCTCAGGGGAAAGGAAGAGCGCCGAGCATCGGCAAACGCTGTGCACTCGTTTGATTTCATTTTCACCCTCGCGCGCGGAGTTTTTGGTCGGCCTCAGCGGCCGCGCTCGCTTGTTCTTCATTATGGCCTCTGTGTTGCAGTTACCAGGTTCGTACCTGCATGCATTGTGGCATTGTTCAGGGGCACTGTGACGAGCTGGGGTGTGAGTCGCCGCATACCTACACTGTTGGCGCCCCCCGACTGGAAGATACATGGTCCCAGCTGTGGGGATTCTACTGCCGTGAACACCCGACACCTATCAGGGAGCGACCGCCAGTTCCTGCCCAGAGGGCCACGGTCAGACCCAATACAGTTGGACCGTGACGACCCGGGCCTGTAGGACTAACAAGGCGCAATTTTCCACAGAGGGCCCTGTAAGGTTCCCCTTACCGTGACGAACAGGACAGATACCATTGCGCACATTTCCGCGGAGTGAGCGACGAACTTATCCCTTACCGTGGCGAAAAAGACCTATTCTACTACTGCCGGGAAGATGTCGGCACCCGAACATACGACGCTTCTCGCCCCAGGCCAGACGGCAGATCGCAGACCTGACAGACAGAAGGTGTCATGCTCGGGGGCTTCAGACGGAGAGGCACGAGGCAGACTCCCTCACGGCGGGATTCTGCCCCTAGGGATGATTGCTCGGCTTTTCGGTCACAGGTCAGTGTTGAGTGTGTATGTGAGAGCATATATTGTGCTGTAGGGTGCAAGATTTGTATATGTTAGTATGTCATTGTACGGCGCCTAGAGCCTTTCTTTCAAGCTAGGCGTTTTTAAAATATACATTACTATTATTATTATTACTGTTATTATGGGCGCCCACACCCAGGCAAGCTCCCTACAGGCTTCGGCGCCAGCTCCCGCACGCGTGAGACAGACACTAACCTGCGGCATGCAGGGACCGCTAGTACCACAGTGCTGCTGCACGTCCCACGCCTAGATCCCAGGTCAGTGATGGTGGGCCACGCCCTCGCGCCCGATCGTGGAGACGAGAGCCGCTCCAGACGCAGGGCTGAGAGGCGAGAGACGACCCCACGACGGGACCCCGTTCCCCGCCCTCGGCCACGATCAGACAGGTCACCTGTCTCCAGAAGCACACGCTCCCTACACAGAGTCCAGGGACGCGAGAGGAGCATGCGACGACGTCCCAGTGCCGTTGGGTCGCTACGCGATGGGAAGACCGGCGCCCCTGGGACTCCTCTTCGCCGTTCGAGTTCGTGGGACCGGCCTCTGAGACGATGCTCTTCCTCCCGGACTTCGCGCGATGGCAGTCTCGCTAGGCCTTCGTCACGGTAGACGGGAGCCAAGTTATGTTCCCCCCCCCCCCCCCTCCTCGGCCCGTGCTTTCGACGAGACGCCATTATGCACCAAGACGCCCATTCAAGGCCTTCTGTTCTCCACACCGCAGCCGCTCCCCTCGGGACCGCCGGTCTGCCCCTGGCAGTTCGGCAACTTCTTACAGGACCCGGCTCATCTCCGCTTGTGGCATGGCCACAGAGGAAGACGATCCCCGCCTAGTGCTGTTTCAGCTTCTCGTCGGACCGCCGCCTCCCGGCGTTCACTAGTCGTTCGGAGCAGTTAGATGCCTCTTCCTCCCGCGTGCGTGATGGACGACTCTTTCAGCTTGGCCCCAGAAGACTTCGTTTCGGCGTGGCTGGGTGATGACGGTGCCTTCAATTCGCTACGCTCGCTATCTTGAGATGTGATGGAGTCGACGCCAGCTTCTTTTGGCCTAGGATGGAGATTCTTCAGTCCTTGGACGTAGTGGTCCCCCTCATCGCGGTGGTCTTTCCGAGGAAGACTGCTCGCCTTCTCCCCCTGCCAAGAAGAGAGCTTCGGCCTTCGTGAACTCCGAGTGACAGCACAAGCGTTTCAAGTCTCTTCCTCAACCGACCGGGTGCCGGGGCCTACGTGACGCCTTCTCCTCTCACCCGCTTCAGGGCGCTTTGGGAGACACCGGCTTCTTCGCTGAGAACAGGTGACCGGCGGACCTGTCCATGGCCTTCCGGCGGAGGTGGTTCGCAGAGCTGCGCCTGCCCACTCCTGGTGGTGGACCCCCTGGCGCTGTCCTGTGCTGGCTGTCTTCGACGTCGTGTTTCTACTCCTGGTCTTGCGCAACCGCTTCCCTCTTCAACGATTCCCCGGCCTCTGTGGGGTGCCTGGACCTGGTGGCGCGGGACATCTTCCTCCGCGTTGAGGAGGCATGGAACCCTTCTCTCCGCTTAGCCGACATCCTCGCCTTGGCTGTTCCGGCAATCGGGCCCTTACTACACTGCTGTCACCGCCTTGACTGCGACGGCCATCTGCGATCTGCTGCGTCAAGGTACCTTCCGGCATGCTTGCTCGCTACCGACCGAGTTGAGGAACCAACTACGCAGGGCTCCGCTCGGTGGAGAACTCCCTTGGCCCCACCTGGCAGGCCGTCAAGGAGGCTAACGTGGACCAGTGGCACAGACAGCACAGGACGGTCCTGGGAACTACAGTGGCAGCCTCTTCCCGGCGTGCGGCATATGGCTAGGAAGTAAGCAGTCTACCTTCGTAGGTCTAGGTGTCAGCGCGGGGTGAGGATTGGTCCGACCGATCTCACTACATGAGCCGACATCGCTCTCCATCGTGTTAGCAGATGCAGTTCAGTTTACGCTACGAGGACCGGTGGCAAAGACGACGTCGCGCTGTTGACTGCACTGCACGTAGCAGTATTCCTGGGACACTGACGCAGGATGTGCCGGCATTCCGCGCAGACCGTCAGACTGGATTGGCAGGGACCACTCTTCCGCGGAGGCGCAGTTCGGTACTAGTCGGCTGGCAGTCGAGGGACGGTTCTGTGACACCGACGGCGCGGTACCGGGATCGAAGTGGCAGCCTTTTCCCGGCGTGCGGCAGACAGCTAGGAAGTAAGCAGTCTACCTTAGTAGGTCTAGGTGTCAGCGCAGCATGAGGACTGGCCGTCCGACTTCACTACGTGGGCCAACATCGCTCTCCTTCATGTTAACGGATGCAGTTCAGATTACGCACCTGCCGGGACGAGACGTCTCGTCTCTTCACATCTTTCTCCCAGCGGTACGCTGCCTTCCGGCATCGCATTGGCTTGCTCTTCGCTCCGCGGCGACCAAGCACTACAAGTCTTCTCCTCAGCCGACAGCTTCGGAACCTAGCAGAGGCGGTTCGCGTGGCTGCGTGGAGTCAGCTTGGAGTTCTGGCATTCTTCGGCGCCTAACCAGAGTAGAGGTGTTCACTCCCAACGGCCTGTTGTGCAAATACCCGCCCGGCGGTGGATGAGAGCGCGCTGGTGCAGGCAGGGCGCAGCCAGTGGTCTGACGAGGATGGAACAAGAGCCTTCCTGTTCCGCGTCTCGCTGGGGTGAATGGGGTGCTGTGATGCGACGGTGGACGCTGTGGACCCACGCAGCCTGGGGCGCAAGTACCGGGAGATGAGTCGTGGTGACAGCTCGGCTGGATCTTACAGTCGTAACCTTAGAGGTGGTCCTGCACTCCGATCCCGCGACAGTACAGTCGACTCTTCTCGTACCCAAGCCGGCGGTTTTGGCGGCCAATCCTCGACCTGTCGGCTCAGCACAAGTTCCTTGGCGCCGCGGCAGATCGGCTACAGACAGAATCCTGAGGGCAGCGGTGCGTCTCCAGGACTTTGTGACAGCTGGAGGTCCGACGTCGAAACCAGTTGGCAACCTCGGAGGTAGGCAGGGTTCCTGCGCGCGATTCTCCGTCGACTAGGCTGCTTACGCTACGGGACAGGTCCTACGTGGTTCCTTCGCACAGATGACATCGAGGATGGAGTTCGTGGCCGTCCTGTTCGAGTACGACTCCCAGTAGGACGAGAGCAGTGCAGAGTAGGAGCGACCCTCAGAGCGTTACTTCGGATTGACTGTTAGGACTGCCAGCTCGCCAGCGGATCGCCTTGCAGCCTGACACTTCATCTGCTCAGAGAGGAAGCGCTACGGCTGGTTCTGGAGAAGATTGACGCACACAGGGGAGATGCTAGTGCTCCTGAGCCCAGCTGCACTTGAAGTCGTCGCCACGACCAGATCTTCCGGCTTCCCTGCTTGCCATCGAGAATCGATTTATGAGGTTACATGCGTGGTTGTCCGACAATCCCTCTTGCTAGAGGCTTGCGGTGGATATGATAGTAGCGCATTCTGCAGCCATGAGGAGAGCCGCTCGGCGGCTACGAAGGTAGGTGGACGTTCTCCTGGCTCGGTGCGCCTCGTCACTTCACCAGTCGTGGTCATCTTTTCACCATGTGCCCTCCTCGGCAGCTTCCCACCCCACGCACGATGCTCAAGCAGCTGTGACAGTCGCCATACCAGTCTTGCCCAGAACATCTCCTCCTCCATGCCTGGAGATCGTGCGGCAAGCCCTCTACCGCAAAGGCTTCCCTAGTGCAGCTGTGGATGCTATCACGACAGCCAGCAGACCCTCAACCAGACGAGTTACGAGGGGAGATGACGAGCGCGGTGTGACGGGTGTGGCGACAACCTTCTCTCCCCACGGACTTGATGAAGCCCCAGCTGGCGGAGTGCTTCCTCTGTCTATTCAACAACCGGGGACTGGCTCCGATCACCATTCGGGGCTACCTAGCCATGATCGCCGACACCTACCGGCGCTTGCACTGGTCCGACCCTGATAGCTGCAAAGACCTCGCCGATCTGATGACCACTTCGGTCTGCAACACCCGACACTGCCTTAGCTCGGCCGCGATGGGATCTACCATAGGTGCTTACGTGGTTCAACTCGGTCCATGTTGAATCTCTTCACTTGGTGCGCAGTCCGGACGTGACTCGGAAGGCGAGCTTCCAGTTGGTCCTAGCCACGTCTTCCAGGGTCAGTGAACTTACGCGCTGTTGACACGCACAGATTGCTTGCAGTGCCGGACGGACGGCTCCGGGCAACTGCTACCTGAATTGACATTCTGGGCCGCGACGCGGTCTCCTTGGCTGCCCTACAGATGATGTCTTTCCGCCCGTACGAGTGGCAGACTCCACCTGGTAGACCAGACAACGGGCACCGGTGAGAGCCTTACGTGTGTACCTGCGCCGGACCAAGCCTCTGCGCAGAGGACGCACCCGCCTGTTTCTCCCTCTGTCCCCAGGTAGACGTGACATCTCAGTCCAGACCATCTCCTCCTGGATCCGGGGGGTGATCCGCTCGGCCTACCAGGACCTCGCCCCAGATGCAGCCAGACGTTGAGCATCAGGGCGCACGAGGTCAGAGCCATGGCCGCAAGTCTCTCTTCGACCGCAACTGTGCAGTCAAGGTCTTGGCGGCGGCTGTGGGATGGTGAGCTGAGACCACATTCGCCCGCTTCTACCAGAACCTCTCACTGGTGGGAGACTTCACAGCAGCGCAACACTCCCTCCCAGCGCCATAGGCGCCGCAGGTATCTTAGCTAAAATTATCGGGAGTTTGCTGCGGGAGGGCAGGCCTGAGGGCGGTGTTGTTGGCATTAGGGGCGCTATAGCGGCACCGACCTCCTCTTCGGGATTCTTCCTATAAATAATACCATCGGTAATGTGTTTTGAGAAAACAAATTAATTTTTCTTTAAAATGAATTTTTTTTTTTTAATACTTACCGATGGTATTACGCGAAGGTCCCTCCCACCTGCCCCGCTTGTCGCCAGTTCGCTAAGAAACTAAACTGAGGTATGCCGGGTATTCTCGTACCGGATGGGACTAAGGGGAGGCTACTCGGGTTATGGCCTGGTCTATGGCGCCCCTCTCCTGCCAACACTCCATTTTACGGACGCAACCAAATTTTGGCTAAAATTAGGCCAGCTAGGTAATATTCCTATAAGTAATACCATCGGTAAGTATTTTTCAAAAAAATTCATTTTAAAGAAAAAATCATTTTTCAAAAAATACATTTTAAAGAAAAATTCATTTTTATCAAAACATGTAATTTTTATTTACTTCTGATTTCTGGACATCGTCTATCATAAAACTTCGAATTGTTCCTTTTTATAGGTGGGTACCTTTGACACCGCCACTCGTCGCGTCACTTCCCTTATGAGCATCACGACTGCTACAGGCGTGACAGCTGATACCATGGCCCTACAGTGTACTGGCCGCTGTCTCGAGTGTCAGTACATGTACCGTTACCAGGACTTTGGTTATGTGCCAGGTGATTACCTCATCGCCTCGACATTTTCAATCAGAAACCCAGGGCCGACGGGGCAGCAGCCGTTTGTGTGTGGCGACATTCGCACAGTCAATGGGTTCCAGTACAGCGCTGCTATGTTGTATGCTCTCGACCAGGTTAACAGGTGAGAATAAGTTGTGTAACTTTTCACAGTTAAGAGATTGAGGACATCCGGCGTGAACTGGATGCTTCTGACAATACTCCTGCGATCACTAGCTATCATGGTCCACAACTTGCAGAATTTCAGCCTGTGTCCGAGGACTTTGTTCGTGACATTATTGCACATGCTCCTCTCAAGTGTTGCTCTCTGGATCCTCTTCCAGCTAGCCTTTTCAAATCATGTATAGCTGACCTGATCTCAGTCATCACCAGAATCATGAATGTGTCACTACAGACTGGTGTAGTGCCTGAATATTTCAAACAAGCAGTCGTGACACCTTTGCTGAAGAAACCTGGTCTCAACAAAGAATGTTTTAATAACTATCGGCCCATCTCCAATCTCCCTTTCTTGTCAAAGCTATTAGAATGCATTGTTCTGTCTCAGCTCCAAAACCATCTCATTTCCAACAACCTCCTAGAAACATTTCAGTCAGCTTACAGAAAACAGCACAGTACAGAAACTGCTCTCCTGCATGTTACAGACAGCCTTCTGTGCAATGCTGACAACAAGCTGGTTTCCATTCTTTGCCTCCTTGACCTCTCGGCGGCATTTGATACGATTGACCATACTGTACTCCTAGAGAGACTTAAGACATCCTATGGCATCTCTGGCAAAACACTTAGCTGGTTTTCCTCGTATCTGCGTGGGCATACTCAGAAGGTTGTTGTCAATCAATCAGAGTCGCAGCCCCTCATGCTGAGATACGGTGTCCCCCAAGGATCCGTCCTTGGGCCCGCCCTTTTCAGCCTTTACACCCAATCCCTCTCTGACGTCATCATCCGACATGCCTGTGAATTTCACAAGTATGCCGATGACACCCAGCTCCACAAAGGTGCTTCTCCATCTAATTTTCCTGCTCTTGTGAAAGAGATTGAGCTTTGTATTTCCTCTGTGAAAAAGTGGATGCTGTGCAACAAACTGAAGCCGAACGACGGCAAGACTGAATCACTTTGCGCTGGTTCCGACCACTCCCTTAGTCAGGTCCCACCAGGGGCCTCCCTCGTGGTTGGCGACAGTGAAATAACTTTTAGCCAGTCTGTATGTAATCTGGGAGTTCAGTTCGACTGCAGTATGTCCATGCACCACCACATTACTAATGTGTGCAGGACGGCGAACTTCCAGCTGCGAAGAATCGACTCTATTAGACTATTCATCACCCAGTCCGCCACTGTTCAACTTATTTGCTCCCTTATCCTTAGCCGCTTAGACTATTGTAACTCCCTCCTGGCAGGTGTCCCCCAGAAAGAACTCTCCCGTCTGCAGACAGTCCTCAACAATGCTGCCAGACTTGCTTTTGGCAAATCTAAAATGGACCATGTAACTCCCCTACTTCAGGAATTGCACTGGCTACCCATTCAGTTTAGAGTCGAGTACAAGATTGCGGTCCTGGGTTTTCGCTGCTTTGATGGATCCCTACCGCCATATCTCTCATCCCTCCTCAACATCTATCAGCCCTCCCGTTCCCTTCGTTCCTGCTCTGAGAAGCGTTTCTGTGTCCCCAGCATTTTCTCTAAGCGGTTTGGCTGCCGGACATTCCAGTATCAAGCCCCTGTTGTCTGGAACTCACTTCCCCAACACCTCCGGAATGCTGAAAACATTGACGTCTTTAAGACCCAACTTAAAACCTACTTCTTTCAGCTTGCGTACCATTAATCCACAGATTGTGTGTGATAATGGGCTGGTCTGCATACATATTTCTATGGCTTATGATGCCTCACCTAGCACCATCATGGTGGTATCTATTACCTCGGTCCTCCTTTTGTTGACCGTGTAGGACCATCTTGGTGGCTTCACTTTACATCCTTAGTGTATTGACCATTTGGTGGCTCAGACGATCACAGGCGCCATCGCGGTTGTGCTGATCTTGGGTCCTCCTTCTGTTGACTTTGTAGCACCATCATGGTGGCTTAGATCTTAGGTCTTTCTTTTGCTGACCGTTTAGCACCATCGTGGTGGCCTTGATCTTAGGTCTTCCCTCTGTTGACCGCGTAGCACCATCGTGGTGGCGCATCAGCATGATCAAATCTGTTTAACTCGTGATTGTGAAGGGTTTTGTTTTGTTATGTGTGTTTTAGTTGTATGTGTGTGCGTAGATTAAACTTTTTTAAAGGTAGTGAGATTCTGATACATTTTTTGTAACGCGCTTAGAGCCCACTGCTCCTGGGGATTCCGCGTGATATAAATGCTCTTTATTATTATTATTATTTATTATTATTTAAGACAGCAAGCATGAGCCAACTGCAAGAGGTATAGATCCACATGAGCCCCCGCAAATGCATCTATTCATCTTGCTGTACTCATTATCTCTGTGTTTTTCTTGCAGAATATATTGTCTGTAATGGTTTCATTGCTGGCCACTAGCAAAGTAGCATTGAAGCATAGAGGCCTGACGAGTAATGCAAATCCGCTGCGCCACCGCGTGCGCACAGCCACCGTGTAAATAGCTCAAGTCAAAATACAAGGGAGGAATCAAAGCACACCCGCGAAATTCTAGCTGTGGCCGGAAGTATCCTGGACCTCTTTCTCAACATCTTGAGTTAAACGTTAAACCCTTTAATAGAGTGCCATGAAAGAGGCCACTATGCACTGCAGTGCATCCATTGTTTTCTGCCGTGTTTACTCCAAAGTCGAAGCTTATTACTCGAAAAGATACTGACAACTGAACAGTGTTTAAATCAGACTCCATTAAAGTAGACCTGTTTGGGCTGGGGGAAATACATACCTAAAGCGACTTCTGTGTGCAGGTGACAAGTTTATGTCGACAGTAAGACGCACTCTTGTTTTAATTTCATTGGTTATGCAAATTTACATAAACCAATGAAAAATGAGCATGGGGCGTATTTCCGGCCACATCTAAAACCCTACAACTTGACATCTGCTATGAATGATGCTTGACTGTTCAAAAAGCCTTGATACTAAACTATCAGTTTTGATCAGAGGACAAGGTTGGAATAGATTTGTGGCAAAATATCTACCGAGTTTGTTCAGTTCGAGGTTTTAGGCGGATGGTTGCTTTGAGGGTTGAAAACGGCTCTGGAATCACAGTGCTTCGATGATTTGTGTGCATTGAAGGGATTAATGACACGTCTCCCAAGCCAAAATTGCTGACACGCCATCACATGAAATCCAGTCAGATTATACAAGAAGTGAATAATATGTGTTCAGTTTGTTTCATTGCTGTTTTGTTTCGTTTTTGACAGTGGTAGAATTGTCAACCTGAAAAATGTCACACTTGGAGGGATTGTTATGGATCACTGCAACAATGAGCGTCGTGCATACGGTCAGGTGTCTGACATCTACTCTGGGCTTCTGGAGATGAACTGGAATCAGAAGATGGTATGTGGTCTGTTCTTTAAATATGTAGCAAGGATATGTAAAATTTATCTTTCAGACACTTTTCAATCTTGAAAGTCAAATTTGGCACAGAGGTTCCTGATGACAAGACCTTTCTGAGCATATATAGCCTGTACATCTAGATAGATCTAGATACTGTTTATTGCCATTTGCCTTAAGAACATAAAGCATAGGAATGTGTATTGGTATCGTTACAATTACAAACATCACAGTCAGCAACAAAAAAACAAAAACAAAAAAACAAAAAAAGACAGTTAATAACTCTATCACACAAATCCAATGCCCTAGACACACTGTAAAAACTTAACTAAACAACTAACATCACAAACCAATGCGTACCATACACACCCATGCTCATGTATACTTATTTGTATAGCCTCTTTAAGTGGTTGAGAATCACAGAAAGTCAGTTGATGTTTGAAGAGTATTCGTGTTTTGGCTTATGTGTGATATGCTTTCACACTGACAGCTGGGATTTGAATGACACTGAAATTGTGCTCACCTTATATGTACATGCGCCACTCAAGGCTTTAAGTTTTACACAGTTACTGTTCTTGCCAGATGGGGAAGCCATCATTTGGCTCTGAAGACATCCTAGCCTGGATGACGGACAACACTGCAAGCACGAACGAGGCTGCAGAGATTCTGAAGCCGCTAGGTGTGGCTATCGTCAGTCCGTCCGCCACCTCTGATTCCCTCATGGATAACCCCACCTTTTTCCGAACAGTTCAAGGTGATGGAACAGTTGCCATGGCTATCGTGAAGCTGTGCAAGTCTTTGGGATTCTCTTACATTCAGGTTGGTTGTATTTGATGCTAATAATTGTTATTTATTTCGACTAATCATTTTTGTCATTTATGACATAGAGACAATATTATAAGTTTAAAAAAAAATTCTTTGTCAGTTCTCGACTGTCTTGGTTTGAAAAAGTAATACGTACTTCACATAACCTATATCATACTGAGGCTAAAAGCTTCAAATTTGTCAACTGCCATATGCAAGCTACACTATAGTACTTACAGATACGGATATAGATCAGTGGCGTTAGTTCAAGGGTGGTGCCAGAATAGCTTGGCGCCCATAGGCGCCAAGCTATACTGGCATTACCCTTGAACTATTTTAGTCAAACTTATTTCACACACTGGTGTATTCCGAATGATAAGGGTTGAGAGAATAAGGTCTTCATAGTGCATAGGGTTATTGGGCTATTGTCCTGCGCACGGGGGAACTGAGTTAGTCTAATGTTTCATGGTCATTTCAGGTTGTGCACGCTGCCGATGCTTATGGCCGTGGTGGTTTAGAGTCCTTGAAAAACACAGCTCGACAAGAGGGATTGTGCGTCATCAACTCTTACGAGCTGGTTGACGCCTCGAAAGCTGATGATGCCATGACTCTTCTCACTGCCCAGCCCTCCAGGGTAGTGGTCATGTACATGGGAACCAGCCTCACTACGGCCTTCCTGCAGGTGAGCATTGGCATCAGAAAATCACCTGTACTGTTTGCAGGAGTACTTCCCATATATACTCACATGGGGAGTGTACCACAAGTACACTTCCATTCAAATAAGATGCTAAGCACAAGTACACCATGCTAAGCATCTCATTTAAATGGAAGTGTACTTGCGGCATGCTCCCTGAGTGAGTATCTCGGTAGGACTACAGCAAATGGTAGGATGAGCCCCCTGCAGGTGGAAAGGCACACCAAGTCAGATTCTTTGGACGACACACTCCTACTGCAGCCTGCTAATACAGGTCAACCTCAGTATATTGCAGTACCCAGGAGCCATAGTTAGTTATTGGGGTTCAACGATGAGCAGGCAACTAAAGGCATCTCAAGGTGGACCAAGGAGCCATAGAGCCAGACCACATTATTCACAGTCACGTTTGTTTCTACAAAATCCATACCGATGGCATTACTATATGGAAGGTACACTTAGCTTACCGATTTCAGCCTAAGAATCCGTTGTGTATACATATACACAACCAGGGAAGCAACTCGAGCAAGTTGTTACCAAGAACCCTGAGTAGTCTCCCTTTCACCCCATACGGGTATGTGAGCAGTGTACTCACGCCAGTCTTATGCTTAGCTTCCTTGTGAAAGGATCACCGTTCAGCCTTCGTCTTGGACTTCAGGCCTGGTGTCTTGGTTCTTCTTCAGTTCTCTGCCTACTATCCCCTCTTGGATATGGAGAGGTAAGGCCTCAGGTAATGCCTCTAGCTGCTGACTTGGCAGTCTCAGCAGACAGCGGCGTTATCTTTGGATTTTTGTCTTTGTTGCTAAAACGGTTTTGCCGAGACCAGTCGGATTCTTACGTGGCCCATCGTGCGCGGCCACGTGCGGTTCTTTTCATGTTTCCGCTTCTCTGTTACAGTGCTCAATTGCGCACCTGCCGTAAATGCAAGGGCTTCCAGTGGCCCAGTGATTCTCATGCATTCTGCCTCCCCTGTTCGGGCTGCTCGTCTTCCCGCCCCTGCGGTACCTGCTTCTCTTGGAGAGAGCAAACGCTGGTCACAGCTGTGGGATTTTTATCAGCGGGAGCGCCCTGCGACTCCCCGAGACCTATCTCCACACTCGCCACCCTCATCAACTGTGGCTCCTCCAGTCTCCATGGGACTTCGCAGACGGGCCACTTCGGACATTGTGAGACTCTCTAGTCGCCTGGCTCGCCCGTCTGCGTCGGGATTGACCCTTCCTATGCCCTCCACTCGTGGCCGGCAGCGCCGTATGGCGCAACCCTCTGGTGGCAGTACCCACAGGAATACGGAGCCTATGCCCCCCACCTGCTCACCTCGAGAGCATGGACGGCAGCGTCCTTTGGCACAACCCTCTAGTGGCAGGAGCCACAGTACAGCGGAGCCGATGCCCCCAACCCGCTCATCTCGAGAGCATGGGTGGCAGCGTCCTTTGATGCACCCCTCAGGTGGAAGTGGCCACGGAACAGCGGAGCCACCCGCTACCGTTAGCCACAGCCATGGCCGGGCGACAGGAGACGTGTATCGGAAGGTGGATCTTCCTCAGGCCTTGCACAAATCTCGTCTCCTCAGCCTAGGTCGGCCTCTCGTTGCCCCACGACCTTCCGGTCCCCCATGGCGCCTTACAGCCCGTACAGTTCAAGGCATGCGTCCTCCAGGCAGCGCTCGGCCTCTCCGCGCCGCCTACCTCCTTTCCGAGACTGGCACGCCGACTCGACTGGACTTCAAATTCAAATTCAAAAACTTTATTGTGTCAGTCTAGCCAACAAATTTCTTTCGTTGGGATCACATGCGCGCGTACGGTTTTAGCCACATTATGACAATGGTGAAGAAGAAGAAGGGGAAAAAACAAACACCACCACTACATGACCAGTGTTAGTGGTATAGGAGTGAGTCTGCCACTTGCAAGATGCCACTGCGACTGGACTTCAAATTCAAAAACTTTATTGTGTCAGTCTAGCCAACAAATTTTCTTTCATTGGGATCACATGCGCGCGCACAGTTTTAGCCACATTATGACAGTGGTGAAGAAGAAGAAGGGGAACAAAAAAAAACACCACCACTACATGACCAGTGTTAGTCGTATAGGAGTGAGTTTGCCACTTGCAAGATGCCACTGCAACATCTGAGATGCAAGTTCCTCGACGGCGTCAACAAGGAGAGAGAGAGATACGCTAGTTAACACACTCTTCATTTAGGAGACAGATGGACAAGGGTACAAAGCTGCCCTTGTAGCGTTTAGTTTTAACAAGAGGAGCCTTTAACCTACGGCCAGATGGGAGCTTTTGAAGGTGCTTAGAAAGGCAATGGGAAGTGTCAGCTGCCAGCCTCAGGCCCTTGCGTATCATTCTCGTTATGTAGAGGCCATCAAGGCTCTCCAACCTGCCCCCAACGATTTTCTCACTAAGCCTGATTATCGTATTCAGCTTCCTAAAGTTCTTCTCGCCCAGGGGAACGTAAGAAGGCTTTCTATAAAGCAGAGGTAGAACTGCCTGAGGATTTTGGGGCTCACATCAAAGGAGCGGAGTTTGCGCAGCATATAAAGTCTCCCTTGGGCTTTCTTAAAGATGAGGTCTGCATTGTCGGTGAAGGATAGCCGTGAATCAATCAAGGTCCCTATGTATTTGTAAACATCAGTGCGTGTGACAAAAGTGCTGTCAATCACCAGGGACTGAGGAGGTGGGAGTGGGCTCCCAGACGTTGGCCCACTGCCAGGCTTCCGAAAGTCGACTACCATCTCCTCAGTCTTGCCAACGTTCAACTGTAGATGGTTATTATGACACCATGAGACAAACTGACCCACTTCTGCAAAGTAGTCAGCATCTGAGTTTGACATATCTACAACTGCTGTGTCGTCTGAATAATTTGACATAGTGAGTCCTGTCGTTGCAGCTGGTACAGTCATTTGTGAAGAGAATGTAAAGGACAGGCGAGATGACACATCCTTGGGGGCTGCCCACGGATGTGGTGATGACGGAGGACATCAAGTTGTTTACGCGAACACACTGCGTCCTTTCCACTAGGAAGTTCAAGATTCATAGGATCAGAGAAGGGCTGACATTCATGTGACGCAGCTTGTCAGCCAGAAGGTGAGGCCTCATCGTATTGAAGGCGCTGGAAAAGTCAACGAAGAGGACTCTGGCAAAGGGCTTTGGTGTCTCCAAGTGAGTGAGGATTAGGTGCAGAAGAGTGGTGACTGCACCAACCACATCCCTGTTGTGCCAATATGCGAACTGTAGGGGGTCGAGCTATATGGCGTTGAGGCGCGTCCCCTGGGTGGTGGATAGGGGGTCCCTCGTGAGAGGGGTGCACCGAATGAAATAAGGTGCCGTGAACCAACATGGTCTAAGGGAAGGTGACCCTAACAGAAAACCCCTGGTCCTCCTAGTAAGGGGGTTGGGCGTGGGGGTAGCTTCCCCACCCTGCAAAAAAGGAAATAGCTACAAAAACGCCGACGAAAAGAGAGTACAGACCTTCATGAACAGTTGCCATAGAAGAATTTTGAAAATCCACTGGCCAGAGAAGATCAGCAACGTCAGACTCTGGGAGAGAACAGAGCAGATAACAGCAGAGAATGAAATTGGGCGAAGAAGATGGGGATGGATCGGTCACAGTCTGAGAAAGCCAGCTTCCAGTATCACTAGGCAGGCATTGTCATGGAACCCACAGGGAAAGAGGAAAAGAGGTAGGCCGAGAAACTCCTGGCGTCGAGACCTCCAAGCAGACATCAAGAGACTGGGAACCACCTGGAGTAGAATCGAAGGAAAAGCACAGGACAGGAGTTGCTGGAGGTCTCTCGTCGATGGCCTATACCCGGGTAGGGGTGACAGGCATAAGTAAGGGTCGAGCTGGTCGCTCGCCTGACTGAGTAGTTGACTCAGGACAAGTCTCTCGAGGCACTTCATGATGATAGAGGTCAGGGCAATAGGTCTGTAGTCATTAGGGCAAGAGGGTTTTGGTTTCTTGGGAACTGGACAGATCAGGGAGTGTTTCCAGAGTGATGTGATTGAGTTGGACGTGAGGGATGCGTTGAAGATCTGCGTGAGGACTGGTGCCAGTTGGGCACTGCAGGACTGCAGCACCTTACCACCGATTCCGTCTGGGCCTGGGGCTTTGTGTGGCTGAAGTCAGTGGAGGACCATCAACACCTCTTCCTCACTGATCTCTATAACTCTACTCTTTACTCCTCCCCTCCCCGCAGCCGTGTAGATTTTGTCCGTCGGCCCTCACCGCTCCGTCAGGAGGTACATGGGGACTGGCGTCACTCATGCACCCAGTTGGCGAATTCTCAGGTGAGCTACATTACTTCACCCTCTCACATAGACCAGGGCCAGCGGACACGCCGTGTCGAGGATAGCTCCCCTCGACCGTCGTATTCTCCCCGCTCCGTGTGGGATCGCTCTCTCTGGACCCCCATGCAGGATTGCTCTCACTGGACCCCTTTGCATGCTGCATGCTGCATGCTACATGCTCCTGGACCTTGGAGAACCACTCTCCTTCTCATCGCGCCAGATGATCACCTTCATGGCACTGGGGTTCGCCCTCGGCTGAGGAGGCCCTCAGCCTTCATCCAGAGGACTCCGCTTCGGCGCTCTATTCAGAGGATTATCACTCGGCCTCACATGATCTTCACTCTCCGGTAGGAAGTTTGCCTGAGGATGATGACGGCGGACCATGTGCAAGCCCGGCTCGCCCGTTGGTGTTCTCCGCCCCGCGTGCGGAGACTGCTAGAGCTCTGGAGGAGGCCGCCCTTTTGATTTCAAGCGTTCTCCCTCCGGAGCTCCTGACGTATGCCCGCCTTCACCGCCGCGCAAAAGGAAGGCCTCAGCCTTGGTGGATGCACTTCATATGGCAAAGAGAGCTAAGTCGCTCCCTCAACTCCCCAGCTTTCGGGACTTAACAGAGGACTTTAATGCTCATCTTCAGAACAAGTTGCCCGATGGACAGTTTGTCGACAAGAGATGGCCCAATAGCGTGGACATGAGTTTCCGGCAGCAATGGTATGCGGGTCATTCTCAGTCCTTCGTCTGTGCCCTCCCTGCCATTGTCTCAGGCGCAGAAGTACAAGCAGGCGGCAAGTTGGAGGCTCGTCAGGGCATTCCTCGGGGTATCAACTCGACGGCGACTTTAATCCGTAATGCCTTCGCCTGCACTGGGTTCTTAGAATTGACGACTCAGGTGATAGTAAGGCTAGCCGAGGACGATTCCAGACGCTCCAGCCCTGTGCTCCTACACGACATCCGCTCCCTTGCAGTGAAGGCTAATCGGGCAGTGTACCATGGCTCTACTAACGCTTTAGCCTCTGCTGTGAACTGTGACCTTATCCAGAGGGATGGCGTTCTGAGGAAGTGCTCGACCTTAGGCTTCATCAGGCTCCCCTGAGAGGCGCCCCCCTGTTCGGCTCTACTTGGCAGGAGGTCAAGGAGTCGGCCAAGGACCTCTGGCCTCGTGCTCCTGGTTCGCTTCCCTCCTGGTTTCTGGCTGCCCGCAAGGCTGTGGGTCACACCCTGCGGAGCTCTTCATCGTGCCACCGGCGCTGCCTTTCGTACCAGCCGTCAGTCCCGCCCCACTCATTCGATCCCTTTCCCAGTCCCCGCCGCCCCCTTCTGGCCCAATTCCGTCCGGAGGCCCGGGCGTGGCAGGGCCCAATGACGCTCTTCCAGTTCTGCCCCCACCGACGTCTGCAGGCTCTCCAGTCGACGGGAGGCTCGCTCTACACAGCGACGTGTGGTGGTCGCTGTTTCTGGACGACCCTTGGTTCCTCTCCACCATCTCGGAGGGCCTACAGATTTCCTTTCGTCATCCTGCCCTTCTGCAGCGCTCCCCTCTCTGGACACAGGTTCCGGTCAATCGGTTCAAGGTGGAAGCCCTTCAGGGCAAAGTGGTCTCATTAAAAGCTGTTCTTAATTGGATGAACTCTTGATCGGCAAACCTAGATCGGAGAAGATCGGCAATCTTTTGGTTTGTTTATTAATTGAGTTTAAATAAACCTAGGCGAACTTCAGCAAACTAGGTTTGCCATGGTTCTCTATCTTAACTGAAGTGCTTGATTCGGCATACTTACTGTCTGCGAAGGTGTTCAAAATGGCTGCCGCTTTGCGATTTGAACGATTCTTGTTTTGTACTCCTTGCAGTAGCGATCCCACAAACAGCATTGCGCCTCCCACAAATCAATAAAAATAGGTCTTGTTCTTCGCACAAGTGAATTATATCGCTCTCCGCCATAATTGTTTGTATCGGTGACTATCTTCTTATCTCCAACGCAGAAGAGGGTAAAAGTTTTGACCAATCAGAGAAAAGGTTCGCCTTGCATCGCTCGACATGTCGAGCGAACGTTTTCCGACAGCGAACTATGGTTTGCCGATGTTCGTGAACTACTTCAAACTAGGTTTTCCGTATCTTTAGATCGTCCAATTAAGAACCAACCTGGTTCACCCTAGATCGTGAAATCTAGATCATCAGAGTTCGCGAACTAAGGTTCGTTTAATTAAGAACAGACTTAATCCAGAAGGCCGCCACGGAGGTGGTCGCACGTCATGACTCGCTGGCCTTTTACAGCAGACTCTTTGTGGTTCCGAAACCAGATGGCAAGTGGCAGCCCATCATAGACCTCTCGGTGCTAAACAAGTTCATTTCGGCTCCCTCGTTCCGGATGGAGACAGTGCGTGCCTTGAGATCTTCCGTCAGGCCTCAGGACTTTGCCGTCAGCCTCGATCTGTCCGATGCCTATCTACACATGCCCTTGCACCCCACGACTCACCGTTACTTGCGCTAAGCCTTTCAGGGAGTGGTCTACCAGTTCCGTGCCCTGTCTTTCGGCCTCAACCTCAGCCCCTGGGTCTTTATGAGGATCATGTATGCGGTGGTGGCCAGAGCCTGGAGATCGTCTTTGGGTCCGACCTCCTACGACCTTCTCCTGAGGAACCAGAGTGCACTCTCCGTGGAGACCGACAGGGACGCGCTGCTGAATCTTCACCGACAGCTTGGGTTCCTCATCAACCTCGCCAAGTCAGACCTCATTCCGTCACGCCGGTTCGTGCATTTCGGCATGGAGTTCCTGACCGACCTACACCGGGTGAGACTACCAGAAGCCTGCATCCAGAAGTTGGCAGGACTGGCCCACCAGGTGTCCCTCACGGAAGGGGTCCCGGCCAGACTTTGGCTGCAACTTCTGGGGTTCATGAGCGCAGCGGCAGATCTCTTACCTCTCAGCAAGCTGTACTCGAGACCTCTCTCCAGCTGCATCTTCTGCTTCATTGGCGCCTGTCCTCGGACGACCTAGCGGCGATGGTCCCAGTTCTGCCATTGGGCCGGCCTCACCTACAGAGATGGACAGACCCGGATTGGCTAGTGACGGGAGTACCCCTCTCTTCCCCGCCGCCCCAGCTTTCACTCTGCATGACGTGAGCCTCTCCAGTTGGGGAGCACATTTACTGCCGGACTTCAGCGAAGCCTCGGGCTGGTGGCCTCCGGACAGCGAGCAAGCACATCAACTGGCTGGAGTTGCAGGCCGTCTGACTGGCGCTCGACCACTTGGAATCTCGTCTCCATTCCCAGGAGCTGCTGATCCTCTCCGACAATGCGACCGTCGTAACCTACATTCAGAAGCAGGGAGGTATGCTCCTGTATCAGATCGTCCTGTGGTGCAGAGATCGCGGTATCTCGCTGCGAGCACGACACATCCCCGGCCACCTGAACGTGCTCTCTCCCGCGGCAAGGTCAGCTCCTCCACACCGAGTGGACTCTTCGGCAGGACATCTTCAGGATGATCTGTGCCCACTGGGAGACGCCCATGATCAACCTTTTTGCGACACGGTGGAACAGTCAGCTCCCACTCTTCGTGTCGCCTATCCCGGACCCTCTTGCTTGGGCCATGGACGCTCTCTCCATAGACTGGAACGGCCTGGTGGCCTACACTTACCCGCCCACAATCCTGGTGCCCAAGTGTCTACAGAAACTCCGGGGCTGCGACGCAGTGCTGTTTTTTGTGGCTCCATTCTGTTGGAGCAGAGCTGGACCACCGACCTCTTGAGTCTCACCACGGACCTGCCCTTGCGCCTTCCGGCACCTCCCACCATGCTGAAACAGCCCAGGTGGAACCTTTTCCACCCTTGCCCGGAGGGGCTCTTCTTACACGCCTGGAGGTTGTGCAGCAAGCCCTCGCCGCAAGAGGCTTCTCGCATATATGGCAGTGGAGGCAATTGTGCCCGCAGACCATCTACTCGGAAGATGTATGAGGGAATGTGGAGAGTCCTGCTGTCCTGGTGCGAGTCAGTGCACCTTTTCCTCACGGCTCTGATGAACCCTCAGCTGGCCAAGTGTTTCCTCTGGCTGTTCCGGGAGCAAAACTTGGCGCCTGTCACCATCAGAGGTTACTTGACCATGATTGCAGACACTTACCAGCACTTGGGACGGGCAGACCCGGGATTGTGTAAGGATCTCTCTGACCTGATGGACCATTTTGAGCTCCAACGCCCAGTATCCCGCTCTCTGCTCCCATGCTGGGACCTTCCTTGGATCCTCACCTAGCAGAATTCCAGCCGTTTCAAACCGCTCCCGTTGGCCCGCTTCGCAGACATGACCAGGAAGACCTGCTTCCTGCTGGCCCTCGCCATGGCTGCCCGAGTGAGTGAATTGCACGCACTCTATATGGACCCTGCTTGCCTGCAGTTCAGAGTCGATGGGTCAGTGCAGCTCCTGACCAACCCGGCCTTTTTGGCCAAGAACAGACTCGCATTGGCCTCAGCTCAAGTGATTAACCTCCACCCACTCAGGGATCTCGACTCTTTCCAGGAATCTCGGCAGCAGGATGCAGTCCGGGCATTGAAGATTTACTTGCGCAGAGCGAAGCCTGTTTGGAGAGGCCGGTCCCACCTCCTCCTGCCCTTATCCCAGGGCCGAAACGACATTTCTGCGCAGACAGTATCGTCATGGTTGCGCTGGGTCATACGGTCTGCCTATCAGGACCTCTCCCCTGAGGGAGCGAAACGCCTGCGCATCAGAGCCCATGAAATCAGCGTGGTCTCAGTAAGTGTCGCCTTCGACCGCAACTGCGCCATGAGGGACATTGTGGCAGCTGTTGGGTGGCAAGCCGAGTCCACCTTTGCCCGCTTCTGTCTGCGAGACCTCTCCAGCCAACGCGACAACCTGGCTCTGGTGGGGGACTTCTCGGCGGTGCAACACACTCTCCGGGCACCTCGGGTGCCATAGGTAATGCTTAGCTGAAATCGTCGGGAGGTTGCACCTTTCCCGTCCTAAGCGTTATGCAGTTGGGGCGTAGGGGGCGGCACCTTGCACCTTTTCGTTATTTTTCCATATAGTAATGCCATCAGTATGGATTTTATAGAAACAAATGTATTTTTCTCTAAAATGTATTTTGGTCGAAAAATACTTACCGATGGCATTACTGGGAGGACCCTCCTGCCTGCCCCGCATGCTGCCAGCAAGCTAAGATAAGACTTGCGGGAGTACACTGCTCACATACCCGTATGGGGTGAAAGGGAGACTACTCAGGGTTCTTGGTAACAACTCGCTCGAGTTGCTTCTGTGGTTGCGTATGTATACAGAACGGATTCTTAGGCTGAAATCGGTAAGCTAAGTGTACCTTCTATATAGTAATGCCATCGGTAAGTATTTTTTCGAAATAATACATTTTAGAGAAATATACATTTTTGTAGTGCTAGATCTAATCCTAGTCTCTGGCTCAAAAGCCTTCCCCGGAGACACGGGGGCTTTGATGTCAGGGGTTTCCTCCCTTAGCCTTTCCGCAGCCAAGCGGCCAGGCCTGCAAGGCAGCAGGCGACTCGTGGAGGGCGGGGTCGTCTATGTCCCGTGCAGATGTGAACATCTGCCCACTGCCCACTTTTGAGCCAGAGACTAGGACAAGGACAGTCTGATATAAAACCTACGATCCGAGGACCTCGATGCCATTGTCCCAGCTTGCTAGGCCATGGCAGATGAACCAAGGGTTTAAAGGGTGGGGCCAGTACTGCGCACACTGCACTCCACCAAAAAGCTCCACCGCGCAGGCTTTAGGAAACGTCCACGGACCATGACACTGACCATTCCAAGTCCTGTAGCGACGGGCGAGGGGCAAAACGGCAGGTGAAAGATGTCACTGGAAGCCGCAGTCTCAAACCTGCATGCAGGCGGTTCAGGATATTGGTCGCCTGATGTTGACCTGGGGATGACAACATCACTCGGCACACCCTGAACGACCAAGCAGCCTTCTCAAGGGACAGCACTGCTTGCTCCACATGGAGAGGGGCCTAGAAAAGGTGGCCTAACCAAAGCTCGTCCCCTCGCAACCCCAGTTGGCTAGCCGCGGTCAACGGGCATCTTCTCCTGCGGTCAAAAAACAAGAAAGAATAACGAATCCACTCTCATGACGACCACGACCGGACTCAACGTAGCATGCTGGAACGTCCGAACCATGCTCGACAAAGCAGACAGCGGACGCCCTGAACGTCGCTCCGCCCTCATTGCCCATGAATTGCGGAGGTTAAACATCGACATCGCCGCGCTCAGCGAAGTACGCCTTCCGGACGAAGGCAGCCTCCAAGAACTTGGTGCTGGGTACACCCTCTACTGGTCAGGCAGGCCTGCATCAGAAAGACGGCTTTCAGGCGTGGGTTTCATGGTCAAGACATCCATTGCGACTAAGCTGGAAAACCTACCAACGGGCCACTCAGACCGCATCATGTCCATGCGCCTCCCACTGAGACACCAGCAGCACGTCACCCTTCTCAGTGTGTACTCCCCAACCCTCCTGGCAGAGCCTGCTGAAAAGGACAAGTTTTACACTGACCTGCGCAGCCTCCTACAGAGTACCCCTGCAGACGACAAAGTCATCATCCTTGGCGACTTCAACGCCAGAGTGGGCCAGGACTCTGAAGCCTGGAAAGGAGTCCTCGGCAAGCATGGCGTGGGGAACTGCAATGACAATGGCCGCCTACTGTTGGAGTTCTGTGCGGAGCAGCAACTGGTCATCACCAACACTACTTTTCAGCAAAAGGACAGTCGAAAGACCACCTGGATGCATCCTCGCTCCAAACACTGGCACCTTATCGACTATGTCCTAGTGCGTCAGAGGGACCGCAGTGACGTCCTCCTCACCAGAGTGATGCCCAGCGCAGAGTGCCACACTGACCACCGCCTTGTCCGCTGCAAACTCAGGCTCCACTTCAAGCCAAAACCCAAGAAATGGGGGCCCCCCAAGAAAAAGCTTGACGTTGCCAGCCTTCAGCGTGACGATGTGAAAGCTGCCTTTCAGATTTACAGCGCAGGCTCAAAGACACAGCGGACCCAGTAGACTCCTCCCCTGAAACACTTTGGGAACAACTGAAAACTGCTATTGCAAAATCCTCTGCAGAAGTCTTGGGTTTCGCCAGAAAGAAGAACAAAGACTGGTTTGACGAAAACGATGTAGAGATCCAGGAACACCTAGCAAAAGAGCCGCCCATCAGGCCCACCTAGCCCAGCCTTCCTGCCCTGTGAAGAAATCTGCCTTCCGCCTCGTCTGCAGCAGTCTCCAGCGCAAGCTCAGAGATCTCCAGAATGAGTGGTGGACCAGACTTGCACAGAGGACCCAGCTTTGTGCTGACAATGGTGACTACAGGGGCTTCTACGAAGCACTGAAAGCAGTGTATGGCCCCAGGCACCTGGTACAAAGTCCCCTGCGAAGCGCGAATGGCCAGGCACTCCTCACAGATAATACTTCCATCTTGAACCGCTGGTCGGAATACTTTCAGAGCCTCTTTAGCGCTGAGCGCACTGTTCAAGAAGCAGTCGTCCTACAAATCCCACACCTCCCAGTAAAGGTTGAATTGGACGAACCGCCCACCGCTGAAGAGACCCTCACAGCCATCCACCAGCTCAAGAGTGGCAAAGCAGCAGGCATTGATGGAATACCGCCAGAGATCTGGAAACATGGAGGCACAGCACTGCACAACAAGCTCCATGACCTCTTTCTCTGCTGCTGGGAGGAAGGAACACTACCAAAAGATCTCCGTGATGCAGTCGTTATCACCCTGTACAAGAACAAAGGCGAGAAGTCTGACTGTTCCAACTATCGGGGAATTACCCTGCTGTCCATTGCTGGGAAAATCCTTGCAAGGCTGCTCCTGAATCGGCTGGTACCTGCCATCGCTGAAGACCAACTCCCAGAGGGCCAGTGTGGCTTCAGAGCAAACAGGAGCACCACCGATATGGTCTTTGTGCTGAGACAGCTACAGGAGAAGTGCCGCGAGCAGAACAAAGGGCTGTACGTAACATTTGTCGACCTAACAAAAGCGTTCGACACTGTGAGCAGGCAAGGCATGTGGCAGATCCTGGAGCGACTTGGCTGTCCCCCAAAGTTCCTCAACATGATTGTCCAGCTACACGAGGACCAGCAAGGCCAGGTCAGGCTCAACAATGATCTGTCAGAACCATTCCCTATTCTCAACAGCGTAAAGCAGGGCTGCGTGCTGGCACCGACCCTCTTCACCATCTTTTTTAGCATGATGTTGAAGCAGGCCACAGTGGACCTCGATGATGACGATGCAGTGTACATCAGGTATCGTCTCGATGGCAGCCTGTTCAACCTTAGACGACTGCAGGCCCACACGAAAACCCTAGACCAACTGATTCGTGAGCTGCTTTTTGCTGATGATGCTGCCCTCGTTGCACACACAGAGAGAGCCCTGCAGCGCATCACGTCTTGCTTCGCAGATGCTGCCCAGCTCTTTGGACTCGAGGTCAGTCTGAAAAAGACAGAGGTCTTCCATCAGCCGGCACCCAAGACAGTGTATCGCCCTCCTCACATCACCATTGGCGAGTCTGAACTAAAGTCAGTGCACCAGTTTACTTACCTTGGCTGCATTATCACGTCGGACGCCAAGCTGGACAAGGAGCTTGACAGCAGGCTGGCAAAAGCGAACAGCGCTTTCAGGCGACTTTTCAAGCGGGTGTGGCACAATCAACAGCTGAAAACAGGCACCAAGGTCAGCGTGTACAGAGCTGTGGTCCTCACCACCCTGCTGTATGGTTCCGAGTCTTGGGCCCTCTACCGCAGCCAACTACGACTCCTCGAACGCTTCCACCAGCGCTGCCTGCGTACCATCCTGGGCATTCACTGGAGTGACTGTGTCACCAACGTCGAGGTCCTTGAACAGGCTGAAACTGTGAGCATCGAGGCTTTGCTGCTGCGGACACAGCTCCGCTGGGCGGGGCATGTCTCCAGGATGGAGGATCATCGCCTACCAAAGATCACCCTGTTCGGCGAGCTTGCTACTGGACACCGTGACAGAGGGGCACCAAAGAAGAGATACAAAGACTGTCTCAAGAAGTCACTTAGTGCCTGCCAAATCGACCACCACCAGTGGTCTTCGCTTGCTGCGGACCGTGACACCTGGCGCTCCACCATTTACAAGGCGGCTGTCTCCTTTGAGGACTCTCACAGAGCTAGCCTTAAGGACAAGCGGCTCAGGAGAAAAAACAGATGCCGCAGCTCAGAACCCTGGCCATACCTTCCCCTGCAGCCACTGCGGTCGAACCTGCCTGTCTCGGATTGGCCTCCGCAGCCACGAACAAGCCTGCAGACGTCGTGGGCAACTCCTATAAAATCTTCGTTCGCGAAGTCAAGCCAAGAGAGAGAGAGATCTAATCTAGACTTGTGAAGGACAGCCACTTGGTAAGCAAAGGGTCGTTGGGTAAATGTCAGTCTTAACTAGCCCATGCACCCACAGCCATGCATGAGCCATCTAAGGCTGGTGCTAACCCGCTAACCTTTTGCTCAACGGGAAGCCCCATGGAAGCCAGAGACCAGTGAGCATTATGTCGAATATCAGGGTACAGTGGACTGCGCAGTAGTAAACTGATCTGTATAAACACCATCCACTGTCTGACTTTTGCAGGCAGCTGCAAAGCGTACAGTTGACCGCCTGACGCTGATTTCCCCTGAGCCATACACCCAGGTAGTGAAAAGCATCGGTGCTGGTGTTACCAACCTGCTGAGTCTCCGTCTCCAGAACCCCGTCATTGCTGACTTTAACAACTACCTCAACTCTGTCAGCAGAAACAGCAACAACCCATTCTTCGCCCTGTACTACATGAAAATTTTGGGGTATGTTTTTTGTTGTTGTTGTTTGTTTGCTTTCTTGGATAATTCAGCACAGCAAGAAGAAGATTGCATTAGTGTCTGCTTTTTAATTACATCACCATATAGGTGACCAAGAGATGTAGATCCTTATGAGCCCACGCAACTGTGTGGGCTCATGAGGATCTGTGCCTCTTGCATTTGGGTGTCATTTACAGACCTTCCTACACTACGTATTGACCATAGAAAAGTATGTATTTTTAGCAAACTGATCTGTGTTTGTCGTCCTGCTGATTTACAATTTTGGCGCGCTGTGTTCAGAAGAACATGCGTCCGCTTGTGTTGTGCATTGTACTCTCTCATGAGTTAAAGAAGCACGTAGGCGGGCGTGTTTGAACGTGAACGCACTTTTTCCAGCAGTTCTGTCAAGTCGAACATGGCGGCGGCAGAGAACAAGCTCGCCTGCGAAACTGATGACAAGAGAGATTTGGAAGACAGTTCTTTGCACAAGAGTTCTGAAGGGAGAAAGAAGAATGCGAATCGAATTCACAGACATTTATAGCGCACTATCAGGAGAAGTACCCTTACATCATAGCTTCGAGGAAGAGTAAGCATCACTGCCGCACGTTATGCAAGGCCGATTTCTCCGTGAAGAGCAGCGGAATCTTTGATTTCTTTTTGTTTAAGAAAACTGAAATGATAACTGGAACACCTGTTATTGTTAACTCCTAAATAACTGAGAGCGCTTTCCGCTTTTCTATGAAAACTTGGGTGTCAGCACCCTCGGTTGTCAAAAGGTTAATAGAGCCAGGTGTTAGTCTACAAGCATGCAAGATGTGCAGTTAGTATGATGATCAGGTTTGGTTTTCCACCCTAAAGCCTCGACGCCTGCTCTGCATGAGAAGACTACTCATTTGGCAGTAAAACTACTCATTTTGACCCTGATGACTACTCCTGGCAAGTTGGATGGGTAGGCAGGTCTGCATTTACTGCACTCTGACATAAAAGGGGTTAAGACATTTGATGGATATTACAAAATGATAATGAAACAAATGTTGCGGTTGTATTCTACAGGTGCAACCTTCCCGGCTACAACATGTACACACGTGAATGTGCGGCCAGTGAAAGCATCACCACAGACAGCGATTTTGAATTCAGCAACTTCCTTCTGTCAACAATGAACGCAGTATTTTCTGTGGCAGCCGCTCTTGATGGCACTCTTCTGGAATTTTGTGGGCGCAACTACACACAGGAGTGTTTTGCATTCTTGCAGTCTGATGACATGTATGACAGATTCTTGGCACAATTAAAGATTGTGAGTTTCACCGACCCCACCAGTCGCCTGTTCAGATTCATGGAGCAAGAGGGAAATGTCATGTACGATGTACTGCGATTCAGTGGAAACAATTACACAACTGTAAGTTTGAATATTCTTTTTTTAAGAGAAATAAAAATAAAATAATATACCTCTTCATGATGTGCTGCTTTTCTGTCTGAATATTGTGTTACTTTTATGTCAGAATATTGTGTTACTTTTATGTCAGAATATTGTGTTACTACTAGCCTGTTATTATGAGGTTGGCAGTTACAATGTAGCAACCCATTGTTGGTTTTTTTGTCTGCATGTTGTGCATCACTACTCGATCACGGTCCAAATGTTCTAGGACCCTAGCAGCCGCTTGAACTACTATAAAAGTTAAATCGAGGAGCCTAAATCTTTTTGATGGCAGCCCGATCAGTTTTGTGTGTGCATGCATTGTGAAATTTGCATTTGCCATCTCAGTCTCCAGAAATATGACTTTGCCTCGCCCAACAAAAGATTTACTCAGTGAGTGGATTTGGTCCTCCCTGTACTAGCCAGGTGTGCTTTTGTACCTGACAGGTTGGCAGTTACGGTGGGGCGTCCCTGGTGCTCAACTCAGACCTGTCAGCTGATTACAGAAACGTGCGCGCTGACTGCACCCCACAGTGTTTGGAGTGTGTCTTCACTGGTCTCACCTTCTCCTACACACCTGGTGATATCTTCCTGGGAGGTAAGCTGTCATGTTGTTTAACCTCTTCACTGTGGAAAAACAGTGAACACGATCCAACTGCAAGAAACATTGATCATCATGGGCCCTTGCAGTTGCTGGAAATTTCCATCCCTGGGTGGATTCATGCTGGTTTCATTTACAGGATGTTGACTCATTCAGCCATACTTGGCACCACCCTTAAAAAGAGGCACCAACTTGACTAAGCCATTTAGCTCTGCATTACAGCAGGAGGTGGATCAACCACGATAATTCAAAGGTAGTGCCAGATTAGCTTGGTGCCATCAGGCGTCAAGCTAATCTAGCACTACCTTTGAATTATCATGGTCAATCCATCTCCAGCAGCTGGTATAAAATCATTTAGTGACACCTCCAAAATTTGGGAAATGTAGCCTTGGGGTTAAATGGGTTAAGGTCAGTGATGTCAAATTAACACAGAGTTTAGAAACAGTCTGTGTCAACTGGCAGGTCTTTCTACAGCAGGACTTGGCTTGACCACGATAATTGCATTTGACCTATGCCAGGGTATTTTGGCACAAGGACCTTGACAATTCAAGGATTTGACTGATTTGTCACTAACGTTAGTCACAGTCCTTGTACTATCATTATCAATCATGGTGTTTTGTAACTTTTAAGTAACCTTTGGCAAACATGGGTCTGTCATGGCTGATAACATATCCCTTTGCAGATTTTCAGAGCTGAAGGAAAAACATGTAAAATGGGTCCTAATATGTTTTCCGCAAGATTATTGTTTTCATGCAAGAAATTCCCAAGAAAGAAATAAACACACTTAGAAATGACTAGTACAACACTTTGTTTGTCTGGAATTTCTGTGCAGTTTACACGCTTGTCAGTCACTGTTTTTAGTCTGTATCCTGGAAAACCTGGAACCCTGAAGATGAAATTCATGATTTTGGGAGAAGAAAATTCATGACTTTGGGAATTGTCTTCTGAACACTACAGTAGAAGGCAGATATCAGCCTTGATAGTACCAGATAGTCTCAAAGTAGCTTGGCACCATGCTGTCCTGGCACTTCGATTGAACTATCATGGTCAATCTATATTTTGTTGTAGTTTGTAAAGGCATGCTAGTGAAGGACAACCGCTGTATGCATGGTAATCGCTTTCAAGTCATTCACTGCCGAGAAAATTTCAACATCACCCAACATCCATAGTTGTGTGGACTCATGGGGATCTATGCCTCTTGCTGAAACTACGTTGTGTCCCTTTGATGTTGGCTCTATGATTTAAAAAAAAAAACAATCTGCCCTCACTGGCAGTGAAGGGGTTAACCCTTATCATTCGGAATACACCAGTGTGTGAAATAAGTTTGATTAAAATAGTTCAAGGGTAGTGCCAGAATAGCTTGGCGCCTCTATGCGCCAAGCTATTCTGGCACCACCCTTGAACTAAAGCCATTGGTCTATATCCTTATCTGTAAGTACTATAATGTATCTTGCATATGACAGTGTACAAATTTGAAGCTTTTAGCCTCAGTACGATATGGGTTAAATGTGTTTGATGTGTGGTATAAACTATATGAATTTACTCTTTTTCAGGTGTGTTTGATGTCCACTCTAGAGGTTCAGGAGTGTTCAACTGTGGTCAGGTCAACACTGTTCATGGATTCCAACTTCTCGAGGCATTCCACTTTGCCCTCAACCAGGTCAACAGAAAACAGGGCAATTTCTCTGGCATCCTGAAGGGTGTCACTCTAGGAGGTGTCGGTCTAGATGCATGTGAGAGTGCCATCAGAGGAGGTTACATCGTGTCTAACATCAACAATGGGCTCACGGAGCTTATCCGTGATGGAAAGGTCAGTGTGATTCTTTTTTTGTTTTTATTTACTTGAACCCAAAATGCCCTGAAAAACTACGACAGGATGTGGATCGACCATGATATTTCAAGGTTGGTGTCACAGTACCTTGGCGCCTAGCAGCGCCAAGCTATTCTGACACCAACCTTAAAATATCATGGTCGATCTGTCACCAGAACTGTGATATAGACCTCAGAGGATATCTACAAAAATTTGATAACTTTGTCCTCAGGGCATAAGGAGTTAATAGACCCCAGAAATCAGAAATGGGTCAGTATTGCATGCGCTGGAGAAAAAAAAAAAGGTGGAGTAAAAGCCCAGACAAACATGTAATATATTTTGTGCATTTGGAACTTTTTGGTTTTTAAGCTGATTGACATGTTTTGGCTACACCTAAGATTAATTGTGAAGGGGTGACTGCTAGCGTTTAAATTCAGGTGTGGTAAGTAGGAAAAGGTGCTTCTTCTTACCATACACTTAAGTCATTGGAGATGTGCCGCATACGGATACGCGGCTATACGCTGTATATGCGTATGCGGCACATCTCCAATGAGTTAAGATTATACTGAGCAACCACCTTTCTTAGCAAGTAAAGTTGTACAGTACCAGTTTGAGAGACCTTGACCTAGGTCGCACTGTAAAGGATTCTGCAGGATGCTGGTCTGTTCTACAGCTAACAATAAACTTCACTTGTAACAAGGTTGGATGTAACAAAATTCTGATATAACAACACTTTTTTTTCAGAAGTCCCAACTTCACTCTTTCTGTGTAAATTACTTCATATATTACAAACTTTGGGAAACAGCTTTGGCTTCCTTGGTTGTATCCACTGTTTACTTTGTATACTGATGAGCAAAAGAAATGCAACATTTTCGGAACTATCGGAAAACTAACTAGTATAATTCGGTATAAGTAATGTTTTTGACAAGCGTTCTTCTCCCCTGTCAGAAAACCCAACCTGAAGTGATCGACACTTACATCGGACCCTACCTGAGTGACAGTTCCATCTACCTGGCCGAGATCTTGACTGACCTGAAGGTTCCACAGATCAGCTACGCGGCCACCTCCACCACCCTGGATGATCAGAACATTTTCCCCTATTTCTTCCGCACTGTGCCTGCCGATGACAAACAGGTCAGACTTTATGGGTCAAGGGTTATAGGTGTACAGACTGTCTTTTTTTACCCCTTCATTGCCAGTAGCCATGAATTGTATCGTTAACCCTTTGGCTGTCAGTTTGTTCGGTTGGTTGTTTTGGTTTTGTTTTGTCTCGGTGTTTTCTGCATTATTCCTTTGCTGTTGACGCTTTTTCTTGAGGTGATTCCTGCAGGAATCATCTTTGACAAAAAATTCTGCTGACAGCTAAAGGGTTAACCCTTTTAGCCCCCGATCCCTACAGCAGGAGATGGCTTGACCATGATAATTCAAGGGTAGTGCCAGATTAGCTTGGCGCCCTCAGGTGCCAACCTAATCTGGCACTACCCTTGAATTATCATGGTCAAGCCATCTCCTGCAACTGATACACAGGCAACACCTCCAAAATTTGATTAATGGGACTTTGGGGCTAAAAGGGTTAAGACCATGGCAGACTGCTGATTTCCTGGGGCAACACCAGGCTGCATGGAACTTTTTACTCTGAAGAAATTTTGATGACATACATTTTTGTTGAGTTGATTCACACTAGACAGTCATGCCCTAATTTTTATCTTGGATAGTTTGACGCCTTGTGGATTTGTTAAACCACTTCACTGCCATTTGACATATGTTGAGTGTCTGAAATATCTTAATTTGTTTCTAGAGAGAAAAAAAACATGGATCCAAAGTAGAGTCAACAAGAGGCATAGATCCTCATGAGCCCCTGCATGTGCGGGGGCTTATGAGGATTTATGTCTCTTGCAGTTGACTTTCTTGGCAGTCAAGGGTTAAAAACAGCAACTTATATTACTTCAACACCATTTACTTCTGAGTTCATCGCATTATTTTTACTTGCCATTATTCATTCCTTTATTTATTCGTTTATTTTAATTGTGTGTGTACAGGTGATGGCGATGCTGCAATACCTGGACAAAAACAACATCCGCTATGTACAGCTGCTGTACACAGATGAGAGTTACGGGCAGCAGGGTGTGACTCAGTTCGACCGTCTCATTGACCAGTATGACTTGCAGATCTGCGTGGCGCAGAGAGTCGTCTTCCCTGAGAGTGGAGTTGTCTCCCAAGAAAGCTCAAACGATGTGGTCAAGATTCTTCTCCAGAAGCCCGCAGCCAACACGACAGTTATTTTTGCAGGTACCAAGTACATCCGAGCGTTCCTGCTGGCTGTTCAGCGAACGCCAGGGGCACAGGGCACCCTCAAATTTGTGGGCCCGACAACATGGGGAAATAATGCGGCCGTGACTAATGGTATTCCAGCCATCGCCAACGATGCCGTCACGCTAATGATGTACTTCCAGTCTCTGGATGTAAGTGTGTATAAATACTAGCCGTCTGTAGGAGGCACAGATCCTCATCAGTGTTGGCAGCCTGATAGGTCAGGGAATGCAGATGTAAAAATGGGATGAACAAGGCATACATAATCTAGAGCCCCTGAAACCTGCTAAGTGGGTGGAACTGTTAATTAATTTTTGTGGACTATCAAGGGTTCTTCTCTTCCTCCCCCTCTGCTTTGGTAATGGTGTCAGGCCACTTTATTATGGAAGCAACCTATCCGCCCCAACCTGTGTCCCCCTGTCTGCTACACCCCCTAACGTCATGTTAGGGAGTCCAGTATGGGCAGAAGTGAGCTCTTGTTTGATCATATAGGTTATTATCATTTCTCTAGTTGGCCTTATTACTATATGTTTTTTTGTTGTTGTAAGTCCTGACTTTTTTGTCTAGGAATTTGAATCCTACATGATCGGCCGCACACCATCCAATTCAGCCAACAACCCCTGGTTTGAAGAGTGGTATCAGACTGTCCTCAACTGTTACACATCACCGAGCAACATCGGCCGTTTCCCACGACAGTGTGGCGTTAGCGAGGATCTGAGGAATGTGTTTATGGAAGACCCAGGTGTGCTTCATGTCATCAACGCTGTCTATTCAGCAGCCTACTCTTTGGACGCAACACTCAGGACCAAGTGTGGTAAGTTTTGCAGGTGTTCTGTTTTGTTGAGCTCTGTGAACACTTGCATGCCTGAAAGTGTTCACTGAACTCAGCAAAAGACATGTGGAAATTTTGAAGGATTTGTCTGGAGACTTGTCAATTCCAGAGACAGATCAACTTCGGTAGTGCCAGATGAGCTTTGCACCTAGCGATGGCAGCCCATATCTACTCTAGGTGGATTCATGCTGGTTTGATTACAGGATGTTGACCGTTCAGCCTTGCTTGACACCACCTTTGAAAACTTGAGGCAGCAACTTGATTAACTCATTTAGCCCTGATGCCCTACAGCAGGAGATGGATCGACCATGATAATTCAAGGGTAGTGCCAGATTAGCTTGGCACCATGCGGCGACAAGCTAATCTGGCACTACCCTTGAATTATCATGGTCGATCCATCTCCTGCAACTGGTACATTGTCGTTAGGAGATATCTTCAAAATTTTGAAAATGTTTCCATGGGGTTGAAGGGGTTCAGATATTGTAGTCGCGTCGTTTAAAACTCTGGTTACAAAAAAGTTGAGTATTATCCTCCCTGTGTCTGCAGGCAACGACTACACTGCAGTGTGTGAGGCGTATCGGAACAGCAAGGACAGAAGGGATCTCATCCGTGACAATCTGGACAGAGTCAACTTCACGGACCCCACAGGTGCCCGATTCCAGTTCGTTGACCGTGAAGGCAACAAGGGTTACATTCTGTACAGGGTCGCTAGCAGCCCAGTCAGCGCTGAACAATACAACTACCTTCAGGTAAATTGGCTATATATCTCATCAAGATGTGCTGCATGTTTACGTGGTATGTCACAAATGATCTCTTTATATACTGCGTACACCATACAACCTGCTGTGAGCAACCTCCTTTGTTTCCTCAAAAACATTACCGATGACATTCCTGTCTGGAAGTGTCTACTACTTACTCAATTTCAGCCTAAGAACCTGTTGTGTTGATACACAACCCAGGAGGCACTCGGGGAACCCTGCCTAGGGCCGAGAGTTGTCTCCCGCCCCTGCCCATAAGGTCCCGCCACGTGGCGTGAGCATTCAGTCGCTGCTACTTAGCTCTTGAGTGCAGACGTGTTAGCCTACAGGACCTATTCCCGTTCGAACCGGTTCTTAAAGGGCCGGTCGTTTTTTAGTCTTGTTTGTTCTTTGGACTTCGTTAGACTGACTACCGGACTTCCAAATCTTCCTCTTCTTATCGGGAGCTGAGTTTTTTTTTTCGTACCTTCGCTTACTGCTGTAGTCTTTGTGGGCACTGTTAGGCATGGTCCCGCTTGGGACTTCTTCCCCCCGCCGTGTGCTATGGACGCCATGGATGTCTCCTTTCCCGTCCCCGCAACTCAGGAGAGTAGCCAAGTGCTTTCTTGCCAGCAGTGCGGCGACTTCCAGTGGCCGAGTGATAAGCACAAGTTTTGCCTTCCTTGTATGGGATGCGCCTCGGACCACTCTTGTGATATTTGCGTAGCCTGGCCGGAACAACTTTGGTCGCAGCTTTGGGGATTTTACCGGCACGAGCGCCCGACGCCGGCTACTGACCGTTCATCCTCAATTCCTGGAGCTTTAACCAAGAACTCTCGCTCTGAACGTCGGACACTTGAGCCTAGCTCTTCCCACAGGACTGCATCTTCCGTGACTCACACCCGGAATAAGTCCGCTGACTCTTACGGAGAGACAGCACTAGGGCAGAGTGACTGCCTTACGGAGGCAAGCCTGCAGAGACGCGCTCCACGCCGTCTTTTGTCCACGGACAGTCCTGGGAGGTCTCGCAAGGACAAGCCCGTTGACTCTTACGGAGAGACAGCACTAGGGCAGAGTGCCTACCTTACGGAGGTAGGTCAGCCGAGACCTGTGTCCAAACGTCCACGGACTGCTAAGAGTCCTCACAACACTCGCTCGGCCAGCAATTCTAGACGCTTTGGCACGTCTACCTTCGATCGGAGAAAGCATCGTGATACTCTACACGACGGCCGTCACAGCCTCCGACCAGCGTCCGCGTCACATTCATCTACTTCGCAAGCTTCGGACCCACACTCCGCCACTTGCATGTTACCTCGCCCTTCGTCTTCTTCGCTCGGGTCTTTTAGGAGTTCATCCATCAGGGATCGCCGTCGCAGTCGCTCCCGTCGTCGCAGCCGCTCCCGTCTTCGTAGTCACTCCCCCCGTAGCAGGCGCACAGCTCACTCCAGGTCCCCGTCTCCCGGTCGCGTTTTGCCCCACCCACACCAGAGGGCATGACGCTCGCCAGCGGCTATACACCCGCTCCAGAGGTCACAACGCTCACCGGCTGCTTCCTTCTCTCGTCGGGACGTGGCAAGAACGATCTCCTCCAACTGCACCCCTCACCGGACTTCACTCCCTATGCGGGATAAGGAGACACTTAGCCTTCTCCCGGAGGATTCAGTCTCGGCCCTGCTTGGTGTGGACAGCCCCTCATCTCGCTCTGCTGTGTCGAATGATACTGCATCGCCTAGGACCCCTTCTACGTCGCGCACGGAAACTCTTCTCGACATTGATGAAGCAGCTCGTCTCATCGCGGCCGCACTACCCGAGGACGCGTGTCCCCAGTCCCCCCCGCTCAAGAGGAAGGTGTCCACCTTTGTCAACTCCGGCCGTCAGCAGAAGAGATTCAAGTCTTTACCTCAACCCCCTGGCTTTAAGGATCTGAGGGATTCCTTCTCAGCTTATCTGCAGGCAGATTCCCAGGAGTACTTTTTCTTCACGGATCGCAAGTGGCCAGCTGACCTTAACATCTCCTTCCGCCAATCCTGGTATGCGGGACATTCCCAGTCTTTTAGCTGTCAGCTTCCTTCGTTCGACCCTCAATTGATATCCCAGCTTGGCGATACCAATCAGCTGAGATACGCCCTTCCTCGCGGTTTGGATAAGACGGCGTCACTTATACGGAACTCCTTAGCCTGCGCTGGGTTCCTGGAGCTTCTCACTCAAGGTTTCATCCGTCGCATCGAGAACGCCTGGCAACCTTCGCTTACGCCCTTACTTGGTGACCTTCTTGCCCTCGCGGTTGCTGCAAACCCGGGCAGCGTATCACTCATCCGTCAACGCGATGGCGGCCGCCTCCAATTGTGACCTCATGCGTCGAGATTCCGTACTCCTAGCCTGTCGTGGTATGCCCCCCGATCTGAAGACCCAGCTGCGGCATGCTCCCCTTGGTGGCCCTCTTCTCTTCGGTAAGACCTGGCAGAAGGTGAAGGACGGGAATTCGGACCGCTGGCCCAGCCGAGTAACAGCCTCGCGCTTTCAAGCAGCCCGCAAGGCCGTGGGTCGCGCCCTGCGGACCTCCAGACCCGCTTCATCCTTCACTCCAACTCCCTCCAAGGCAATCCGGCGGGTCCCCGCCTTCGGTCGCTCTAGACCCTTTAGGACCTCTGCCCCGCCTGGCCCCAGGTCTGCCCGCCGTCGTGGACGCGGGCGGGCCCCCTGACTCATTCCCATTCCAGCCCACACCGACTGCGCCGGGGTCTCCTGTCGGCGGGAGGCTCACCCTTTTCAGCGACATGTGGCGGTCGCTGCTTCCAGACGACCCCTGGATACTCGCCACCATCACCGAGGGACTTTCGATTTCTTTCGCTCTCCCCTGCCGCTGAGACGCGCACCCGTGTGGACCGAGATTCCGTCGAACGGAATAAAAGCCATCGCACTGCATGGAGAGGTCGACTCGCTTCTACAGAAGGCCGCCACTGAGGTAGTGTCTCATCCCGACTCGCCAGCTTTTTACAGCCGCCTTTTTCTAGTTCCCAAGCCGGGCGGCAAGTGGCGTCCCGTTATCGATCTTTCAGCCCTAAACAAGTTCATCATAGCTCCCACGTTTCGCATGGAAACCTCCAGGACACTTCGGTCCGCTGTGCAACCGATGGACTTCGCGGTCAGCCTGGATCTATCCGATGCATATCTCCATGTCCTCATACACCCGGCCTCCAGGAGGTATCTCCGCTTCGCGTTCTACCAGTTTCGGGCCCTCTGTTCGGTCTCAACATCAGCCCGTGGGTTTTTACTCGCATTATGGATGCTGTCGTCGCCAAGACCAGGCAGTCGTCATCCAGTCCAACCTCCAACTATTTGGACGACCTCTTCCTGAGAAATCAGAGACCACCCTGAGGACGGACAGGGATTCCCTACTCCTGTTGCTGTCGCGCTTGGGGTTCCTGGTCAACACAGGCAAATCGGATCTATCCCCATCTTGCCAGTTTATTCATCTTGGCATGAAATTTGCGACCGACCTCAACAGAATGAGTTTACCGGAACCTCGGATTCACAAGTTAGCCTCCTTGGCCACCCAGGTAGCACAGGCGGAGTCAGTCTCCGCCAGAGTTTGGCTTCAACTACTCGGCTTGATGAATGCAGCGGCGGATCTCCTTCCTTTCGGTTGTCTTTACTCCAGGCCACTCCAACTACACCTCCTGCTTCATTGGCGTCCGTCATCCGGCGACTTAGACGCCCCGGTGCCTGTGACTCCTTCGCCCACATCTGCAGCGCTAGACGGACACCTCATGGCTCGCTTCGGGAGTTCCTCTAGCCTCTCCGCCTCCTCAGCTCTCGCTCTGTGTGGATGCAAGTCTCACCAGCTGGGGTGCACATCTGCTACCGAATTTCCTCTCGACGTCCGGCCTCTGGTCTCCGGACCTAGCAGACAGACACATCAACTGGCTAGAGCTACAAGTGGTTTGGCAAGCCCTCATCAAATGGGAAACGCTCCTTTGCCACAAGGAGATCCTTGTCCTTTCGGACAACGCCACAGTCATTTCTTACATTCAGAAGCAGGGCGGTAACCACTCTCCCGAGCTGTGCATTCTCCTCTACCAACTGATGCGCTGGTGCGAGAACTGCGGCATATCCCTCCGAGCTCGACACATCCCAGGTCACCTAAACGTATTGGCGGACTCCCTGTCTCTGCGTGGACAATTTCTCCACACGGAATGGACGCTACACCCAGACATCTTTCGGATGATCTGCGCTCACTGGGAGACTCCCATGAACGACCTCTTTGCCACGAGGTGGAATCACCAGCTTCCCCTCTTCGTCTCCCCGATTCCAGACCCCCTAGCCTGGGCATTCAACGCGCTCTCCATTCCGTGGGACGGGCTCATTGCCTACGCTTATCCCCCGATGGTCCTCGTTCCCAAAGTCCTACTCAAGCTCAGAGGTTGCAACGCGGTCATGTTACTGGTAGCCCCGTTCTCCTGGAACAGGTCTTGGACCACCGATCTACTCAGTCTCGCCCACCTCGAGGACGATGCTCAAGCAACCCCGCCAGCCGCTTTTCCACCCGTGCCCGGAGCGACTTCTCCTTCACGCCTGTAGTCCACAAGCTAGGAAGGTCTACCGTGCACCCCCCCCCCCCCCCCCCAGTACTCAATAAGATGGGTTTCAAAGTGTTCCTTAGTATGTCCTGAGATGTTTAAGCCATGTTCCCCGAAAATCCTTAGGAACACACCAGAGATATAGCCGATGGCGCAAGGGTACCCCCATTCACGCTCTTCGCAGGTGCTAAAATAAGGTTGAGAAACATTTTCCTCTAAATAAATCAGAATTCATTCCAGAAGCTCAAATCAGGCAATATTATGTTAAGGCACACGTTCTGCAGCCTCTGCAAAAAACAGAATGAAAAAATATTGAATCTCTGGCTCACAGTGAAGGTATTTGTCGACCCAGCAAACGACCATTTCTGCGAAATCGCAAAAAAGGACAAAAATAATGTGTCAGATGCCTTCAGACATTTTCTATAGTGCTGGCAGTCCATTTTCAGGCTTACATTATTAAAACAGGATGTTACAATTATTATAAACTTGACTAGGTGATGCTGTGATCACTGTGAGTGCCACAGTGGTTGATTTTGTATCCCTACCCCCAAGTTGTAAAAATACACAAAATTAATTAGAAAAAATTTCTAAAGTTATTCCATTTCATTTTTACCTTTCTTTACCTATTAAGTTTCAATAATGTGAGCATAAAGTGCAAGAAAATAATGAAAGTCGGCATCCTTTATGGTACATTCGTGGTGAATGATAGCTTTTTCCCATTTAAAATTGCCAAATTGGGAAACATACGTTGTTTCCGGTGCCCTCAGAAATTTTGTATACTACCGATAGGTCTTTGTTAGGTTTTATTGGTTAGGATAGAGTACCACAGTTACTCCCAACCTGATTTTGTGATGCTATGATGCATTTAGGGGCCACTGTGGCTGAATCTGCTGCCCTACCCCCATTTTACCAGTACGCAAAGTAACGCAAAATAATCATAAAAATTGCTTACGTAATAGTCCTCTGTTTAAATATTTTTTGTTGCCAGTTGTTGTTTTTTTTAAAGTATGCATACTGAGCATAAAAAGTTGTGATCATTTCATTAATTTCAATGTAACCCATCAATTTAATTGTAACTATTTTTAACTGGCTGGTCTTTTAGGTGATATTTTACCTAGCGTAAGGCGGGTCTAGTAAGGTCTCCCCTTTTCCTTTCATTTATTTTTATCTAGAAATGTGTAAATATGAATATGCGTAATAAAGTTTCATGGTTCCTAATAGCCAAAACAATGTTATCAAAAATACTTAGTTTCCACATGTCGACCACGAGATCTCCACTTCCACCTTCTGCAACGTTCAATCTTTTTTATGGCCGTCTTTAAATCTTATATTGTTCTGGTTGCCAATAAGTGAGCTGTCAAGAGCTAGGCAGCATGTTTTCAGAGTTTGGTGTATAGGGGCGTGTCTTCTGGTCAGAACTGCCAGCAGACCGCTTCTCTGTATGGACATGTTTGGAGAATGTGCTAAGGAGACCGATTTTCTACGCCAAATTCGCATAGGGCTGTTTCCACATGACCCAGTCTCACGAGGTGAGTTCAGCAGGGTCCTTACGGTCTGTGAACATTTGTGAAAGTTGTAAAAAAATGGCAAGGCTTTTTGAGGGCCCTGGAAAGTCTGTCAATTTCAGTCCTTTTCCTTAAAGTCTGTGAAAGTTTGTAAAAAATGACAACGTACTGGCAAACTTTTGTCTATTTCTTTTTTTTTTCTCCCTCAATTTGTGACTATTCCCATTGCAAACGATCATGCTGACGCTTGTTGCAAGTGATCTATATTTAGCTCTGATCATAAAGTGACTGCATGGTGAACATTCTGATTGGTTGTTTATGCTTCTACCGAAGTCCGCCATTCACTAAGCGTTCTTTTATTTTGGTATCTCTCACGCATTAGGCACGGAAGCTTCAAATAATTGCTGATACAGAGTGATCTGATTAAAGTGTGTAAAGCTTCAGGCTTCAGTTTGGGTTTGTGAAACGTTCCTGCTTTTCTGGATGGACCCAGTCCAGAGTAATCAGTCTGTAGATGAAAGATGGTGGCCTGGCTCTCCCTGTTCAGCTTGTTGATGTCATCTGCCCACGGGCTGCAGCCACCATTCTGCTTTTGCCAATCACTTTGTTGTTGTAGTGTCTCCATTCCCAGCTAGTCCAGAATGCACTGGAATCCACTGCAGCACTATTTTGTGGACAGGGCATCCAGTCTATCTTGAAGCTTCCTGGTGAGATCAGTGGATCAAGCTGCTGCCTTTCCCTAGCTAGTGCTCTGCTGCTGTGTTGAGCACCTGCAGATCTGTACGATAGTTGGAGCTGCTGCCTCTAGCTGGTAAGGAGAGGGAGGTAGTAGTGCAGTCTGCACAACAGATGTACACGCCACTTCCTTCATTCAACACGGCATCTTGTGTGGTATCACAGCTGCTGTGAGGGTAGCGCTTGTGCACAACCTCCAGCAAGATGGCTTTGTGCAGTGCCGCGACCTTTGGCAAAGAGTCCTGGAACATTATGTTGTCTTGAAGGCTCTTTCGAGATGTCCAGGTATCTGAAGGGAGCTGTTCACACATCTTTGGGCTTGGTTCCAGGACGTCGGTGTTAGCCCTTTGCAGGACCTTCAGTTGGCAGTTCAGATTGGGCATTTCTGACGGTTCTTGGTCTGCTCCTGTAGACTCCCATGCTGTTGGTGTTTAGTAAGTCTCTTCATCGTGTGTGCTGTTCTGCATTCCAGTGGCTCCAATGTCCTCCATTTCCTAAATTGGGGTGCTCCAGATGGCTCTAAGAATGTCACTGCATCATGAGAATGACCCATGTTCTGCATCTTGTCAAGCCTGGCTTTTTGGGTTTCAGGCAGTGTTTCATGTTGTCGATGTATCTTGGTACCCGCACAACTGGTCTGACCGAGCAGGTGTTTGCTTGTGCCAGGATGCTGTAATTTGCGCCAATGTGGTCCCCACCAGTTCTTCATCAGAGACTCTCTTTCTTTTTTGCAGCTCTAGCTTCCATGGTTTCAATGTGAGGCCTCCACGTGAATCCAGTAATTTATTTGTTGCCAGTAAAGTTGGCCTGTCTGTCTTTGGTCCTGGAAGATCTCCAGTTTTGAGGTGACCTCTTCCATCTGATTGAAAGAGATGGTCTAGCTCAGTTTGAGTGGCCTCTTTCAGTCCAGCTGCTGACTCTATAGTCAGCATCCTGGATTCTGGAGGATGCTATTTCTTTATGTTCTGGAGGATGCTATTTCTTTATGCCTCCACATGAATCCAGTAATTTATTTGTTGCCAGTAAAGTTGGCCTGTCTGTCTTTGGTACTGGAAGGTCTCCAGTTTTGAGGTGACCTCTTCCGTCTGATTGAAAGAGATGGTCTAGCTCAGTTTGAGTGGCCTCTTTCAGTCCAGCTGCTGACTCTATTGGCAGCATCCTGGATTCTGGACGATGCTATTTCTTTATGTTCTGCTGCGCTCCACACTGCAAAGTCATCTGCATGGAGGATGTTCAAGACGAACCTTGGTACTGTTGTACTGATGTCATTAATGTAGACCAAAAACAGCATCAGACACAACATCTCCCTGAGGTACACCTTCCTCGAGTTTGACAAGAGTGCTGAATGTGCAGACGATAGAAGCTTCAGCGGCAGCCCCTGTTAAGCATGCCTTAAATAAAAAGAATTACAATTAAATCGATGGGTCACATTGAAATTAATGAAATGATCACAAATGTTTATGCTCAATATACATATTTTGTTAAGAAAACTGGCAACAAAAATATTTAATCAGAGGAGCAATTGTTATGATCATTTTTCATTCCTTTGCGTACAGGTAAAATTAGGGGTAGGGCAGCAGATTCAGCCACTGTGGCCCCTAAATGCATCACAGCATCATAAAATCAGGTTGGGAGTAACTGTGGTACTCTATCCTAAACAATAAAACCTAAAAAAGACCTATCAGTTGTATACAAAATTTCTGAGGGCATCAGAAACAATGTACGTTTCCCAATTCAGCAATTTTAAATGGAAAAAAGCTATCATTCACCACGAACATACCGTAAAGGATGCCGACTTTCCTTATTTTCTTGCACTTTATGCTCACATTATTGAAACTCAATAGGTAAAGAGAGGTCAAAATAAAATGGGATAACTTAAGCAAATTTTTCTAATTAATTTTGTGTATTTTTACAACTTGGGGGTAGGGATACAAAATCAACCACTGTGGCACTCACAGTGATCACAGCATCACCTGGTCAAGTTTATAATAATTGTGACATCCTGTTTTAATGATGTAAACCTGCAAATGGACTGTCAGTGCTATAGAAAATGTCTGAAGGCATCTGACACATTATTTTTGTCTGTTTTTGTGATTTCGTGGAAATGGTCGTTTACTGGGTGCACAAATACCTTCACTGTGAGCCAGAGATTCAATATTTTTTCATTCTGTTTTTTGCAAAGGATGCAGAAGGTGTGCCTTGACATAATATTACCTGATTTGGGCTTCTGAAATGAATTCTGATTTATTTAGAGGAAAATGTTTCTCAACCTCATTTTAGCACCTGCGAAGAGCGTGAATGGGGGTACCCTTGCGCCATCGGCTATATCTCTGGTGTGTTCCTAAGGATTTTCGGGGAACATGGCTTAAACATCTCAGGACATACTAAGGAACACTTTGAAACCCATCTTATTGAGTACTGGGGGGGGGGGGGGGTGCACGGTAGACCTTCCTAGCTTATGGACTACTGGAGATTGTGCGGCAAGCCCTCAACCCAAGAGGCTTCTCGAGTGCAGCAGTGGCAGCTATCGCTTCAGCCCGTAGACCCTCGACCAGACGTGTTTATGAGGGAAAGTGGCGAGTATTCCAGTCCTGGTGCGCTGACCGACAACTTACCCCCACTGAGTTGACTACTCCACAGCTCGCTGACTTCTTCCTCTGGCTTTTTGGAGACCAAGGCCTAGCTCCCATCACGATCCTAGGATACCTATCTATGATTGCAGACACTTACCATCACCTAGGCCACCCAGACCCGGGCGAAAGCAAAGACCTTGCAGACCTGATGGCGCACTTCGGCCTGCAGCGTCCGGTTCCCCACTCACTGATTCCTCGATGGGACCTACCCTGGGTACTGACGTGGCTGAACTCGGACAGGTTAGAACCGCTTTCCCTGGCTCGGTTCTCGGATGTGACATGGAAGACATGTTTTCTGTTGGCCCTGGCCACTGCTGCTAGAGTAAGTGAGCTACATGCGCTGTCGGCAAGTCCTACCTGCCTCCAGTTCCGGACAGACAGTTCGGTACAGCTACTCACATACCCTGCCTTCCTCGCCAAGACCAGGTCTCCCTTGATTGCGCCCCAGGTGATCACCATTCGGCCGCTGAAAGATGCAAGCTTTACTCGGGAGACCAGGCAACAGGATCCTGTGCGTGCCCTACGCGTATATCTATGACGTACCAAGCCCGTCCGTCGAGGACGGTCACGCCTCTTTCTGCCTTTGGCACACAGCAGAGAAGACAGTCATATCAGCTCAAACGATTTCTTCTTGGCTTTGCTGGGTCATAAGGTCAGCCTACCAGGACCTTTCCCCAGAAGTTTCAAAGAGGCTCAAGATACGCGCACATGAGGTGAGAGCCATGGCCATGAGCGTCGCCTTCAATCACAACTGTGCTGTTCGAGACATCAAGGCAGCAGTGGGCTGGCGAGCAGAATCTACCTTCGCCCGCTTCTATCTCAGGGATCTGGCAGGCCAGCGAGGCAACCTTGCACTGGTGGGGGACATCGCCGCAGCGCAACACTCCCTCCCGGCGCCAGAGGCGCCGTAGGTACGCACTTGGCTGAAATTGTCAGGAGTTTTGCGACTGGTTGGATGGCTGTCTTAGCCCCATAGAATGTCACTAGGGGCGGCACCCTCCTCCTTTTCGCTATTCTTCCAGACAGTAATGTCATCGGTAATGTTTTTGAGGAAACAAATTAATTTTTCTCTAAAATATATTTTTTCGAAAAATACTTACCGATGACATTACTCGAAGGACCCTCCCTCCTGCCCCGCTTGCCGCTGGCAAGCTAAGTATCACAACTGAATGCTCACGCCACGTGGCGGGACCTTATGGGCAGGGGCGGGAGACAACTCTCGGCCCTAGGCAGGGTTCCCCGAGTGCCTCCCGGGTTGGTTGTGTATCAACACAACAGGTTCTTAGGCTGAAATTGAGTAAATAGTAGACACTTCCAGACAGTAATGTCATCGGTAAGTATTTTTCGAAAAAATATATTTTAGAGAAAAATTAATATTTTGCAAAAAATACCGGTAAGTAATCTTAACAAATTCAGCCCGGCGCACGTATTTTCCAAATTTTGGAGGCGTCATCTAACGACTATGCACCTGTTGCAGGAGATGGATGGACCATGATAATTCAAGGGCAGTTCCAGATTAGCTTGGCACTGATAGGCACCAAGCTAATCTGGCACTGCCCTTGAATTATCATGGTCGACCCATCTCCTACTGTAGTGTGTCAGGGCTGAATGAGTTAAAAAAACAAGATAAGTCTTGAAAGGAAAAAAACATGTCACCTATCATTACAGACCATCATATAGGTGGCCACAGTCACAGCTACAGCCACCTAAATGGTCTGTAATGACAGGTCATCTCTTGTAAAAGGTGATCTCTCGTAAAGGCGGTCACTCAAAACTGGTTCTGCTGTACTCATACGCAAAACATCTTATAACTGAGTTAAAATATCATTTGTCGCTGCATGACCCACTGTAGTTTGTCAAGTTAAAACATTTGTCCTAAAGGCAAAATTGTCAAATTTGCTTGTTATCTTTAGAAAAATGCATTCTAGTTGAGGAGATAGATTGACCGTGAAAGTTAAAGGGTGGTGCCACCTTTGAACTATCGTGGATGTTGTAGTCAGTTAATTAAGCCTCAATGGGATCAATTATTTGTAAAGTTTACTGCCATGGTCCATCTGTCAAATGTTGTATTGTGTTATGGTCGAATGGTTAGTTCTCTTGTAAATTGTATTGTTTTCTCAAAATACATTTCCGATGACATTACTACGAGGAAGATATGCCTAGCTTACCTAATTTCAGCCTAAGAACCTGTTGTGTTCCTACACAACCAGGGAGGCAACTCAAGGGGGCCGTAACCAGGCACCCTGAGTAGCTTCTCGTCCCTGCCCATCCGGTCACGTGCCACGTGGTGTCACACCAGTCAATTTGCTTAGCTTACCGTGAATGGTTGTGTTCTAGCCTACAGGACCTTTGGCTGCGTACAGTGTGACCGGTTCTTGGCCGGTCAGTTTTGAATTACGTGTGTTCCCTTGGATTACGTGTGTTCATTTGGATTACTTGTGGTTCCCATCGTACCTTGGAGTTACGTGGTTGCGGGTGTGGTTCCTTGGTTTTACGGTGTGCCTTCTGGAACTTTAACGTCCCGGCTGGCGCGTTCTGAGGGCCGTGTGGCAGGTTCCCCCCGCCCCCCCCCTTCCCGTCCGCGCAGCCATGGCAAGGTAAGGCCTCGGTTCATGCCCTCAACCAGCCGGTGGCTTCGACCGGAGGTGCTTTCGTGTTGCTCGTATGACAACTCGCGTCGAACGCTAGAACTCGTTTCGCGGGGCCTCGTTGAGCCCACGCCCGGCTGCCTTTCATGTCTGATATGTGTTGCAGCTGCCAAGTTCGCACCTGCCTGCAGTGCAGTGACTTTCAAAGACCGAGCGATGCCCACGCGGTCTGCCTCCCCTGTTATGGCTGCGCCTCCGACCACTCTTGCGATGTCTGCACCGCCTGGCCGGAGGAACTTTGGTCACAGCTCTGGAGTTTCTACCGGCGCGAGCGCCCAACGCCGGCACATGACCGCCCGTCTGCCATGGCGCCCCCCTCCTTGCTAGGAGAAGAGACCAGACGCGCCCGCTCTGACCTTGGGGAGAGGACGACACGTCGGCCCATGATTACACCTCAGGTCCCAGGGCTGCGTCTACCACTGTGCCCCCTCAGACCTGGCCCGCCCGCTCCTTGGAGGAGTCCGGCCGGCAGCGCACTAGCCTCACCGAAGTCCGCCCGCTTTTACCCCGTATTGCGCCAACCGATACGCTGGGCCTGACGTATCACACAAAGACGGGCCCGCTCACTCCTACGGGGAGTCTAGCCAGCAGAGCACCCGCCTCATCGAGGCCAGCCTGCAGCGACCTTTGTCGCCTTGTCCTATGACCGCTGGCAGATCTGACAAGCCGCACAACACCAAGAGCCCTGTGCGCCCCCGCTCTTCAGACGTCACTCCCAGGAAGGACTGTGATGCGCAGCGTGACGGCAGACGCAGTGACTTCACGTGCCTCGAGGCCGCGCCCACCCACCTGCCCGTCCCGGCATGCCTCTCCTCGCCGGCCCCGGCGTCCATCGCCTTCCACCTCCGGGCACCTCGGGAGGAGCTCGACCGATCGGACCCGTCAACCGCGCTCACGTCATTGCAGTCACTCCCCCCAGGACAGGCAGCCAGCACGCACCAGCACCGTCTCACCCCGTCACACCCCCCCCCCCCCACCCCCGGTGCGCCTCGCCCCCTGCCACGCCCCACCTTCAGCGAAGGAGCTCTCAGGTGAGTCATCCCCGTCCTTCCCCCAGCCCCGGACGTCGTGATGATGCTAGCGAGGCCCCCGACTCCCACGCCTCCTCTCGCTCGGCCAGGAGGCCCCTCCCCCTCGCCCAGCGGTCCTCCCGGAGCAGCTCCCGGCCCCCCCCCATGCCGGTCGCTCGCCCCCCTGACGACGATGAGGTCCTGAGCCTGCTGCCAGATTACTCTTGTCTCGGCCCTCCTCGGCGCGGACAGCCGTTCTCCCTCGCCCCGCTCGCATTCTCCAGACAGCCCCGCGTCTCCCGCGGCCTCCTCAGCTCCGCGGGCGGAGACTCCGATCCCTGGATGAATTGGCTTGTCTGATTGTGGCCTGTCTTCCCTCGGAGGCCTGCCCGCCATTACCTCCCTCCCCCCCTCCCCCTCCCCCTTCCCCCCTCCCCCCCCTCCCCCCCCCCCCTTCCCATCAAGAGGAAAGCCTCCGCCTTCGTTGACACCGTCAGTCAGGTAAAGAGGTTCAAGTCGCTCCCCCAGCCCCCCGGCTTACGGGACCTCGCGGACGCCTTCTCAGCGCAGCTCCAGCAGGGTACTTCCCGCGAGTTCGACTTCTTCTCCGACTGTAGGTGGCCTGCCGGCCTCAACATCGCCTTCCGCCGGGACTGGTACGCAGGGCATTCCCAGGCTTTCTCCTGTCCCCTACCAACTGTGGATCCACCGGCGCTAGTACAGGCAGGTGGCTCCGGACAGCTGAAGCGTAGCGTTCCCCGCGGCTTGGACAAGACTGCGTCCCTTGTCCGCAACACCTTGGCATGCTCGGGTTTCCTGGAGATCCTTACACAAGCTTTTATCCGTCGCGTTGAGGACGCCTGGCCGTCCATCTCACCTCTCTTTGCAACCTCCTCGCCCTGGCAGTGGCGGCTAACCGGGCAGCGTATCACTCCTCTGTCAACGCCATGGCCGCTGCCTCCAACTGTGACCTGATGCGTCGAAATGCCGTGCTCCAAGCCTGCCGTGGCCTGCCCCCCGAGGTGAAGACGTAGCTCCGTCGCGTCCCCCTTGGCGGCTCCTTCCTCTTCGGCCCCTCCTGGCAGGCGGTGAAGAACGCAAACAAGGACCTCTGGCCCAGCAGCCCGACTTTCCAGCAGCCCTCAAGGCCGTGGGTCGCGCCCTGCGGATCGCGAGACCCTCCGCTTCCCCCCCCCCCAGCTCGCGCCCGGGCCCCCCTACGGACCCCTGCCTTCGGCCGCTCCTGCCTTGTCTGGACCCTGGCCCCCACCTGGCCCAGGCCCGCCCGCCGCCCCGGGCGCGAGAGGCCCCCTGATTCCCCCCCCCTCCCCCCCCCCCCCCCCCCCCCCGCTCCAGTGTGGCGTTCACTGCTGCTGGACGACCCCTGGGTCCTCACCACCATCTCCGAGGGCCTCCTGATCACCTTTCACTGCCCGCCGCCGCTGCAGCGCTCTCCCCTGTGAACTGGGATCCCGCCCGATCAGATCAAAGTCGACGCCCTTCGAGGTGAGGTTGCCGCTCTACTGCAGAAGGCCGCCACGGAGGTGGTCACGCGGCATGACTCCCCATGGTCTGCAAGCCCGGCGGCAAGTGGCGCTCCGTCATCGACCTCTCAGCGCTGAACAGGTACATCGCAGCCCCAATGTTCTGCATGGAGACAGCCAGGGCCCTCAGGGCGGCCGTGCAGCCCATGGACTTCGCCGTCAGTCTGGACCTGTCAGACACATATCTACACGTCCCCATGCACCCTGCCTCTCGGCGTTACCTGCGCATCGCCTTCGACGGCGTGGTCTACCAGTTTCGGGCCCTGCCATTTGGTCTCAACCTCAACCCGTGGGTGTTCATGCGCATCATGGACGCCATCATCACCAAGGCCAGACAGTCGTCCTCCAGTCCGACCTCAAACTATTTAGACGATCTCCGCCTGCGGAACCAGTCGGAGGCCACCCTAGAGACGGACAGAGATGCGCTGCTCATGTTATTGACTCGGCTCGGCTTCCTGGTCAACGCGGGCAAGTCGGACCTCACGCCCTCCCGCCGGTTTGTGCACCTAGGCATAGAGTTTTTGACCGACCTTAACTGGGTGAGACTGCCAGAGCCCCGGATCCAGAAGCTGGCCTCCCTGGCCCGGCAGGTGGCCCAAGCAGATGCAGTCCCCGCCAGCTCCTCGGCCTGATGAGTGCCACGGCGGATCTCCTTCCACTCGGCCGGCTGTACTCCCGTCCACTCCAGTTGCATCTGTTTCTCCACTGGCGGCCGTCCTCCGGCGATCTCGCTACCCCGGTGCCAGTTATCCCGATGCTCCGACCTCATCTGCTCCGCTGGGCAGAACCCGTGTGGCTTGCGTCGGGAGTACCCCTCGCCTCACCCCCCCCCCCCCCCCCCAGCTGTTGCCCTGCGTGGATGCAAGTCTCGCCGGGTGGGGCGCACACCTGCTACCAATGTTCCACACGGCGTCCGGCCGCTGGCCTCCGGGCCTCGGGGACAGGCACATCAACTAGTTGGAGCTGAACGCGGTTTGGCGAGCGGGTGCTTACGTGGCTGAATTCGGACCGATTTGAACCGCTCCCCTGGCCCGGTTCGCGGACGTGACTCGGAAGACCTGCTTCCTGTTGGCCCTCGCCACGGCTGCCCGAGTAAGCGAGCTGCACGCGCTCTCCGCATGCCCTGCCTGCCTGCAGTTCAGGACGGATGGCTCCGTGCAACTCCTCACCGACCCTTCCTTCCTCGCCAAAACTCGGTCTCCCTTGACCACGCCCCGGGTGATCACCATTCAGCCGCTGAAAGGGTTGAACTTTCCCCGGGAGACCAGGCTGCAAGATCCAGTGCGCGCCCTGCGCATCTACCTACACCGATCCCAGCCCGTCCGGAGGGGACGGTCCCGCCTCTTTCTGCCATTGTCCCCAGGCAGAACTGATATATCGGCCCAGACGATATCTTCCTGGCTACGCTGGGTCACCCGGTCCGCCTACCAGGACCTCTCCAGGGAGGGAGCTAAGAGGCTAAGGAGCCGCACACACGAGGTTAGAGCCATGGCCACGAGCGCCGCTTTGACCGCAGCTGTGCTGTCAGAGACATCGTTGCAGCTGTGGGCTGGCGGGCAGAATCAACCTCCACCCGGTTCTATCTCAAGGTTCTGGCGGGCCAGCAGGACAACATGGCCCTGGTGGGGGGCATCGCCGCGGCGCAACACTCCCTCCCGGCGCCGTAGGTAAAGCTTAGCTGAAATTGTTGGGAGTTTGCTCTGGGGAGGGCAGGTCTGGCTAAGCCCTTACACAGGGGGTAATATTGTGGGCGGCACCCTCCTCCTCTTCGCTATTCTTCCTAGTAGTAATGTCATCAGGAATGTATTTTGAGAAAACAAATAAATTTTTTATAAAATGTATTTTTTCGAAAAAATACTTACCGATGACATTGCTCGGAGGATCCTCCCACCTCCCCGCTTGCCGCCAGTAAGCTAAGCATTTCCAACTGGCGTGACACCACGTGGCACGTGACCAGATGGGCAGGGACGGGAGGTTATTCAGGGTCCCTGGTTATGGCCCCCTTGAGTTGCCTTCCTGGTTGTGTCGGAACACAACAGGTTCTTAGGCTGAAATTAGGTAAGGTAGGCATATCTTCCTAGTAGTAATGTCACCGGTAAGTATTTTTGGAAAAAAATACATTTTAGAGAAAAACTCATTTTTCTGTACAGTTGATTTAAATTGTGCAATTTGATATTTTACTCCATGCTTTTTTTGGATTTTAACCCATTTTGCCCTGATGCTCTGCAGCAGGTTTTGGATTGACCATGAGAATTCAAGGGTAGTGCCAGATTAGCATGGCGCCTGATGGTGCCATGCTAATCTGGCACTACCCTAGAACTATCATGGTTGACCCATCTCCTGCAACCAGTATATACATGTAGTTTTTGGGTGACATCTCAATAGGGTTAACTCATTCGATAAGGGCCGCCTCCGGATACGTGGCATAAGCTGCGTGTCCATAGGCACCACGTGTGATGTCTTTAATGAGTTAAATGGGTTAAGCTTCATGTTCTGCTTTTTTGCTGAATTCCTTGATTTTGAGCTAATTTGTGACTACAGTCAAACCTGCACAGAACAGTTACTGAAAGAGAAATTATAGATGTGGTCACAAAACACAGGTGACCATTTTATGAAGGGGAGATATACTTCTTGGGTGGATGCTACAGGCAGATGGTCACTATATAAAGATGGCTAATAGAAGAGGTTTTGTATATGAGTTGACAGAGCTAGTTATGCTTTTTTCATGTCCTGCAGATTGGTGAATACTCTGGCGATGGAAACATGACCCTTCATGGAGACCTGCCTGGCTATGACGGCAGCTGTGAGCGTAAGGAAGCATGTGCCGAGTGCCCGACCATCCGTAACCGTGGTGCGCGATATGCTGTGGGTGGTGACCCTAACGGAAAGACAACGCTGATCGGCATTTTTGATGTGCATAATCAGGGCACCGAGTCATACCAATGTGGAACCATCAACATGGATGGCTTCCAGAAGTTCCTCACATTCTTCTACACTTTCACGAGGGTGAGGCAGACTGACATTGTTTGTGCTAGTATATTACTTACCCAGTGAGCAAAATGTCCTCAGGTATTGTCCGCCTTATGTGGCCTTTGCAAGCTAAACATAGTCTACAGCTGATACACAGCTTTTATTAACGTCTTCACTGCCAGTGGTCAGAGAAAGTTTCCTGAAATTTGCTGTTAATTTAACGCCAATAAGCCACAGCCATCCAAGGAACATGCATACCATGTAGGTTCAGCAAGAGGCATAGATCCTCATAGATCCTGTTGCTGTTGAGTTGAATTCACTTGTTTTTGACAGTGAAGGGGTTATTGTTCAGGGTGTTTTCTTACCCTTTACCTGTTGCTTACCTGGCAGGTGATCAGTATACCTGGCCTGCGCCTCATCGCCCTGGACACCTGCTCCAACAGCATGAGGGTGGGTCAGGACCTCTACGGCCTTTTGTCTCCTGATGGCAGACTGTGCAACGCTGAGTTTGGCCTGACCGACCTAGGCCTCAACAACGTGGGGGGCATTGTAGTGGTTGGGGAAGACAACACCATAGCTGCTTCACGCATTCTCGAGCAGCTTCAAGTCAGCTACATAAGCCCTGATGTCAAGACGATTTTGCTTGATGATCGCCCATACCTTGCTCGAACCATCACACCAGATTCTGGACTCTTCAAGATCTTGGCCGGTTTCCTGAAGAAGAAAGGGTAAACATAGTCATCTAGTGCACCCATGTTCATGATGCCAACGTTAGCCTGTGCTCAGCTGACCACGGCTTGACTGCAGCTAACGTCAGCTCGATGGCCTTTTCTTTTCTGTACTTGGTACTTGTTTCCGCGGTTGGTTGATTGGTACATGTATGTTTTGTTTGTCAAGTCAGTTTAATTTCTTAGTCTGTCTGATAGTACACTAAACTTTGGATGCAACAAAGGGCCAGGGAGCCCAACATTTTTGTTGTTTTATCTGAGGTTTGTTAAGGATGAAGTAATTGACCTAGAAAAAGTGTTAGGACCTTTGACAAAAATATATATTTAACCTAGTTAAAGCTATGTATGCTGTAAATGTAACATTACAACTTTTTCACAGGTGGACCTACGTGAACGCCATTTACGTCAATAGTGGTTTGGGTAGCCAGCAGTATTTGGCCTTCCAGCAGGTGTCAACCAACAGCAGTGTCTGTCTGGAAAACGCTGGCCTCGCTCTACCTGAAAATCCAACTGATGCGGACATCAACTCAGCTCTTTCACGACTTCAGTCTGATCAGGGTGCTAATGTCGTCGTCATATTTGCGGATTCAGCTCTGACCGTGCGAATTCTGAGACTGGCGCAAGCACTTGGCATCACAAGTAAATACTTCTGGGTGTTTGGTATGGAGTTTGAGACCGGTCTTCCTGATATGCAAGGTGAGTAGTTTATATGAAACCTTTAATAGATCTGTCTTTATCAAGGTAAGTCCGTATGGCCTTATCATGGATTCAGGCCTGTAGTGTATAAAACAACCATTCAGTGGACTGTGAATAAATTCTGGTACCTTTACATCAGATAGCCTTAACCCATTTAGCCCCAGGACCCTGCAGCAGGAGATGGAGTGATCATGATGATTCAAGGGTAGTGCTAAATGAGCTTGGCGCCCGATGGCGCCAAGCTCATCTGGCACTATCCTTGAATTATCATGATCAAGTCATCTCCTACAGCTGATACATAGTCGTTAGACAACGCCGCTGCAAGTTTGGAAATGTGGCCATGGGGTTAAGAGGGTTAATATTGGCACCTGTTTTAAAGAAAGAGGTCTTAAAGACACATGTTTTGAAGTGTTGAAGGGCAACAAGAATTACGTGTTATTAAAGGCCATTGTGTAGGTAGCGTCAGCCACGTAAACGGTGGTCTGTAGCTCTTTGCCTACAGATGTCGATTTCAGCTGCCGCAGATTACTGCCACTGGAGCACTATCGACAGTGAGATCCGCCCATGGAAGGCTTATTTGCAGTGTGTGTGCCTGGCTATTTTTAGTGCTGAATGTGCCATTACAAGCTATTTCTTGGCAAGCACACCGGATCCAGGAATGACCTCTTAACTGAAATTACTTATTTGGCAGAGTGCATAATACAGAAAACTTACTTAGGAGGCAAAGAGTTAATGGCAGGTGATCTTTCATAAGAGTGATCGCTCAAAAGATGTTTTTCCATGGTGGTATTTGTACCTTTCTAAGCTTTGAATCCTAACCCATTTAGCCCCGAGTCCCTACAGCAGGAGACTGACTGACCATGATAATTCCATGGTATTGCCAGATTAGCTTGGCGCCTTCAGGCGCCAAGCTAATCTGGCACTACCCTGGAATTATCATGGTCAATCCATCCACTGCAACTGATATATAACCGTTGGGCAACACCTCCAAAATTTGAGAAATGGGACCTTGGGGCTAAAAAGGCTAAGGTTGAAATTCCCAGTCTAGGCACTATCATCTGAAGATGAACTGCATTACTTTGCAAACCAAGGAGCCCCAGAAGTCAAATAAACATGGATATAAATGGTGTCTACAAGAGACATAAATCCTCCTCAGAGTCCTTGCAGAGAGGCAGGGGCTCATGAGGATCTATGTCCCATGCAGTTGGATCATGTTCATTTTTCTCAGCAGTCTTGGGGTTAAGGGAGACATGTAGTATACCAGTGTACCACTAAAATGACTGATTATTAATTACACTGTTTCTTTCTGCAGGTATCACTCTGCAAGGTCTTATGCTGAGTCGCATGACTCGCACTGTGGACTCTTTCAACGAGTTTGTCAAGAACATTCGGTACGTTCCAGCAAATGAAAACGAAAACCGCAACAGGGAAAAGATTCCGCGTGTGTGGTGGGAGGACTTCTATCAGACGGCTCACAGATGCCGCCTCTCAGACGCTCGTTACCCACTGGATTTCCCCAGCGAGTGTACCCGGGATCCTTTATCTCCAAACATGGTCATGTCCGCCAAGTAAGTCTAGCCTGTTAACATAATTTACCTGCATTTACCATGTGATACAGACCTCTGTGTGTGTGTGTGTGTGTGTGTGTGTGTGTGTGTGTGCGTGCGTGCATGCGTGCGTGCGTGGGTGCGTGCATGCGTGTGTGGGTGTGCGTTTAGTTTTATGTATAGTTTGTTTTTAGTTATCAGTTACGTTGCTGATACCCTGATGCATGATACCCTCCATGACTTATGCTATAACTTACAACTTTACACATGCAACAATTTTAGTTTAGTCTTAGCCTATTGTTTATTATGTATACTAGTGAGTTTAGGTTGTTTGTGTGTATGTATGCGGAAGGGTATGCTTCCAGGAGTGATCTCTCTCAGCTGATTATCCCTAGATTTCTCCACTTGTGTGCACATTTTAACCCTTTGGCTGTTTTTAGTGCTTTTTATTGATGTGATTCTTGCAGGAATAACCTCAACAAAAAGCACTACCAACAGCCAAAGGGTTAAACACATTGCTGGCAACCATTCATCTAGTGAACATAACTGTATTGATGTTTGTTTCCTCAAAAACATTACCGATGACATTACTTTATGGAAGTGTCTACTACTTACTCAGTTTCAACCTAAGAACCTGTTGTGTTCCTACACAAACCAGGGAGGCACTCGGGGAACCCTAACCAGGGCCATGAGTAGCTTCCCGCCCCTGCCCATCCGGTCACATGCCACATGGTGTGACAACCAGTCGTTCTACTTAGCTCACGGTGTACAGACGTGTGCTAGCCTACGGGACCTTGGCTGTGTACGGTGCGACCGGTTCTTAAAGGGCCGGTCGCCTTTGGATTACTGTGTTCCTTTGGACTTTGTGCTCTCTTGGATTACTGGGGTGCTTTCGTTTGTTGGGATCTTCTTCTTCTCGAACGCCGTATTTGTTGGGATTACCGGTGCTTCCCTCCTCTGTGGATTTACCTTGTTGCGTGTGGGTTCTAACTTCGCTGGCCTTGGTGGGACTTCTTCCCGCCAGCGCGCTCTGAGGGTGGTATCGAGGTCCCCCCCCCCCCCCCACCCCCCCCTTCCCCGCAACTACGGAGAGGTATGGTATCGGTCCCAGCCCTCGGCCGGCCCTCGGGCCTGGCGCTGGCTTCGACCAGAGTCACTTTGTTTCGCTTGTACATTTTTGCGTCTAACTCTCGACTTCTTTGGCGGGGTCTGGCGGTGCCCACGCCCGGTCGTCTGTCATGTCTGTATGTTGCAGTTGCCAAGTGCTCGCCCGCTCGCAGTGCGGCGACTTCCAATGGCCAAGCGATAACCAGAGGTCTGCCTTCCCTGTGCTGGCTGCACCTCCGACCACGCCTGCGATGTTTGCCGCCGGGCCTGAACAATGGTCGTCGCAGCTTTGGAGCTTTTACCGGCGTGAGCGCCCGACACCGGCAAGTGACTGAACGTCCATTTGGCGCCCCCCTCCGTGCCCGGAGTAGTGACCAGACGCGCCTGCTCCAACCTTTGGAACGGACGACACGCCGGACACATGACCACAGCTCACACCGCAGGACTGCGTCTTACATGGCACCCGCCCGGACAAAGCCCGCTACTCTTACAGGGATTTATATAGCCGGCAGAGCGCCCGCCTCACTGAGGCCGGCCTGCAGAGACGCGCTTTGCGCCGTCCGTTGTCCACTGACAGTCCTGATGTCTCTCACATGGAGAAGCCCGCTGACTCTTACAGGGAGTCAAATAGCCGGCAGAGCACCCGCCTCACTGAGGCCGACTTGCAGAGACCCCTGTCCCCTCGTCCGAAGACTACTGGCAGACCTGAGACCTCGCACTACGCCAGAGGCTCCAGACACTCTCGCTCTTCCGGCGACGGCCATAGGACGGACCGTGATGCGCTACGCGACAGCAGACGCAGCCTCGCTGCATCCTCGTTGCGCTCGACCTCGTTTTCGCGTCCAACCCCACGTTCGTCCCGGTACGCCTTGCCTCACCGGCCACAACACCCGTCGCCTTCACCCCATAGGCACCCTAAGAGGAGCTCACCCGAACGAGATCGTCGGCCGCGCTCCCGTCATCGCAGTCGCTTCCCCCGTGACAATCACCCAGCTCGCGCCAGCCACCCTTCGCCCTGGCGCGTCTCGCCACTGTCGCCGCCCCGTCTTCGGCAGAGGGGCCTACAGGGGATTCGACACTTGCCTGCTTCTCACTCCAGACGACGGGATGTTGCTAGCGAGACCTCCGACCCCCCCGATGGACTTCTTCTCCCCCCCCCCCCCCCCCCCCCCCCCCCCCCCGATGACGAGTCTACCGGTGCGAGCGACCGACATCAACGCGGGACCCCGCCCGTCTGCCTTGGCGCCCCCTCCTCGCTGCAAGAAGGACCGACCGTGCCCCCTCTGTTTTGGGGGAACGTGATTCACGCGACTTCCGGCGTGCCAGTACTGCTACCGCTACGGTGACTGCACCCAATGTGCCCCATGACTCAATAAGCCGGCAGCGTGCCCCCCTCTGAGGCCCGGCCGCAGAGACCTACAAGTAAGTCCGCTGACTCCTATGGCGAGTCACCAAGCCGGCAGCGTGCCCCCCTCCATGAGGCCCGGCCACAGCGACCTTCGTCGCCTATTCAGAGACCTTGTGGCAGACCCAACATACCGCGTGATGCCAGGAGCTACAGACGCCCCCGCTCGCTCTCGCAGCACGTTCCTGCATTGCCTCGGACCCCTTTGGTGCTGCGCGCGGAGACTCTACTTGCCCAAGATGAAGCAGCTTGTCTGATGGCAGCCGCTGTTCCAGCGGAGGCCTGCCACCCGTTCCCCCCGCTCAAGAGGTAGGTATCCGCTTCGTTGACGCAAGCCGTCAGGTGAAGAGGTTCAAGTCGCTTCCCCAGCCCCCCGGCTTAGGGGTCTGAGGATGCCTTCTCCGCCAGCTCCGACAGGCCGTTTCCCGGGAGTACGACTTCTCTGACCGTAGGTGGCCGGCTGGACTCGACATCGCCTTCCGCCAGGCCTGCTTGCAGGTCTTTCCCAGGAAGAAGAGAGCGCCCTCTTCGGAGACCTCCTTCGCCCTCGCCGTAGCAGCCATTCGGGCAGCGGATCACTCCTCGGTCAACGCCTTGGCTGCCGCCTCCTACTGTGACCTAATGCGTTGGGATGCCGTGCTGCAAGCCTACCGCGGAATGCCCCCCGATCCGAGGACTCAGCTCCTTTGCACTCCCCTTGGTGGACCCATCCTCTTTGGCGCTTCTGGGCAGATGGTGAAGGACGCAAACTTGGACCGCTGGCCTAGCAGCATGGAGAGGATTAAGAAGAGAAGCGGGAGGCTCACACTCTGCAGCGGGGTGTGGCATTCGCTGCTTCCGGAAAACCCCTGGATCCTCTCCTCCATCACCAAGGGCCTCCTGATCACCTTCCATTCGCCACCACCGCTGAGACGCTCACCACGATGGACCGGGATTCTGACCAATGAGCACAAGGCCATCGCCCAGCGCAGAGAGATCGCCTCGCTTCTGCAGCAGGCCGCCACAGAGGTAGGATCGCGGCCCCGACTTTTTGCATGGAGACCGCCAGGGCCCTCAGGGCTGCCGTGCAGCCCATGGACTTGGCTGTCAGTCTGGACCTGTCCAATGCGTATCTCCACGTCCCATGCACCCCGCCTCCTGGAGGTATCTCCGCTTCGCCTTCGACAGCGTGATCTACCTTTTCGGGCCCTTACATCGGTCTCAACCTCAGCCCTTGGGTTTTCACCCGCATCATGGACGCCGTCGTTGCCAAGGCCAGACAGTCGTCCCAGTCCGGCCTCGAACTACCTAGACGACCTCCTCCTGAGGAACCAGTCAGAGGTCGCCTTTGTGATGGACAGAGATGCGTAGCTCAGGTTATTGTCGCGGTCGGGATTCCTAGTCAACACAGGCAAGTCGGACCTCACTCCTTTGCACCGGTTTATACACCTCGGCATGGAATTCGCAACCGACCTCAACAGGGTGAGACTACCGGAGCCTCGGATCCAGAAGCTAGCCGGCCAGGTGGCCCAGGAGGATGCAGTTCCCGCCAGAGTTTGGCTTCAGCGTCTCAGCTTGATGAATGCAGTGGCGGTTCTACTCCCCCTCGGTCATCTTTACGCCCGGCCGGTCCAGCTGCACCTCCTTACCCTTTGGCGTCCGTCCTCCGGCGACATAGCTGCCCCGGTGCCGGTGACTCAGATTCTTCGTCCCCATTTGCGGCGCTGGACGGACATTTTGTGGCTCGCTTCGGGACTTCCACTCGCCTCTCCGCCTCCTCAGCTCTCACTATGCGTGGATTTAAGTCTCTCCAGGTGGGGTGCTCACCTGCTACCGAGGTTCCTCACGATATCCGGCCCCTGGCCTCCGGACCTAGCGGACAACCACATCACTGGTTAAAACTGCCGGCGGTTTGGCAAGCCCTCATCGCGTGGGAAGCACACCTCCGTCACTAGGAGCTACTCGTCCTTCGGACAATGCCACAGTGGTTTCCTACATTCAGAAACAGGGCGGAACGCGCTCCCCCGACCTTGGCATTCTCCTCTACCGACTAATGCGCTGGTGCGAGGACCGCGGTATCTCCCTCCGAGCTCGACACATTCCAGGACACCTAAACGTTTTAGCCGACTCCCTCTCACACTGCGGCCAGTTACTCCACACGGAATGGACGCTACCCCCAGACATCTTTCAGATGATCTGCGCTCACTGGGAGACACCCATGATCGACCTTTTGCCACGAGGTGGAATCACCGGCTTCCCCTCTTCATCTCCCCGATTCCGGACCCACTAGCCGGGCAGTCATGGTACGGACTCATCGCGTACGCGTACGCCCTGACGGTTCTCGTCAAAGTCCTGCTCAAGCTCAGAGGAGGCAAGGGGGGTGATGTTACTGGTAGCCCCGTTCCTCTTGAACAGATCTGGGACTGCCGACCTGCTCAGTCTCGCCACGCCCCCCCCCCCCCTCCTCCCCCTTCTGCTCCCACCCCGAGCACGATGCTCAAGCAACCCCGCCAGCCGCTGTTCCACCCGTGCCCGGAGTGGCTTCGCCTTCATGCCTGGAGATTGTGTGGCAAGCCCTCGCCGCAAGAGGCTTCTCGAGTGCAGCAGTGGAAGCTATCGCTACAGCCCGCAGACCCTCGATCTAATGCGTATACGAGGGAAAGTGGCGAGTACTACGGTCCTGGTGCGCTGACCAGCAAATCTCCCCCACCGAACTGACTACTCCCAAGCCCACTGACTCGTACGGGGAGTCATATAGCCGGCAGAGCGCCCGCCTCACTGCGGCTGGCCTGCAGAGACATGCTTCGCGCCGTCCATTGTCCACTGACAGTCCGGATGTCTCTCGCATGGAGAAGCCCACTGACTCTTACAGGGAGTCAAATAGCCAGCAGAGCGCCTGCCTCACTGATCACTTCTAAATCTATACCACGCATACATGATGTTCAGGCTACTCTATGCAACCCCCCTCCTCACCATCCTCAACAAAAATCTAACCAAAAAACTCCTGACACTCGAGGTCGGGGCCCTGAGGGTGGTCTTGGGAGTCCCAAGACACACACCCAACTTCCTTGTACTGGCGGAGTGCGGCCAGAGACCCATCAACATCATAATAGCAGAAAGAGCAGCTAACCTCCTCTACAAAACAATAGGAATGCCGGATGACCACCCAGCCAAACAAACCCTAAACACCAACCACACACCCAAATGGGAACCCACCCAACAACCCCAAATAAAAACAGTGGTGCAGAAGCTAGAAGAATCCATAAATCTTTAGCTACCAAATAAAGTACCTAACCCACCAGTAAGCATACCACCATGGAAACTACCCCAAATAGAAGTAGACCTGGACCTAACCAAGCTCCAAAAAGAAATAGACGTGCCCAAAATGAGACTAGAGTTCGACGTAAAAAGAAAAACCACGTATAATAACTACATCATCTACACAGATGGATCCCACGACCCACGCACACACGCAACTGGACTAGGCATCCACGTTCCCCACAAATCGGACAGAGCCATCAAACTACCGGACCACACGGCGGTCTTCACAGCCGAACTTACGGCAGTCCTATTAGCCATCAATGTAATAAAAGCAGACCTGAAGGCAGCCAAACAAATTCTCATAGCCTCTGATTCCCTATCAGCGATCCAGGCGATCCAAAACCTGGACTCCTCCGAGAAGACCTAACATATCTTATTAGACTCAGAGTAGCGGAACTCACAGAATTAGACTCAACTCTCCACCCCCACCCCCTCCCCCCCCCCCCCCACCCCCACGACTCGACCCCCCTAGGGCGCGGGCGGCCATGATACTAAATTTTTAAAACAAACTAGCAATGCGCAGGCATCAGCGACAGCCAGCCAGAGGTAACGCCCCAACCCCATGCCCCCCCCCCCCAACCTCATGGCCCCCCCCCCTCCCCCGGACAAAATCAGCGCCAGCTGGAAGTCCTTGTCCCTTCAATAACAGCATCTAGCCTCACTGAGGCCGGCCTGCGGAGACCTGGGTCCCCTCGTCCGAAGACTACTGGCAGACCTGAGCCCTCGCCGACCTTATGATACTCCCTGGCCCGGTTCGCGGATGTGACACGGAAGACCTGCTTCCTGTTGGCCCTCGCCACAGCGGCCCGAGTAAGCGAGCTACATGCGCTTTCAGCACGTCCTGCCTGCCTGCAGTTCTGGACGGATGGTTCTGTGAAGCTACTCACTGACCCTTCCTTCCTCGCCAAGACTAGGTCTCCCTTGACCGCGCCCCAGGTGATAACCATACGGCTGCTGAAAGATGTGAACTTTCCCCAGGAGACCAGGCAGCAAGATCCAGTGCGCGCCCAATGCGTATACCTACGCCGATCCAAGCCTGTCCGAGGGGACGGTCACACCTCTTTCTGCCATTGGCCCCAGGCAGAACTGACATAACAGCCACTGCCAGACGATATCTTCCTGGCTATGCTGGATCATACGGTCCGCCTTCAGGACCTTTCCCACAGGGAGCGAAGAGGCTTAAGATCCGCCAACACGAGGTTATAGCCATGGCCATGAGCGTCACCTTCGACCGCAACTGTGCCATCTGAGACATCGTGGCAGCAGTGGGCTGGCGGGCAGAATCAACCTTCGCCCGCTTCTACCTCCGGGATCTAGCAGGCCAGCGAGACTCCCTAGCACTGGTGGGGGACATCGCCGCAGCGCAACACTCCCTCCTGGTGCTGGAGGCGCCGTAGGTACCATTAGCTGAAATTTTTGGGAGTGTGTGACTGGGAGGATGGCTCTGACTAAAGCCCTTTTCAGGGGGTAACATGGGCGCGGCACCCTCCTCCTTTTCGCAATTCTTCCATAAAGTAATGTCATCGGTAATGTTTTTGAGGAAACAAATGAATTTTTCTCTAAAATGTATTTTTTCAAAAAATACTTACCGATGATATTACTCGGAGGACCCTCCCACCTGCCGCGCTTGCCGCTGGTAAGCTAAGTATTCCAACTGGTTGTCACACCACGTGGCACTTGACCGGATGGGCAGGGGTGGGAAGCTACTCACAGCCCTGGTTAGGGTTCCCTGAGTGCCTTCCTGGTTTGTGTAGGAACACAACAAGTTCTTAGGCTGAAATTGAGTAAGTAGTAGACACTTCCATAAAGTAATGTCATCGGTAAGTATTTTTCGAAAAAATACATTTTAGAGAAAAATTCATTTTCTCATTTCCAGGTACATTCTGAACACACTACTGGCAGGCTACAGTGCAGGCCAGGGTCTCAACAGTCTGTTCGGGACTGGTAGACCATGTCGATCTGGTGAAACTCTCAGTACTTGCTTCAGCCGTGGGTCCCTGACACGCACGGCCATTTTGGACAGCATCCTTAGCGTCAGCTGGGAAATAAGAGACCAGGCTGGCGTAACAAATGAGAGAATTAATGTGACCTCTGATGAGCTGCTGCAGTTCGGTTTTAACAAGTCCGTGCGGTACTGGGACTCCGGATTTGACTTCCACTACCTAAATGTCAAGAAAGGTGTTGTGGAACAGGTGAGTGAATGGCAGTTTTCGCATAGTGGTTCTATGATGTGGCGGTCCTTTCAACCGCCAGGTGTTTTGAGACTAATTCACCTTTATTGTTTGAAGAATGTGTCGCATGTGAAGTGGGCTGTGGTCATGGTCTCCTTTGAAAGAGACAGATTTGTTGTGTTTGGCTTTGTGTACTGTCTTTTTTATGTGGGTCAGGGCTTAGAATAATATCTGTTTTAATTAAATCAAAATTTATGATCTGATTGTTTCCAAAGCATTGATAATAAAATAATAATTTAATGATTATTGAAGGCCAGTTTCTGGTGATGGATTTACTTTGATAGTTCAGAGGTATCGTCTTCTGAGCTAGGTGCCTTCCCCTGGACCATGCATGAGACATTACTCATGAATCATGCATGATGTTCAACTCCCATCAAACAAGCAAATTGGGTATCGAACAAATTAGACTCGACCATTGAACTATACTGACAAGCAACAAGATTTTTTAATCATCGGAAACACTGTTGCATTTCTTTTGCTCGTCAGTATTTCATGGTGGATGGGACTCATCCACCATGCTGTTTCAGGGGTAGAGCCTAATGAGCTTGAGTCTCTAGCTTTAAGTAGGCAGGACTGGATGAGTTTACACTGATCTGATATTGAATAAGAAATAAATGAGTCCATGAATATGCCCCATTTTGTTGTGCAGACACGATGGTGGACATGGCAGGATAATGAGTACAAAGCCTACCCCCTGTCTGGCGAAGGCACATCAACTGCCGCCTTTGCCTCAACATGCATTCGCTCAGATGGATGCGGGTGCCAAAGACAGTCCCCGTCCTCCGCTGCTGTAACCGGCAGCAAATTGCCACCCGACACGCTGCGAAACTACTACAAGTACGACTCAAACGGCAACCTAGTTTACACCTGGCCTGTCTGGGCTATCGTCATCGCTATTCTCACTGGCGTCGGTCTTCTCCTCACTCTCATTGTTTTCATTTACCTGCTTATCTTCTACCCGGTTCGTGGTGGGACCACCATCCTTGGATACATGGCGATCATTGGAATCCTGGGCATCTACACCATCAGTTTTGCATTTTTCGTGCATGCTGGTGAGGGAACTTGTGGGGCACGGCGGTTTTGCATGGGTGTGGTCTACTCCATCGTGTTTGCTGCACTGCTGGTTAAAGCCGTGGACAACTGGAGGTTTGCCGCGTCCGAGTATGGCAACCATCAGTACAGGTGAGACTTAATCCTTTAAGCCCCAGATCCTTACAGTAGGAGATGGCTTGACCATGATAATTCAAGGGTAGTGCCAGATTAGCTTGGCGTCTTCAGGCGCCAAGCTAATCTGGCACTACCCATGAATTATCATGATCAAGCCATCCCCTGCAGCTGGTACATAATCATTAGGCAACACCTCCAAAACTTGAGAAATGGGACCTTGCAGCTAAAAGGATGTCAGTAACGCGCAGAAATCACGTCAACAAAAAATGCTACTGACAGCTAATTTATTCTTTTGCTGTCTGATGCTGATACCCACTGAAAGAAATGGATTGATTGGGCAGGTTTCACACTATTAATATTTATATTAATATTTAGTAACCAAGCCAGCTGCAAGTTTTGCAGCAAGATATTTTATGGTAATCTCCCTGTATGTAACTGAAATGATACAAAGAAGGAACAATACACCCCCAATGTTTGTTTGGAGAAAAAATACCAAGTGGTTGTGAAGTTATCGACATTTACAATGTGGCAAACATTCACAGCAGACCTTTTTTTCTTTGACAAAATTTATTAATTTAGACCTTTGATAAATTTACTGTCTAATGGAGATGACATAAGACTAGATGAAAATTCAACAAGTAAAAAATTTCAAGGGTGATGTAACAATAGATTAGCATCTTTTGGCACCAAGCTATCCTGGCACCACCTTTGAATTGTTTTGGTCAATCTGTTCTCATGTTTCCTGTATTTTACATATAAATTTATTTGAGTGTGTGTAATTGTTTTGTGCGAACATTTGATTTAGATTTTTTTTATTTTAACCTTTTAACTCTCAACCAAAAGACTTCCATTGGTTCTGGAAATTAAAGGGTGAAAATAGCTTTAAAAATTTCTCCTGTCTCTCCACAGAGGCCTGACCAACTGCTGCTCACTGTTCCTCATAGCAATAGGCATCGTCCTCGTGCAGTGCATCATACCCATCATATGGCTGATCCTTGTACACCCCACTGCCACCAAATGGTCTGATGCCGTGCAGCATGACCACTGGTGGTGTGATCCTTATGATCAGTATGATGTGGGGCTCGTCTGCTCCTTTATCTTTGTCATGTTCCTGGTGCTGTTGACGGGCATCTTCGCGGCACTGGCGTGGGACAGTGACAGTAACAACCAGGAGTCACGGTGGATTCTGGCCGCTGCCATTTGCACTGCTGGTATGTGTGTGTTTTGTGGAAATGTGTGTTGGTCTATTCGTTGGGATCTTACCGCTTGCTGCCATTGTATGCATCGCTGGTGTGTTCTTCTGGCGTGTGTGTGCATATATGTTTCTGTGTAACAAAAGTCCGATGTATTTCCTCAGACTGAGGCAGTCACTCAGATTTAACACCGAGTTCAAAGGTCAACATTTTCTAACAATAGGAGTTGGCTTTTGAAAGCTGCGTTACAGTTCAGGAGATAAAATGATTCAGTGACTCATTGATAGTTCAGAGGTGGCGCATTGATAGTTCAGAGGTGGTGCCAGAATAGCTTGGCGCCTCTACGCCCCAAGCTATTCTGTCATCATCCTTGAACTGTCATGGTCAGTCTATCTCCTGTTGTAATAAAACAAGACTGAACATGACATGCTGCATTCAGAACATGTGGCTCAGTGCTGCGTATCTGGATGTGGCATGTCTCAAGCTGGTTAAGACTACCAGTATCACTGATGCTCTGCAGTCATTGAAACGGTGATTTAAAATCAAATTCTGTATTTAATAATTAACTTGTGCAGATGCTCATTGCAAAACACTTTGAGCGTTGAAAAGAGGTTTATCACTATATCAACATTATTATTATTACATTCATAATTATGTGTAATGATTTTGTGCAGGGTGTTTCTTCGTATGGATGATCGTGTCAACAAATGCAGGACCAGTGTACCGAGACCCTGCCGTCACCATCGGCAATCTCATAAATGCAACGCTACTGTTAATCTGTATTCCGCTACGGAAGCTGGCCCTACTGTGCAAAGCTCAGAATGAGAAACCTATGCTTGAAGGTACAGTTAGCATGTATCATTCTTTTCTTGCATGTGTGCTACTTTTTTCCAAAGTTAATATGTTACTCTTGTTTTGTTGTTTTTCTTATACCCTAAACCCCTTTCCTGCTGCCATTGTTTGCAGTTTGCGTATCTGGAATCTTTGTTAATAGACGATTTCCGAAAATCAGAAGTAAGTCAAAATTGCACGTTTTTTGATGAAAACAGGGTATTAAGCCCAGACAAACATGTGAAATCGCTTGTTTGTCTGGGCTTTTAATCCACTGTTTTCATCGAAACACAAGCAATTTTGACTGTTTATTTGCAAACAACATCTATTAAGCACCATCTAACATCATGGGTGGGACTTTTCCTGCTACAGCCGGATTTCTGGATTCTCCCCCCCCCCCCCCCCCCCCCCCCCCAAAAAAAAAAAAAAGTTCCATTTTTTTTTTTCACTTAAAAAGTTCCCCCAGACCCCTGCTTCAGGATTTAACTTTTTTTTCAAGATTCATCTTTTTTTCTGTCCCACCTTTGTAACATGGATACAAGGTGCTGTCAGCAAGAAGCATAGATCCTCATGAGCTCCCTCAGCATGTGGATCAGTGTCACTTGCAGTTGGATTGTGTTCATTTTTTTTTCAATGAAGGGGTTCAGACCATTACACTGAACTTCAAATATATAACATAAACCTTTTTTTCATTATGGAGAGGGAGAAACTTTTTTTAAAAATTTGGTCAGGATTTATGAAAAAGCCTTGTTATATCTATCACAGGCAAACTCGACTGTACTTTCAGGTACAAATGGAAAAGACCTAGCGAGATACATAGATTCTCATGAGCCCCTGCATCCGCAGGGGCTCATGAGAAGCTGTGTCTCTAGCAGATGGGAGGAGATTGCTGAAAAGTGAAGTTGATTACATGTATGTACATTTAATATATTTTGTCTTGCAGAGCCATATGACCCCTACAACAATGTGTACAGCAACCAGTCCTTTGACCCAGAGGGGGAGGACTATGTCTACGAGCCAGCTGAAAAACAGGGCAGTGAGTTCCTGGGCCAGGATGATAAAGTCAGGTTCGCATTATGTATTTTGTTTTGTATGTTTTATCACATGTTTTATCCCATGCACACTTAACCCATATCATACTGAGGCTAAATGCTTCAAATTTGTACACTGCCGTTTGCAAGCTACATTATCGTACTTACAGATAAGGATATAGACCAATGGCTTTAGTTCAAGGGTGGTGCCAGAATAGCTTGGCGCTTCGGGGCGCCAAGCTATTCTGGCACTACCCTTGAACTGTTTTAGTCAAACTTATTTCACACACTGGCGTATTCCGAATGATAAGGGTTAAGAAGAGCTCCTGCTGTCCCATGATAAAATGGCTACAAAGTGCTTTTAGCAAGAGGCATAGATCCTCATGGGCCCCGCAGTTGTGGGGGCTCATGAGAATCTATGCCTCTTGCAGTAGTGTGGTGTTCATTTTCTTTCTCAGCAGTGAAGGGGTTAATCCATTGACTGTTACCGACAATACTGTTCAAGGAAAAGGTGCGTAGTTACGCGCCTTTTCTGCTGAGCAGTATTGTCAGTAACAATCAAGGAGTGAAAGACTATTTATGGCTAATTCTGCACTTTCAGCAAAGTATCATGACCAGTCCGTCTCCCACTGTTGTATCTGAAGTGTGACAGTTTATTTTATTTCAGACACAAAGGCAACTACCAACAAAAGAAAGTTAATGCATGTTTTCTTCTTTGTATGTTTTAAAACTCTCTCCAGTTTGACATGCTACAGCAAGAGTCAGATGGACCGTGATAGTATTAAGATACTTCAGGATTAGCTTGATACCATCCCAGGCACCAGGCTTATCTGGCACTGCCATTGATGGCTTTGAACTATTATGATTCAGAAAACTTTATTGTCCCATGCCAAGCTGACCAGGGAAATCTTCCTTTTGATCCAAGATAATTCTAATAAAATGATGTCCCCCGTTTTCCCGCAGTCACTCGACATTCCGTATGCAGTTATCAGGATTGGTCCACTAACAGCTGTGCGCAGGCCAATGGCGTCTCTCATCAGCCCAACAGTCTTTGCTCACTGGGTTGGCATTAGGGATCATTGAGTTAACCCATTACATCCTGAGATTTTTTTGTATTTGCTTATTGTCCTATGCAGGCCACATTACAGATTTAAGAGACAGATCAACCATTTTAGTTCAAGGGTGGTGCCAGAATAAATTGGCGCCTCTGGCGCCAAGCTATTCTGACACCACCCTTGAACTATCATAGTCAGATTTATTTCTTGCAATAATGCATCAGAACGAACATGTCTGTTTCAGGTGGTGAAGACCAGTACCAGTTGTGAACTTCCTCTAGTGCTTGCAACACTTCAAGATCACAGATGAAAATTCAAGAATATAGATGTAAATCCAGCTTGTTTGTTTGTATGCTGAATGCATATGGATTGTGTGCGTCTAACTAGAGCAGGCAATACGGCTTTTGGATTTTGTCTCAAGGTGCTATCCTTTTACCAACAACCCCTTTTGCATGCAGCCACTAGTTCTGTTTACAGTACCCATGACTGCGTGCACAAGAGAGTCAAATAAAGTGTGTGTGTAATGAGACTGTCATAGACTGAAAGCAGAGGATTTTCTTAACCCCTAAGCTGCTGAGCAAAATTGAATAACACTCAGCTGCAAGAGGCACAGATCCTCTTGGGGCCCCTGCAATTGCTGGGGCTCATGAGAATCTGTGCCTCTTGCTTACACCGCTTTGTATCTGTGTCCCTTTGATGTCTAGAATCTTCGACTTTGAATTTATAATGATTTCGAAAGCGCATTTTGTGTCCTCTCGCAGTAAAGGGATTAACTCATTCCGCCCGGCGCACGTATTTCCCAAATTTTGGAGGCGTCATCTGACGACTATGCACCTGTTGCAGGAGATGGATCGACCATGATAATTCAAGGGCAGTGCCAGATTAGCTTGGCGCCAACAGGCGCCAAGCTAATCTGGCACTGCCCTTGAATTAACATGGTTGACCCATCTCCTGCTGTAGCGCGTCGGGGCTGAAAAGGTTAATACGATGTAATTGGGGCAGCCTACCAGTAAGAAGCATACATTTGTATAAGCCATGGGCTCATGAAAATCTGTGCTTTTTGTAGTTGGTAGGGTTTGGGGAGGGGTCTGAATCTGCATGACAGATTTTGTTCTTTGTGAATAGGATTTTTGACAGGTAGGATAGTGTATTTGGTATTTCATGAAAAATAAACCACCTTGCAACTGTAGAACACTATCATGCATACGGTTCCGAGAATGACATATGTTGATTGCAAGGTATGGATCATACATGTACTTGAAAATGTGGCTTTTATATGTGTAAAATGTTCCTCTCTGCTCTTTCCTGTAAGTAATATGAGCCTGTGCCATTACTCCTCCATTCATGTAGTTGTTTTGTGTCTCTGGTCTGAATGTTTGTCATTCTGAGAAACTGCTTTCATTCCATGATATTATATCCATTTCTCCACTGAAAGAAAGTATATGATGATAGTAAACAGAAAATATTCGGAGAGAAAGGATGGGTAAGGTTTCTAGCACCATACATTCAAGAATCAGCTGTTGAAGATTGATCTTTTATAGCTCATGGGTAGTGCCTAGCTTGACACAAGCCAGTGCTAAGTTAATTAGCCACTACCCTACAGCTTGAATGATCAACTCATCTCTGGTAATGTTTATGGTGTTGTCGGGGGGATTATGTCTCATTCTGTGAAAAGCTGCTTTTATGAGCTACAGTGTATTCCTGCTGTTATGAAAAATATTTACCATTTTCCTATTTTTAATGCCCTTGTCTGTGCAGCCACCGGTACTTTGAACAGTACCGATGGATGCATGCACAAGGGGGTTAAACTACAGGTTGTTGAAACACTGCTGCCACATGTTATGGATATGTTTTTATCTGTTTAACTCATTCACCCCGATGGCTGTATTTCCCAAATTTGGGAGGTGTCATCTAATGACTATGCACAGTTGCAGGAGATGGATCGACCATGATATTCAAGGGCAGTGCCAGATTAGCTTGGCGCCAACAGGCGCCAGGCTAATCTGGCACTACCCTTGAATTATCATGGTCGATCCGTCTCCTGTAGTGCGTCAGGGGTGAATAGGTTAGTGCTCTTTAATAGAGCATGTGCTCATGTTGTGTCATCTTTTATACTTGCATACATCCTATTAAGCACAAGGACCTTGGGCTGACATCAGCCCTAGTGGGCCTTCATGCAGCCCTGCCCCACCCGGGTCTGCCCTGGGGGACTTGGGTGGGGTTAGGTATTTTTTAGTTCCCAGGGTCACCCTGGTCAGCCCCACAGGGTGGGTTTTTCTCTCTATTCTGGGGCATGTGTTTCTGTCTACCCTTTGTCCATTCACCTGTATTTGCCTTTTTAAAACTCTCCCTACTGTCTGCACTGCCTGTAGCTCTTGATATTGGATGTGTGTTGCTAAATGGTCTTAGCTTTATTTAGGCCCCATGTGTTAGGTTTATTTAACGTATTTGACCGGCTGGCGACATACATTCAATGTTCTGTGTTTTTTTTTTCACAAGCAGTGCAGGCACGTCCTGAGAAAGCCTTGTTGCTGGCGGGACGTTAAGCAATGTACAATCAATTCATGCAGCCCTGTGCAAGCCGACTATGGCTGATGTCAGCTCGATATGGCCCTATGTTCGTTTGGGTGCATTTCCGTCTATTGTGATATACTTGTCTGTTCCATTTGTACATCATTATATAATAAATACCTTTCTGTTGCATAGATTATTTTGTACATTATAACTTAGTGTGTGTAGAAAGCTGTTTTAAAAAATAAAGTATTTTTGTAAACATTGTTTCTGAATCCCATTTTGCTGACATCGATTGATGCGCGTGTGAGTGCACATAGGCGCTGGAATGAGTGGCATCGGATGGCATTTGCAGAAAAAATTACAAAGGACACTCACACTGGGATTAAACTGACTTGGCAGTTCATGTATGATGAACAGGATTCATTTCCAGTCAACAGATTGAGCCCTAAGTTCAAAATTCCCCAATCTCAGCAGCTTTCTCAGAAAAGATGACATTTTGAATAGGAGGAGACAGATCCATTATGACTAATTTCAATTTTAGCACCTGAATAGATTGGCGCGTTGAGGCTACAGACTTTTCTGGAACGATCCTTGAACTATCATGTGCATTCCTTGTTGTGTATTAGTACAGTCCATGACTTACACTGAAGACCAACATCTGTGACGCATCCTGGCTATACTTTTTACTAACATCTAAAGAATCATCCAGGCTATACTTACAACCAAAATGTCGTTGGCTTAATGGCATGCACACAGTATATATGAAATGCTGCAGGCATAAAAACTACACAAAAGCAGGGACTCTTATATAACATAAATATAGGATCCCTGACAAGACACCAGAAAGTTAACATTGAAAAGTTAATTACAACCATATGAACAGACATTCAGCACGAACACACTGTTGCGTCTTTTTGTCTACCGTATTGAAAATACGGTAGACTTTAGGACTGGGATGATCGGAGTGCGTTCCGTAGAATGCAAAGGACATAACAGGCGGGCGGGGCTCGTGGTCTGGCAAAGAAGTAACAAGATAAAATGACGTCACGTCTAGCCACTCTAAACTTGCTGTTGGAACGTCGATTTGGCGCGAAGCGTCGTTTATGCGTAGTTATGTGTGTGCGCCTGTATGTAAACACGAGAATCTCCGATATTATTCTACGCACAAACTTGACACTGACTTGGCCGCCGTTATTAAGTCGGTGGCTAAGAGAGCCTCCAAGCATATTTTAATAGGATGTCTCATTGAAGACATAGTTCAACTTTATAGAGTCGGTTGACCCAGATTAGAGTCCGCAATTTTGATTATATGCACATAAAATTTTGGATATGGCTAATTTGTAGAAAGACATTGGATGAGTTCGTCGGCTTTGTATCTCTTCATTTTTTTCGAAAATAAAAGTTCAATGCGGAAAAAATGTCAAAAGTAAGACTCCTTGATTTCATCAGAAGAATCAAACAGTGACGGTGACCGTAAAAGCACCAAACGCGTCAGTGTTTTAATACAATGTTCTTAATTGACGCAAATCAACAGCACTAAAGTGTTTTACATGTGTATGAGCTGGCCCGATGTTCTCCTTCAATTGTTTTTGTATGAGTATTTGCGAACGTCGCCACTATTTACTCCCATCAAACAGTCAGCGCTGGAAGAGGCTGTGTGGAACAAACATGGACAGTCAGCTCTGGAAGAGCGGCGTGCCTTTCGGATGAGCCTTGAGTGAAATATCACAGTGTACACGGCGTCGTGAGACCAGCGATGCCATGACGCGAAGCCGCTTATAGTGACGTCATTTTGCTGCTCTTGCTATTCTTCTTCTTCAGAATTCCTGTCGCTGCTCCAGCCCACAGTGACCGTACTAATGGCGGGAAGCGTCCGTCTTTACTTATTTGTGTGCGCCGACGCGTGTTGATCAGAGGCCGCCGCGGGGTTGGCTTAGAGAAGATGGAAATGGATCAGAAGCCGGGATGAGCTATGGGATGAACCATAACCCTTTACGTGATATGAGTTTCACTTTCGCTTCACTATAGGCTTGAGAAAATGGTGACAAAACTAGAACTTCACGGAACAATTTCAGTCTTGCTATGATTTGTGTGAAAGCACTGTGTGTTGACTTTACCTAGCTACATGATATACTAAGTACTCGGCCGGTCACCTGCATGCTCTTCTGAAAGCGTGTGTAGTGTGTGCGTGTTAGTGAGTGCGTGCGTGCGCGCGCGCTCCAAACATCTCCAAGACTGAGCATAGATCCTCATGCGCCTGGAGGGCGCATGAGGATCTATTCCTCCTGCGGAGATGCGCGCAGTGTTTGCAGTGCCGTCCGGTGCGTGCCCGGAGAGAGAGAGCCGCGCGAGAGAGAGAATGACGTCATATTTAGAGTATTATTTCAGTGTCTGCGTGGTGACTGAGTCAGCCTCTTTTATGTCACCGCCACTGTCTGACTTTCTCCGTAGAAGTAAAGGTTTTTTGGTGTTTTAATTCTTTTCTGAAAAGAAATAATTTTTACTAAATAAGTTGAAAGGATACGGCAAAGCTGGCTAACGAACTCAGTCCGCATTCAATGCCGTCTTTCTCCAAACTATGCAAAAGTCAAGGAAATATGACAAAAATTACGGACTCTAATCTGGGGTCAACCGACTTCCTATACTGAAACGGTTGTTTATGTCTTCAATGAGACATTCAGTTGAATTACAATATACTCGGAGGCTCTCTTAGCCACCCACTTAAGAATGAGTCGCCAAGTTCAAACTTGTATCGAGTCGTACAGAAATATCGGAGATTTAGTCTCTTGTTTACTACTAGTACTATGATACATACGCACATACATACCATACGCAACATACGGCGCTTCGCCGCGCCAAACTGTACGTTCAGCAGCGAGGTTAGCGTAACTCATTGACATGACGTATTTTTTATCTTATTACTTCAATTGTTAGAGGCCGTTTAGCCTCCCCCCCCCCCTCCCGCCTCCGGCCTCCCGCCCCCCCCCCCCCCCTCCCGCTTCAACTTCGGACGCCGGGCATCCCCGCGGCAGTCATGGACATGCTATTCCGGGCTGTACTGAAATTCGCCCCACCGCGACCCGTCCTTAAATGAAGTCCCTTCATAAATAGAAGAGACTTAAAAACGCACGTGAGCTCCAAATTGAATACGGTAGACTTTGGGATGAAATCATCTTGTTTGTTTTTTTTTGTTGTTGTTGTTTTTTTCAACTTTTTTTTAAAGACTGAGCGTCATGGTCACGGTATACATTTAAATTGAGAAGTTCAGGCAGTGCAAGGTCCCGTGTTTTTAAAAATAATTTTTGCCTTGTTTGAAAATTTGCCGAGTTGGGCTGAGTCATGTGGGAATTTGCTGGAAATTTGTGGTTAGCTGAGAGGAGACATGTTTGGTGCTTTGATTCATACCATCCTGAGCTTATCCAGTGGACATTTGTGGGCCTATGTTGAGTTGCCTTTGACGTAGTGATTTGAGGGGCACGCTGATTTTAGCCGTTTGGGTGTGGGCGGGTTGGTAAGGAACCAGTTTCATAGCCAAGAAATAGACGGGTCCATGTGCTGGGTTTTTTTTTTTTTTTTTTTTTTTTTTTTTTTTTTTTTTGTATTTTGTGCATGGCAAATGTGCAGCTGGTGGGCGGTAGTGCTTTTTAGGGAATTGAACAATTAGGGGATGATTGGGATTGACTAAGGCTAAGAGACTGGACAGTACGGAAACACCACTGTGGTCCGTGGCCTATAAGCGTTGTTAGTGGGTAAGCGTGAGTTGTCTCCCCCTCAGTAATGAGCCTTTTCTGCATTTTTCGGCAATTATGTTGGACAAGAAAAAAACCGTTACGGATTGAAATGAATCGAACGAAAGATGAAAACGGAGGTAATAAACCCAGTAGTCTCTGTTCACCACAATAATTGCAAAAACGGGAAACTGTTGCCCCGTTTATTGTTCACATTACGTCCCTTATTAGAGTGGTTGCCGGTCAACTCGCCCATACGATCTCGTCCATATGCCATCTCGCCCAAGACACGAGTCAAGTCGCCAAAGTAAAGGGTCAAGTCGCCCATGACAAAGGTCAACTTTCCCAAGATTGTTTGCTTGCTTGTTCCTATACTGTGCGTGTGTTTTGCGTGGTGTGTGTGTGGTGTGTGTGTGTGAGTGCATGCGTGCGCCACGCGTGTTTACTGATGTGGTTTGGGAGGAGGGAAGGGAGGACATTAGGCTAACTTACATGTCAGTCTTGTGTACTTGTCAGTGTTTCCCTCATCCCTCATTCCCACTGATCAAGGTATCAGTTTCAGCCAACTTAATAAAATTTCAAATACAAAACGATTGCCAAATACCGTCACTTCAGTATATCGCTTGAGCTTGCCCTTAGCACCACGTGAATGTTCTGTGTTTACGTACAGTGTGTGAGTGAATGCATGTGATTCACGTGAGCATGCTTGTTGGGTTCAGTTCGCGGCTACATTCTGCGCATTGAGTTATATTATAAATATGAGAAATGCGCCATATAAATGCTATGTATTATTTATTATTATCAAACAGATTCAGAGATAGATAATATGAGACCCGTAAGACAATGAATTCAATAGAGCGGCATCCGTCATTAATTTACGCCATTTTTAATATCAAAATTTTGGCCCCCATTACACCCTCGTTATTTCCGAATCAACCCTTTGATTTTAAAAAGTGACGAGCATGACGGATGCGGCCTTATTGATCTGATTATCTTACGGGTGTCATATTATCTATCTCTCACCAAGGTCAAGGTCATCAAGGTCATGGGTCAAGGTCATCAAGGTCACCAAGGGCAAGGTCAAAGATCAAGGTCATGGGTCAAGGTCATCAAGGTCACCAAGGGCAAGGTCAAAGATCATGGGTCAAGGTCATGTGTCAAGGTCATGGGCCAAGGTCATGGGTCAAGGTCACCAAGGTCATGGGGCAAGGTCATGGGTCAAGGGTCAAGGTCACCGAGGTCAAGGGCCAAGGTCAAAGGTCAAGATCACCAAGGTCAAAGGTCAAGGTCATGGGTCAAGGTCACCAAGGTCATGGGTCAAGGTCATGGGTCAAGTCGTCGAGGTCATGGGTCAAGTCGTCGAGGTCTGGAACCAAATAATGGTAAAGTCCGACACCTCATGTCTAAGCTTGACCGGTTCTGAAAGACCTCTACCTCAATTCAGGTATGTTATGAATAGACTTGTTCTGAAAAAAAAATTCAAAGGGCCTACAATTATTCACATTTTTCATTTCTGACTAGCTTGCCTTTTGAAACTGAGATCAAAATCTTTTCAATCAGATCGGTATGCACCACACCTGACATGATATTCATAAAAAAAATTAATCTGGACATGATATGCAAGAAGGAATTTTTAATTTTTTCAATTATGCGTACACCCTTCAACAAATTCAAATTTTAATAAAGCAAGGGAAGTAACTTTTTTGTCTTGCTGAAATTTTTACAAAATTACTTCCCTTGTATAAACCTGTACTCAAAGGAAAAAGTAATCTGAAATAAGGGGTGATTCCTTCCTTTTTCTGGTGCTCAAGTCATGGTAAAATTATCAAGTTACTGTCTATGTTATGTCTGATGTTTCATTTAACTCTTACTTGATCAGGGTGTGTGATTTTTAATTTACTGCAAAGCCAATAATCGCCAATAATGTGTCAGGTTTGTTTGCTTAAAAGGACAGGGTTATTGAACATGACACCACAATTGAAATCTGTGAAGCATGATATTAATAAGCCAACTGAGAGAGACATTGTTTGCTTTTTTTTGGAGGGGGGTGGGGGTGTATAACTATTGTCTCTGACAACACCTAATCATTAACCTGATCAAGTGATGCCAAGTGAAACTTAATACTTATTAACAAGTTGCAACTAACTTTTAGGAACCTGCAGAGGTAACCTTTAAGTGTGTTGTCATAAGAACTTATTAATTACTTACCCTAAGTTCTTACAAGTACTTACCCTAAGTTCTTACAAGTACTTACCCTAAGTTCTTACAACAACTTGACTCAAGTCCCAAGACACTGAGACAGTTTTATCAAGATACAAGGACAATAAAAGAACTTTTTTTTCTCTCAGTAGTACTCTGGCGGTGGTGCAGATGGGGTTAAATAATCAGGCACAAGTGTTGTAAGTGGCATGGCATTTTTCTGTGAAGTGTATGACATTAATAAACGATTACCAAATCTGATTTTTATTTGTTTAAAAGAATGTGTAGTTTTTCTGTGGTTTCCTGTACCCCTATCCTTTTTCCCTCTGCTAAAAAACTGGCCTTCAGTTCTTCAACATTCACGGGAGACTGACTACGCATCTTATTCTGTATTTCAGACTTCTGTTTTTTGTAATTATTTAAATCATCTTGGACGCGCTTAAATTCTTCATCATCAATAAAATTATCATTCAATGCCTTACTGATAATAAGTTTCATACTGCTCAGCTTTGCACCAGCCAAAGTACTCAATGCTTCATGTTTCTGTAATTTTGTGTGAAACCTCTTGTTTAGGGCTTCCAAACCAAAGCAAGCCAGGCATGTAGCAACGCTAACACCCTCAACTGCTATTCCAGCCAAACTCCCAATTCCTGTGGCGAACAGAACAATACCCCCCACAGAACATGAAGCTGAAACTGCACCAATAGCCATAGAAGTGTTTTGTACAGAATTGAAAACGGTCTTATACCGTCTTTTGCACCGTGAATATTTCGCCTCCTCACTCTCCAAATATTTCAAAGCTTCTGTAATATTATTTAATCTGAATGCGTCTGCCTGTAATGTTTTATCTGATGCAATTGGCACAGCTGTTACCTGTGGATCAGGCGCAAGTGTTGTTTTAGTCATCACATTTGTTTCAGTCGGCTCAAGCGTCGGTAGTTGCGGATAGAAGTTTACCATTTTTTTTTATTCACAAATATTTTTTTTATTTAATCAGCAATTACATTTTGCAACTCTTCAAAAGTATACAATTTGCTGGCATAATAAAATGCAACAAGATCAATGTGTTCAAGGTTTATGTAAGTTAGACGAACAAAAGTTGTTTTGTCAACCACCACCTTGACAGCGGGAATACTGCTCGAAACATTAATAACATCATTATTTTTTGTAATGGCAATAAAGACCTTTGATGATTCTGTTACTGTTTCATTCCATGTAAGTTTAATTCCTTGTGCAATTTGAGCCTCTTTAGCAGTAGCAACAGATTTCATGATAATTTCAAATACTATTGTCGCTTCTCTAGCCACGACTAAGCTTGCTGGCATAAACACAACAGAAGTATCTGATCTACCCTTTCTAGTTGTAAGAAGATATCTCCGTTTCTCATAATTTTCAACTTTCAGTTTTTCTCTGCTAATGTTGTCTGGGGCAAAGCTTGGAACAAGACTTACAATAAGCGGCCCCGAGTTAACAACCTTCCTAAACACTAAGGCGCCTTCATCATCAGTGTATACATAAGGACTAATAAATTCAATCTTTATGTTCCAGTCAATTGTTGGAGGTGGTGCAGGCACAGGTGAAACAACCCACTTACTACCCACATGTATTAAGTTGTAAGGCGCATTATTTACAGGTGGAGTAGGTACAGTAACATCACGAAGCTGACCAAGTTTAGGAATCTGTTTTTCACCGTCTTTCATGTCAACAATTACTTTCCTCTTGTACATGCCAGTTGAATCAAGTTCAAAACCATATATTTCTCCAATTTCCCCTTCCTTCTCAAAATCCTGTACGTCTGCCAAATCTTTCAACTCTGTTACTGGACATGCAACTGGTATGATTCTAGGCTTTGGACCAAGACCACTCATTTTTATAAACAAAAATAAAATTATTTAATTTCCAACACAACACTAAAATCATGCATAAGAACTGGTTTGTCATCCTGATTAGTTACAGATAAACTCAGTGACTCAAAGAAACTAGAACCTAATTTCTTAAACTGCAAATTAGGAAATCTAACAACCACACTTTCACAATACGGAGCAGTTCCAGTTGGTAAGCATCTCAACAAAGTTGAAGGCTTTCCATTGTGAACATTCTCAGATGTGTTTAGTTTTTTCAAATAAACATTTAGCACTGTGTGTACTGACAAATTGACAGGACGTTTTCCAGTTATTTTAAGTTTTTTGGTCTTCATTGTTATAATACCAGACATAGCTTCATCTAAATCATCTGATCTCCACCAATCTTCGTCAATATAAAATCCAAGTAAATATGCAAATCTATCTGAAATTTTTAACCAATCTTGTTTCAGAAATTCTAATGTAACAAGTAGGTTAGCTGGATTTAAAGTTGCTTTAATTTTAAATTTACTTTGAAACCATTCAGCTATAGTACAAAAGTCATAATACCCAGGTGGTATAGCTTCAGTCTTACCATCAAAAATTACTTTATTATATATATCATCTTCTACATTAAACCATTTTACTGTATAGAACATTTCATGGATAGCTGCAGCCTTGCTACCATCACGATTATCAATCCCATTAGTTAACCACACTGGTTTGCTTGTGTCAAGATTTGTTAAGGTAATAAACATTTTTATTATCTCATATAAAAAAGGATGGAATTTAAATCACCAACCATCACCACTACAAACGCATTTCAATTTAATGTGGATGCCAAATATAATGTTGCACCTACTTATGAACAGAAAATAATTCAACTAAATCAGCTTGACATAGCTGTGTCTGAACAAGATCTATTTCAAGTCAAAGTACCAAATCCGTTTGATCATTACCTAAACCCTCCAATAACAGATGACTCAACTGCAAGAAAGTGGTCTTCAAGTCCACTACAGATGTTTCAAAACCAACTCAACTTTGCAATACTATGCTCAACTACAGGCTGTGGTGTTTCATTTACAGACCACTTGAATCACTCAAACAAACTAATGAAGTCTGTGTATCGTTTTCATGTTTATTACCAGCTTAGACGTATACTGTCAGAACTTCATACACCACTACCCACTGAATCCAGTTTCAACAGGTTTAACAACCCCATGGATATGAAAGCATTTGAACGCATCTGTAATGAGTTTAACATAAGCACTAAGTATGACTTTACACAAAAACTTGATGATCACAATGGTATGGGTACATTGTATTATGCTATGAGTCACAGACAATACCCACAAGATTATTACCCTGGTTACACTTCACTCTCATCAAAATCTGAAGTCTGGATAGGATCAATTGAGCAGAAGCAGACTAATGCCTGGACCACATTTATTTTAGATAAATCTGACGGGTTTACTCAAGCAGGAGTCGAGCGCGTCAATGAGTCTATCAGAACATATGTCTGGTGTTTACTAGGAGCACAATCACTAACAAAATCAAACATTTTGAATGGAAGTGGTAAATTTGAAGCACAAAAACAGTTTCTCGCTAATCTAGAAGATTCAATCAACTCAACAGTTGATCTCCCATCAAGCATACAACGCTATCAAGATGTACTCAGATATGCCAGATCAAAAGTTGACTTTGTAGTTGGAATCGGGTTATACATGTTACCATCTGACCTTCAACTCCAAATGGGAACAATAACAAATTATAATAATGAAATAATTGTTGCAGGTGTTGGTCAAAAACTCGGTCTTAATCAATCTGTAAACTTGGGGGCCACAACCACACACGTACAGTCATTAAAACCATTACAGACGGTAACACCCCCGGCCCCAGCCCCAACCCCGGCCCCGGCCCTGGCCCCAACACCGGCACTCATACAACCAGTACAGCCAACCCCTGACACACATGAGTCAGAAAGAACTGCATTGGTAATAGGCCTCACTGGATTAGGAGTATTACTTCTTTATCTGTTTCATTAAATAACCCACCATCAACCCTCCTACTGTAACCAAAAAGATCCACACATGCTCTGCCATAAACCCAACTACCTTTGCTGTAGTAGTAATCAGCCAACTGACAACTGTGCCAATTATGCCAGGCAAAGCATCCATTGCTTTCACAGCCAATTTTTTAAGCAAGTCTGATATGTGAGACAGTTGTTTCTTTACCCATGACTGTAAATCTTTTGGGTCTGTTGGAGCCGGGGGGCCAGGGGTTGGTGGTGCTGGGGCCGGGGCTGCACCCCCACCACTACTGGAGACAGCCAACACAGCAGTACTGATAATAAATCCAAGAGCAGTAATTAAACTGGCAATTGTGATACCCTGTTCTCTGAAAAGTGTTTTTAGTCTCTCAGCCAGAGTAGTGTCTTCGTGAAGTATTTTCTGAATAGTTTCTCTAATTCTGTTGACCTGTGATTTCAGTTTTTGTCTTCCAATACTAATTGTTTCTAACCGTCCTGATCTTTCTATCTGCAAATCATTTAATCTGTGTTGTATTCTTTCTTTCATTTCTGTGTCAAGATTTCCATTGTCTGCTGTAGCCAGTTTCTCTTTTTCACGTTCTATGTGTTTATCAAGCTCACCTAGTTTGGCAACATTGTTTACCATCTCACCTCTTATCGTCTGCAGTGATTTATCCAATCCCATAATCTCCCTCATTGACAAAGGTGGATCATCTATTGTTTTCAAAGCATCATTTATTTGTCCTTCAGTAAATGAGGTTTCTTGTATCACTGTGTTTGCTATTTCTGGTAGACTTGTTACTGGTGCCATTTCAATTTGTTGCCCTGTTGGTAATTTTGTTTGCGTGTCGTGAAGAACACTAACCAGTCTTGGCGTGACAGGAGACCCTCCAATTCCAAGATACCTTGCCAACCCAGAGTTACCACCGACTTCACCTTTAATTGTACTTAAAGCTCTAAACTTAGAAGGATTATTTTTATGTGTTAGATATATTTTCCCTCTGTCTGTATTTACAAATAAGTGCCCTTTATCATATTCAAATTGATTAGGATCTATTACATCTGGGTGGACACCAACACTGTCATAAAATGAGTTTACTTTATCTTTTAACAGTTTGTGATACAAAGGAGAAGTAGTTACCATTCCAGTCATATCTGTGATACTGGTATCTGAGACATTCATGTCATCCATTTCAAAATCTTCATGATTAAATCCTCCCGCTGCCATTGTTTTATTAATTTATTATTTTTTATTGTGCATAATAAAAATGACACAGTCTTACGGATCAAAGTTAGACCCATACAGAAAACTACGTGAACCCCTGGGTGTTAAGGGCATTCGACAATCAATCGTCATCACGAACAATCCAAGTACTATAGACCAGAATCAAACACTTACAGTCAAGTTTCCAAACCTGGGTCCCAATGATGTTATTGTTCCTGGCACTGCACGCCTTGCATTTAATATTGAACTATCATCAGACGCAGATGTGAACAGAACACTGGTTGACAATCTTGGCAGAGCAATTGTTAGAACTATTAAAGTAAAACTTGAAGGGCAGGAAGTGTTTAGTCTTGACGACTCAGATGTATTCTACTGTTACAAAGACCTTTGGCTCACAAGAGAAGAACGAGAGGATCGTATTTACCAAGGCATACAGTCTGATAATGTTGGTAAACTTCGAATCAATGCTGGAGATAAATCAACGTCAGCAGCCCAGGAAGTTATTATAGCAGAAACATATGGAACCAGATTTTACATTCCACTTGAGTTTGAAATCCTCACAGCACATTTGCCTTATTATCAAGGAGCACTGAATGACCGTCTGAGCTTTGAACTAACTTTCAATGACTACTCCAAAGTTATAAAATCATCTGCCACAGATGCAACATACAAGATCTCTAACATATCCTTGGAATATGAAATTGTCACACACACTGAATTAGCCAGACTTATTCAAAATCAGTATCAGTCAAGACTTCCAATTTATTATGACAGGGTGATTAGACATAGTTTAATACCCAAAGACAAAAGCGACCCAATGTGGAACATAAACTTGAACACGCCTGCCAGGTCACTGAAAGGTATTCTTATGTTGTTTGTTGAACCGGTGAGTCCATACAAAAGAGATTCAGAAAAATTCTACAATCCTAAGATTACACATTTGTCCTGTACAATCGAAGGCCGTCCTAATCAAGTGTACGCATCTGGAATGTTACCATACCAGCACTACGATGAGATCACAAAGTATTTTGCAGGAGGAAGGATTAGAGATAAACCAGCAAACATTGCGTGCAAAGATCTACATCTGTATGATGTTAGGATTGGACAATACCTTACAAACAAATATGCACTGTGGTTAGACCTGCGTAGTACAGATGATGACTATCTTCATGGGTCAGGACGAACTGTTGAGAATGGTAGTGATGGAATAACAATTCAGATACAAAAGAAGGTTGAAACTGCTGCAGCCATAAATATATATTTGTACCTGATATATGACGCACAACTCAATATTGCAGAAAGCAGACTGAGTGGACACATATATTAAAATTATATTGTGTATTAAAATGAACCTGAGCTTAATGACACTCGACCCACACTGTGGATTATTTTGTGGCGCCACAGGGTGTGGGAAAACTCAATTCGTACTTGACTTATTACAAACAAGATACATCCATCATTTTGAAAACATTGTAATATTTTGTCCTACGATCAAACACAACAAAGCTTATCACAACCGTTTATTCATTTGGACTGACAACAACATATATTTAGTCGACCCTGAAAAGAAACTGAATGACTACCTACAATATTTTTACAAGCAATTTGAAGGACAGTCAACATTGTTTATTGTTGATGACTGCTCAGCAGAGAAAGACATTGTCAAGAAGAGAAACACTCTATCAGAACTTGCTTTCAGTGGCAGACACGCAAACATCAGTGTATGGATTCTCACTCAGAAATATAATGCTGTACTGAAAGATTTTCGAGAACAGTTAAAGTTTATCTGTTTGTTTTACTGTAAAGATCGTGACAGCTTTGAAGACTGTCTCAGAGAGAATGACGTCATACCAAATAAACATGAACGTGATGATGTAAAAAATAAACTGAAATCAACTAAGCATCTAAAGCTCATTTTAAAGACAGATCAGCCCACAGGGTATGGGTTAGTAAATTGATGTAAATTAATTTATACATTTGTTTGTCCAATAAAAATGACAGACGGACAAACCCAAGTGTTTGATGTTACAGAATGCTTCAAAGATGTTATGCACTTTACTGACTTAAAATCACGTGTGTTTGGACCCAGCTTTAAACTCTCAACACCGACAATAAGAATATACACGACATATAATGTTACTTTGGAATATTCAGATGGATTACCACATTATGATTTTGAGACTGTTGATCTTAAGACAAATGCTTTTAAAGTTTATAATGCTAACAGTGGCCACTTGCGTTGGTTTGAGGTACTGTGTGAAGACATATTTGTTCAATTAAGAAAACTACATTGTTACATTGAAAGTGTTACATTTAATAAAGTGATATTACACCTGCAAGACAAACACCGGGGAAGTAGTTGACTTGTTTATCATAACTACAGATAATACAGTATTACATATGGTGTGTCAGCGGTAATTTTTTTTTCATTTATTATTTTGTCGGACAAATAAAAATGACGGACAATGTTCAAAACCCTGGCCCATCAAACCCTGGCCCATCAGGCCTACGTAACGTGTTTCACACAACAGACTTGCCTATATCCAATACTAATAATGTCTATGAATCAATAGAAAACTCTTTTTCTGTCATACAAGATAATCTTCTCACAGGCAGTGTTAAGATTCAGATTGTTGCAAAAATAGAATTTACTAGAGTGGACGGTGAGGTGATTGTATCGTATATATCAACAAGACAACACACAGTTAACACAAGAAGAGAATTGGAGAACGTGTTTAGAGACAGACTGTTACCAGACTTTCTCCAAGCAATTGACAGTGCAAAAATAAAGGGGTCTGGTTGGCACGAAGGACATGTACATGAACTAAAACTAAAGCAGTCAAGGTATCATCCTATATTAGGTAAATCGTGGTTGCCACTGCCAACAGAGGTTGCAAACAAAAAGGCTGTTGTTAACATTCAGAACAATGACAACTATTGTTTCATGTGGTGTGTGCTTGCTAAACTACACTTTGTAAAGTCAAAACCTGAACGTGTATCTAACTACACTAAATTTGTAAATGAACTCGATTTTAGTGGCATTGAGTTTCCTGTTAAAATAGAGGACATAGACTTGTTTGAAAAACTAAATCCTGGTATATCTGTAAATGTGTTTGTGTGGGATAATGAATCTGAGAACAAGTTACAACCAATTAGAGTGTCCCCAATTGCACCAACCTATGGTCAGTCAGAAGATAGACATGTTGATATGTTATTAATAAGCTCTGGTGATAACTTTCACTACACAATTATCAGAAATATGTCACGTCTAATTCATGGACATACAACAAAACACAATGGTAAACAAGAAGTTTGTAAAAGATGTTTACAAAGATTCTCCTCTATTTCAGTAGCACACAAACACGTCCTACGCTGTAGATCGGCTGATGAGATACAGACTGTACTTAAGTATCCAGATCCTGGCAGCAAGGTTTATTTTAAGAACTATGGGAATCAGCAAAAGTTGCCGTTTGTAGTGTATGCAGATTTTGAATCATTGGTTGTTCCGTATGAAGGTCATGTTCCAGAGTCATTACCAAAGACTATAAAGTTGAGTGACCAAGTGGTGTGTTCTTTTGGATACATTATTGTTAGGTCAGATGGTCTTCATTCAGAACCTGTTATCTACAGGGGTGAAAATGCAGCTTGTCTGTTTTTAACAGAAATGAGACATCTGTATAGTCAGGTAGTACAGTATCTCACAACATGTCAGATGCCTTTGGTGATGACAGAAGAAGACAAACTGAAATTTGATACAGCTGAGACGTGTTGGATTTGTGAACAGCCTTTAGGATGTGATAAAGTTTGTGACCATGATCACATAACTGGGCGTTACAGAGGTGCTGCACATAACAATTGTAACTTATTATTAAAAACAGATCCCAAGACATACAAACTACCAATCTTTTTCCACAATCTCAAAGGTTATGATTCACACATTATCATGCAGGCTGTAGATGAGTCGTACAAAAACATAAGTTGTATTGCCCAGACAACTGAGAAATACTTAACTTTTAGGTTAGATAAATTAGCATTTTATGACTCCATGCAACATTTGTCTTTAGGTCTTGCTAGTCTGGCAGAAGGACTGACTGAGTATCCAATAACGAGTAAATATTTTGAACCAGACTTGATTAAGAAAGGTGTGTATCCGTATGAGTACATCAGTGAGTGGGTTGTGTTTGAAGAAACAAGACTGCCACCAAAAGAGAAATTTTATTCTACACTAACTGGAAAAGGTATTTCTGACTCTGAATACCAGCACGCACTTGATGCGTGGGGGAAGTTGGGGTGTCAGACGATTGGTGACTACCATGACCAGTACTTGAAAGCTGACGTTTGCTTGCTAGCAGACGTATTTGAAAGTTACCGTGAAAAGGGGTTGTTACACTACAAACTTGACCCTGCCTGTTACATAACTAGTCCTGGCATGACATGGGATGCATTTTTGAAATCCAGTAAGATATCTATAGACCTGTTGTCTGATCGTACGATGGGTGAAATGGTGGAACGTGGATTGAGGGGAGGCATTAGTATTGCAGCAAATAACTACGCCAGAGCCAACAATAAATATCTGGACGGCCGGGGGTTTGACCCCTCAAGCCCGGGGTCAAGGTCATTCATTACGTACTTGGACGCTAATAACCTGTATGGCTGGGCAATGTGTGAGTTATTGCCCTTGAAAAACTTTTGTCTGTATGATTTGTCACAGTATGACATAACAGGGTTAACAAACAATATTATGAATCTTGACCGAAACGATGCGAAGGGTTGGATCTTTGAAGTAGACCTGGAGTACCCGCACCATCTACATGATTATCATAATGATTATCCATTAGCTGTTGAGAAAATGAGTATGACAGGGAAAAAAGAAGACACCAAACTTGTACCAAATTTAAATGACAAATTCAATTACGTTTGTCACTACCGCTTGCTGCAGTTTTACATCAGACACGGGTTAGTACTAAAGAAAGTTCACAGAGGTATTCAATTTGATCAGAGTGCTTTCATGAAAGATTACATAATGAAGAACACAACATTGCGTGCCAGAGACGGCAACACTGCATTTGACAAAGACTTCTTTAAGCTTATGAACAATGCCTGTTTTGGCAAGACAATGGAAAATCCTCATCACAGAAAAGATGTGAGACTGGTCACAACTGAATCGGGCGCAATTAAACTTACAGGTAAGCCACAGTATACAGGGTATAAAGAGTTTCATTCATCATTGTATGCAGTGTCACTCAAAAAAAAGATTGTCAAACTGGACAAGCCAGTATTCATTGGTATGGCAATTCTTGAGTTATCAAAACTGTTGATGCTTGAATTTTATTATGATTACTTCAAACCGAAGTATCCTGACTGCCGTCTGTTATACACTGACACTGACTCTATGATCATTGATGTGCCTACTGAAGACTTTTATGAAGACATGAAAACAGAACTACACATGTATGACACATCTGATTACCCTAAAGACCATCCACTGTACAGCACACAAAACAAAAAAGTGCCTGGTAAGTTTAAAGATGAACTAAATGGTGTGCCAATAGTTGAGTACGTTGGTCTGAGATCAAAAATGTATTCTATACTGCACCAGAAGGGAAGTCAGTCAAAAGCCAAAGGAATAAAAAAAACAGCAATAAAAAATAAAGACATACGTCATGAACATTACAAGCAAGTGTTAGATGGTGCATTAATGCCTGATTATCCAAACAAGTCATTGAGATCAAACAAACATAATCTTGAAATGATCCAAACACACAAAAAGTCACTTGCAGTTGGAGACACGAAACGTGTTTTTCACACTAAGGAAAAAGCTTATGCACCTGGACATTACAGGCTCAAGTTATCTGAAGACATAGCTGATGAACTGGTTGATGAATTAATTGATGACTTAGTTACTGAAATGAGTAACAGTGTCTGGGGGAATAATCTGTAATTCTTCTCTGACAAATGCCCTCTGGGGTGCAGGGTCGAACAGGTAATATATTGTTGCATCAGGACCAGGGATTATTTTTTTTATATTATGAACGGATGTTGACCAGATGGGGTCTGTTGCCCTGCGTCTGTCGTCGTTCTCAGCCTCCCCTGGCTGATATAAATATCTCACCTGTTTAGTAAATAAACTTGTGTCTGGTGCCGGGGTTGGTCCTGTTTTTGGCTCTGTAATTGTTTTCAATTTAATAGCATCAGCAGGTTTTGGGTGTCCTTCATCGTTCATTGCTTTTATCACATGTGGTAATCTCTTTACCCATTCAGTGTTACGGGTGTCATGCATGAGTTCCTTAGAATACTGGTAACTGAAAAGTCTTTCTGATAACTGTTTGTTAAAGTTTTCAACAATTGCCTGCGATCTGTGCACGCCTGGAATACCACGTCTGACCAGTACGCCATGCTTAGCAAATAACTGATTAACTGCGCCCTTAAATTCAGATCCATCATCAACCTGCACTAGTCTGGGGTATCTTAAAGGGCCTCTTTTATAGATACTAGATAAAGCAGTCGCAACAGTGTTAGCAGTTTTGTCAGATATGGGTTCAGCGTCTTTGTACCTTGAAGCAATGTCTACAACAGTCAGTGCATACTTGTATCGTTTCTTTCTTATTGTATCGTGTGGAAGAAACAGGAGGTCCATTTGGTGCGTGTCATTTGGTGATGTGTTTTCAAAATGGGGTCTTGTTATTTTTCTTGGAGCAGGGAGATATATCTGCCAAATTGCCTGTCTCTGTAACCATTGCTTGACCTGATTGAGTGATATATCTCCGCCCACAGCGGCATGTAATTTCTGAATAGCTGTTTGCCCTTTCCAATAGCCTGATGGAGAGTAATATATTTTCGATAGTTTATTTTCGGCTGCCATTTTTTCTAGCAATGAAAACTCCTGTAAAATAAACAAATGTCATTCCCACTAGAACAAAGATTATCTCTCCGTTTCTTTGTTCTGTACTCGGTTTGTAATAGTCACTTAGTTTCGGTTTTGGGATAGACATGTCTTCACCCGTGACAAGAAAATATTCCCTGATTGCTTCGTCTGTATTTGAAAATGTATGTTGTGCGTGGCCTTCAAGCCTGAGTTTTTCATTGATGAAATCAAGTTTCTCAATTCTATTCTTTTCATATTCCTGCTGGGCTTGAGCAAGTTTTTCTGATGCCTCATTGTGACGTTTCATTTCTTCTGCAGATTCTTCTCTAACCATTTTTGAAAAGAGATAGTTTGAGCCACTGAAAGCCAATGCGTTAACCATCGCTCCACCAATCATAATAGCTATCGTCGCCATATTATTTTTATTTACATAGAAACATTTTCGGGAATAATTCCTTGCTTGACAAGAAAATCTTTTGTCGCAATCGACGCTGTAACAACTATAATTAGCTTAGCACTGTCTTCGAAATCGAGTCTACTGAGGTCTGCTGATTTCATTTTGAGTAGACTTTTCCCCAGCATAGAATAAGCTACTGCTAATCCACTGATTACGGCAGAGTGATAGACAAGGTTCATCAAGTTCTTTGTGTCATTCATTTCTTAGGCAAGAAAAATTAAAATAATATTTTTTATTTACTGCATATAAAATGGGTCAACGGCTTTGGGTGTTACTGGTAATGTGGCGACTTCTGGTTTTGTTTTTGGAGTGTCTGATTTTTTGGTCACTGTACGAGTCTGTGGTTTGTATTTTTTGTATAATTGATAACCTACGTAACCAAATCCGACAACAAATCCGGCAACTATATATTTTGTTGATTGAGGTTCGGGGTCAGGGTCAGGGGTAGACTGGGTTGTTTGTCTCTCACTTTGATGAGGGAGTGACGGCCCTGACGGTATTGACACAGGTCCTGACGGTGATAACGGTCCTGACACCTGATCAGTTTCATGAGTCTTTTCTGTTTGTGCCTGAAGCTGTAATTTTTTTTGCCTGTTCCATTCGGCTAATCTTTTTCCAGCCTCAACCCTGCCTGGACTTTTAGTCTTCGTCACAGTTTGAACCTGTGTCAAAACTGGACTGGGGTTCGGTTGTGGAGTCGTCTGGGTTTCGTCCATTTTCTTCTGCAGTAAAATTTATTTTTTAAGAAATCAATATGGCTCCCAGTAACTAGTAATGTTACAACAGGTGCAAGGTAATTTCCAAACTTGTAAAACATGACGCATGCTAATTTGCCAATTGAACTTGAAACAATAGGATTGCTTTCAAGGTCGTGTGATAGGCTGTCACTATCCACAGGTAGAAAGTGACTCACTGCTTTTGTGTATAGACATACAAGAGATCGACTCAAATCACGAGTCATTAGTGAAGCAATGTGGTTTTCATATTTAGAATGAAGCTTGATTAGCTCGTCAGCGGTGAGAGATTCAATATCCTCTGTCATGTATTGTTTTCCGAGATAAGTCTTTGATTTGCCTGACACAACTACAGAAAGAAGGCGCTGTTTTTTCGAGTCTAAGTCTTTGTTTTCTACAGCATTAATATCGTTTAGAAGAAGTAATTCGTCTTGATTCATTTTATAATTAAAAATATTAATTTTAATGTCATTGAATTTGGAAACCTTTATTTTACCAAAAAAAAAATAAGGAAAAACCAAGAAAGATGGGCGGCATCAAGGCGTGGGAGTATGCGGTCTCAAAATCCTGGAATTTTGGGATAGATATAAATTGTCGATTTCCGCCCATAGTTACTATCTCTGATTCACATGTGCCCTCGGCTGCCCTCTGCTAAATACCGTGGCAGCAAAGCAACACTGACACACAACACACACACACACGAACATCGACCATGCAGTCTCTCCGGTGGCCAACCGTTTTTACATATAGCTGATGTAGATCTACATGAGCCTCCGACAATACTGGCCAGCTTCAGCTGATCTAGAAATCAAAGATGCTGTTTCGGATAAGCTTTTTTAAAAATAAATTTACTTTCCATTCAGCAATCGGCATAAGATGCGACACAGGACGGATCCGAACGACGAAACCAAATAGACTGAAATTAACCCCTTGATTGCTTCCAGGCTCATGACACCGCTTAGCGAGCGTTAGCATCAGTAGCAGTCAATGGGTTAAAATGAGGACTTTCCGCCGCCGACCGCAGTCTCCCCATTACGCCGTGGACACATCGGAAATACCCGCTCACGGAAATACCCGCTCACGGAAATACCCGCTCAAATTTCACGTTTAAACGTGGTCATTCCTGTGTATTCGAAGTTGCTCACAGGTCTTCACAGACAGACAGTTTGGCCAGGTCAACGCAAGTTGCGTCCATTGTTTCAACGAGTGGTTCTTTTATGGTGTATTCTGATCAGCTCACGGCCAGTTTCAGTGTCGGTTCATAGCCCTACCATAGAACGTTATCTCCAAAATAAGAAGAGCGTCCCTAGGACAAAGAGCATCAGGCTGAAAACATATTGTACACTGTTTGTCTCCTTCGATGCGCTACCACTGATCAGCGGTAGTTCTGGAAGCGAACGCTGCAGCCACCAATGTTTGCGAACTCGCTGTCAATCAGACTAAGGCGAGACTGAGAGCCAGCAGGTATGACTAGTTGATGTATACCAGGCTTTCCGTTAAAAGGACAATTCTCCGTATTTGACGGACAGCTTTTGACAGAGTCGGAAAAAAAGGAAGGCCGCCTGTCACCGGGACGGACAGACTCTTGAGAAGAATGAGGCGTTCAGTCGTGAATGTTTTACACTGCACCTCACGCCACCACACCCCCTTCCCAATGCGCCCGATTTCCTTTGGCGCACTGGGTTATATACTCTTGGTGTACACGGGCAGCTTTGCGATCAGTACTGATGTACTTATCCCGGTCGTGTACTACGACATGATCGACCACGAAAGCTCAAGGGTGGTTGTTTTCGCCAAGCTATTACAACATCACCCTTGAACTGCCATGGTCAATATGTCTTCAAAACTGTGACGTAGACCTCCGAGGATGTCTCCAAAATTTGATAACTTCGCCATTAGGGTAAAGTATGCGACGGACTCAATAGAGCGTCTGGGAATGATGTTTTGTCATGCTGTCCGACCCGATGGCGGATAATTTTAAATCCTAGCGAGCCTGTGTATACGTAGCTACTATGTCCTACAGTTCGATACCATAGGTCAGCTCTTCCCTGTACATTATAGTAGGACATTGCTATTCGTGGCCTTGTGCTGTCTATGTTGGGGGTTCATTGACTGATTAACCTGATTGGTTGATTCATTCATTCATTCATTCATTCATTCATTCATTCATTCATTCATCATTCATTCACTCATTTATTTATTCATTCATTTATTTATTCATTCATTCATTTTTCATTATTTCATTCATTCATTATTCCATTCCATTCATTATTCCATTCATTATTCCATTCCATTTATTATTCCATTTATTCATTTCATTCATTCATTGTTTTTTTCAAGGCCTCGCAAGGAACAGCAGACTATCTTAGGGTGACTGACTTTCACTGTGGGATGGATGAGGTGGGTCGGAATGCTTGTAATTATAATATATACATAGTATTGGTAACGTGTTTCAGTTTTTGTTTTTTTTTTAATTTTAATTTATTTATTTATTTATTTATTTATTTATTTATTTTGGGGGGAGGGGGTTTCGCGATTTCGTCGTTAGCCCCTTATTGCGCATTGCAGCACGGGCACTGTACGGCATGTGTGAGGGGGAGAGGTAAATCGCAGTGTTCGAGTGTGACAATAATAGCTGAGATTTAGAAATTGAATTCATCGTCACCCCGGCTATAGTTCAGTCTCCTGTTTGTTTGTGTGGTCCACGGCAGCGTTTTCGCGATGGCCGATACATACTAACTTCGCGTGCAAGACGAATTACCCAGTGCGGCACAGGCCATCGGGACGACGTCGTGCAAGACGAATTACCCAGTGCGGCACAGGCCATCGGGACGACGTCGTGCAAGACGAATTACCCAGTGCGGCACAGGCCATCGGGACGACGTCGGCCGCCGTTGGCCCGCGCACGTTCGTGCGCGGGCCAACGGCGCCCGACGTCAGCCCGACGACCTTTCGTGCATTCGGTAAGGGGCATCGGACTGAGACTGATTAACCCCTTGCATCAGTACTTCTGGTTATGGCCGCTCGGCGAGCCGCGGGTATCATTTAGCAGTCAATGGGTTAAAATGATGACCGTTTCGGCCGGCCGACAGTCTCCCCATTACTCAGAGTAAACCAGATCGGAATCTGGCCGCTCGAATTTCAATTCAGTTTAATCGGTGTCAGCCCCTTATGTATTCACGAAGTTGCTCGGCACAGGTCCTCACAGACACTCAGTGTTTGACCAGTCCAACTCAAGTTTCGTCCATCGTTTTAGCAACGAGTGGGTCTTCATATTGTGTATCCTGATTAGTTCACGCTTTCAGTATCAGTTCATAATCCTACCATAGCACGTTATTTCTCCGGCAAAATAAGAAGAACGTCCCAAGGTCAAAGAGCATCAGACTAGAAACATTGCACACCGTTTGTCTCCACCAATTCGCTAACACTGATGAGTGGTAGTGAATCGAAGAGACAATCAGTGTGGAAATGTTATTTATTTAAAAAAAAAAAAATTACGGTATTTATATTGCGCGTATCTTATAATGATTATAACTCTAAGCGCGCACTCACAACTCGCACACGCATGCGCACGCTTTAGACAATGACTCACGTACCACAAATAGTGAAAATACATTACGACGGTCAGCTTGGGGTGGAGAGTGTGGTGATATAGTGCTAGAACTGTTGAAAGAGGTGAGTTTTGAGGGCGGACTGGAAGGAGGAGAGAGAGTGTTTCTGACGGAGAGAGAGTGCGAGAGTGTTCCAGGTGGATGGACCGTATACTGAGAAGGAGCGGGGGCCGAAAGTGCTGAGTTTGGTGCGGGGGATGAGGAGGCGGAGAGGGTCGGAGGCGGAGCGGAGGGAGCGGGAAGGAGTGTAGGGGTGAAGTAAGTTGGAGAGATAGGTAGGAGCGTAGTTGTTCAGGGATTTGTAGCAGAGAGACAGAATCTTGTATTGGATGCGTTGGGGGATGGGGAGCCAGTGAAGGAGCTTGAGCAGGGGAGTGATGTGGTCGGATTTGTTCTTTCTGAGGACGAGGCGGGCAGCATTGTTCTGGACGCGCTGGAGAGTGAGAGTGGTGGAGTGAGGAAGGCCGGAAAGGAGAGAGTTGCAGTAGTCGATGCGAGATAAGATGAGAGAGACAGCGAATTTGGTGGCAGCTTCGGTAGTGAGGTATTTTCTGATCTGACTGATGCGGCGGAGGTGGAAATAACATGCCTGGGCCGTGGCGGAGACGAAGCTGGTCATGGAAAGAGAGGAATCGAGGATAACGCCAAGCTTCTTGACCGAGTCAGAGAGGGAGATGGGGGTGCTGTCGAGTTGAAGGTGGAGAGAGGGAGGGAGCTGGGAAAGTTTCTGGCGAGTGCCTACCAGCATGGCTTCCGTTTTGTCGTCGTTCAGTTTGAGCTTGTGTGCTGTCATCCAGTTTTTCACGTCTTCATAGCAGTCAGCCGTGCGAGTCAGTAGTGTCTGAGTGTTGTCGAGTTTGTCTTTGTCTAGTAGTTGTGAGTCGTCAGCGTAGAGGTGGTGGTGTATGTGGTGAGACTGGATGATGTTGGACAGGGGAGAGGTGTTGAGTGTGTGAAAAGGACCGGGCCCAGGACGGACCCCTGTGGGCGAACGCCGCAGGAGAGCCTGACTGGGTTGGAGGAGACGCCGTCGATGGTGACGGACTGCTGTCTGTCGGAGAGGTAGGAGAGATACCAGGAGTGAGCAGAGTCAGTGATGCCAAAGGAGTGGTGAAGGCGATGGAAGAGGATAGAGTGGTCTATGGTGTCGAAGGCGGCAGAGAGATCGAGTAGCGTAAGAAGGGAGATGTTGCCCGAGTCAGTGGAGAGAAGCAGGTCGTTTATTTATTTATTTATTTATTTATTTATTTATTTATTTATTTATTTATTTATTTCAGTATTGTCCTGATAAAAGACAAGATTCATATCATCGAGTCTTTTATCAGCATGGTCATCAAACATTTTGATTAACTCATTCGAGACATGGCGCCTCAGCATACGCGTTATGAGTTAAATTTAGTGATCAACTGATTTTGTTATTTTATTATACTGAGCAACATTTGGCTTGATATAGTGCCGATAACAGGCAGATGTGATAAGAGACCGAATCAAAATGTCTGTCGTAAGACGAGAACATTTTGATTCGGGTCATGTAATCACATCTGTCGGTTATCGGCACTAAATCAAGCAAAATGTTGCTCAATATAATTTATGTACCCAATCCAAAACAAAACAAAACAAAACATTGATTTTGCGTATCAGATTGCGGTGTTCAGACAAAACACATGAATGGCAGACGACTGAAAATCAAAGTCGACTTTGCGCGTCGAATTTCGTTTGACTATGAAGACATCAGTGCTTTGTATAATCGTGCGTATTACTGAGTAAATTCTGCTTGTAACTAGATCACGCATAATTGCGAGAAATGCCAGCAGGTTTGTTTATATAGTTGTTATCTCAGGTTGTCGGGTCAGTCCAGCGACTGACTCGCACCGACGGTTCCCTGGCATCTGTTCTCCGTTTGTGTGTGTGTAAAGGATGTAAATTTTGAGCGTTCGCACACACTAAGAAGTATTTCATTACTACACTGTGTGCCATAAAAAACAAGACAAAGATTTGCCGGTCGATATTTTGCAAACGGCTTAACATTTTGAAAATCTGATTTCGTCAAAGTAAAGAAGTTTAGTCTGGCCTCTCTACAGCACTCTCAGCTGTACCTTTGTCGATTTCGTAGTTTTTACGCTGTGACCCGGCGTGTGCTACCTGTCCCCAAAATCAAAAATCAAAATTGTCTGTGTGCTACGATGTTTTAGCCCACATCTCATGGTTGGCCAGACACACTTAAAAGTTAAGATTGTTTGGGAAGTGATCATCTTCCAATCATAATACAATTAAACGTTAAAGATAAAGATGAATATTGCAATATTGAGGACAGAATTCCAAAGTTTCATCCAGAAGGGATGTAGATGATCGTCTTGTTCTATACCTGCGTATTTCTCTGTGGGCTGGCGAATGGGTGCCTGATAGGCGGGGGCAGGGGATCTAACTGTTTGTCTGTCCAGCGCTGAGTGATTCCTAATTGGGAACTGTATGAGACAATCTTGCTGTCCCATAACATTGCAAGTATAGAACATGAAAGTATAGATACATTTTACGGAAATATTACAAAAGCTGTTCTTTCTGCTGCGGAGAAGTCAATACCAAAATGCAAAGGAAAAACAAAAGGTAAATATTCAGATAATGTTTGGTGGAATAAGGAATGTGAACTAGCAGTAAATATTAAGAAGGAACACTTTAAAAAATGGATAAGAAACAAATCTGAAGAGAACTTTATGGAAATGAAGAAAACTAAAATACACTGTAACAGAATGTGGCGAGAGCCAAAAAGATTCACTGGGCTGAGTTCTGTAAGGTTTGGAAAAAAATATATCAGAATTACAAAATGGATACAAATTACAAGTGTATCCAATCGCAGTAGAAGGCAACACATTTTCTAGTGCAGTAGATAAAGCGGAGGCCTTTGTTAATATGTTTCCAGAAAGTAGTCTCACATCAAGTCTTAGTTTACCAAATATAAACCTCAGAAAACAAGAAGAAGTCAAAGCAGATTATGAAGATCCAGTTTCTAATCATTCTTAGTATATCAATGCTCCAATTCAATATACTGAATTCCTAGATGTTTTACAGTCGTTTGCAAATACCTCTAGTGCAGTGGGTATCGATGGAATTTCTTACAAACTACTTTATCATTTACCTGAGTCGTGGAAAAAACTACTGCATAAATTTTACCAAAAATGTTGGTTTAATGGATCTCTTCCTACTATCTGGAAGCAGCCGGTAGTAGTTCCAGTACTCAAATCAGGTAAAACACGTACATTGATTAGTAGTTATAGACCTATTGCACTAACATCACAAGCTTGCAAAGTATTGGAAAAGATTATTTTAAATCAGCTATTTCATTACTGTGAAAACAGGATATGATTCCAGTTCATCAAGCTGGTTTTCGGAAAGGTAGATGTACGACAGACCTTTAGTTAAACTCACAAATAACATTAAAAAACAATTTTCTAGAAGAAAAAGTATATAACAACCTTTTTGACGTAAAAAAGGCTTATGATAGTGTTTGGCATGCTAGATTATTATACAAAATAAAATAGATTGGCATAACCGGGTTTATGTATGAGTACATTAAAAGCTTTTTGTCTGAAAGATTTGTCTGCACCAAAGTTGATGAAAGTTATTCAACCTTTAAGAAAATATATATGGGTATTCCGCAGGAGAGACAAGATGGCGGCCATGCAACACCTGCCACAGGCCGCCCGCTCCGGTAGAAATGGTCGCCACCCGCAGACTAGTAGTCATTGTGTCTTTGTTTGATATATAATTTCGGGCCCTGCAATACTACATCATGACTGGTGCTTCTTTTTGATGACTTTTGGGAATTGTTGTGCTGTGGCTGTTAATTGGATTCTCAGTAGTTTCCCTCCACCGTCAGTGCAATGCTAGTTTATACACGCTGGCTGATTTTTGTTAGTGCCATTGGCCGGGAATTCCGATCTCAGAAGAACAGCGCGCATTATGCTGTGGCAAAGAATCAACGTGCTTTTCTCCCATTTCAAGCATCTCAGGAGTGGCTCTTCCCACGCCACGCGCAACATCACTGCCTGAGGAGTAGCGTGAGTGTGCGCAGCGATGGAGTGCCGGCAGGCTTCGGGCCCCACATTCCACAGAGTGACGTGATGACGGACACCTCCCCAACACAGTGACTGTATTTCTTACAACACTGACTTAACAGCGTGTGGATGTGTGTACTGTGCTTTAGAAACAGTTTTGGACAGCTTTTACGTTAATATTGTAGTCATTACTATTTATTGCTGAAAAATAAGTAGGTGTGAAATTATATATTAGTTAAGTTATAACATGATTAAGGTGGTGACTGTTTATGCCGGAGCGAATGTCTAATAGCCGGCGCTGTTCTTATAGCGACGGGCCCCCAGGTAGCAACTGTGAAAGTATAATTCGTCTTTTTGTTTTGTTGATGCGTATTTCTCATTTGTGTAACTAGTCTCAGCCAAGCAGAAAGTTTAAAAACATTATATTATGTGTTTAAGAGATACTATGATAGGGCTGTCCTTAGTTTGCTTTGTGTTAGGGAGGTTCAGGTCGGGTTGGGGCCGCTGGCGCCGGCCATGAGACGCCTTGGCGACGGGCTTCACCCGTCCCGAGCCACTGTCCATTTCAGTGTTGTGTGTGAACTGTTGTGTGAGTGTGGGTGATTGCGAGTTGCACCTGAGGTGGCGAAACAAATTTTCCTGTACGTGTCAACATGTATTTGGAACAATAAAGTTGATTCATCAATAATTTCACCCTTTTTATTCACTGTGTTAATTTACGACCTCCCAAAATCTCTCTCACAGGACACAACTGTGGTACAATATGCAGATGATATTGCTATATGGATAAACACTAATCTCAGAAAACGTACCCCAAAAAGAATCGTAGATTACGTTCAAAAAATTTATCAGATTGAATTGGACAAATTATCAAGCTATATGAAAGAAAATGGTTTAGAACTATCTGGGGGGAAAAAACGTGTCTAATGCTTTTCAATAATGGGAAAAGTGCTAAAACATTGCCTAAATTATCCCTAAATGGGACGCCTTTAAACTACCAACATTGTGTAAAGTTTTTAGGTGTATGTTTTACATCAAAATTATCTTGGAGAATTCATATTGAAGCCATATTAAATAAGTCAAGAAAAAGACTTAACTTGTTAAAAATTATAAACTCACAACCATGGAGTCAGGACATTAAAACTGTTTTACACCTTGGTATATCTTTAGTTCGATCAACACTTGTCTATGGTCAGGAAGTCTACTTTACTGCCCCAGCTACACTTCTACAGAAGCTGCAAAGCATTTACAGTAAAGCAGTTAAATTAGCCCTTGGAGTGCCAGTTTATACTAATTCTTGAAAACCTACAAAGAAGCAGGTATTATGTCTTTATCTGACCAATGTAAATTAGCAACTGCAAAATACATTGTCCGCAGCCTGTCCGTCAAAAATTCAGAACGATAAGACATTTTAGATGCAGATTTGGATTTCCTGAAGAGAGCGCAAACAATCTGGTATCTTTTACCTATACGTAATTATGTCAAAGATGCTATAGAAAACTGCAATATAGATATCAAGTCTATTCCCGTTTTACCAGTAACTCCTACTATACCTCCATGGGAACATATTAATGCTACTTTTGATATAGATTACACAGATTTGAAAAAAGATGAGGATGTGAACGTTTTAGCAAATTTAGTGAAAGAAAAATTACAGACAACATATTTTACACCTTTGAAAATTTTCACAGGTGGATCTGTCTTAGATTCTTCAGACTTTGTTATTCCAGATCTCAAAGTGAAGAAATCTTTTTATCTCGGTAGAGGATTTTCTATATTTACGTCTGAACTGTATGCGATTCTCATGGCACTATATTTATTCAACTTCTTATGATATATTTAACATTTTGATTTGTGTCGATTCTAAATCTTTCCTATATAGTCTAAAAAGCTGGGATTGTAACACTAGAAAAGACTTAGTATATGAAATAAAACATATTATGAGCTGTTTTTTGTCCAGAGGAATAGGGATCAATTTTCTTTGGATACCCTCACACTGCGTAATTTATTGGAATGAAATTTGTGACAGACAAGCAAAAAAGGGAGCTATAAATGAGAAAAACTCAGCAGTTTGTAATAATATGCAATTATCTCTACATGAAATGTACTCTGTGCTAAACAGCTTTTTTTCACAAAGATGATATGAAATATACTTATCATGTTCCACCTTGTTCAAGAAAAACAGCTTCATTGATATACAAGTTAAGACTAAATTCTTGGAAAACAAAATTCGCAAAAGACATCAAATGCGAGTGCTTAAGCCCCATCTAATAATAATAATAATAATTACGGTATTTATTTATAATGAGCTTATCTTATAATAATAATAACTCTAAGCGCGCACTCACAACTCGTGCATGCATGCGCACGCTTTAGACAACGACTCACGTACCACCATCTCTGTTAAACATATAATCTGTGAGTGTCCTATTACAATGAATCTGTTGAAAAAAAATAACATAACAGTTGATCACTTTGCAGAAAATTTGTATGACATCTTACATAGAAATATTTCAATTCCAATAGTTAATATCATAATTCATAGTCTGGTGGGTAAACTATTATAATAAGTAATTTGTGTGTGTGGTTGGATGTTAATTATTGCTATTCTTTGATATTCACAAGTTGTGTGTTTGGTTGATTTTTTTTTTTTTTTTTTTTTTTTTTTTGGTCTAATGTGTGAAAAGACGTTAAATAAATTCCTGATTCCAGATTGAAGACGTCACACAGCACACAAAACACACATACACATGTGAGACTAAGCTAATACTGCTTGGGCGAGTTGACTAGAGTCTTGGGCGAGTTGACTCGGCCCTTGGGCAAGTTGACTTCTACTTTGGGCGAGATGACTGCTACCATGAGCGAGTTGATCCCTTACTTTGGCGAATTGACTGGACGAGATAGCATAATTATGGGCGAGTTGACCGATACCCTTTGGAGTACTCTTTTGTAGAAGAAGGTATAGAAGGTGTCTATTAATTGTCAGTATCGGCTGTAAAAAGGCTGTTTTTACTGCTTCTTTTGTCTTTAAAACCAATAACTACATTATAGGCTTACGGAAAAGATTATTCTCTTGTAGATGGTGGTGATCGTTCAACAGACGGAGCTCTGTGTAAAAATGTGCGCGCCTAGTGTGTCATTCGGGGTCAGTAAAGCAGACGACAAAAGTGGTTACAGAAATAGATTCTGGCGAAACTTGTCCAACAGGTTCTACGGTCCGCTGTCGCGGGTGTTATTATTCCGATATTCCTGCCGCGGCATGGGCGGCTATTTTTGTCGCGCACACTATGTGACTGTTCAACACCCTAAACCAAACCTGTCCGTCTGGGGATGGGCGAGTACTGAGGCTCTCCCGGTGTGTGAGACTAGGAGGCAACAGGGTGGGATCCCTCCAGTGTACTTGTAGTCAATTTACCGCCTCCAGAACTTGATCCACCGGGAAAGGCACCCGAGAGGTGCAAAGCAGTTTCGGCGATTTCGAGGTGAGGCTAGTGAACACGACCATTTTAACATGAGTCTCCAACGTTATAGATATTTGCATTCATACCAATGTGGAGTGACTGCCGCTAGTACAAGTGTACAGAATTTATTGTTATTGAATAATATTGTTGTGATTCCAGTTGTATGAAAGTTCAATTTGTTTTTCGGATAAACGGCAGGTTACAAATACAATCTGCACTTTTAAAATGTTTTTCAGCAATATAATCATTTGAAAGTTTGTTTAAAAGCTTAATTCAATAATTGATCCACTTAACAAGTTATAATCACTTAATGTTTATGATGTGAAATTGATGTTTAGTGTGTCAGAAGAGGGTTTGCAGTAGATGATCATTCAAAGCTGCTGCCTGAAAAATGTAAAAATGTAATTACTCTTAATACAAAAAATAAAACCATTAACCCTCAGAAATAACATTCCCACACACTTTTGTATTCATAGCATTTTTGCATTCCGTGCAGTGTACTGCAGTGTTCAGTGTAACTGCAGAGACAGTTTGATATCCCACTTTTAATCAAGGAGCATAACATGCACTGACAGAGCAGTCAGTTAAAATAATTACAGTATCATTTCAGTGGCTTCTTTTCGGTGATATTTTGTTCAAAATTTGTACATATATATATGTATTCATGTATTGTAAACAGCAATCAATATATAATTTGTATGGTACACAACTACTACAACTATCACATGGCCGATAAGGGATTTCTTGCATTCGTTTTATGTAGTGGGTTGGTGGACTGTTAGTTGTTTATCATACCTCTTGATTTCTTCTGTAATTCGGTTGTTTAATTCAGTGTGTTTATACAATTTCAGTTTGTCTAATTTCACTTTGTTAAAATTTCAGATTGTTTAGCCCATTTTAGCACTATACCAACGTATAGATTGACAGTGATAGTTTAAGAATGCTGCCAGAGTAGCTTGGCATCTGTAGGCACAAAGCAATTTGTTCACCCTTCAACTATCATGATCAGTTTGTCTTGAATAGTAATGTACATACTACTCTAGTCTTTATAGGACAACTCCCAACTTTTGGAATTTCAGCCTTGGAATTTAGGCTCAGTGTGTTAACCCATTTAGCCCCAAGACCCTACCACAGGAGATGGATGGACCATGATAATTCAAGGGTAGCGCCAGATTAGCTTGGCGTCTGAAGGTGCCAAGCTAATCTGGCGTTACCCTTGAATTATCACGGTCCATCCATCTCCTGCAACTGGTACATATTTGTCAGGTGACAACTCCAAAATTTGGGAAATGGGGCCTTGGGGTTAAGAGGGTTAATCTCTATGCATGTGTATATTATATGTTTGTGTGCTGAGGGTTTTTTCCCTTTACTATTGTATCAATTGATCTCTTTCAGTGTGGCTGGAATGGCACTGTTTACTGTGGCCCTGGCGGCCTTGTTGGGTCATGTAGTTGTGGGAGACCTGACGTCCCAGTCATGTACGTTCAACAGACGGGCCACGATCCAAGCTGATGCGGAGGCGACGATTGGGGGTATCATCAGGATGCGTGATCCTGGAGCCAGTGGGTCTGGGTGTGGTTTGCCCTCAGGCAGTGAGTACATTTGCTGTAATCTGTTCAGCCCTGACATACTTCAGCAGTACATGGGTTGATTTTGATAGCTGAAGGGAGGTGTCAGAGTAGCTTGGCACCTTGCACCAAGTTATTATGGCACCACCCTTGAGCTATCATTGTGAGTCCATTCTGGCACCACCCTTGAACTATGATGTTCAGTCTTAACTGGTATGCATTTTTCAGAGGACAGATTTCAAAATTTTATCCTCAGCTGTTAATGTGTGTATTTCTTTTGCTTTCAGAGCCAAACGATTCTTATTCAGTATTTCATTTTTAGAACTGTTTTGTAAGTCGGAGGATATTTTTGGTACTGTCTGTGATTTTGAACTTTACAGCTCTTGAGCTATCATGGTCAATCTGTCTTCCACTGTGGTGTATTCAGTATGAGTTTGTTCATCTGATTTGTGTGCATTCTGCCAGGCATGCAGTCATACGAAGCACTACGGTGGGCATTGGACTTGGTCAACAAGAAAGATGAGTTCCTTAATGGGCAATACCTTACAGACTACTATGTCCCAGGAATTCGCCTTGGTAAGCACTGAAAATTAATGGATGACATAAAATTTTATTCATGCTGTTATAAACATACATGTAGATTGTAGCATTCAGACCATTTTAATTTTGAAGTTGCATACAGTGCGTATGCAGGACACATTTACTGTTTTGTGTCATATTCAGATAAAGTTTTTTCTTTCTTTTGATGATGATCTGGTCTAAATGTGCAAAGTCTAAAATACTTTGGCTGTCGGAACCACTTTTTGTCAGAAATCACCTTTGATAAAATGTGCTACCAACAGCCAAAGGGTTAAAAGTAAACTGCGTGATACATGTTAATTGCATTGAAATGATGTCAGTTGCCCAGCAGTATCATGGTTTGTCCCTGGCTGTCAGAGCTTGTAGCGAAAAGCTACTCAGCTAATGCCCATCTCTTTCCTCAACATCAAGACCATTAGAGCAACTGCCTAGCTAATAATCAAGAGAAAAAAGACATTTTATTTCCTCAAAAACATTACCGATGACATGACTACATGGGAATATCTACTTCTAGGCTCAATTTTAGCCTACTTGCCCGTTGTGTGCCCACACAACCCGAGAGGCCCTCGGGGAACCCCCCAGAGGGGCCGAGAGTTATCTTCCCATACCTGCCTTACCAGATCCGGTCACGAGACCATTTAGTCTTTCTACTTCGCTCGTGGAGAGAAGACGTGTCTGGCCCGCGCTCTCGCTGCCTCGACCGGTCTTCTGCCTACCGACGCTGGTTGCCGACTTCGTGTGCTCTGCGCCCGCTTCTACCCTGCCTTCTATCTGGCCTTCTCTTCCTGCTTCGTTGGGCCACTTGCGGGGATTCTTCTGCTTCTGTGGACGGCGGTTTGACTGCCCTTCCCCCCCTTCCCTTCGTTGCAGAGGTAAGGTAGCGGTAGTTCCCTCGGCCGGCCCTCGGGCTGAGAGCCGGCTGCCTGTGGGTGCTTCCCTGCTTTTGCTTTGGGGTTCGTTTCAGTGCGTAGTGCCTGATTAGCTCACGGTCGGCTGTTGCCGTGTCGCGCCCGTTTTGCACGTGGGCCTTGGGCTCCGTGTGTGTTAGCCCGTTTAAAGCCCCGTTAGCCCTCCGAGAGTGCCCCATTACGTTTCACCGGGAGCCCGCCTACGCTTCGTTAATGTCGTTGTGCTCCCGGTGCGATGACTTAGCTGGCCGACGGACACTCACGCGGTCTCCCTACCGCGTTCGGTGGTTCCTCGGACCGCAGGTGTAATAATAATGATGATAATAATAATAAGCACGTTAAATAGGCGCTTTTTCCCAATTGAAAATCGGCTCAAAGCGCTGCCCCGAACTGGGCCCAACAAGCGCGCTCCCGCGAGTTACGCGCATTCACTCACACACGGAACGTAAACACAGAACTTTCACGTGGTGCTAAGGGCAAGCTCAAGCGAGCTGCTGTAATTTTGGAAGTTCAAAATCGTTGTATTTGAAATTGATTGGGTGGACTGACTCTGATACCAGAGTGTAAGCGGTGTGCGGCCTGGCCTGAGGTTATGTGGGCGGACCTTGGTCCTTTTACCGCCGAGAGCGTGCCCGCCCGGCTTACGAGCGTTCAGCGCCCTTTGACACGTTGGCCGCCCTGGCTGTTTCCTCGGCCACTCCCGCACGGAACGGTCCCCGCTTCGGGGTTCGCGGTTTGTTCTGACCACAGGACCGCCACTGCTGCCACGCCCGCTGACCCTTCCGGAGGGTCTGTTTGCCGGCTTAGCGCACGTCTCACTGAGAGTGACCAGCAGCAGTCGGCCTTGAGCCGTCCGTCGTTGACGAGCCGTCCTCTCCACTCTCCCCGCACCAAGCCCGCTGATCCTTCCGGAGGATCGCCATGCCGGCATAGTGGCCTACTTCCGGAGTAGGGCCCGGAGAGACGTCAGCACCGTCCGTCGCGACGCAGCTGCGACCCTGATCCTCACCGTTCCTCCTCCAGACGCCCGCGCTCTCGCTCGCTTTGCGAGCACCGTCAGCGGGATTCTCGACGCCCCCTGCAGGACGATGCGCTCAGCCTGCTACCCGAAGTCTCGGTCTCGGCTCTGTTGGACGAGGATCGCTCGACCTCGCACGCGGCAGCTTCCCCGGAGCTGAAGAGGAAGGTCGCCGCCTTCGTTGACACGGAGAGGCAGGTCAAGAAGTTTAGGTCGCTTCCCCAACCGCCCGGCTTTAAGGGTCTTCGAGACATCCTTTCGTCGCACCTACAGCTGGCCACGTCCCAGGAGCCGGTCTTCTTCTCTGACCGTCGCTGGCCCGCGGATTTAGACATCTTGTTTCGGCGGGACTGGTATGCTGGACTCTCCCAGGCCTTCTCCATCCCTCTGCCTACGCTGGACCCTTCGGCGGTGTCCCTAGCCGGCGGTCTGACTCTGCTGCGGCGGTCCCCGATGCGGGGCCTGGACAAGACAGCGACCTTGGTCCGTAACACCTTCGCCTGCTCGGGTATTATGGAGCTCCTCACTCAATCCTTGGTTCGTCGGGTGGAGGTATCCTGGCATCCTTCCATCTCTCCCCTCCTAGGAGACCTGCTGGTCCTCGCGGAGATCGCCAATTGCGCCGCCTACTATTCCTCGGTCAACGCGATGGTGGTTGCGGCCAACTGCGACCTCATGCGTCGAGATGCCCTGCTCCGCCCCTGCAGTACGTTGCCGCCGGACCTGCGAGCGCAACTTCACCGTGCCCCCTTGGGTGGACCCTTGCTGTTCGGCGACTCAGTCTACGGGTCGGCGGTTCGTTCCTCGTGATGTCTGTGCGACTTGGCCGGAGACGTTTCGTCGGACCTCTGGAGTTTTATCGGCGAGAGCGACCTCCGTCTACTATCTCTCGTCCGGATCCTGTGGACACTTCCGCCGCCCCTTCGGTAACGTCCGCCCTTCCTCGCATCGGCCCTTCGGAACGGTCTGCTCGTCGGGACCCGGCGTTGTGCGCTGACCAGAGGATCGCCACTGCTGCCACGCCCGCTGACCCTTCCGGAGGGTCTGTTTACCGGCACAGCGCCCGCCTCACTGAGCCCGGCCTGCAGCAGTCCGCCATGAGCCGTCCCACGTTGACTGGCCTTCATCCTCTCTCTCTCCCCGAGAAGCCCGCTGATCCTTCCGGAGGATCTACATGCCGGCATAGAGCCCTTCTCACTGAGTCCGGCCAGGAGAGACGTCAGCCTCAACCTGCGCGACACGGTCGCGCCCCCGACTCATCCCGTTCCACCGTCAGTTCGAGACACTCACGCTCGCCCCTCGAGCGTCGCTGGAGGGATCATTCACCTCGCCGGGATCGTCGCCGCTTCCCCCGGAGGATCTGAACGCCGGCATAGCGCCCTGCTCTCGGAGTCTGGCCAAGAGAGGCTTCTGCCTTAGCTTGCGCGACACGGTCGCGCTCCAACTCCCTCCGTTCCACTTTCAGGTCACTTGATGGCTGATCAGAGGACTGCCACTGCTGCCACGCCCGCTGACCCTTCCGGAGGGTCTGTTTGCCGGCACAGCGCCCGCCTCACTGAGCCCGGCCTGCAGCAGTCCGCCATGTGCCGTCCCACGTGACTGGCCTTCCTCTCCCGTCTCTCCCTGTTAAGCCCGCTGATCCTTCCGGAGGATCTGTACGCCGGCGTAGCGCCCTACTCACTGAGTCTGGCCAGCAGAGACGTCAGCCCTAGCTTGCGCGACTCGGTCGCGCCCCCGACTCCTGCCATTCCACTTTCAGTTCAGGACACTGATGCGCACCGCTTGAGCGCCTTCGGTAGGATTGCCGTTCGGACTCAACCTCCGCCCCTGGGTCTTCACTCGGCTGATGGACGCCTTAGTCGCCTTAGCCCGACAGTCCTCCTCCAGTCCACGTCGAACTACCTGGACGTCCTCCGGTTGCGCACCCATTCGGAGACTGCGCTAGCCACGAACAGAGATGCTCTCCTGCACCTCCTGGCACACCTGGGCTTCCTAGTAGACGACGGCAAGTCGGATCTCTCTCCCTCCCGCCGGTTTGGGCATCTGGGTATGGAATAAGCTACCAACCTCAACACGGTACGCCTTCCGGCGCCCCGGATCAAGAAGATGGCGGCTCTAGCCGACCAGTTAGCTCGGGAGGATGCAGCCCCCGCCAGAGTCTGGCTTCAGTTGCTCGGTGTCATAACCGCCGCAGCGGATCTTATCCCGCTAGGGCGTCTCTACTCCCGGCCAATTCAACTGCATCTTCTTCTCCATTGGCTCACGTCTTCTGGAGACTTGATGACCGCGGTCCCAGTGTCCCAGATGCTCCGCCTGCACCTTCGTCGGTGGACCGACCCTACGTGGCTAGCGTCGGGAGTTACCTTAGCCTCCCCCCCCGCCACAGGTCTCTCCTTGCGTCGATGCCAGCCTTCGGGGTGGGGGGCCCACCTCCTGCCCGGTTCCTCGCGACGGCGGGCTCCTGGCCCTCACACTTGGCGCACACCCACATCAACTAGCTGGAGATGCAGGCCGTCTGGCGAGCCCTTCAGGCTGGGGAGTACCTCCTCGGACACCAGGAGCTTCTCGTGCTTTCGGACGACACGACGGTGGTCGCTTACATCCAGAAGCAAGGTGGCACACGCTCCCCTGACCTGTGTATGCTCCTCTACAGGAAGATGTGTTGGTGCGAGGACCGGAGCAGTATCCTTCAAGCCCGGCACGTTCCCGGATACCTGAATGTCCTGGCCGACTCTTGGTCTCGCCGCGACCAACTCCTACACACGGAATGGACCCTGCGACAGGACATCTTTCGGATGATCTGCGCCCGCTGGTGACTCCCCAGGTCGACTTGGTCGCCACGAGGTGGAACCACCAGCTCCCCCTCTTCGTCTCCCCGCTTCCCGACCACCTTGCCTAGGCTGTCGATGCGCTCTCCATTCCCGGGGACGGACTTGTGGCCTATACCTGTCCCCCTACCGTCTTGGTTCCCTAAGTCCTCCTCTAACTTGGGGCTGTTCGGCGTTACTCCTGTTGGTCGCGCCGTTCGTCTGGAACCGCTCCTGGACTACCGACCTGCTCAGCCTCGCCACAGACCCGCCCCTGCTGCTGCCCACCCCGCGGGCCATGCTCAAGCAACCGCGCCAGCCGCTGTTCCACCCCTGCCCGGAGTGTCTCCTCCTTCACGCCTGGAGGTTGTGCGGCAAGCTCTCGGAGCTAGAGTCTACTCAGGTGCAGCAATGGAGGCGATCGCTGCGGCCCGGAGACTGTCGACCCTTCGAGTCTACGAGGGAAATGGCGAGTCCTCTGTTCCTGGTGCACCGATCATGGCCTTAAGCCCACGGATCTGACGCATCCTCCGCTGGCGGACTTCTTCTCTGGCTCTTCCGAGACCAAGGCCTAGCCCTCATCACGGTACGCGGTTACTTGTCCATGATTGCGGACACCTATCGTCACCTGGGACGACCCGATCCGGGCGCCTGCAAGGACCTAGCCGACCTTATGGGACACTTCGGCATCCAGCGCCCGACACTCCGCTCGTTCCTTCCTCGCTGGGACCTACCCTGGGTGCTCACGTGGTTGAACTCCGCCCGCTTCGTACCATTACCTTTAGCCCAGCTCGCGGACTTGGCACGCACGACTTGCTTCCTGCTGGCACTTGCTACCGCTTCGCGCGGGAGCGAGCTACAGGCGCCTTCAGCGCGCCCTGCCGGTCTGCAGTTCCGAACAGACGGCTCCGTCCGGCTGCTCACGGACCCGGCCTTTCTGGCAATAACAGGTCTCCTTTAACTCCGCCTCAAGGGATCACCATTAGGCCGCTGAGAGACTGACCCCGGTCCCAGGAGACCAGGCTACAGGATCCCGTGCGCGCCCTTCAAATCTATCTGCGGCGATCTAAGCTCGTCCGCAGGGGGCGGTCGCGCCTCTTCCTACCTCTACGACCCAAACAGCGTGACATTATAGTCCAGATGATCTCTTCCTGGCTCCGCTGGGTCATACGCTCCGCTAATCAAGAGATAGCCCCTGAGGGAGCTAAGAGGCTGCACATTCTCGCACACGAGGTACGAGCTATGGCCACGAGCGTCGCGTTTGAGCGAAACGGCACTGTCAGGGACATCGTGGCAGCCGTGGGCTGAAACACCGAGTCGGTCTTGCCCGTTCTACCTCCGGGACCTGGCTAGCCAGCGAGACAATCTCGCACTGGTGGGGGACATCGCCGCGACGCAACACTCCCTCCCGGTGCCACCGGCACCGTAGGTATGCACTTCGCTAAAATTGTCGGGAGTGTGCCACGGGGTGGACGGCGTTGTCCTGTTGGGGGAGTTGTGGGCGGCACCCGCCTCCTCTTCGCAATTCTCCCATGTAGTCATGTCATCGGTAATGTTTTTGAGGAAATAAATTCATTTTTCTCTAAAAGGTATTTTTTCGAAAAATACTTACCGATGACATGACTCGGATAACCCTCCCTCCTGCCCCGCTTGCCGCTTTCGAGCGAAGTATCAGACTGAATGGTCTCGTGACCGGATCTGGTAAGGCAGGTATGGGAAGATAACTCTCGGCCCCTCTGGGGGGTTCCCCGAGGGCCTCTCGGGTTGTGTGGGCACACAACGGGCAAGTAGGCTAAAATTGAGCCTAGAAGTAGATATTCCCATGTAGTCATGTCATCGGTAAGTATTTTTCGAAAAAATACCTTTTAGAGAAAAATGAATTTTTAATAACAACGCAGTGCGCAAAGGTTATCGGGCCAATGTCAGTCGCGAGTGGAATTTTGCACACTGTGATTAGCGAAACCGTTTTATATAAAAAAGGATTAGGAAAAAGGCACCATGCTTTCGGAATAACAAGGATAAACTCTTTGACCTTTTTTTGTGAGTGCACTTTATATATAGCCGTCAAAGGAAATGAAATCATATAGATTGTATCCTTTTTCATATCATGCACCTAAATTCTTTGTGCCTTTTTTTCAGCTCTTTGACCATGATACTATGAAATGTGTTCCTTTCTTTGCTGGTTATTTTAATCTTTTTTTTTCTGCAGGCATGAGGGTGGTTGACTACTGTGGACATAGGGATGCAGCAGTAGCAGCTGTCACAACACTGTTTCCCAGTCTCTCCTCTGATAGTCGCTCATGCACGGACGCTACTACTAATATTACGCTAGGTATGTTCCATTGTTGAAAGAATCTTCTTTTTTTTTTTTTAAACCCATTTAGCCCCAATGCACTAAAACAAGGGATGGATGGACCATGAAAACTCAAGGGTAGTGCCAGATTAGCTTGGCGCCTAATGGTGTTTAGTTGTTGGTGGACACTTTCAAAATGATGAAAATGTGGCCATGGGTTTACAAGGGTTAATTTTAAAGATTTTGTGTGTATTTTTCATGGCAGTGTGTTAGATTTGTTTTGTGATAGGAGGTGCAACTTTTTTTATCGGACTTTGAATAGCTGCACTATTTACAGACATGTATGTGTCATATTCCTTCCTGTGTAGCGTGTCAGGTCTGACCAGTTGAACCTTTGGTTGTCAGTAGTGCTTTTTGGTGAGGCGATTCCTGCAGGAATCATTTAACCAAAAAGTGTTACCGACAACCAGAGAGTTAAAATGACAACTTTTATAATTTTCTGAGGAAATGACGTAAGGAGGAGACACCAAGCTAATTTGGCACCAACCTTCAGCTATCATTGTCGATCAGTCTCCTGCTAAAATTCGTCTCATCTGACTTGCACTAACCCTTATCATTCGGAATACACCAGTGTGTGAATTAAGTTTGACTAAAATAGTTCAAGGGTGGCGCCAGAATAGGCGCCGCCAAGCTATTCTGGCACCACCCTTGAACTAAAGCCGTTGGTTCATATCCTTATCTGTAAGTACTATAACGTAGCTTGCATATGGCAGTGTACAAATTTGAAGCTTTTAGCCTCGGTAGGGTATGAGTTAAGAATATGGATAGTAACCCCTATGTCAGTGGACACAGTTTGTAATTTTGAAATCTTTGTTAACCCATACCATACTGAGGCTAAAAGCTTCAAATTTGTACACCGCCTTATGCAAGCTACATATAGTACTTACAGATAAAGATATAGAGCAATGGCTTTAGTTCAAGGGTGGTGCCAGAATAGCTTGGCGCCTAGAGGCGCCAAGCTATTTTGGCACTACCCTTGAACTATTTTAGTCAAACGTGTTTCACACACTGGTGTATTCTGAATGATAAGGGTTAACCAAAAGTGTTTCCGACAACCAGAGAGTTTAAAATGACAAATTGTATCATTTTCTGAGGGAATGACATAAGGAGGAGACACCAAGCTAATTTGGCACCATCCTTCAGCTATCATTGTCGATCAGTCTCCTGCTGAAATTTGTCTCATCTGACTTGCATTAAGAATATAGATAGTAACCCCACTGTCAGTGGTCACAGATTGTAATTTTGAAATCTTTGTTAACCCATATCATACTGAGGCTAAAAGTTTCAAATTTGTACACTGCCATACGCAAGCAACATTTTAGTACTTACAGATACAGATATAGACCAATGGCTTTAGTTCAAGGGTGGTGCCAGAATAGCTTGGCGCCTAGAGGCACCAAGCTATTCTGGCACTACCCTTGAACTATTTTAGTCAAACTTATTTCACACACTGGTCTATTCCGAATGATACGGGTTAGTGAAACGCAAAGAGCCCCAGCTGTCCAAATACCATGGATGCAAAGTCACCAAGAGGCATCGATACTCAATAGCTTCTGCAACTGCAGGGGCTCATAAGGATCTGTGCTCTTGCAGTTGGACCATGTTCAGTGAAGGGGATGGCTGTCATTTGAATCCAGTCCAATCGAAGTCCACTTGTAAATCGCAGCAACTTCCAATTTGTAAATTGCTTGTGGTGCTCAAAAGCAGAGTAGAAGAAGAAAGGGAGAAAAAAGGAAATCTTGTGCATTTAACCCTTTTAGCGCCATGGGCGCATTTCCCGAATTTCGGAAGTGTTACTTAACGACTATGTACCACTTGCAGGAGGTGGATTGACCATGATAATTCAGGGGTAGAGCCAGACTAGCTTGGCGCCTTCAGGCGCCAAGTTAATCTGGCACTACCCTTGAATTATCATGGTCAATCAATCTGCTGTAGGGGGTTGGCGCTAAAAGGGTTTACAGTTTAAATCCTTCCCTGTAATTTGACCACACTGAATGAGTCAGTTGTGTGCATCTAAAGTTAGTCATCAGCTGCCATTGTAAAATACCAAAATAATGAGTCATTTTCATTTGTTTTCAGGTATCATCGGCACGACCAACAGTGGTCCCACAGCTGATGTGAATGCGTTCACAGAAAACTTTGACATCCCCGTGGTGTCCTATTCATCGACTGCCCCATCGCTCACTTACAGTGCCTTGTACCCCAACTTTCTGCGCACCATCCCGCTTGATAGCGAGCTAGTGCAAGTGGGTAATAGTAATAGGCGACCTCTTTTTGCCATTGAAAGAGGGTTTTTTCTTGAGGCGATTCCTATCACACCAATAAAAATAAAAAATACCAAAAGATAAAACCAGGCATTTATTAATATTATCATACTGACTAAAAACATTCTGACAGACGAGGGATTAATTGTTCTCTTGGGATAGAGATGCGCCAGAATCACAGGCTGCATTGATGTAGACATGTGTCATTTTTTGCCTGTTTTGATGTAATATGACATTCAGTTTGAACTGCTTGAACCTAAGCTTCCGCAAGAGTCCAAGATTGTCCTGAACCCCCCACAGTTGCATGAGGATCTATGTCTTTTGCTAACACAACCTTGTATCCATGTTCCTTGAGTGCCTGTAGCGGCTCTTTGGCATTGTGTGAACGAAGATTTCAGAAACACAGTCGAAAACCTCTGCCATTGAAAGGGGTTTAAACTAATATTTAACCCATTTAATCCCAACACACAACTGCAGGAGATGGATTGACCATGATAATTCAAGGGTAGTGCCAGATTAGCTTGGCGCCTGAAGGCGCCAAGCTAATCTGGCACTACCCTTGAATTATCATGGTCGCTCCATCTCCTGCAACTGATACAGCCATTAGATGACACCTCAAAAATTTGGGAAATGCAGCCTTGGGGTTAAATAGGTTAATGTACATGTTCCTCAGGTGATGGCCAAAGTGCTGGTGGAGCTGAACTGGAAGTTTGTGGTGGTGGTGTATGAAGACGCAGCCTACGGTCGCAGTGCCTATGAAGCTCTGCGCCCAGCCTTGGCCGCCGCCGGCATTTGTCTGACCATTGCCATCAAGGTGGATCCTGCTGACACCACTGCAGACACTGTACAGAGTACCATCAGACAGGTAAGTCTGTTTTCCTTCCATCAATGAAACAATGAATGAAACTTTATTTTACAACGGTAAAGGTATTAGTATAGTCAAAGACAAGCCATTTTTCACACCTGCTGTTGCTACAACTGCACAAAAAAAATAACTAAAGGGGGAGCAGGCGCACATTGATGACGGGGGGGATAAGAAAAACACACACACACACACACACACACAAAACAACAATAAAGACCATGAAAATACATACAAAGGTCCACGCACACATGCATACACGCACACAGACACAACCCGCACACATAATACACGTACATGTGCTTTTGCACATCTCCTCATACATGTACATGCAACTGAATGTTAAAATAGGCACATACGTATATCAGAGGGTGTAGGGGAACACCATTAATTTGATTATGCACACTGCTATGATGGTGATGTCATGTATCTGTACAGACTAGTTTTAGAACAATTTGGTGTGTATTGTGAAATGTGCATTCATCATTTATGCTCCTTGATACAAGAAATCTCTTCACATTTGGTGACTAGCAAGTGGATTTGGTCCTCCCTTCTGTGGTATGGGTGTTATTTGTGTGCCTGTGTGTGCGTGTTTGGCGATAAATAGTATTTCTCATCATATTATTATTATATTCCTGCCAAATATTAACATGGGAAATCCTGAAGTGAAGCCTCAAATGAAAAATCATCAAGTGCTATGAAGTGGTAGTGGCTGCACACTGCACTTACAGATGGAAAATGGGCTCACTGCCTCACATATTGAGCTCTAGAGCCGAAATTCCCAGAATTTGGCAGCTGTTTTTGAAGATGTCAGGAGACAAATCAACTATGATAGTTGAAGGGTGGTGCCAGAGTAGCTTGGCACCTAGAGGTGCCAAGCTACTCTGGCACCACCCTTGAAATATCATAGTTCATGCACCTTGCTATTTTGGCATCTTCCTTGAACTATCATTTTCAAGGTGCTAAGCTTTTCCGGAGCCACCTTTGAATTATCATGGTTGAGGCACAAAGCTATTCTTGCACCACCCATGAAATGTCATGTTCGAGGCACCAAGCTATTCTGTCACTACCCTTGAAATATCATGTTTGAGGTGCCAAGCTACTCTGGCACCACACTTGAACTAGCGTGGTCCAGGCGCCAAGCTACTTTAGCACCACCCTTTAACTATCATTGTCCAGGTTCCAAACTATTCTTGCACTTGCACCTTGAACTATCATGGTCAATCCCAAAAATGTTGTAGTTCCTCAGGGCTCGGTCAGAATGGTTGCATGCAATAGGAGGTGAGCCTCCTCACAGTTCAAAACAATGGCTATATAATGTACTGGCCAATTTAGGCTAACTTCGACCTAAAGACTTTCTGCTCACTGTGATATACATTGCAGAAGATGCAGCAACTGTTGTACCTGGAAGACTGTATCACTGTTCTTGTGTTGATTCGCCTCTGCAGAAAAGCAACTCCATGGGTGACAGTCTTCAGTCCTGGAAGATGATTCAGCTTTTTCAAAATGCCACATGCTGAATTTCAGCCTGTTGGTTCAGACAGAACAGTCATTCAGCCATCCTGTTCCATCTGCAAGATGCATAAATTCTCATGAGCCCCTGCATCCGCAGGCGCTCATGAGAATTTATGTCTCTTGCTGGTCATGGAAAACAGGACATAATCTGTGGACCGTTTCAGTCATTTAAATTTTTTACACTGTCACCCATGTAACTCAAACTTCCCCTACTAGGACAATGATATTTTGTAAAAATTAACAATTTATTTTTCATCATCATCATCAGTCCCTTGCCCGAACTGGGCGTTGGGGGGACTGAAAGGCAGCAGCAACAGACAGTGCTCTCCACTGAGTTCTATTTTGGGCGGTGGCAAGCAAGTCTGACATCTCGAGTTCGGTCCATTCTTTTATGTTTGCGACCCAACTCTTTCTCTGACGACCTCGCCGACGACTTCCTTCGAGAGTGCCTTGGAGGATAGTCTTGGACAAGGTGTTGTGTCGGGTCACGTGGCCAAACCAAGCAAGCTTGCGCCGTTTCACGGTTGCCAGAAGGGGTTCATGTGGGCCCAACAGGGAAGTGACGATGCTCCGTACATATTCGTTGGTCTTGTGCTCGCGGTACGAGATGCGGAGCAACTTCCTCAGGCACTTGTTCTCAAAGGCCTGGATTTTCTTTTCTGAGTCTGCAAGCAGTGTCCAAGTCTCACAGCCGTAGAGTAGAATAGACACTATGAGGGACTTGTAAAGCCTGTACTTGATGGTGAAGCTGATGGAGTTACTTCGCCATATCCTGTCCAGCCTGGCCATTGCGGATGTTGCTGTACCTATCCTGATACGGATCTCTGCTATGCAACTACCGTCTTTGGACAGGGTGGCTCCCAAGTACTTGAAGCTATTGACCTCTTCTAGCTTTTGGCCATTCATGTGAATGTTGCTGCTGCTGTCGCTTGTGGTTTATTTTTAAAAAGCTCTAAACTTGAACTATCATGGTTGATGCATTAATCGCCAGTGGTGCTGAAATATTTTAAATGGTTTGACACATTTCTACACCATCCATCTTTGTGTTTCAGGCCATGGGAACAGAAGCGGTCGGAGTGATCGGTCTTGTCGACACACCGATGGCACAAGCCATCTTGACACAAGGCAAAAACGTCCAAGATGCCGGGAAACTTCAGTGGGTGTTTACCGACACCCTTCCCCTTGACTCGAGTTTCACCTCTGAGTATGCCCGGGGTATCATCTCCATAGTGCCTGACTCTCGCTACATTGTGGAGTTTGAAGACCATTGGGTGAGAATTAATGAGGAAAACCCATCACCAGAGAACCCGTGGTATGGCGAGTGGTTTATGCAGAAATATAACTGCCGGCTGGGGTCAGTGACTGGTACACAACAGTTGTGTTCCATGATTCGTAAGACAGAGCGAGAAAAGCGTCTGAACTTTGTCCAGGTGAGTTATTTTTGGATTATGTTTGATAGCATGATGCTTAATTGTTTATAAAGTGTAAATTAACAATCCATCGGCAAGTGTTTTTCACACTGCTGATTGCAGTGTAGTCCTCTTTGTCTGACCACGGATCAGCCTTAGTATATTGCGGTGCTCGGTAGTCATCAAATCAGACTGTTATTCCTGATCATGTTGTATCAGAGAATTTACATAGACATGTGAAGAAATACAACTGGGGACGTGACAGGTCCTCAGGCCGATATTAGCCTTTGGTGGTCTGTGCACGGCTGTGCGTGGGCCACCTAAGGCTGAAGTCGGCCCAAGGACCTTTTGTTGGCCCTGCATCCCTGTGGGAGCCAGACACATGCAATTCATATCTGATATGGTGGTATACTGGAGCTTGTAATACTTGCGTTGACTCATAGCATATTTATGTTTTTGTTTGCAGGACCAGTATGTGGAGCCTGCTGTCCACTCGGTCTTTGCCTATGCCAGTGCACTGCGACAAGCACAGAGTGCAAAGTGTGGCGCAGGCTCCAGAGGCATATGTGAAGCATTGAGGAACATGACACACACAGATTTCCTCGAGAACTACTTGAAGAAAGTCGAGTTCACCTATGCGGCGCGTGAGCGTGTGCCCAGTCTGGCCTCCGACCAGTATGCACCCTATTATGCAGCGAAGAAACTGCAGTTTGATGCGCGAGGCGACATCATCAGCCCATCCTTCGCTGTCTGGAATTACAATGACGTGCGGATTGGGCTTGGAACAACCGACTACAAATTTAGAAATGTAATTCATAATAATATCTCTTTCTTTCTTTCTTTCTTTCATAAATTCTTTTGTGACTTGCGCTGATTGTTGTTATTTTTCAAATAATACATGGGAATGCATTGAAGCAGAAAATATATGCTTGAAAAGAAGGACCATTGGTAATGTTTTCCTCATCTCAGTAAACACTGCTAAAATCAAGCAATTCATCAGTCAACAAGCAGTTGATCAGTCAGTTTTGTCTTTGTGTTTGTTTATTTGTTTTTTTCAAAATACATTACCGATGGCATTACTATCTGGAATACACTCTATTGCCTATAGATTTCAGCAAAAGTTGTGTATAGCACACAACTGGGGAGGAGACACCGGGGATCCAAGCACTAGGACCCCGGGTGGCCTCCCCTTACTACCCTATCCTGGCGAGCACAGGGCGACCTTGTCAGTTTCACTCATAGCTCGACCGGGGACAGTCAAGTTTTTGCCTTTCTCCGTTCTACGGGTTTTTCGTCTTCAGTGATTATTTGACTTTGGGCTTGAATTGGAGTCGTTCGATTCAGCCCTGGACTCACTACATTCGTGGCTTTTCCTTCGGTTTGCCTTTGGGGGGATCGTCTACCAGTTCTGCGCCCTTCCTTTCGGCCTCATCGTCAGTCCGTGGGTATTTACGAGACTGCTCGACGCCGTGATGGCCTACTTCCGTTAGCGCTCCCTGAGCCCGGCCTCCAATTACTTGGACGACCTTCTACTGCGCAACTTGGTTTCTGCAGCACTCCAGACGGACAGAGATGCCCTGCTTTCCCTTCTGCGTCGTCTCGGTTTCCTGCTCAATTTGGGGAAATCCGATCTTTCTCCCTCTCGACGGTTTCTACATCTGTGGATGGAATTCCTGACCGACCTCAACCTTGTCCGCCTGCCTCTGGCCAGGCGGCAGAAGATCGTCGACTTAGCGACTTCGATGGGGATGGGATCCTCCTTCACCGCCAGGGTCTGGCTTCAACTCCTGGGCCTCCTCAGTGCGGCTGCGGACCTGCTTCCCTTGGGCAGACTTTATGCTCGGCCTCTCCAGCTACATCTCCTTCTTCACTGGCGACCCTCCTCGGGCGCTCTGTCGGATCTAGTACCAGTCACTCCTCTGGCTCGTCCTCACCTCGAGAGGTGGGCGGACCTCGCTTGGCTGGCTTCGGGGGTGCCCCTACACTCCCCGCCGCCACGGTGGTCTCTCTGTACAGATGCGAGCCAGGCCGGCTGGGGCGCGCACCTGTTCCCGGATTTTCTCTCGGCCTCGGGCGTTTGGCCTCGGGAGCTGTTAGGGAAACACATCAACTGGCTGGAGCTGAAGGCAGTTGGGTTGGCACTCGACGTTTGGCAGGAGACCTTGGCCAATCAGGAAGTCCTCGTGCTCTCCGACAACTCGACGGTGGTGGCTTACATACAGAATCAGGGGGGCACTCACTCGCCCTCCCTTTGCATTCTACTGTACCACCTTCTCCTCTGGTGCAGGGATCGGGGCATTACTCTACGAGCCCGCCACATCCCCGGCCACCTCAACGTGATTGCGGACGCCCTGTCTCGACGCGGACAGTTGCTCCACACGGAGTGGTCCCTACGCCCGGATATTTTTCGCCTGATCTGCTCTCACTGGGAAACGCCGCTAGTGGATCTGTTTGCCACCAGATGGAACAACCAGCTCCCGGTCTACGTCTCTCCAGTCCCGGATCCGCTCGCTTGGGCAGTGGACGCGCTCGCCATCCCTTGGGACGGCCTGATTGCTTATGCCTACCCCCCCATCAGTCCTCGTTCCGAAGGTGCTGCGGAAGCTTCTAGGATGCTCGGCAGTCCTCTTGCTGGTGGCCCCCTTCAACTGGACCAAGAGCTGGACCACGGACCTCCTCGCGCTGGCGACGGACCCTCCCCTGGAGCTTCCTACCCCTCCCACGATGCTCAAGCAGCCCCGTCAGCAGCTCTTCCATCCGTGCCCGGAACGCCTCTGCCTACACGCTTGGAGGTTGTCCGGCAAGCCCTCGCCGCTAGAGGTTTCTCGGATGCTGCAGTGGCGGCAATTGCAGCAGCCCGCAGACTCTCTACAAGGAAGGTGTACGAAGGCAAGTGGAGGGTCTTTCAGACCTGGTGCGCCTCCCATGGACTCCCTCCCACTAACCTAGCCTCCCACCAACTGGCGGAGTTCTTCCTGTGGCTCTTCGACGACCAAGGCTTAGCCCCGGTCACCATCAAGGGCTACCGCGCTATGATCGCGGACACCTACCACCACCTGAGTCTTCCGGACCCAGGCGCCTGCAAGGATCTGTCGGATTTACTGGCTCACTTTGAACTCCGACGTCCGGTTTCACGTTCCCTAGTACCCCAGTGGGATCTTGCCTGGGTACTGACGTGGTTGAATACGGACCGGTTTGAACCCCTCCCCTTGGCTCGGTTCTCAGATTTGACCCGGAAAACCTGTTTCCTTCTGGCTCTCGCTACAGCGTCCCGAGTCAGCGAGCTTTACGCCCTCTCGATGCTCCCAGCCTGTTTGCAGTTTCGGTCCGACGGCTCTGCACAGCTGCTCCACGATCCGTCCTTCCTGGCCAAGAACCGCCGCCCCGCGGCGGCCCCTCAGATGCTGACTATACGGCCCCTCCATGGAGCGGACCTCTCCCCTGGATCGCGGCAACAGGACCCAGTGCGGGCGCTAAGGATTTACCTGCGCCGCTCTAAGCCGCAGCGCCGGGGGCGCTCGCGCCTCTTCCTACCTTTGTCCGCGGGCAGACATGACATCTCGGCCCAGACCGTGTCATCCTGGCTGCGGTGGGTGATTAGGTCAGCCTACCAGGACCTCTCCCCACGCGGCGCTGAGCTCTTACAAATCCGGGCGCATGAAGTGAGAGCAGTAGCCACCAGTCTAGCCCTGGACCGCAACTGCTCGGTCAAAGATATTGTGACAGCGGGTGGCTGGCGCTCAGACTCGACTTTCGCACGCTTCTACCTTAGAGACCTATCCGGCCAACGTGACTCCCTGGCACGATTGGGCGACATCTCCGCGGCCCAGCACTCCCTCCGAGCGCCGCTGGCGTCTTAGGTACGACATAGCCGAAATCGTCGGGAGTTCTCTCTCGATGGGGCCGGCGGAGTGGTTGGCTCATGGTTTAGGTACGGCACCCTCCGCCTGTTCGCCATTCTTCCAGATAGTAATGCCATCGGTAATGTATTTTGAAAAAACAAATGAATTTTTTTTCTAAAATGTATTTTTTTGAAAAATACTTACCGATGGCATTACTCGGATGGCCCTCCCACCTGCCCCGCTTGCCTCTTGTGGCTAAGTGTGAAACTGACGAGGTCACCCTGTGCTCGCCGGGATAGGGTAGTAAGGGGAGGCCACCCGGGGTCCTAGTGCTTGGATCCCCGGTGTCTCCTCCCCAGTTGTGTGCTATACACAACTTCTGCTGAAATCTATAGGCAATAGAGTGTATTCCAGATAGTAATGCCATCGGTAAGTATTTTTCAAAAAAATACATTTTAGAAAAAAAATTCATTTTATACTGTTCCTCTACTATTTCTCTTTTTAAGATCTCCCCACTGTCTGCGCTGCCTGTAGCTCTTGATATTGGATGTATGTTGCTAAATGGTCTTAGGTTTATTTAGCGTATTAGACCGGCTGGCGACATACATTCAATATTCTGTTAGGGTTTTTTTCACAAGCATTGCAGACACATCCTGAGTAAGTCTTGTTGCTGTTAGAGGACGTTAAGCAATGTACAACCAACCATCTTTTTAAGAATTAGTCTGTACCAATAAGCCAGTGTCGGCTGTTGTTCACCGATGCACAGCTGTGCATTGGTGAACTATTGCTCTTGTTGGCCTGAGGACCTTGTGCTTCTTGGATGGTCATTAGTTCCTCGATTGCTTGAAACATCATTTATTTCATCAAAAACATTACCGATGACATGACAAATGGGAGTGTCTACTACGTGCTCAAATTCTAGCCTACGAACCCGTTGTGTGCACACACAACCCGGGAGGCACTCGGGGAACCCTCCAGAGGGGCCAAGAGTTGTCTCCCGGACCTGCCTATCCGGTTCCGAGTCACCTGACTCGCCAGTCAGCTACGTAGGCTCACGACCTTCGGACGTGTTCTAGCCTCGCGCTCCCATCGACCGGTCGGTCTTGGTGCTCGAGTTCACCGTGACTTTGGCTTCGCCTGTTGCTTCGCTTCTGCTTCGCTTCTTGCTTCGCTGCAGCTTCGCTTGCGCTTCTTCGCTTGGCGTCCTCCTTGGTTGGCTTCGCTTGGCGGACCTGCTGCTTCCCGCCATTTCGCCGGTGGCGACATGGACGTCTCTTCTCCCGCTACCGCTTCGGCAGAGAGTGCCCTCCTGATGACCTGCACGCAGTGTGGAGGTTTCCAGTGGCCCTCGGATACGCACAAGGTCTGCCTGCCGTGTGTCGGCTGTACATCTGAGCGTTCTTGTGACGTTTGCGCCGTCTGGCCGGAGCTCCGCTGGGTCCAACTTTGGAGCTTCTACCGACGTGAACGCCCGACACCTGTGCCTGTTGCAAGACCTGCGGAAGTGCCGGCTGTCATCTCAGACACACCGACCGCTCTTGCCCCCGATGGCCCCAGTCTGGAAAGATCTCCACAGCGGACACAGCAAGGTAGTGTGCGGAGTCGGGAGTTCGAGGCGCGGGTTCCCAGGAGGGATCGCGCTTGGACCAAGCCTTACGACAGGCAGAGAACCCACCTCGACACAGAGGTCAGTTCGGAGAGACGTGCCTCGCGCCGTCCATGGTCAACCGGTCCCCACTCGTCTCCTAGGAAGGCCTTGGATCCCCCTCGGCCGCTGCGAGCCCGCCTCGCCACAGAGTCCAGCTCGCGGAGACATTCGCGCACACTCACCACACCTCTACCTGTGTCCAGTTCCTCCTTGCGATCAAAGTCTGACCACCACTCTCGCGCTCCTTCGTGTGAGCGTCGTAAAGTTCGGGATTCTTCTCGTCATCTGGACCATGGACCTTCGCGCTCTACCTCTTCGCGGCGTTCGTCCCACGTTCCCCGCCGTCTGCCTCGTCCCGCCCGTTCCCCTTCCCCTCGCCCAGCCTCTTTCCTTCCTCCTCGTTCCCGAGGATCACGGTCTCCAGCTCGTAGTCGCTCGTCTGGTCGCCGCCGCCGTTCCCGCTCCTCTAGTGCGTCGCGTCGCCGTCGCGGACGTCGCTCTCCCCTGCGTGCTTCGGCGCCTTATGGCTCCCCTCGTCCTCGTCGAGCTGATCGCTCTCGGAGTCACGGTCGCCGTCCCTCTTCGACGGCTCTCGGCGGCGTGGACGACGATTCGTTGAGTCTTCTCCCTGATGATTCCATCTCAGTTCTCCTCGGAGGTCTCAGCCGCTCTCCTTCACCGCTCTCTCCTTCGGATGCGTCGACAGCCCACGGGTTACCGGCCTCCTCCCGCACAGAGGTTCTTCTGGCCCTCGACGAGGTCGCTCGCCTCATCTCCGCCACGCTTCCGGCAGCGGACTGCCCTCCATCCCCCCCCCTGAAGAGGAAGCCTTCTGCCTTCGTCGACGCGGGTAGACAGGTAAAGAAGTTCAAGACTCTCCCTCAGCCCCCCTCCTTTCGTGAGCTTCGGGATGTGTTCTCGGCCCACCTGTTGTCTGACTCAAGGGACAGTAATTTCTTCTCGGACCACAGATGGCCTCCGGACCTCGATATGTACTTCCGCCAGCAGTGGTACGCCGGCCATTCCCAGGCCTTCCTCTGCCCTCTCCCTCCGGTGGATCCAGCCGCCGTGGTTCAGGCGGGTGGGGCCTCTGCACTCAGACGCGCGCTACCCGCGGGTTTGGACAAGACGGCTTCGCTTGTCAGGAATTCCTTGGCCTGCGCCGGCTTCATGGAGCTCCTTACGCAAGCCTTCCTCCGGCGCGTGGAAGACTCGTGGCACCCGTCCCTGACCCCCCTTCTTGGCGACCTCCTCGTCCTCGCTGAAGCGGCCAGCCGCGCCGCGTATCACTCTTCGGTCAACGCTATGGCTGCAGCCGCCAATTGTGATTTACTCCGCCGCGACGCTGTCCTGCAGGCCTGCCGGGGAATGCCTGCCGACCTGAAGACCCAGCTGCGTCGGGCCCCCCTCGGGGGACCCCTTCTCTTTGGTGACACCTGGCAAGCCGTCAAGGATTCCAATGCGGACAGGTGGCCTCCCAAGTCTGTTCCTCGGCGCTTTCAGTCAGCCCGCAAGGCCGTGGGTCGCCCCCTGCGGATCTCCAGACCCGTCGCCCCGACCTCAACAACCCAGCTGCAGTCCCTGCGTCGCCGTCGCCCCGCCTTCGGTCGCCCCGGCCAAGCTAACGCCCCCGCCCCCGCTTGGCCCCGTCCCGCCCGTCGCCCTGGGCGCGGGCGGGCTCAGTGACTCCTCCCCTCCTCCGCCTCCGCCGGCCGTCTCGGGTCCTCCAGTCGGCGGCAGGCTCGCCCTCTTCAGCGACGAGTGGCGATTACTGATTCCAGAAGACCCGTGGATTTTAGACACTGTTTCCGGCGGCCTACGGATCTCCTTTCGTTCCCCTCCTCCTCTGCGTACGACTCCGCTGTGGACCGAGATCCCCGCAGACCCGCTCAAGGAGTGCGCCCTACGGGGGGAAGTCGACTCTCTCTTGAGGAAGGATGCCACAGAGGTTGTGCGCCGCGCAGACTCGCTGGGATTTTACAGCAGACTTTTCGTCGTCCCCAAGCCCGGCGGCAAGTGGCGCCCAGTGATCGACCTCTCAGCCCTAAATCGCTTCATCGTGGCTCCTTCCTTCCACATGGAGACGGCCCGAGCCCTGCGTACCGCGGTGCGACCCATGGATTACGCCGTCAGCCTGGATCTCTCCGATGCTTACCTACACGTACCCATACATCCGGCCGCCCAGAGGTATCTGCGCTTCGCGTTCGATGGAACCGTTTACCAGTTTCGAGCCCTACCCTTCGGCCTCAACCTCAGCCCCTGGGTTTTCACCCGCTTGATGGATGCAGTTATGGCCAAGGCACGGCAGTCGTCTCTCAGCCCTATGTCCAACTACCTCGACGATCTCTTCCTGAGAAACCACGTCGAGTCCGTCTTGGAAGAGGACAGGGATACTCTGATGCGTCTGCTGTCGCGACTGGGGTTCCTCCTCAACGTCGGGAAGTCAGATCTCACGCCCTCGCGCCGCTTCATTCATCTCGGAATGGATTTTGCCACCGATCTCAACGTTGTTCGCCTCCCGGATCCCCGGATTCGGAAGTTGGCCACCTTCGCCAACCAGCTAGCTCAGCAGGAAGCAGCTCCCGCCCGAGTTTGGCTTCAACTCCTCGGACTGATCAACGCAGCGGCGGACCTTCTCCCCCTGGGTCGCCTCTACGCCCGCCCCCTTCAGCTGCACCTCCTGCTTCTCTGGAGACCCTCTTCTGGCGACCTTGCCCACCTGGTCCCGGTTTCCCCCCTGGTTCGCCCTCACCTTCTACGCTGGACCGACACGGCTTGGTTGGCTTCGGGAGTCCCTTTGTCCTCCCCTCCCCCGCACCTCTCCCTGTGTGTCGACGCGAGCCTCTCGGGGTGGGGAGCCCACCTGCTTCCTCAATTCTCCTCGGCTTCCGGCCTCTGGCCCCCGGAGTTTGCGGACAAGCACAGCAATTGGTTAGAGCTGCAGGCAGTCTGGCAAGCCCTCTTCGTTTGGGAGAACCAGCTCAGGAACCAACGGCTTCTCGTCCTCTCCGACAACTCGACGGTGGTGGCCTACATCCAGAGACAGGGGGGCACCCGATCTCCCGACCTCTGTATGCTCCTCTTCCGTTTGATGCGCTGGGCCGAGGAACGCGACATTACACTCCTCGCACGACACATTCCGGGCCACTTGAATGTGTTGGCGGACTTGCTCTCTCGCCGCGGCCAGTTGCTCCACACAGAATGGACGTTGCGCCCGGACATCTTCCAGATGATCTGCGCCCGTTGGGAGACTCCCTTAATCGACCTCTTTGCTACGAGGTGGAATCGCCAGCTTCCCCTCTTCGTCTCCCCGATTCCAGACCCGCTGGCCTGGGCAGTCGATGCCCTCTCGATTCCTTGGGACGGCCTCATCGCTTACGCGTACCCCCCAACAGTCCTCATTCCCAAGGTCCTCCACAAACTTCGAGGGAGCAACGCAGTCCTGCTTCTGGTCGCCCCGCTGGCTTGGACCCGGTCCTGGACCACCGACTTACTCAACCTCGCCACCTCTCCTCCCCTGCGCCTTCCCACGCCCCGTTCCATGCTCAAGCAGCCCAGGCAGGCTCTCTTCCACCCTTGTCCCGAACGCCTGTCTCTTCACGCCTGGAGGTTGTGCAGCGCGCCCTCACCGCTCGAGGCTTCTCTGGTGCAGCAGTGGAGGCAATCGCTGCAGCCCGCAAGCCTTCCACCCGGCGTGTTTACGAAGGGAAGTGGCGCGTCTTGTGTGCCTGGTGCGACGCCCGTCGCCTCCTACCCACCGGCCTGACTAACCCACAGCTAGCGGACTTTCTCCTATGGCTCTTCGAGGTCCAAGGTTTGGCGCCCATCACCATCAGGGGATACTTATCCATGGTCGCCGACACGTACCGTCATCTCGGCCTTCCAGACCCCGGCGCCTGTAAGGACCTTTCCGACCTCATGTCCAGCTTCAGCCTCCAACGTCCGACTCAGCGTTCTCTCATTCCTCGCTGGGACCTACCTTGGGTCCTGACGTGGCTGAATTCTTCCCAGTTCGAGCCACTCGCTCTAGCCCCTCTGGCAAATGTGACACGCAAGACCTGCTTCCTTCTAGCCTTGGCCACCGCGTCCAGAGTTAGTGAGCTACACGCTCTTTCTACCCGCCCAGACTGCCTCCAGTTCAGGGCAGATCGCTCCGTGCAGCTCTTAACGGACCCCAGCTTTATTGCCAAAACAAGGTCGCCCCTAACTGCTCCACAGATCATCACCTTGCGGCCCCTGGGAGGGCCTGCCTGCTCTCCGGAGACTCGGCGACAGGATCCCGTGCGTGCCCTACGCATCTACCTGCGCCGTACCAAAGTTACCCGTAGAGGGCGCTCCCGCCTCTTCCTGCCCATACGCCAGGGCAAGACTGATATCACAGCCCAGACGATCTCCTCCTGGCTGCGCTGGGTAATACGATCGGCATACTTGGATCTCTCCCCACGCGTAGCGCAGAGACTGAAGATCCGCGCACACGAAGTACGCGCCATGGCCACGAGCGTCGCATTCGATCGGAACTGCGCTGTCAAGGACATCGTGGCCGCGGTGGGCTGGCGAGCAGAATCTACCTTCGCTCGTTTCTACCTTCGGGATCTGGCGGGACAGCGAGACAACCTCGCCTTGTTGGGGGACCTCACGGTGGCACAGCACTCCCTCCCGGCGCAGCAGGCGCCGTAGGTACGCACCTAGCTCGTTACCTGGGAATTAGCAATGGGAGGACGGTCTTGGTCTCCGGTAGTACCGGGGCGGCACCCTCCTCCTATTCGTGATTCTCCCATTTGTCATGTCATCGGTAATGTTTTTGATGAAATAAATGCATTTTTCTTTAAAAGGTATTTTTTCGAAAAATACTTACCGATGACATGACACGGAGGACCCTCCCACCTGCCCCGCTTGCCGCTGGTGAGCCTAGTATCTGACTGGCGAGTCAGGTGACTCGGAACCGGATAGGCAGGTCCGGGAGACAACTCTTGGCCCCTCTGGAGGGTTCCCCGAGTGCCTCCCGGGTTGTGTGTGCACACAACGGGTTCGTAGGCTAGAATTTGAGCACGTAGTAGACACTCCCATTTGTCATGTCATCGGTAAGTATTTTTCGAAAAAATACCTTTTAAAGAAAAATGCATATTTGGGAGTCTTCATCAGAGGACTGTAATTGACCGTGATAGTTCTAGGGTGGGGCCAGAATAACTTTGCGCCTGCAGGCGCAGGCTGTTCTGTCACCCCTAAACTATCATGGTCAGTCCACATCTTGATATGGCATTTCAGATGTCAGGGGTTAAGTTGGTATCCCTCAGTATGCTGCATGGAATTATTTACTCATGTAAGACACACTGCAGGTTTTGAATGAGTTAATGATTAACCCATGAAGCCTTGAATGTTACATTGGGATGTGCATTGACCATGATAGTTCAAGGGTGGTGACGGAATAGCTTGGCGCCTGTCGGTGCCAAGCTATTCCGGCACCACCCTTGAACTATAATGGGCGATCTGTCTCCAGAACTGCGACTTAGACCCCAAAGGACTGAAAAATTTTTCCTCAGGATGTATTTCATGCAGTATAGTGAGGGATATCGGCTTGATGACCACACTGGAAAGTAATAAGCGCATCTGAAATTAGTTAATTTCTCTGCACAGGTTGGAAGTTTCCTCGATGACCGCCTGCTTCTTACCAAACAAAACATGCGCATGTACACGGTGGACCGCAGACAGCCGCTTTCCTCCCTCCCCTCCTCCCTTTGCCCTGCCAGCGGCTGCTCCCCATGCCTGGGCGTGCCTCAGGACATGAAGTACATGTACGTCGACGGAGACATCGTCATCAACGGAATCTTCTCCCTCCACGAGATGGGCCCTTCGAAATTTACCTGCGGCAAACTGGCCTCCAACATGCACCCTCACTACTTGGAAGCCATGTTCTATGCCATTCAGCGAGCTAACACCAATGGGATGCTGAAGACTGGCGTCAGGCTGGGAGGATTAGGCATCGACGACTGCATGGATGCAGATCTCTCCACCACGTTCATCAACTTGGTGCAGCGTGGGATGTACACGGTGAAAGACGTGGCGGGGAAGGAGCTGGACCCTCGCAAAGTGGAGGCGTATTCGGGGGCGTACAACAGCCAGTTGACCATCCCCCTGGCCCAGCTGATGGACTCCTACATGCAGCCGCTCGTGGGATACCGCGCCACCTCCGCGAAACTGGACACGTAAGCACAATTGAAATAGACAGTCACAAATTTATGGTGTAGAGCCTTAACGCATCTTGCCCCGATGCACGACAGCAGGAGATGGATCGACCGTGATAATTCAAGGGTGGTGCCAGATCAGCCAAGCTGATCTGGCACCACCCTTGAATTATCACGGTTGATCCATCTCCTGCAAATGGTACATAGCTTTTAGGTGACACCTCCATGCGGCCGTGGGTTTAAATGGGTTAAGCCCTTCACAACAGAAAGGTGAATACAGTTTAACTGCAAGAATCATAGATCCTCATGAGCCCCCGCAACTGCGGGGGCTCATGAGGATCTGTAACTCTTGCTAAGACCACCGTGTATGGAGCCATGTTGCTTGGACAGGTGGGGCTCTTTGGCGTGAAACTAACAAATATTTTAGAAACACGATCTGTGTCCACTGGCTGTGAAGGGGTGAAGGTGGAAAGTGAATAGTTTAAGGATGGCATTACCCTTGAATCATCATAGTCGATCCATTTCTTGCTGTGGGGCATTGGGGTTAAATGGGTTAACCCTTATCATTCGGAATACACCAGCGTGTGAAATACGTTTGACTAAAATAGTTCAAGGGTAGTGCCAGAATAGCTTGGTGCCTCTAGGCGCCAAGCTATTCTGGCACCACTGTTGAACTAAATAGTTAGTTAGTTATTTGGGTTTAATGCCGAGCAGGCAACTAAGGCCATCTCACGGCGGCCCTTGAACTAAAGCCATTGGTCTATATCCCTATCTGTAAGTACTGTAATGTAGCTTGCATATGGCAGTGTACAAATTTGAAGCTTTTAGCCTCAGTATGATATGGGTTAAATCAGTTTTGACTTGTTTTGTAATGTTGCAGGTACAAGTATTACCTGAAGGTTGTGCCAGGCATGGCTGACGAGCTGCGAGCCATTGTCCTCATCCTGAAGCAGTACAATTGGAACCACGTGCAGGTGGTTTACTCCACAGACGCATACGATGAGGATGATGTCACACTGTTCCATCGCCTGGCTGCTGAAGCGGGGATTTGTGTGGTGGCCACATACGACATCGGCCAGGAGGGTGACGCTGTGGTGAACATGCTGGGCTACTACAAGAACGTCCAGCCTGTCGTCTTGCTGTTATCACCCGCCCACCACAAGCACTTTGTGCGCGTCCTTGGCACCAAGGGTGCTCCCGGTGACTTCAACTACATCGCCACAGCAACGCTAGGCAACCAGCCGAAGATTCTCCAGGGTTACGAGGCTGTGGCCGAGGGGTTCATCACAATCGATCTCGCCCAGTCTACGCTAGATCAGTTCTACAGTAACCTAGGCACACGACGCGTGACCCCTTACTCCACCATTAATCCTTGGTTCACTGAGTGGTATGAGGCTCTGCATAACTGTTCTGTTGACAGCGACCTTGGTATGTATCCGGCGATGTGCCCCAATGTTACTAGCAGAGGTGTGACAGATGCTACTGCCTTTGAGAGAGAATACAGAGCCGCCCATGTCATTAATGCAGTCTACGCTACAGCCAAGGGTCTTGACCAAATGCTTATGAGGTAATTTGTTTATTTCCTCAAAAACATTACCGATGACATGACTACAAGGGAATATCTACTTTTAGGCTCAATTTTAGCCTACTTGCCCGTTGTGTGCCCACACAACCCGAGAGGCACTCGGGGAACCCCCCAGAGGGGCCGAGAGTTATCTCCCCATACCTGCCTTACCAGATCCGGTCACGAGACCATTCAGTCTTTCTACTTCGCTCGTGGAGAGAAGACGTGTCTGGCCCGCGCTCTCGCTGCCTCGACCGGTCTTCTGCCTACTGACGCTCGTTGCCGACTCTGTGTGCTCTGCGCCCGCTTCTACCCTGCCTTCTACCTGGCCTTCTCTTCCTGCTTCGTTGGGCTCCTTGCGGGGATTCTTCTGCGTCTGTGGACGGCGGTTTGACTGCCCTTTCCCCCCCTTCCCTTCGTTGCAGAGGTAAGGTAGCGGTAGTTCCCTCGGCCGTCCCTCGGGCTGAGGGCCGGCTGTCTATGGGTGTTTCCCTGCTTTTTGCTGGTGGTTTGGTTTCAGTGCGTAGTGCCTGATTAGCTCACGGTCGGCTGTTGCCGTGTCGCGCCCGTTTGCACGTGGGCCTTGGGCTCCGTGTGTGTTAGCCCGTTTAAAGCCCTGTTAGCCCTCCGAGAGTGCCCCATTACGCTTTCACCGGGAGCCCGCCTACGCTTCGATAATGTTGTGCTCCCGGTGCGATGACTTTAGGTGGCCGACGGACACTCACTCGGTCTCCCTACCGCGTTCGGTGGTTCCTCGGACCACAGGTTTAATACTAATAATAATAATAATAAGCACATTAAATAGGCGCTTTATCCCAATGGAAAATCGGCTCAAAGCGCCGCCCCGAACTGGGCCCAACAAGCGCGCTCACGTGAGTCACGCGCATTCACTCACACACGGAACGTAAACACAGAACTTTCACGTGGTGCTAAGGGCAAGCTCAAGCGAGCTGCTGTAGTTTGGAAGTTCAAAATCGTTTGTATTTGAAATTGGTTGGGTGGACTGAATCTGATACCAGAGTTAAGCGGTGTGCGGCCTGGCCTGAGGTTATGTGGGCGGACCTTGGTCCTTTTACCGCCGAGAGCGTGCCCGCCCGGCTTACGAGCGTTCAGCGCCCTTTGACACGTTGGCCGCCCTGGCTGTTTCCTCGGCCACTCCCGCACGGAACGGTCCCCTCGTCGGGGTTCGCGGTTTTTGTCTGACCACAGGACCGCCACTGCTGCCACGCCCGCTGACCCTTCCGGAGGGTCTGTTTGCCGGCTTAGCGCACGTCTCACTGAGAGTGACCAGCAGCAGTCGGCCTTGAGCCGTCCGTCGTTGACGAGCCGTCCTCACCACTCTCCCCGCACCAGGCCCGCTGATCCTTCCGGAGGATCGCCTTGCTGGCATAGTGGCCTACTTCCGGAGTAGGGCCCGGAGAGACGTCAGCACCGCCCGTCGCGACGCAGCCGCGACCCTGATCCGCACTGTTCCTCCTCCAGACGCCTGCAGGACGATGCGCTCAGCCTGCTACCAGAAGTCTGTCTCGGCTCTGTTGGACGAGGAGGATCGCTCGACCTCGCACGCGGCCCTCGAGGATGTTTCCCCCTCGGCGCTCCCGTCTTCTTCCCAGTCAGAGACGCTTCTAGCTCCGGTGGAAGCCGCCAGGATCGTGGCCGTGACGCTGCCGGCGGACGCCTGCCCAGCTTCCCCACCGCTGAAGAGGAAGGTCGCCGCCTTTGTTGACGCGGAGAGGCAGGTCAAGAGGTTTAAGTCGCTTCCCCAACCGCCCGGCTTTAAGGGTCTTCGAGACGTCTTTTCGTCGCACCTACAGCTCGCCACGTCAAGCAGGAGCCGGTCTTCTTCTCCGACCGTCGCTGGCCCGCGGATTAGACATCTTGTTTCGGCGGGACTGGTGTGTTGGACTCTCCTAGCCTTCTCCATCCCTCTGCCTACGCTGGACCCTTCGGCGGTGTCGCTAGCCGGCGGTCTGACTCTGCTGCGGCGGTCCCCGCCGCGGGGCCTGGACAAGACAGCGACCTTGGTCCGAAACACCTTACCCTGCTCGGGTGTTATGGAGCTCCTCACTCAAGCCTTGGGTCGTCGGGTGGAGGTATCCTGGCATCTTTCCATCTCTCCCCTCCTAGGAGACCTGCTGGTCCTCGCGGAGACCGCCAACTGCGCCGCCTACCATTCCTCGGTCAACGCGATGGTGGCTTCGGCCAATTGCGACCTCATGCGTCGAGATGCCCTGCTCCGCCCCTGCAGTACGTTGCCGCCGGACCTGCGAGCGCAACTTCACCGTGCCCCCTTGGGTGGACCCTTGCTGTTCGGCGACTCAGTCTCTACGGGTCGGCGGTTCGTTCCTCGTGATGTCTGTGCGACTTGGCCGGAGACGTTTGGTCGGACCTCTGGAGTTTTATCGGCGAGAGCGACCTCCGTCTACTCTCTCTCGTCCGGCTCCTGTGGACACTTCCGCCGCCCCTTCGGTAACGACCGCCCTTCCTCGCATCGGCCCCTCGGAACGGTCTGCTCGTCGGGACCCGGCGTTGCGCGCTGACCAGAGGATCGCCACTGCTGCCACGCCCGCTGACCCTTCCGGAGGGTCTGTTTGCCGGCACAGCGCCCGCCTCACTGAGCCTGGCCTGCAGCAGTCCGCCATGAGCCGTCCCACGTTGACTGGCCTTCATCCTCTCTCTCTCCCCGAGAAGCCCGCTGATCCTTCCGGAGGATCTAAACGCCGGCATAGAGCCCTTCTCACTGAGTCCGGCCAGGAGAGACGTCAGCCTCAACCTGCGCGACACGGTCGCGCCCCCGACTCATCCCGTTCCACCGTCAGTTCTAGACACTCACGCTCGCCCCTCGAGCGCCGCTGGAGGGATCATTCGCCTCGCCGGGATCGTCGCCGCTCCCCCCGGAGGATCTGAACGCCGGCGTAGCGCCATGCTCTCGGAGTCTGGCCAAGAGAGGCTTCAGCCTTAGCTTGCGCGACACGGTCGCGCCCCGACTCCCGCCGTTCCACTTTCAGGTCACTTGATGGCTGATCAGAGGACTGCCACTGCTGCCACGCCCGCTGACCCTTCCGGAGGGTCTGTTTGCCGGCACAGCGCCCGCCTCACTGAGCCCGGCCTGCAGCAGTCCGCCATGTGCCGTCCCACGTGACTGGCCTTCCTCTCCCGTCTCTCCCCGTTAAGCCCGCTGATCCTTCCGGAGGATCTGTACGCCGGCGTAGCGCCCTACTCACTGAGTCTGGCCAGGAGAGACGTCAGCCCTAGCTTGCGCGACTCGGTCGCGCCCCCGACTCCTTCCGTTCCACTTTCTGTTCAGGACACTAGTGCGCACCGCTCGAGCGCCTTCGGTAGGATTGCCGTTCGGACTCAACCTCCGCCCCTGGGTCTTCACTTGGCGGATGGACGCCTTAGTCGCCTTAGCCCGACAGTCCTCCTCCAGTCCACATCGAACTACCTGGACGGCCTCCGTTGTGCAACCAATCGGAGACCGCGCTAGCCACGGACAGAGAATGCTCTCTTGCACCTCCTGGCACACCTGGGCTTCCTAGTAGACGACGGCAAGTCAGATCTCTCCCTCCCGCCGGGTTGTGCATCTGGGTATGGAACTCCCTACCAACCTCAACACGGTACGCCTTCCGGTGCCCCGGATCAAGAGGATTGCTGATCTAGCCGACCAGTTAGCTCGGGAGGATGCAGGCCCCGCCAGAGTCTGGCTTCAGTTGCTGGGTTTGATGAACGCCGCAGCGGATCTTATCCCACTAGGGCGTCTCTACTCCCGGCCAATTCTACTGCATCTTCTCCATTGGCTCACGTCTTCCAGAGACTTGACGGCCGTGGTCCCAGTGCCCCAGATGCTTCGTCCGCACCTTCGTCGGTGGACCGGCCCTACGTGGCTAGCGTCGGGAGTTCCCTTAGCCTCTCCCCCTCCAGGCGGGCCCCTGGCCCTCCCACTGGGCGCACACCCACACCCACTGTCTGGAGATGCATGCCGTATGGCGAGCCCTTCACGCCGGGGAGTACCTCCTCCGACACCAGGAGCTTCTCGTGCTTTCGGACGACACGATCGTGGTCGCTTACATCCAGAAGCTAGGTGGCACACGCTCCCCTGACCTGTGTATGCTCCTCTACAGGAAGATGCGTTGGTGCGAGGACCGGAGCATTATCCTTCAAGCCCCGCACGTTCCCGGATGCCTAAATGTCTTGGCCGACTCTCGGTCTCGCCGCGACCAACTCCTACACACGGAATGGACCCTGCGACAGGACATCTTTCAGATGATCTGCGCCCGCTGGGAGACTCCCCAGGCCGAGTCGTTCGCCCCGAGGTGGAACCACCAGCTTCCCCTCTTCGTCTCCCCGATTCCCGACCACCTTGCCTGGGCTGTCAATGCGCTCTCCTTTCCCTGGGACGGACTTGTGGCCTATACCGGTCCCCCTACCGTCCTCGTGCCCTAAGTCCTCCTCTAACTGCGGGGCTCTTCGGCGTTCCTCCTGTCGGTCGCACCGCTCGTCTGGAACCGCTCCTGGACCACCGACCTGCTCAGCCTCGCCACAGACCTGCCCCTGCTGCTGCCCACCCCGCGGACCATGCTCAAGCAACCGCGCCAGCCGCTGTTCCACCCCTGCCTGGAGTGGCTCCTCCTTACGCCTGGAGGTTGGGCGGCAAACCCCCGGAGCTAGAGTATACTCAGATGCAGCTATGGAGGCGATCGCTGCGCCCCGGAGACTGTCGACCCTTCGAGCCTACGAGGGAACTGGCGAGTCCTCTGTTCCTGGTGTACCGATCTTGGCCTTACGCCCACGGATCTGACTCATCCTCCGCTGGCGGACTTCTCTCTCTGGCTCTTCGAGACCAAAGCCTAACCCTCATCACGGTACGCGGTTACCTGTCCATGATGGCGGACACCTATCGTCACCTGGGACGACCCGATCCGGGCGCCGGCAAGGACCTAGCCGACCTTATGGGACACTTCGGCACCCAGCGCCTTACACTCCGCTCGCTCCTTCCTCGCTGGGACCTACCCTGGGTGCTCACGTGGTTGAACTCCGCCCGCTTCGTACCATTACCTTTGGCCCAGCTCGCGGACTTGGCACGCGAGACTTGTTTCCTGCTGGCACTGGCTACCGCTTCGCGCGGGAGCGAGCTACATGCGCCTTCAGCACGCCCTGCCGGTCTGCAGTTCCGAACAGATGGCTCCGTCCAGCTGCGCACGGACCCGGCCTTTCTGGCAAATAACAGGTCTCCTTTAACTCCGCCTTAGGTGATCACCATTAGGCCGCTGAGAGACCGACCCCGGTCCCAGGAGACCAGGCTACAGGATCCCGTGCGCGCCCTTAAAAATCTATCTGCGGCGATCTAAGCCCGTCCGCAGGGGACGGTCGCGCCTCTTCCTACCCCTAAGACCCAACCGGCGTGACATTATAGCCCAGACGATCTCTTCCTGGCTCCGCTGGGTCATACGCTCCGCTTATCAGGAGATCTCCCCTGAGGGAGCGAAGAGGCTGCACATTCACGCACACGAGGTACGAGCTATGGCCACGAACGTCGCGTTTGATCGAAACCGCGCTGTCAAGGACATCGTGGCAGCCGTGGGCTAGAAAACCGAATCGGTCTTTGCCCCTTTCTACCTCCGGGACCTGGCTAGCCAGCGAGAGAATCTCGCACTGGTGGGGGGACATCGCCGCCGCGCAACACTCCCTCCCGGTGCCACTGGCACCGTAGATGCACTTCGCTAAAATTGTCGGGAGTGTGCGACGGGGAGAACGGCGCTGTTCTGCTGGGGGAGTTTTGGGCGGCACCCGCCTCCTCATCGCAATTCTCCCATGTAGTCATGTCATCGGTAATGTTTTTGAGGAAATAAATTCATTTTTCTCTAAAAGGTATTTTTTCGAAAAATACTTACCGATGACATGACTCGGATGTCCCTCCCTCCTGCCCCGCTTGCCGCTTTCGAGCGAAGTATCAGACTGAATGGTCTCGTGACCGGATCTGGTAAGGCAGGTATGGGGAGATAACTCTCGGCCCCTCTGGGGGGTTCCCCGAGTGCCTCTCGGGTTGTGTGGGCACACAACGGGCAAGTAGGCTAAAATTGAGCCTAAAAGTAGATATTCCCTTGTAGTCATGTCATCGGTAAGTATTTTCCGAAAAAATACCTTTTAGAGAAAAATGAATTTTTCTTCTGTTTTGCGCCCTTTATTTTTTTATAAAATCCAGACCAAAAAGGTGACTGCTAAGCGTGTAAAATGCAGAGAACCCACGGGAGAAAGAAACACGCTTAGAAAAGACAGTTCCTCGGTAGCAAAATGTCTTCGGCCCCACGACGGCCGCAGTGGGGCCCGTGCACAGCCGTGCGTGGGCCCACTGCAGCCGTCATGGGCCCGAGGACCTTTTGTTACTGGGTTACAACACAGTTCATTAAATTGTATTGTAACTGTCCTTTCTTAACGTGTTTCTTTCTCCGTTGGGTTCTTCTCTTTATTATTTAGCTTTTGCCTTGCACTTTAACACACTGAGCCCAGCAGTCAAAATTGTTTCTTCAAAAACATTACCAATGACATGACTTTATTGAAGTGTCTACTACTTACTCAATTCTAGCCTAAGAACCCTTTGTGTTACCACACAACCTGGGAGGCACTCGGGGAACCCCGAGGGGGGCCGAGAGTTGTCTCCCGTTACTGCCCATCCGGTTCCGAGTCACGGTGTGACTAATCAGTCAGTCTACTTAGGCTCACACTGTTCAGACGTGTTGCTCTAGCCTACGGACTTGGGATTCGACCGGTTCGCCGGTCTTCTACGGATTTGGTTTCTTCACTTGACTTTTACTTCGTCGGTCCTCCCTGTGCCTTGTGTGGCGCTGTTGTCCCCTCTTCGTTGGCAGCTGCCCGCTTGGCTGCTTGAGTGCCTGGGCTGCGCAGTGAGCTTCGCCGTGAATTCGCCGGTTATGCCATGGTTTTTGGACTTTCTCCCCCCACCCCCGCTCCCGCTCCGGGAAGAGGTAAGGTAGCTGGCTTGGCCCTCGGCCGGTTCCCGGGCTGGGCACCGGTTGGAGCGGTCACGAAAGTCAGTCTTCGTCGTCGCTGTAGCTTGCGCGCCAATTCTCATCCTTTGCTCCCTCTCGCCCGCGCCCACTCACCTTCGGTCGAGTGGTGTGGTTTGGTGTTGGCGCTTAGTAACGCACTTGTACCTTGTGTGGTTTGGAGGATTGGTTAGGCTACATGGCCTGGTTAGCTTGGCGGGCTTCCTTGGGGGGGACAAAGGAGATGCAGAGATGATGATAGAGGGAGGAGAAAGAGCAAGACGAAATGAAAAGAGAAAAAAAAAGGGCCCACGCTCTGTCGTCATTACGGGTAATGTTACTGTGCCAGACACTTATTTCATGCCTATTCTTGTCTTCACATCTTTGACTTGTTGTATATCAAGCGTCATATCCTTGCCTGGGCTTGGAGGGGCCTTACGTGCCTGCGACCAGTCGCCATTACGGGGTAATGTTACGGTCCCAGACGTTTGTGTCATGCCTATTTTTGTCTCACATGTTGAGTTGTACAGCATGCGTCATATGCTCACCTTGGCTTGGCGGGGCCTCGCTTGCCCACGCCCGGTCTCCATTATGTTAATAATCTTACTATATCTGACGCTTGCTTCATGCCTGTACCTGTCATGACATGCTTGAGTTTGTTGTACATGTGTCGTATGCTCTCGTTAGAGTGGCGGACACTATGCCCTCCAGACCAGGGTGTCTGCCACTCGGATGAGATACAGGGTGGTACCCAGCGGAGGAAGAGACACGCTGGGAAGATGGGTACACCACATCGTTGTGGTTGGGGCCCCAAGGGTAGGGGGTTTACCTTAGCTTCGCCGGGACCCTCTTGCCTGCAACGCTAGCTTACAGGGATGTGTTGCAGACCCAGGCTTGCTGACAGGCTTGTACCTCGCTGTTGTGCCTTGTTTTTGTCTTGCGAAGGCTACCTTAGCAGGACGGGGGCCCACAGGCCCTTGTCCGCGTGCCTTCGAGGTTGTGGTCTGTTGCAGAGACCTGTTGCTCATCCATACACAAGACGGACTGGACAGTGGCCGTTAGTTGCCAGAGGTCGGTCTCCCCTGCACCGGATGCGTCTCCGACCGCGCTTGGGACACCTACTCCCCCTGACCTGAGCTGCGGGGTTCGCAGTTATGGAGGGTACAGACGCGAGTGACCGGCTCCTTTGTGGGATCCAAATCAAGTCGAGGCACCATTCCCGGACACTGCGTACTTCCGCACGAAACGGACCGTCCTGGGACTGACGCCACTCCGGACGCTACGACTTAGTGCGTGATCAGGTAGATCAAGGTGGCCACTTCCAGGAGGGAGCGCGCCCGGACAAGGCTTTCTGACAGGCAGTAAACCACCTCACTGAGTCTTGGTTCGGAGAGATGCGCCTCGCGCCGTACCTTGTCCTCTGCCGATCCCCGCTCGTCTCCTAGAAGCCCGGGGGCCCCCACTGGGGGTACCCTTGCCGGCAGATAGCCCGCCTCATCGAGCCCGGCTTGGAGACACACTGCGCACGCGTCCGAGGTTTTTGAGAGGTATGGATCACTCTTGCCACTCAGGATCGGCTCGGAAGCCCTCCATGCGGCCGACGACTTGGGGCTGGAGCCTCGCGCTCGGAGCAGGTCGACTATCACCACGATAGCTTCCTGGAGGAGGTCTACGCAGCTTATTGGCTGAGCCTGGCTACTAGTGATGGCAGTGGCTGGTGGAGGACCTGCTAGCTATGCGGAGGTTCCAGTGGCCGTCAGATGCCTCAGGATCTGTCTCCCCTGCACTGGATGTGCCGCTTACCACGCTTGGGATGTCTGCTCCACCTGGCCTGGGCTATGCTGGTCGCAGCTATGGAGCTTTTACAGACGCGAGAGCCCGACTCTGTTGGCTGCGCCGAACCCAGTTGAGACGCCTTCCACTGTGCCCGGTACACCGACCGCTCGAGACCGGAAGGACCCTGTGGAAAGACGCCACGCTGGACGCTGAAGCTCATGCGCGGAGTGGGTCTTGATCGAGGTGGGCGCTCCCAGGAGGGAGCGCCCCCGGACAAAGCCTTTTGACAGGCAGAGAACTCGCCTCACAGAGCCCAGTTCGGAGAGACGTGCCCTCGCACCCTCCCAGGTCCTCTATCGATCCCCACTCGTCTCCTAGAAAGCCCGCGGGCCCCCACTGGGGGTACCCTTGCAGGCAGATAGCCCGCCTCATCGAGCCCGGCTTGGAGACACATTCATGCACGTGTCCGAAGCCTCCAGGCGACACGGAGGCCTACCACCACTCAACGTCTGCACGCCGCTTCTAGCGAGCATAGGAGGTACCTCTCTTTGTGGCGCTCCATGGATCCGGATCCACCTCGCTGGTGGGTGTCTTCGCGTTCGCCTTGTCCCTTTCTGTGTTCGACCTTCCGTTCGTCCCGTCCCTCTTCCCCTCCCCCGGCCCATTCCCCCTCCTCGGATTCGCCGGTCCCGGTCGCCTAGCAACAGTTGCTTCGCCCTCTGGATGCCCTACCCGTGCCGGTATCCTCCCGGAGGACTCAGTCTCTTGCCTTCGCCTCACGTTACGTCTTCTGACTTCTTCGTTGGACGTGAGAAGACAGCTAGGAGTTCCCGTTCTGGACGCGGCTTCCGGCTTCGTCACCTACGCTGTGCCCTTCAGCGCCCCTCTTGTCGGGTTCCCGGAACTCAGTATGCTTCGCCGTCCTTGGATGTCCGGCCGCTTGGCTTGCCTTCATCAGGACTGGTTCTCGGGACTTTTCCAGGCGTCCTCCGCTTCCTGCCGGCTGTGGACCCGCTTGCGGCTCTGCGGTTGGATTAGGTGACTTCGCTTGTCCGTCACTCCCTAGCCTGCGTGGGATTCGGGTTCTCCTGACACAAGCCTTCGTCCGTCGCTTCGAGGACTCCTGGCTTCCTTGACGTCCGGCCGCGGGTTGCCCTTCGGTGATGACGACTCTCCCGAGTCTTGCTTCCCTGGGCGGCCCTGCTCTTCATTGCGTTCAAGCAGCCTGGAGGTTTCTTCTAGGACCTTGGGCTTCGCAGGACTCCTCCTTCGCTCCTGCCGCCGCTAGCCCGTGGTTCTCGCCGTGTGGTCTTCGGCTCCGCCTTCAGGTGGACTACGCGTTCAGCCTGCACTTCCTACCCTTCTCCAGGTCCCCGTGCACTCGGCCTCCAGGGAGTATCGCCGTACTTCGGCGACGGAGTAGTTACCAGTTCGGGCGCTGCCGTCCTTCTTGTCCTCTGCCCTTGGATCCTCACCGTTCATGGACACAGGGGTACCTAGCCGCGGCTCCCGTCGCCCTGGCGTCCACCTGCCTTAACGACCTCCTCGTGCGCTTTGCGGACGCGACCGGACTTCGGACAAGGATGCCCTGATGCGGCTGTGCCTCGGTTGGGGTGACTGGTCACCACAGACAAGTCGGTCCTCACACCCTCTTGTCGCTTCGTCCATCTCGGCTGGGAGTTCCTCTTTGTCCTCTACAGGTGCGTTGCTGGGGCCAAGGATCCTAGGTTGTCTGACTTGCAGCCGGATAGCACAGCAGGACACAGCCTCTGGGTACGCTGGCAAACACACCCACGTTGGAGCTGCATGCCGTTCTGGCAGACCCACACCACTTGGAAGGAACACTCAGTCACCAGGGACTCCTCGTCCTTTCCGACACCTACCCGGCACCGGTTTCCACGTGGCGTGGGTGGGTAGTCCACTCGGTCCCTGACTGAGTGGGCTAGCAGACGGGTGCCATCTTTGTCCAGGATTAGGACTTGATGTCAGCAGATATGTTGTTCAGTCTTTTTCACTGGTCCGGTTGGATTGGTCCTTAAAAATACGCGTGAGCTTTTGGTCCTTTGGATCCCAAGTGTTTGCCGTGCTTGGAGACCCGTGTCGGGGGAGAAGAGGATCCTGGTGGCTGAAACACTCCACTTTGGCCTTGACTTCTGCCTAAAAAAAACGGGAGGCTAGTCGTACCGGCCTAGTCAATCGGCTCTTGTCACGTCGAGCCCTATCCCCCTGTTGACATGCGGGTTGTTATACGGAGCACCATGCTATAGCCTCTGATGCTGATTAGGTGCTTTACGCCAGTATTCCCCTGCATTCAACAGTGTGATAGAAGGCGGTGGCTCAAACGGTTCAATCGGGCTTACCCCCTTGAGTATATCTTTCGGGCAGTCTCCATTGTGCGTCGGCTGGAGACCCGCCGACAATTGCACTTTCCCTTGTTGGGCTCGGTGGCGGGCGGGGACCCCCGGGGGATGAATATCTATCATACTATAATATGGAAAATATCAAAAAACCAAAACTGGCACCAAAGCGGCACATAGCCACTGACATTGACCTTGAAAATGATAGCGACTCTGATTGTGGGGAAGCGACGCCTCAGGTTTCGGCCGTCTGGCCTCGCTTTCTCATTATCCACAGCAAAGTTAAAGAGAAGCCTGTTTCCAAGCTGCACCCTTTCCTGGTAGGGGAGACCCTCAGGAGCTGTGTTGGCAGGCCTGAGGCCCAGCGCCTCAGGTCTGGTGACTTGTTGGTAGAGTGCCGTACCCGGGCACACTCCAATGGGCTACTGAGGCTCTCCTCCATCGGAGACACTCCAGTGGAGGTCACTCCCCACAAAACAATGAATTCCTCTAGAGGAGTGATTAAAGATCAAGCATTGGCCGAACTGTCTGAAGATGAACTTGTACGGAACCTTAAGTCACAGGGGTTGACCTACGTCAGGCGCTTCATTTCCAAACGAGGTGGTAGGGAGATCCATCTCCCTACCATCATCCTGACGTTTGGCACCCCCACAGCTCCTACTACCATCTGGGGAGGTTACTACTCCCTGAAAGTGAAAAAGTACGTCCCTCTCCCCCTTCGGTGCTTTAAGTGCCAAAAGTATGGCCATGGGCAGAAGACATGCCGCCAGGCAGAGGCTCTATGCGCCCGTTGCACTAAGCCCGGACACTCTGCTGAGTCCTGCACAGCCATCCCCCTGTGTGTGAATTGCCAGGGGGCGCATATGGCTTCGGACAAGAAGTGCCCTCGTTGGATCTCCGAGTGCAGGATTCAGCAGGTGCGTGTGGAGAAGGGGCTGTCCTTTGCGGACGCAAAAAAACTGGTTGACGGTCCTGGTGCAGCTGAGGCGGCGCCAAATTCAAATAACAACTTTGTGTATACTTTCAGTGCTGCGGTGGCAGGCAAGCGCCCCACCAAAGACTTCTCTTGTCAAACCCCAACTTCTTGGTTGGGGGCGGAGCCTCGGATCCTCTCACCCCTGGAGAGTAACCCTCCTCCGGTGGTGACGAGGAGCCAGGGAACGCAGAGGGTGGACGCTACCGGTCCGGTGGCACCGCCTTCTGCTGCCCCTAAGCCTCAGCCCCCACCCAAACCTGCTAGTTTGTCAACACCAAAGGTTTCTGGCTCTTGTCAGCCTTCTAAGGCCGCTAACTCTAGCGGCAGGAACGCTGCCCAGGACCAGAAGTCAAAGAAATCTATGGGACCGCCGTGCGCACGGGCCCAGAAGGGGAACACTGATGTCCCCCTTCAAAACAAATATGCTGCATTGGAGGAGCAGATGGAGGGAGTGGAAGTTGCCGATGCTGCGGCAGCTCCACCCCCTTCATCTCCTAAGAACCAGAGGAGGCCCGGGAGCCGGCCCCCCTCTGTTTCTCCGACTCCTTCCAAGGCAAAGGACAAAGGGGGGAAAAACTCCGCACCCCCAGATAAGACATAATCATGGACTCTCTGCTTCAGTGGAATTGTCGTGGTTTTCAAGCTAACTTTGAGGAATTACGTCTTTTAGTCAAGTGCTATAACCCCTCAGTAATATCTCTTCAGGAGACATACCTGAAGACTTCTGACCCTGTGTCCTTTAATGGTTTTAACGCTATACATAAAGGCTCTGATTCGGAGAGGCGCTCGGGTGGAGTGCCTCTTCTCATTAGTAGCCAAATTTTATGTAGCCCCGTTAGCATCGACACCTGTCTTCAGGCTGTCGCAGCTCGGGTTACCTTGAAGAAGACCATAACTATATGCAGTATTTACCTGCCACCATCCCTGCGGGTCTGTAGTAATGATTTTTTTAATTTAGTTGATCAACTGCCCCCTCCCTTTATTCTCATGGGGGATTTTAACGGTCACGCTCACCTTTGGGGTAGTGACCACTATGATGGCAGAGGTCAGATGTTAGAAGATGTTTTTTCTCAACTTAATCTATGTGTCTTTAACGATGGTTCACCTACATACTCTAACCCAGGTTCAGGATCTAGTTCTGTTCTAGACCTCACTGTGTGTGATCCTTCTCTCATGCTGGACTTTGACTGGAAGGTTCACGATGACCTGTGTGGTAGTGACCACTTCCCAGTAGTCCTGTCATCGGTCAGCTGTGGGGAGGATCCGCCGGTGGGGCGCTGGAATCTTAAGAAAACTAACTGGCCTCTGTTCACCTCCCTCTGTCAGTCTCGTATTACAGAGGAGGTGGTCATGTCATCTGAAGAACCTATTTCTTCTTTTACTACTATTTTGTTGGACGTAGCGGGTGAAACCATCCCTAAAACTTCCGCATCAGTCCCTCGAAAGCCGAGAGTACCATGGTTCAACGAAGAGTGCCGCAAGGCCCAAATAGCGCGCAAATCTGCTCAGCGACGTGCTTTCCGTAATCCGTCGCAAGTAAATATTTTAACCTTTAAAAGACAGAGGGCGAAAGCCCGTTACATTTTTAAACGTGAACGCCGTGCTTCCTGGAGACGCTTCGTCTCATCTTTAACTTCTCGGACTCCTTCCCAGAAAGTATGGAAGGCTGTTCGGAGAATTAGGGGCAGAGGTGGCTCGGCTTCTGTTGGCCATCTTAGAGATGGTGTCAGTTTGGTTACAGATAAAAAAGCTGTGGCCAATTTGCTTGCCTCCACCATTGCCCATAATTCTTCAACGGAGCATTATTCACCTTTCTTCCAGAGAGAGAAGGAGAAACGAGAGTCTCGTATTTGTGATTTTGAGTCCGATAACTCAGAAGACTATAATGTCCCGTTTACATTATCAGAATTGCAGCAAGCTTTGCAGAAATGTAATGACTCTGCTGCTGGCCTAGATACCGTCCACTATCAATTCCTAACGCATCTGCCTGAGAGGTCACTCCTTGTACTTCTCAAGGCCTTTAACCATATCTGGAGAACTGGTCATTTTCCGCCGTCTTGGCGCCAGGCTGTGGTTGTACCGATCCCCAAGCCGGGTAAGGATCCTTCCGACCCGGGCAACTACCGGCCTATCGCTTTGACATCATGTTTATGTAAAACTATGGAACGCCTGGTCAACGCCCGCCTGGTGTGGCATCTTGAGTCACAGGGTCTCCTCACAGACCTCCAGTGCGGTTTCCGGCGCTTCCGTAGTACAACTGACCATTTAGTCCGCTTTGAATCATTTATTCGAGATTCTTTTGTCAACAAGCAGCATGTCTATGCAATTTTCTTCGATCTTGAGAAGGCGTATGACACTACCTGGAAGTATGGCATAATGTCTGACTTGTTGGACATGGGTTTTAAAGGGCACCTGCCCGTTTTTATTCACAATTTTTTGACTAACCGGTCGTTCCATGTCCGTGTGGGCTCCACCCTCTCCGACTCCTTTGAACAGGAGATGGGTGTCCCACAGGGCAGCATTCTATCTCCTGTTTTATTTAGTATTAAAATTAATAACATTGTAAAGGCCGTCAAGGATGATTCTGAATGCTCTTTGTTTGTTGACGACTTTGCTTTGTGCGCACGTGGTCGAGGACTTGCGTCCCTTGAGAGGCGCTTGCAGCTGTGCGTTGATCGCATCCAGCGGTGGGTGTCTCTCAATGGATTCAAGTTCTCGCCCTCCAAGACTGTTTGTGTGCATTTTACTAACCAGACGAAATTTTTCCAGAACCTAGCCTGAGCATTGCTGGAGTGCCAATTAAGGTGGCCGAGGAGGCAAAGTTTCTGGGGGTCATTTTTGACAAAAGACTTACCTTCCGCAACCATATTAATTACCTTAGAACCTCTTGTCAGAAGGCTCTCGACATTCTTCGTGTCGTCGGTCGTACTGACTGGGGTGCGGACCGTACTGTCTTACTTCGTCTGTACCGGGCCCTTGTTCGGTCCAAACTGGATTACGGCTCTGTGGTGTATGGCTCAGCTTCCAAGTCTGTGCTACAGCGTCTGAACACAATTCACCATCAGGGTCTGCGGATATGTCTTGGGGCCTTCAGGACGTGTCCAGTTCCTAGTCTGTATGCCGAGGCAGGGGAGCCTTCTCTCAAGCTCCGCCGCATCCGCCTCATGCTCAGCTACGTTCTGAAACTGAAGGCCCATCCAGACAATCCTGCCTATGATTGTGTTTTTAAACCATCGTTTGCAGAGATTTACGATACCCATCCGGGAGCTGTCCGTCCACTTTCTTTCCGTGTCCGACCTCATCTGCAGGCGGCCGGATTGGACCTGGACAGAGTTTCGGAATCCCTGCAACACATCACTCCACCTTGGCTCTTACCAGTTCCTGACATCTTGCTGGACTTGACTGCCCACAAGAAAGACTCTACTCCACCAGCCATATACCAACAGAGCCTCAATGAACTGCTTTCAATTTTTCCTGGCTATTGTCGCATCTATACCGATGGGTCAAAGTCTGAGGATGGGAGAGTGGCTGCGGCCGCAGTGTCCTCTCGCCACCCTAGACGCCCATTTAAGCACCGCCTCCCAGACCACTCATCTGTATTTAGTGCGGAACTGCAGGCGGTTCTGCTGGCACTCAGGCATGCTTATCGATCTAGAGAAAGGAACTTCCTGATTCTGTCTGACTCTCTTTCTGCCCTGCAGGCCCTTCAGGGCACGGGAAATGACCACCCACTGCTGGTGCAGATCAGAGAGCTCCACGCGGACTTGATGAAGGAATATTATGATATCATTTTTGTTTGGGTGCCAGGGCATGTGGGCATCGAAGGCAACAGGATCGCAGATTCTGCTGCCAACGATGCCCGCAATGACCCTGTCCCTGACACACAGACTGTTTATAGTGATTTTAGACATGTGGCTAGTGCGTACATAGCCCGTGAGTGGCAGTCCGAGTGGGACAAAGAGGAAGCTAACAAGCTGCATGAAGCCCTTCCTAAGTTGTCCGACGGTCTACCTTATCGCTGCGGCAGCCGCCGTGAGGAGACTGTCCTGGCTCGGCTCCACATCGGCCACACGTATGTTACGCACTCTTATTTACTTAAACAGGAGGAGCGTCCATGGTGTTATGCCTGCGACGAGCAGTACTCTGTTCAACACTTTTTGTTGTCTTGTGCTGATCTAATCGACACAAGGTATAAACATTTCACAGCAGACTCCTTGAAGGTTTTGTTCCGGGATGTGCCCCCGGACAAGATCTTCAGTTTTCTGAGAGAGTGCCATATTTTTAATAAGATTTGAGCGTCTATAGATTATGATGTTTTTATTATTTTGACCTTTTTGAGAGTCTTCCGACGTTTTCTTTAAAGACCTGTGCGACATTTTAGCCTGACATATTTTTAAGGTATATTTACATCATGTCTTAAGACCTTTCTTTTAGTCTGGCTGACCAGATTTTTACCCTTCCCGCCGTGAGATGGCCTTAGTTGCCTGCTCGGCGTTAAACCCAAATAACTAACTCGTCCTTTCCGACAACGCGACAGTGATGGCGTTCATACAAGTAACTCGGTGGGGCGCGTTCACCCAGCCTTGCATGCTCCTCTTCCTTCTGTGGCGCGGGTGCGAGGACCGCAACCTTCCCTCCGTGCTCGGCTCTGCTTAAAAGAATAGAAGACAAGGGTGGAGGAGAGAAGACGAGTAACAAGCACAGGATAAGAAGGAAAGAGTAGGAAGCGAAGGTGGATGGAAGAGTAAGAATGAGCAGAGACCCGGCCGACAGTGTCTTGGCCTCCTTCCTCTCCCGTCGCGGCCACTAGCCTCACACGGAGTGGACCTTACGCCAGGACGCCTTTGGATGCTCGGCGCGCGGTGGGAGACGACGTGTCGGCCTGTTCACCACGAGGTGGTTCACCAGCCTCCCCCTGCTTGTCTCCACGATCCCAGTTCCGCTCGCCTGGTCAGTCTTCGCATGTCCATTCTGTGGCACCGTCTCTTCGCTTCCACTTACCCCCCCAACAGTTTCATCCCCTTCCTCCTCGAGCAACCGCGAGACTGCTGTCCCACCCTTGCCCGGGGCACCTCCTCCTTCACGCTTGGACTTGTGCCGCAGGCCCTTGACACTAGGCGCTTCTCGAGGGCAGCAGTGGAGGCTATCGCTTCAACCCACAAGCAACCTTGACACTTCTATAAGGGAAGATGGTGAGTACTGTACTCCTGGGCCGCGTCCGTCGCCGCTCCCCCCACCGACCTAACTACCCAAGCTCGCGGACTTCTTCCTCTGGCATCTTGGAGACCAAGGATGGCCTGTTGCGGACATAACCCTTCCGACAGGCTTACTGGTGGCTCTCACCATGTTGGCCCCAGTCAGCGAGCTACACGCGCTTCGGCGCGCCCTGCCTGCCTGCAGCTTCGAGCAGTCCGTGCCGTACAGCTCCTTACGGACCCTGCCTTCTGGCCATGACCACGTCCCCTTGGACGGAGCCACAGGTGTGCACCTATCGACCGCTGTGAGGGACTTACTTCCCCAGGAGACAAGGCAATAGACCCTGTACAAGCCCTACGCGTGTACCTACTCAGTCACAAGCCGTCCGGAGTGGACGCGCACGCCTCTTCTGCTGTTATGCCGGCAGGACTGACGCTTCAGCACAGACGATCTCTTCCTGGCTACGCTCAGTCATACGGTCCGCCTACCAGGATCCCCCCCCCCCCCCCCCCCCCAGGGAGTGAAGAGGCTAAAGATACGTGCACACAAGGTACACGCCATAACCGCAAACGTCACGTTCGACCGGAACTGTGCTCTCATACACATCATGGCTACCGGGGGCTGGCGGGCAGAATCTACATTCGCCTGCCTCTATCCTAGGGATCTGGCAGGCCAGCAAGACTCCTTGCTCTGGTGGGGGACATCACTGCGGCGCAACACTCCCTCCTGGCACCTCGGCGCCGTAAGTATTTACCTTCCTAGGGTCATCGGGAGTTTGCGGCAGGGAGGACGGCTCTTGGGCCCTATAGGTGTGCCGGGGCGCGGCACCCTCCTCCTGTTCGCAATTCTTCCATAAAGTCATGTCATTGGTAATGTTTTTGAAGAAACAAATTCATTTTTCTCTAAAAGGTATTTTTTCGAAAAATACTTACCGATGACATGACTCGGACGACCCTCCCACCTGCCCCGCTCGCCGCTGGTGAGCTAAGTATCCTGACTGATTAGTCACACTGTGACTCGGACCCGGATGGGCAGTAACGGGAGACAACTCTCGGCCTCCCTCGGGGTTCCCCGAGTGCCTCCCGGGTTGTGTGGTAACACAACGGGTTCTTAGGCTAGAATTGAGTAAGTAGTAGACACTTCCATAAAGTCATGTCATCGGTAAGTATTTTTCGAAAAAATACCTTTTAGAGAAAAATGAATTTTTCACAATTTGGATTTGTCCTCTGAGAACCACATTACACTTCAAGAAAAAGATTGACAGTGATACAGTAGAACCTGTTTTGAGCAGACACATTTTCTGGTTCACGCGCGATAGCAAAAGTGAGCGTGTATTGGGCCTCTGTCCATTGTCTATTGGGTGTCGTCCGTTTTAGGTCTTCCTTGGTAAACTTTGATGTTGACATTTTCCCTGAGACTATTCAAGACACAGACTTCAAACTTAACCCAAGGATACTTTGTGGCAAAACCTTTCTAAACATACTAGTTTTCTGAAAGGTCAAGGTTACTGTGGGTTAAAAAAAAGTATATTTTTAACAAAAATGGCCTTTTATCAAATGCTATTTTGAACTTCAAACCAAACTTGGAATACAGATACCTGATTATAATATCTTTATGCACATAATAAATTGGGTAACCTTACTCAAAGGTCAAGGGTCACAGGAGGTCAGGAAATGCGTAAAATAATGACTTTGATTTTTATTAAATGCAAGTTTAAATGCAAAATTCACTTTAGCAAACATTCAATCAAACTTGGCAGAAGGCTAGTTGATAATAAGACCTTCTTATGCATGCTTATTGGGCTGACCACTCGTAGAGAGTCAACAGAGTTTAGCACATGTGTGAAAAATGGAGGTATTTTGACGAGACATAGGATATTGCAGGTGCTATTGCCCTTTGACATTTAAACACCTTTTCATATGACTGACCTGTCCGGAAGATCAAGTCATAGATTGTCAAGGTCACAGGTCGGTCCAAAAATGTGAGCCATGAGGGCTTTGCCTTGTTGCAAAGGAAAAGTGGTCGTAAAAACAGATGCTCTCTCAAGAGAACTCTTTAAGGGCAACGATGTGTCGGCTGTCATTAACTCATTCTACCCCAACATCGAAATCCCCAGATGTTGCCGTTGTCCTCTGAAGACTGCATAGCAGTGCAGGACACAGATCGATCATGATAGTTCAAGGGTGATGCCAGAATAGCTTGGTGCCCATAGGCGCCAAGCTATTCTGGCATCACCCTTGAACTATCATGGTTGATCCATATCTTGCTGTGGTGTGTCTGGGGTAGAATGAGTTAAGCCATTTAGCCTCTATGCACTACAGCAGCAGGTGGATCGATCTTGATCATTGAAAGGTAGTGCCAGATTAGCTTGGCGCCTAGTAGCGCCAAGCTAATCTGGCACTACCCTTGAATGATCAAGGTCAATCCATCTCCTGAAATCAGTATATAGTCATCAGGTGACACTTCTAAAATTTGGGATATGTGGCCGTGGGGCTATAGGGGTTAAAGATTGTCATTTAGTGGCTACAGCCACATGAATGATGGTTTTTTAATGACAGCTGCTGTCTCCGTCTCATAAGAGTAATCACTCAAAACCGGTTCTACTGTAGTTAATGAATGGTGCTGCAATAGTTTGGCATTGTGTTTTTGGCTCACATGCAAAGCAAAATTGAGTATGTTCTGGGCCAGTGGTCGTCCGGCCGGCGGCCGCCGTCGTTCGTGGTAAGCTTTAACGTTGACATTTTCTCAGAGACTTCAAGCCACAGTCTTCACACTTGGCCCAAGGATACTTTGTGGCAAGACCTTTCTAAACATACCAATTTGAGTGACCTCTCACAAAGGTGAAGGTCACAGGGGATGAGGAAATAGGCCAAAAATAGCTATATTTTCACATGATTTATTTTTTCTCAAATACTATTCACAACTTCAAACCCAAACTTGGTACAAAGATACCTGATGGTACGACCTTTCTATGCATACTAACTTGGTTGATCCCTCGAAAATGTCAAGGGTCACAAGAGCTTAGGAAATAGGTCCAAAATAGCCATATTTTGACAAAAGATGTTTTTACTCAAGTACTAAAATTCACAACTTCAAACCCAAATTTGGTACAGAAATACCTGATGTTAAGACCTATCTCTGCATACTAATTTGGATGACCCCTCGGAAAGATCAAGGTCACAAGAGTGGTCACAAGAGTTCTGGAAATAGGTCCAAAATAGTTATAATAAAAAAAATTATTTTGACAATAGATTTTTCTTTTCTCAAATACTATTCACAACTTCATACCCAAACTTGCTACAGAGATACCTGATGGAAAGACCTTCCTGTGCATACTAATTTGGTTGATCCCTCTGAAAGGTCAAGGGTCATAAGAGCTCAGGATATAGGTAAAAAATAGCCATATTTTGACAAAAGATGTTTGTTCTCAAATACTATTCACAACTTCAAGCCCTAATTTGGGCAGAGATATCTGATGGTAAGACCTATCTATGCATACTAATTTGGATGACCCCTCAGAAAAGTCAAGGGTCACAAGAGGCCGGCAAGTATGTGTAAAATGCAAATTTTGGATAAAATTGTAGGTATTATCAAACATTTTTGCAAAATTTTCAATCAAATTTGGCACAAATGTAGCTGATGATAAGACCTTCCTATGCATACTAATTTAGTCGACTCATCGCAAAGGTCAAGGGTCATGGGAGGTTGGGTGGGGGGGTTGACAGTTGTGTGAAAAATGCTTACATTTCAGAAAACAGCTCTTATTGTCACAAATGTCACACATATATATGTAAGTAAATAGGTCATACACATGAGCCATAATGGCTTAGCCTTTCTTGTTTTTTTGTGAGCACTGCAAAAAATTAAATGGAATGGTAGAGTTGTCTCCATGTAAATTTGTATTAAACTGTTCAAATTCATAATAATTGTGTTAACTTGTTCAAATTCATAATACAATATCCCATCCAACCTGTACTGATTCACTGCTTGGATAACGTATCTTCCTGAGGCACACAAAATATAAATGTACCAACAAGTACCATAGATCCTCATGAGCCCCCACAGTCTTGGAGACTCTTGATCTATATCTGTTACATTTTAACACTTTAGCTGTCAGGAGCACTTTTGTGGAGGTGATTCCTGCATAAATCACCTTGACAAAGAGCACTGCCTGCAGATTTCTTCACCGTTAGAAATTTGAAGATTTTTTCATTTGTTTTCTCTGTGCGGTGTACTTGCAGATATTGTGGAGCCAACTACAACAGCGTGTGTAGTGCGTTCACCAGTGCTAATCAGGCTACAAGAGGCGGAGAGCTGCTGAACGAAATCCTTCAAGTTGTCTTCACAATTGAGGATACAAGTCCAGCGCAGACGTTCCGATTCCAAGGTCGCAGTGGCCGTCTGCCTTACAACGTCTACAACTTCCAGGCTGGACTGTTCTTATCTGTGAGTTGTACAAATGTGGTTGTTGTTACCTCTTTGTCTTCGTCACTGCCAGTGGATGCAGATTGTGTTTGGGAAATCTTTGTAAATTCAACATAAAGATCGCCATCCATAAAGGGAACATGAATACAAGTGATCCAACAAGAGGCATAGATCCTCATGAGCCCCTGCAACCTGAGCCCCCCTATCCCTCTTGCAGAAACCACTTTGTGTCCGTGCCTCCGTACCTCTTGCAGTCATGGGGCGGTCCGTGGTGCAGTGGTTAAGGTGCCTGCCACCAATGCTAAAGGTGCGAGGTTCGATTACGGGTTCTGGCGTCGGATTTTTCTCCTCTAGTAAGTGTCACCGTTAATTCGGGCGGACCGTCGGGGGTTCTTTCTCCGGGTACTCCGGCTCTTCCTCCCCCTCCACTTTGGTATCAGTTTAAGCCCACTTAATCAAATTTCAAACACAAACGATTTTGAATTTCCAAAAACTACAGTAGCTCGCTTGAGCTTGCCCTTAGCACCACGTGAATGTTCTATGTTTATGTACAGTGTGCGAGTGAATGCGCGTGGTTCATGTGAGCGTGCTTGTTGGGTTCAGTTCGCGGCGACGCTTTGAGCCGATTTTCAATTGGGATAAAGCGCCTATTTAATGCGCTTATTATATTATGTGGTTTTCAGTATTTCTCAGCAGTGAACAAGTCAAATTCTTGTCAGTCCCTCACATCCCAGTAAGCAAAAGGTTATCAGGCGGACATCAGCTGCAGTCAGTCTCTGCACTGCACTGCACCATCCAGCTGCAGCTGCTGTCAGCCCTAAGGCACTTTGCACATTAGATTTTCTCTTGATTTGTCTGTGTAGAGTACATGACATGGAAGAATACATCAAGCTTTACAGGCGTCTCTTCTTTAGACTCTTGTGTTTTCGAGTGTCAATCTCTCTCGACAGAATCACGCCTCTTGCTGGCAGAGAGCAGGTCCATTTGCTGCCAGAGACTGAGACAAAATGTCGCTGAGCCATCTGCCAGGGGGCTAGATTGTCGTGAGCCCCTTTTAGGTTGCAGGGGTTCATAAGAATTCGTGCCTCTTGCTTCCATAGGTCGTCTCCAAGTTTAGGCCAGGTACTGTTTGAAAATTGTGTCATAAACATGTTTGCTGTGGCAAGCGCGGTTGTTGTGAACACTACAAGTCAACACGATGGTCATGGTGACGACAACGATAAGTCAACTTGATGATAGTGATGACTGCAACAATGATATCGTGACATGATTATGATGGTGGTGGTCATTGCAGGTTGGCAGCGTGGACCCCTTTGCGCGCACCATCTCCATCACCGGAACGGTGAGGCTGTATGGAGGGCAGGTGCCAGCCAATGTCATGCCCACCTGCGCCCAGCCCTGCACCGAATGCCTCTACATGTTTGCCTTCCAGCAGTACTGGTAAATATGGATTGTGCCTGTTAACTCTTTCACCGTCAGAAAAAAGTGAGCACCGCCCAGCTGCAAGAGGCAAAGAATCTCTTTGATGCAGATGCGGGGGTTCATGAGGTTCTGTGCCTCTTGCTGATCTCATTTATGTCAACGTTTCTTGGCTTGATGAAATTATTTGGTTTTGAATTTGCCCCGCTTTCAAAGATACAAGTTTGAGTCCACGGGTAGTGGAGGGGTTAATCTTGACATGCGTGTTGCAAGAGATGATAGCTCAAAGGTAATACTTGATTCGGTTGATGCCTGTGTAGGCACCAAATTAATCGGATAATTATCTTTCCTTGATAATGGAACACTTGAACGTTTCCTAGTGTTTGTTTCTTCAAAACCCTTACCGATGGCATTACTGATAGCAATCCCGGGTGGCCTCCCCTCCCTTCACATCAGGTCCTATGGGCTGATCGACCAGTTTTCACGCCCGAGTCGTCGGCAGGCAAAACAATGGCACCAAAAATTATGTGCAATATCACGCGTGGCAAGTGTCCCTCGCCGAGGCGCGATGAAGAACACCACGTGGCCAAAGACCGTCTGCCCTGGCTGATGACACGGGCGTGAAAACTGGTGGATCAGCCCAGAGGGCCTGATGGGAAGGGAGGGGAGGCCACCCAGGATTGCTATCAGTAATGCCATCATTAAGTATTTTTCAAAAAAATATATTTTAGAGAAAAATTAATTTTTCAGCCAAAGATATATTAACCCATATGATTCGGAATACACCAGTGTATGAAACAAGTTTGACTAAAATAGTTCAAGGGTAGTGCCAGCATAGCTTGGCGCCTCTAGGTGCCAAGCTATTCTGGCACCACCCTTGAACTAAAGCCATTGGTCTAGATCCTTATCTGTAAGTACTATAATGTAGCTTGCATATGGCAGTGTACAAATTTGAAGCTTTTAGCCTCAGTATGATATGGGTTAACCCTTTGCGTGTTGGTAGCAGTTTCTGTTGGTAGCGATACCAACATGCAAAGCGTTAACAATTTTGTTATACCGGTAATATTTTTCTTACGTCAGTACAAATAAAAACATTAATTTCGTCCTATTATTTAGTTGTATGGTTCATCTAGGAGCAGCATCACACCTATCCAAAGTTGTCAATGGATGACTGATTTTTTTTTTTCTGCATGATTTTTTTTCAGACCCCTTTGGCTGAAAGAGATTGAGATTTCTAAAATAACTCTTTGTGTCATGTTTCAGGTACTTGGATGGTGACCTGATCATCCCAGCTGTGTTTGACGTTCACCTCAAGGGGGTGTCAGCGTACACGTGCGGTGCCCTTCGAGAAACAAACGGTGTTCAGTACACCGAGGCGTTCAAGTTTATGCTGGATTTCATCAACAGTGGCAACGCCTCTGGGATATCGCTGAACAACGTTCGACTGGGTGGAATCGCTTTCGATGGCTGCTCAAGCCTTACGCGATCATCCGCCATTATCAACGGAGTCATGGGACGCACTTTCCCGATCATGGATAACAACAGTAAGGAAAGATTATATCAGCTTAACCCTTTGCTGCCAAGAAAATGTTAACCCTTTGTGTGTTGGTAGCGGTTTTAGTTGCGATGATTCCTACCGCTACCGACTCATTTCCAAGAGGCACAGATCCTCATGAGCCCCCGCAACTGTGGGGGCTCATGAGGATCTGTGCCTCTTGCTGACCCCACTTTGTATCCATGTTCCTCGGATGGATAAAGTTTTTTGGGCGTTGAGAATGACAGATTCCAGAAGCTCAGTTTTGGAAGACTGATAATGAAGGGGTCAACCTCTTCGCTGTCAGCCACTTGGAACTGATGTCTCTGACACCCCAATGGTTAAACTATTTTGTCCTTATTCTTCCAAGCGCGTTTCTTTTATGGTTGATACAGATTATTTTCTTGCATATTTTATGTTGTGCAGTCACCGTTAGCCTGGATGGTATTCAGAATTATTAATACTATTATTACTGTGTTCTTGTTATACCCATGTTTCCTACCCCGCAAAGGCCATCAGGCCGATGTCAGCCGCTGTTGGCTCGTGCAATTCGTGTGCGAGCCAACAGCGGCTTACATCAGCGTCAATGGCCTTTTGCTTACTGTGTTTGGGTTATGTCCTAGCTTTTTAAACATTTGGCAGTCAGTCTTTTTTTCTTAAATTTACTTGTAGACATGATGGTAGACCCATCACGTTTTGTGTCGTGGCTGACGTACGACAGCGAGTCGACTATGGAGGCAGCTTCTCTACTGAAAATGATCGGCATGCCTATTGTCACGCCTGCCGCCACCGCCCCACAGCTGCTTGACAAGAACAAGTGAATATGACTTGTTTCTGTGTTCTTATTTTTATTTTTTTTTTACCCATTAACCACATTTCCCAAATTTTAAACTGTGTACCACTAATGACTGTGTACCACTAACGACTGTGTACCACTAACGACTGTGTACCACTAACGACTGTGTACCACTAATGACAGAGATAGTAAATGAGACAGTTGATGCCCACCCATTCCTTAATCAACTAATTATTGTAATCAACTAGCCATTTAGACTTAACGCACTCCACCAAACACAACCAATACCTTTATTACCTAGTCATTTTAGTTTCATTTCAGAAATCAACCAAGCAACGATTTTTCATCATCTGCCAACCCACGATCATTAAGGCAGATCCACGCACCACCTAAATTATTAATGCTGTCATTGACTTTTTTAAAACAAAAATATTATATTACATTATAAAATGAATCAAGACGAATTACTTCTTCTAAACGATATCAATACTGTAGAAAACAAAGACTTAGACGCGAAAAAACAGCGTCTTTTGTCTGTAATTGTCTCAGGCAAGTCAAAAGGTCACAGGTCAAGGGTTAAAACCAAGGTCAAGGTCATGGTCACCAAGGTCAAGGTCACCAGTCACAAGGTCAAGGGCAAGGTCAAGGACATGGGTCAAGGTCATGGGTCAAGGTCATGGATCAAGGTCACCTAGGTCATGGGTCAAGATCAAAGGTCAAGGTCATGGGTCAAGGTCATGGGTCAAGGTCATGGGTCAAGGTCAGAGGTCACGAGGTCAATGGCACTGGAACCAAAAAATGGTAAAAGTCCGCTCCTGGTCTTTTTCCAGTTGCTCTCACAGAGTCAGCTATAACCCAGGTTCAAGTGCACAATTCGCCTTGCCTGTGAGAGCTTTTGGTGTGGCCTAGGTTTTGGTTTGTTCCGCCCACCCCAGACGGGAATCTACCAAGACTCGGCTGCCCGAAACGAAAGTGTAGATGTCCCAGAGGTGTTTGGAACAAGCAAGGGAGTTACAACCCGGGTTTTTGTGCACAAATAACTCCCTTGTTTGTTTCCTAGGCCACTGGACCACTCACGGACCCACAATGAATAGAAACATTTTCATTTATATAACCCTAAATTCTCCTAAAATAATTAAGTTGGTGAAGCAAAAAAGTAATACCAAAAAAATTATATTTGTATTAAAAGACAACAATAATCTCACATTTTTAAACAAAAATCAAATAATAACATCTTTATACTATTATCTATCATAATTATTGACACATCTTGCCTTTTATTTTTTATGAAAAAATATATATATTTTAGTCAAAAATTAAAAGATAATTTAATAAAGCAAGGGAAGTAACTTTTTGTCTTACCAAAATTTTCTCAAAATTACTTCCCTTGTATAAACTTATATTCAACAAAGGGAAGTAATC
>BTPG01000007.1:134124290-134431790 GCA_036245525.1 Semisulcospira habei
TGGATCCAGATTCTACATTCCACTTGAGTTTGAAATCCTAACAGCTCATCTGCCTTATTATCAAGGAGCACTGAATGACCGTCTGAGTTTTGAACTAACCTTCAATGACTACTCCAAAGTTATTAAATCATCTGATCTTAGTGCAACATATAAGATCTCTAACATTTCCTTGGAATATGAAATTGTCACACACACTGAACTAGCCAGACTCATACAAAATCAGTATCAGTCAAGACTACCAATTTATTATGACAGGGTGATTAGACATAGTTTAATACCCAAAGACAAAAGCGACCCAATGTGGAACATAAACTTAAACACGCCTGCTAGGTCACTGAAAGGTATTTTTATGTTGTTTATTGAACCAGCGGCTCCATACAAACGGGATTCAGAAAAATTCTACAATCCTAAGATTACACATTTGTCCTGCACAATTGAAGGCCGCCCTAATCAAGTGTACGCGTCTGGAATGTTACCTTATCAACACTACGATGAGATCACAAAGTATTTTGCGGGTGGAAGGATTAGAGATAAACCAGCAAACATTGCGTGCAAAGATCTACATCTGTATGACGTTAGGATCGGTCAATACCTGACAAACAAGTATGCACTGTGGTTAGACCTGCGTAGTACAGATGATGACTATCTTCATGGGTCAGGACGAACTGTTGAGAATGGTAGTGATGGGATTACAATTCAGATACAAAAGAAGGTTGAAACTGCTGCAGCCATAAATATATATTTGTACCTGATATATGACGCACAACTCAATATTGCAGAAAGCAGACTGAGTGGACACATATATTAAAATTATATTGTGTATTAAAATGAACCGGAGCTTAATGACACTCGATCCACACTGTGGTTTATTTTGTGGTGCCACAGGCTGTGGAAAAACTGAATTTGTTCTTAATCTGTTACAAACAAGATACATATACCATTTCGAAAACATTGTAATATTTTGTCCTACGATAAAACACAACAAAGCTTATCACAACCGTTTATTCATTTGGACTGACAGCAACATATACTTAGTCGACCCTGAGAAAAAACTGAATGACTACCTACAATATTTTTACAAACAATTTGAAGGACAGCCAACGTTGTTTATTGTTGATGACTGTTCTGCAGAGAAAGACATTGTCAAGAAGAGAAACACACTGGCAGAACTTGCCTTTAGTGGCAGACATGCAAACATAAGTGTATGGATTCTCACTCAGAAATATAATGCTGTACTGAAAGATTTTCGTGAACAGTTAAAGTTTATCTGTTTGTTTTACTGTAAGGATCGTGACAGCTTCGAAGACTGTCTCAGAGAAAACGATGTCATTCCAAATAAGCAAGAACGGGATGATGTAAAAAATAAACTGAAATCAACTAAGCATCTAAAGCTCATTTTAAAGACAGATCAACCTACAGGGTATGGGTTAGTGAATTAATTTATCTTTTGGGTTTGTCTATAAAAATGACGGACAGACAAGAGGATCAAAATTGGCCTATTGGTAAATTCATAGATATTACATCGAGTTTCAGGGGTTTTATGCATATTAGTGACTTAAAAACACAAGTTAGACGCCCTTTTTCAAAACTCGCAACACCGATGAAGATATACATGACATATAGTTTTTATCTTGGATATTCTAATACTTTTCCATGTTATAATAATAGGAGAAAAGATTTTATAGTTTATGATGCTAAATCTGACTGGTTTAAAATTATGTGTTTACTCATATACCATCAAATAAAAAAAGAAAATAAAAATATTAAATTTATTACTGTCAATAAAACGATATTACACATGCAAAAGCTTGAACATGATACCACAAAAGACATATCAATGAAGTGGCTTATTAGTTGGTGATTAATTTTGTCTATTATATACATTTTAGTCAATAAAGTGCCATTTTCATTATATAATTTTCTATTTATTTTTTTGTCGGACAAATAAAAAAGATGGACAACCATCAAAGATTAAGAAACGTGTTTCACACAACTGACTTACCTATATCTAATATTTACAATGTCTATGAATCAATAGAAAGATCTTTTTTAGTCATACAAAATAACCTTCTTTCTGATAGTGTAAAGATTCAGATTGTTGCAAAAATAGAATTTGCCAGAGATGTTGGTGAAGTTATTGTAACGTATATCTCGACAAGGCAGCACACAGTTAATTCGAGAAGAGAACTAGAGAAAGTGTTTAGAGAAAGATTGTTACCAGACTTCCATGAAGCAATTGACAGAGCAGAAATGCAAGGGTCTGGCTGGCATGAAGGCCTTGTACATGAACTACAACTGAAGCAGTCAAGATATCATCCTATACTAGGTAAATCATGGATACCACTTCCAACTGAGGTTGCAAACAAAAAGGCTGTAGTCAATATTCAAAACAATGATAATTTATGTTTTATGTGGTGTGTGCTTGCTAAACTTCATTTTGTAAGAGTAAAACCTGATCGTGTATCTAACTATACCAAATTTGTAAATGAACTCAACTTCAGTGGCATTGAGTTCCCTGTTAAAATAGAGGATATAGACTTGTTTGAAAAACTAAATCCTGGTATATCTGTGAATGTGTTTGTGTGGGAAAATGAATCTGAGAATAAGTTACAGCCAATTAGAGTATCTCCAATTGCCCCAACCTATGGGCAGTCAGAAGATAGACATGTTGACATGTTGCTAATAAGATCTGGTGATAACTTTCACTACACAATTATCAGAAGTATGTCAAGACTAATTCATCATACAACAAAACATGACGGTAAACAGGAATTTTGTAAAAAATGTTTACAGAGGTTTTCCTCTATTAAAGTAGCACACAAACATGTGCAGCACTGCAGGTCAGCTGATGACATTCAAACAATACTGAGGTATCCAGATCCTGGTAGTCAAGTGTATTTTAAGAACTATGGGAATCAGCAAAAGCTGCCGTTTGTAGTGTATGCAGATTTTGAATCACTCGTTGTTCCATATGAGGGTCCTGTTCCAGAGTCATTACCAAAGACTATAAAATTGAGTGACCAAGTGGTGTGTTCTTTTGGATACATTCTTGTTAGGTCAGACGGTCTTCATTCAGAACCTGTTATCTACAGGGGTGAAAATGCAGCTTGTCTGTTTTTAACAGAAATGAGACATTTGTATAGTCAGGTAGTACAATATCTCACAACATGTCAGATGCCTTTGGTGATGACAGAAGAAGACAAACTGAAATTTGATACAGCTGAGATGTGTTGGATTTGTGAACAACCCCTCCAGGGTGATAAAGTTCGTGACCACGATCACATAACTGGACGTTACAGAGGCGCTGCACATAACAATTGTAACTTGTTATTAAAAACAGATCCTAAGACATATAAGTTACCAATCTTTTTTCACAATCTGAAGGGATATGATTCACACATCATCATGCAGGCTGTTGATGAGTCTTACAGAAAAATTAGTTGCATTGCCCAGACAACTGAGAAGTACTTGACTTTTAGATTGGACAAATTAGCATTTTATGACTCCATGCAACATTTGTCTTTAGGTCTTGCTAGTCTGGCAGAAGGACTGAGTGAGTATCCAATAACAAGTAAATATTTTGAGCCGGACTTGATTAAAAAAGGTGTTTATCCATATGAGTACATCAGTGACTGGGTAGTTTTTGAGGAAAGGAGACTGCCTCCAAAAGAGAAATTTTATTCTACACTAACTGGTAAAGGTATTTCTGACTCTGAATACCAGCATGCACTTGATGCGTGGGAAAAACTAGGGTGTCAGACAATTGGTGATTACCACGATCAGTACTTAAAGGCTGATGTCTGTTTGCTAGCAGACGTATTTGAAAGTTACCGTGAAAAGGGTTTGTTACACTACAAGCTTGACCCTGCTTGTTACATAACTAGTCCTGGCATGACATGGGATGCATTTTTGAAATCCAGTAAGATATCTATAGACCTGTTGTCTGATCGTACGATGGGTGAAATGGTGGAACGTGGATTGAGAGGTGGTATTAGTCTAGCAGCAAACAATTATGGCAAGGCCAACAACAAATATCTTGACGACTTTGACCCCTCAAAGCCAATGTCATTTATTACATACTTGGATGCTAATAATTTGTATGGATTTGCAATGTGTGAAATGTTGCCATTAAAAAACTTTTGTTTGTATGATTTGTCACAGTATGGCATAAAAAAATTAACAAAATATATTATGGATCGAGGTCAAAATGATGAAAAGGGTTGGATCTTTGAAGTAGACCTGGAGTATCCACACCATTTACATGATTACCATAATGATTATCCCTTAGCTGTTGAGAAAATGAGTATGACAGGGAAAAAAGAAGACACTAAACTTGTACCAAATTTGAATGACAAATTCAATTATGTTTGTCACTACCGCTTGTTGCAGTTTTACATCAGACATGGGTTAGTACTAAAGAAAGTTCACAGAGGAATTCAATTTGATCAGAGTGCTTTCATGAAAGATTACATAATGAAGAACACAACCCTTCGTGCCAGAGACGGCAACACTGCATTTGACAAAGACTTCTTTAAGCTTATGAACAATGCCTGTTTTGGCAAGACAATGGAAAATCCTCATCACCGCAAAGATGTGAGACTGGTCACAACTGAATCGGGTGCAATTAAACTTACAAGTAAGCCTCAGTACACAGGGTATAAAGAATTTCATTCATCATTATATGCAGTGTCACTCAAAAAAAAGATTGTTAAACTGGACAAGCCAGTATTCATTGGTATGGCAATTCTGGAGTTGTCAAAACTGTTGATGCTTGAATTTTATTATGATTACTTCAAACCGAAGTATCCTGACTGTCGTCTGCTATACACTGACACTGACTCTATGATCATTGATGTGTGTACTGAAGACTTTTATGAAGACATGAAAACAGAGTTACACATGTATGACACGTCTGACTACCCTAAAGACCATCCACTGTTTAGCACACAAAACAAGAAAGTGCCTGGTAAGTTTAAGGATGAACTAAATGGTGTGCCAATAGTTGAGTACGTTGGACTGAGGTCAAAAATGTATTCAATACTGCACCAAAAAGGCAGTCAGTCGAAAGCCAAAGGAATAAAAAAAAACAGCAATAAAAAATAAAGACATACGTCATGAACATTACAAGCAAGTGTTAGATGGTGCATTAATGCCTGATTATCCAAACAAGACACTAAGATCAAACAAACATAATATTGAAATGATTCAAACATATAAAAAGTCTCTAGCAGTTGGGGATACAAAAAGAGTGTTTCACACTAAGGAAAAAGCTTATGCACCAGGTCATTACAGGCTCAAGTTATCTGAAGAAATAGCTGATAATCTGCTTGATAAACTAATTGATGAATTGAAATTGTTAAAAATGAGTAACGGTGTCTGGGGGAATAATCTGTAATTCTTCTCTGACAAATGCCCTCTTTGGTGCAGGCTCATACAGATAATATATTGTTGCATTAGCTGAAGGAACTATTTTTTTTATATTATGAACAGATGTAGACCAAATTGGATCAGTTGCCCTACGTCTAACGTCATTTTCAGCCTCACCAGGTTGATACAAATATCTCACCTGTTTTGTAAATAAGTTAGTGTCTGGAGGTGTTATTGCTTTTATTTCTGACGGTATTGTTTTCAGTTTAATAGAATCAACAGGTTTAGGGTGACCATCATTATTCATTGTTTTTATCACAGAAGGTAATCTTTTAACCCACTCAGTGTTACGTGCGTCATGCATGAGTTCCTTAGAATACTGATAGCTAAAAAGTCTCTCCGATAATTGCTTGTTAAAGTTTTCAACAATTGCCTGTGATCTATGCAAGCCTGGAATACCGCGTCTAACCAGTACGCCATGCTTTGCAAATAATTGATTAACAGCCCCTTTAAATTCACTCCCATCATCAACCTGCACAAGCCTAGGGTATTTTAAAGGACCTCGACTATATATTTTTGATAATGCAGTGGCCACTGTTACAGCTTTTTTGTCAGTTATGGGTTCTGCATCCTTATACCTTGAAGCTATGTCAACAACAGTTAATGCATACTTGTATCGTTTCTTTCTTATTGTGTCATGCGGAAGAAACAGGAGGTCCATTTGGTGTGTGTCATTAGGTGATGTGTTTTCAAAATGAGGCCTTGTTATTTTTCTTGGAGCAGGAAGATATATTTGCCAAATTGCCTGCCTCTGTAACCATTGCTTGACCTGATTGAGTGATACATCTCCGCCCACAGCGGCATGTAATTTCTGAATAGCTGTTTGCCCTTTCCAATAGCCTGATGGTGAGTAATATATTTTTGATAGTTTATTTTCTACCCCGGGGTTCATTTCTTCTAGCAATATAAAGTCCAGTAAAATATACAAATGTCATTCCCACTAGAACAAAGATTATCTCTCCGTTTCTTTGTTGTGTGCTTGGTTTGTAATAGTCACTTAGTTTCGGTTTCGGGATAGACATGTCTTCACCTGTGACAAGATAGTATTCACGAATTGCTTCGTCTGTATTTGAAAACGTATGTTGTGCGTGGCCTTCAAGCCTCAATTTTTCATTGATAAAATCAAGTTTCTCAATTCTTTGCTTCTCATAATCCTGTTGAGCTTGTGCTAATTTTTCTGACGCTTCATTGTGACGTTTCATTTCTTCTGCTGATTCTTCTCTACCCATTTTTGAAAAGAGATAATTTGAGCCACTGAAAGCCAATGCATTAACCATCGCACCTCCAATCATAATAGCTATCGTCGCCATAATATTTTTATTTACATAGAAACATTTTCGGGAATAATTCCTTGCTTGACAAGAAAATCTTTTGTTGCAATTGACGCTGTAACAATCGTGATCAGTTTAGCACTGTCTTCCAGATCCAATCTGCTGAGGTCTGCTGATTTCATTTTGAGTAGACTTTTTCCCAGCATAGAGTGTCGCTCATTTTCTAAGGCAATAAAAATTAAAATAATATTTTTATTTACTGCATATAAAATGGGTCAACGGCTTTGGGTGTTACTGGTAATGTGGCGACTTCTGGTTTTGTTTTTGGAGTGTCTGATTTTTTGGTCACTGTACGAGTCTGTGGTTTGTATTTTTTATATAATTGATAACCTACGTAACCAAATCCGACAACAAATCCGGCAACTATATATTTTGTTGTTTGAGGTTCGGGGTCAGGGTCAGACTTAGTTGTTTGTCTTTCACTTTGATGAGGGTGTGATGGTAGTGACGGTAGTGACACTGGTCCTGACGGTCCTGAAGGTGCCGACGCCTGGTCAGTCACATGAGCCTTTTCTGTTTGCGCTTGAAGCTGTAATTTTTTTTGTCTGTTATATTCGGCTAATCTTTTACCAGCCTCAACCCTGCCTGGACTTTTAGCCTTAGTCACAGTTTGAACCTGTGTCAAAACTGGACTGGGGTTCGGTTGTGGAGTCGTCTGGGTTTCGTCCATTTTCTTCTGCAGTAAAATTTATTTTTGAAAAATCAATATGACTCCCGGTAACAAGTAAGGTTACCACAGGTGCAAGGTAATTGCCAAACTTGTAAAACATGACACATGCTAATTTGCCAATTGAACTTGAAACAATAGGATTGCTTTCAAGGTCGTGTGATAGACTGTCAGTGTCTACAGGTAAGAAGTGACTTACAGCTTTTGTATATAGACAGACAAGAGACCGGCTTAAATCACGAGTCATTAGTGAAGCAATATGGTTTTCATATTTAGAATGAAGTTTACATAGTTCGTCAGAGGTTAGAGATTCAATATCTTCTGTCATGTACTGTTTTCCTAAATAAGTCTTTGACTTGCCTGAGACAATTACAGACAAAAGACGCTGTTTTTTCGAGTCTAAGTCTTTGTTTTCTACAGTATTGATATCGTTTAGAAGAAGTAATTCGTCTTGATTCATTTTATAATGTAATATAATATTTTTGTTTTAAAAAAGTCAATGACAGCATTAATAATTTAGGTGGTGCGTGGCTCTGCCTTAATGATCGTGGGTTGGCAGATGATGAAAAATCGTTGCTTGGTTGATTTCTGAAATGAAACTAAAATGACTAGGTAATAAAGGTATTGGTTGTGTTTGATGGAGTGCGTTAGTCTAAATGGCTAGTTGATTACAATAATTAGTTGATTAAGGAATGGGTGGGCATCAACTGTCTCATTTACTATCTCTAATGACTGTGTACTACTAATGACTGTGTACCACTAATGACTGTGTACTACTAATGACTGTGTACCACTAACGACTGTGTACCACTAATGACTGTGTAACACTAACGACTGTGTACCACTTACAGGAGATGGACTGACCATGATAATTCAAGGTTAGTGCCAGATTAGCTTGGCGCCTGAAGGCGCCAAGCTAATCTGGCACTAACCTTGAATTATCATGGTCAGTACATCTGCTGTAGGGCACTGGGGCTAATTGGGTTAATCGTGTGTGCTGGTCTGTGATTTTGGATCTTATGGCCCATAGACACCCGGGTCTGCCCTGGGGGACTTGGGTGGGGTTAGGTATTTTTTAGTTCCCAGGGTCACCCTGGTCAGCCCCACAGGGTGGGTTTTTCTCTCTATTCTGGGGCATGTGTTTCTGTCTACCCTTTGTCCATTCACCTGTATTTGCCTTTTTAAAACTCTCCCTACTGTCTGCACTGCCTGTAGCTCTTGATATTGGATGTGTGTTGCTAAATGGTCTTAGCTTTATTTAGGCCCATGTGTTAGGTTTATTTAACGTATTTGACCGGCTGGCGACATACATTCAATGTTCTGTTTCTTTTTTATTTTTTCACAAGCAGTGCAGGCACGTCCTGAGAAAGCCTTGTTGCTGTCGGGACGTTAAGCAATGTACAATCAATCTTATGGCCCATAGTCATAAGGTTCAAAGCCATAGTTCAGCACATGTTTACCAGTACCCATGTATATTTTTTTTAAATTTAGGAACACTACATGGTTTTATAAATATACATCACTGGTGTCTTGACTATTTGTCAAATAAACAACTTTTCTGTACTATGTCTCTAAGTAATTTTGTTAACCCTTTGCATGCTGGTAGCGGTTTTAGGTGTGATGATTCCTGAAGGAATCATCGCGACTAAAACCGCTACCGACATGCAAAAGGGTTAAGCATTTATTTGTGGATCCTGAGCGCATGCCAACTAACGGCTTGTAACAACATGTTCAATACTAAAAATAGCCAAGCACTCACACTGCAAGTGAATCTTGGCTGGGCGAATAATAATAATAATAATAATTACGGTATTTATAATGCGCTTATCTTATAATAATTATAACTCTAAGCGCGCACTCACAACTCGCGCACGCATGCGCACGCTTTAGACAATGACTTGGGTACCACAAACAGTGGAATACATTACGACGGTCAGCTTGGGGTGGGGAGTGTGGTGATATAGTGCTAAAACTGTTGAAAGAGGTGAGTTTTGAGGGCGGACTGGAAGGAGGAGAGAGAGTGTTTCTGACGGAGAGAGAGTGGGAGAGTGTTCCAGGTGGATGGACCGTAGATGGAGAAGGAGCGGGGGCCGAAAGTGTTAAGTTTGGTGCGAGGGATCTTGCCGACAATAATGTGCTAGGGGAAGTTATCTCGCAGTGGCTGAAGTCGACATCTGGAGGAAAAGAGCTACATGACATTGTTTCTTATTGTTATTTGTATCATCAGTGTTAATTTCCTTTGTCTCCCATCATATGATTTTGGATGGTGTCGCTGTAAACAGAATGTATTTGTTGTGTGAAAGACTGTGGTTAGTATGCCTGTTATGTTTGTGCTTGTGTTATTCTTTTGAGAGCTTGTGCGTGTTTATCATAGGAAAGATCCGATATCCATTTGAGTTATTTTGGATAAGAGTTACGTATTTTTTTGGTAGGATTCGTTTTCTCTTGCATGGAGAATTGCAATCGATTTTTTTTTTGGTTGTTGTGAGGTGTATTTTTGCTACATTGTTATTAAGTTTAACATACATTAGACTAGAACGTTCTGGAAAGGGTGTGATTATTCTAGTGATCTCGGATATGACGTCAAAGTTGTTGGCTACATTTCACAACATTTATTGAATGTGTCTAGAAGTTTTTAGAAGCCTGTAGACAGATCTAGAGTGTTCTTTCTCATGAATATTAATGAGTTTTGCTTACGTTTTCTCTTCTGGCTGGTTGAGTTGTGTGAATTTGCTGGATTGTTCTGGAAATCTGTAATAGTATAAAAGGCATTGGGAAATATGCGTGTACATTGTATGAGAGACTCAGTGTGCCAAAAGTATTGATGCATAAAATAGAGGAGACAGTGTATCAGTGAGTGAATGCATTTGTGGGTGCATTGTGCTGAGATTGTATCGATAGAATAAAATATTGTTGGAACTGTTACTGCAATGTGGCCTACAACCTTGTGCCACGTGTGACGAGTTGCAGCAAGAACTCTACCTGCAGGCGTCTGGTGTGGTTGTATCATACTACAACTATGACTATCACGTAACAATGCCTGAACTGTTTTTAAGTCCCTTCTGTTTATAGAAGGGACATTTTAGGATGGGTCACGGTGGGGCAAATTAAATAGCATGATTTTGATGTCAAAGACAGGCAGACCTAAACCTCTCACAATTGAAGTAACAAGATAAAAATTACGTCAGGTCTAGTTACGCTAACCTCGCTGATGAACGTACATTTGGTGCGAAGCGCCGTGTGTGCGTATGTATGTATGTATGTATGTATGTATGTATGTGTGCGTATGTATGTAAACAAGAGAATCTCTGATATTTTTGTACACATAAGCTTGAAACTTGGCGAAATACTTTATTAAATGGGTGGCTAAGAGAGCCGCCGAGCATATTGTAATTGAATGTCTCATTTAAGACATAAACAACCATTTATAGAAACTCGGTTGACCCAGATTAGAGTCCGTAATTTTTGTCATTACTTGAAATTTTGAATATAGCTAGTTTGGATAAAGACATTGGATGAGTTCGTTAGCCAGCTTTGTATTCTTTCAACTTCTTTAGTAAAAATTAATTCTTTTCAGAAAAGAATTAAAACAGTAAAGAAATCTTGACTTCTAGAGGAAGTCAGACAGTGGCGGTGATGTAAAAGAGGCAACTCCGTCACCATGCAGAGATTGACATAATACTCTAAATATGACATAATTCTCTCTAACGTGTGCCGTGCTCTCTCTCTCTCTCTCTCAGACGTGTGCATCTCCAAGAGGCGTAGATCCTCATGCGCTCTCCATGTGCCCGGAGAGTGCATGAGGATCTATGTCTCTTGGAGATGTTTGGAGCGCGCGCATTCACACGCACGCACGCACACACACATGCACACACACACACATCGTCGCGCTTCATGTGACCCGAGATAGCTAGTTTGGAGAAGACATTGGATAAGTTAGTTAGCCAGCTTTGTACCCTTTCAACTTTTTCAGTAAAAATTAACAGTAATTAACTATGCTTCTTGAGGATGTTTGGAGCGTGTGCATGCACGCACACGCATACACACACATTGACGCGCTTTCAGAAGAGCATGCAGGTGTACTTAGTATAGCATGTAACTAGGTAAAGTCAACCTGATTTCACACAAATTATAGCAAGACTGAAATTGTACCGAGAAACTCTAGTTTTGTCACCATTTTTCCAAGTCTTGAAGCGAAAGCGAGACTCATATCACGTTAAATATAAAATCACGTAAAAACAAATACGTCATGACAAATGACTTTTGACAAACCAATGATGCGTATGCACTGCGCGCGCCCCTTATAGAGTTCACTATAATGCATTGGCACATCTGCAAGTCTTTTTCAAAAGATGATATTTCAACATCAGAATCAAGTCAAAGACAAAAGGTAGAGACCCTTGACAGTGAGGACAGCTCTCATATAGAAGGGACATTGTGGGTTATGGTTCATCCCATCTTGTTATTATTGTGATTTATAGTTTATTGTGTGTGTTTATAATCATTTGTAAAGCGTTCCGAGCCTGTGTAAGTGGGGAAGGGCGCTATAGAAAAGCACTGCATTATTATTATTATTATTATTATTATTATTATTATTATTATTATCAGTCAAGGACAAAATAGTAACTGTTGTCAGAAACAGATCACAGTCTGAAGGTGTCGAGTTATTGCATTATCATACCAGTTTTAAAGACCATCCTTTTTTGCAAATTTTGCAGGTATTCAACCTTTTTTCGCACGGTCCCCTCTGACTCTGTGATTGCGCGCGCCATGGCTGACTTGATGAAGGAGATGGGCTGGCGTTACGTCATTACTCTGAACGCTCCAGAAGAGGGTAGTCGCGCTGCCCGCGATCTCTTCCGCACGTACATGCAGGTATGGACCTTGGAGACATTGAGTGCAGTTAACCCATTTAGCCCCAACACCCTACAGCAGGTGACTGATTGACCAGGATAATTCAAGGGTAGTGCCAGATTAGCTTGGCGCCTGTCAGCGCCAAGCGAATCTAGCACTACCCTTGAATTATCATGGTCAATCCACCTCCTGCAACTGGTACATAGTCATTCTGTAACACTTCCAAAATTTGGGAAAAGCACCCGTGGGGCTGAAAAGGTTAACCCAGCCCTTATCCACTGCTTGATGCAAATTGTGTTTGCTTTTCTGAAATCTTTTATTAATTCAACTCCTAAAAGCCCCAACAGTTCAAAGGAATTGGGTGTAGAGTGGTGTCAGCACGAGGCATAGGTCCTCATGAGTCCCCACGACTGCAGGGACTCATGAGGATCTATGCCTCTAACAGCTGGATCGTGTTCTGTTTTCTCTGCAGTAAAGGGGTCAATTATTAAGAAGGGATCTGCTTTTCGAAAGATTTGTGCGTGCTTGTGAGAGATCGAGAGATTTTGTGTTTATTGAGTCTGTGCAGTCTCTAAGCCAATGTAGCGTCGTCTGCAAGAAGCCTAGATTATATGAGCCCCTTCAACTGCAGGGCTCATGAGAGGCTACGCCTCTTGCTTACTAGAATTGATCGGCCCCATGTATTTCCTCGGGGAGTCTTTTGGGTATAAGTCCGCAACTGCCCCAGTGTCTCCAAATGCAGGCAGTCATAAGGATATGTGCAGTTATGTGGCCTTTGAGAATGCCGTCAGAAGTGCCACTTTGCCTGACTTTTGGCCATTTTAGAGACTTTAAATGACAGTCCTGTTTATCGCCTTTCGTCAATCCATAGTTTTTCAACACAACTGACATCATTAGTTCACATCAGATTCACATTTTTTGGGTCAAATCAGTGGATCCCAGAAGCTGTTGAGGAATAAACTCTTTTGTTTAACCCTTTGACTCCCAGAACTAGATGACTTCCATTCTAAAGAATGGAAATCATCTAGTTCTGGGAGTCAAAGGGTTAAATGATCATAGTTTTGGGTGAGAGGGAGTGGTATGAAGACTAATTGTGCTATTTGCTTCAGTCAATGTCTGTGTAGTGTCTGCTGGCTGTACATGTACAGCTGGCAACACTGGTCAGGCGGATGTTGCGGTGGGTGGGAGGAAGTGCGCACAGCATCACTTCACATGCTTTTTAACCCATACAGCCCTCATGCACTACAGCAGTAGATGGAACGACTATGATAATTCAAGGGTAGTGCCAGATTAGCTTGGCGTCGACAGGCGCCAAGCTAATCTGGCACTACCCTTGAATTATCATGGTTGATCCATCTCCTGCAACTGGTGCATAGTCATTAGATGACGCCCTCCAAAATGTGGGAAATGCGGCCGTCTGGCTGAATCAGTTAAAGTGCTTTGAGCCTAGCAGTGGGGATTTATATAAACACACTTCTTATTATTATTATTATTATTATTATTATTAGTTTTGTAAACTTTTTTTTTTTTGGCAGGGTATGGGCATGTGTGTGGTGGCTGCATACGAGTTTCAAACAGACGGCGCCATCGACATCATCCTTCGCTCCATCTCCGGCACCACATCTGACGTTGTCGCCGTCTTTTCCGAGCCAGACATGTACATCCCGGACATGCTTCGCACCAAAGCCACCATGACTGACCCCAGTGGTGATATCGCTGGCATCACCTTTGTGTCAAACCGATTCTGGGACTTGAATCGCATCCCTGGGCTGACGCAGGCTTCGTCAAATGTGGCCTACAACACGCTCAGTTTCCGCATGAGAAACACACGAGTGCAGCGGTTCCTGGATTATTTGAAAACGCAGACGCTGGCTGGCAGCAGCAACCCATGGCTACCTGAGTACTACCAGGTAAGATGGACTTAACCCCTTCGCTGGCAGTGATTCTGATTTCGCGTCTGAAACCACTACACACTGACTGACTTTCACGTGAAGAACACCATGAAACTGGGACAAAAAAAAACAGGCATAAAATAAAGAATGCAGGACTAACAAGAGACATAAACCCTCATGAGCCCCCGCGACAGCGGGGGCTCATGAGGATTTATGTCTCTTGCAGATGGGTAGCGTTCTCCTTGCCCTGGCAGTCACGGGGTTAAATCAGCCGCAGTGACTCCAAAGGGTCCAGTTCCATTTGAAAACTGCCCCGTGGATTTTTTTGGCTGCCGTAAACGTCGCACATGACAAGGTTGACCACAGCCAAGAAATGTCGAACAGATTAACTCATAAAGCCCCGGCATGCTTTGACAGGATGAGGATCGACCGTGATAGTTCAAGGGCGGTGTCAGAATATCCGTGGTCCGTGGCGCAGTGGTTAAGGCGCCTGCCACCAATGCTAAAGGTGCGAGGTTCGATTACGGGTTCCGGCGTCGGATTTTTCTCCTCTAGTAAGTGTCACCGTTAATTCGGGCGGACCGTCGGGGGTTCTTTCTCCGGGTACTCCGGCTCTTCCTCCCCCTCCACTTTGGTATCAGTTTCAGCCCACTTAATCAAATTTCAAATACAAACGACTTTGAATTTCCAAAAACTACAGTAGCTCGCTTGAGCTTGCCCTTAGCACCACGTGAATGTTCTGTGTTTATGTACAGTGTGTGAGTGAATGCGCGTGTTTCACGTGAGCGTGCTTGTTGGTTTCAGTTCGCGGCGGCGCTTTGAGCCGATTCTCAATTGGGATAAAGCGCCTATTTAATGCGCTTATTATTATTATTATTATTATCTTGGCACCTGTGGGCGCCAAGCTGTTCTGACACCAGCCTTGAACTATCACGATCGATCTGCCTGCCCCAGAACTGGGATGTAGACCTCCAAGGGCATCTTGAAATAGCGTGCAATGTCAGAAAACAGTGTAGCGAGCCTCAGCAAAATGATAATAAGGAAGCCAAATTTATTTTTGGGATGTGATGAGTTAATACAGCAGAACCCGTGTCCACCATTATGAGAGATCACCTGTCTTTAATGACAGGTGACACGTTTTGCTGTTCAAGATTTTCTTGAGAGAGGAGGAGGAGGATGATGTCCACTTGTAATGCGCATCCACTCCACTCCATGCTAGCAGCATGCTCAGGGCGCAAATTAAAAAAAAAATTAAAAAAAAAAAAAAAAAAATACCCACCAAACAAACAAACAAACATGAAGACCTGTCTTTTAAGACTGGTCGCTATTTTCATGCAAAACGGGTGGTTGTTCAAAACAGGTTCTACACTAACACTTTCTACACGTTTTTTTAATTTTTTTTTATGTTAACCCATTTAGCCCCAAGTCCCTACAGCAGGAGATGGATTGACCATGATAATTCAAGGGTAGTGCCAGATGCTTGGCGCTTTCAGGCACCAAGCTAATCTGGCACTACCCTTGAATTATCATGGTCAATCCATCTCCTGCAACTGGTACATAGTTGTTAGGCAACACCCCCAATATTTGAGAAATGGGACCTTGGGGCTAAAAGGGTTAACTACTTTACTTCCAAACAACATTAGCTACAATAACCAACAAATTTGGCTTCCTTATTATTTTGCTGAGGCTCGCTATACTTTTTTCTGACAAATTTGCTTTAATTGTCCACCCACAGGCGCTGTTCCAGTGTGACCTGGCGGGCTCCAGGCGCTACAACACACCATGCAACACAATGCGTACGCTCGGGGCCAGCGCGGCGAGTGGTCAGGACATGTATCAGGACATCCGCACCCTCACCACCATCAACGCCGTCCATGCTCTGGCCGTCGCGGTTGACCGAACGCTGGACATGAAGTGCGGGGCGAGCTACAGCGGTGTGTGCACGCAGTTCCTGAGGGACCAAGACACACTGGACATCCTCATGCAGACAATGGACAACCAGACGTTCACAGACCTTGCCGGCCAGTTCTTCGATTTCGTGAACAGGGAGGTCAACAGAGAGTATGACGTCATGCGCCACACGGGGCAGGGCGTTGCTGCTGAGGTACGCGTTTCTCATTTGTGTAAGGATCTAAGAACATATTTAACGGCCCTAAGTGCTCCCGGAGCAGTCTCAACATTGCAGGAAACTGTTTGACGAATATCAACACCTACTATATATAAAATGTGTTATAATGCCTCCTTTCGCAGCCGAGGAGAGAGGACGGTTTTTCTCCGCTCTCTCCACACACAACAACCAAGCCAGCGATCAAGCGAGCCAGTCAACCGCCAGCCAAGCGAATCAGCCAGCATGGAGAAAGGGCGAAAGCAGAGAAAGAAGACCAACAAGGAACAGGTGGAGGAGTATGCCTCCACCTTCCCCCAAGCACAGAGAAAGCAACCACCGGCCAGGCGGGAGACGAGGAGCTACAAGCCCCCTCTCTCCCCGCCAATTCGGCCGCAAGAAGGACAGAGGGCGTACTGGGAACAGGTGGGGGACTCACCCCCTCACCGCCAGGCACCCCAGCAACCAGTCAACAACGGACCGCCACTGACAGTGGCAGACATTGACCAGAGCCTCAGAGAGGCATTCAACAAGTTTGGCCCCCCGCCTATGCCACCAAGGGGACTATTCCCCAAAATGGACGCATTCTACGACAGAATGCGCCCACCAAGGCAAGAACAGGCAACTGTCACCAACGGGGACGAAGCGGGCCCTGCTCGTCCCCAGTCACCACCACCACCATCAGAATCAGAAGAGGAGCCCTCGTCGGAGCTGTCTTCATGGGCCGATTCCCCATGCTCCCCACCGCCGGTCGTAATCCCCGAATCACTAATTCGGGAGCGGCCGGCATCGTTGGAGGAGGGGGCGACTCGGCTCAGGGGGATTGACTTCGAGGAGCTGGTGCTCCTCCTACAAGACGCCGTCCCAGTCATCACGGCGATCGATGGCAGCTCATATCACCGTGCATTAGTCGCCGCCCGGTGGCTTGTGCACTCGGGCGCCATTAAGGACCTCGAGCCCCCAACGTCAAAGGACACGGCCAGCCAGGCCACAGTCCTGACAACACAAACGGGGAGTCAAACATCCACCGACTCCCCACAGACAGCCGAGAAATCAGTCGGCACCATGCCACCAAAACTGCAGGATAAGGACACAGAGACAGAAGTCTCACCAGCAAAGACCCTCCAGGATGCGGGTACAAACCCGCCCCCCCAACAACAACAACCACCACAGGAGGGCAACGGACCAGGCACCGGCCCAAAGCAACAAAGAAGACGCCACCGACCGCCCAAGCGCTTCAGGCTACAGCGCCCACCACTTCTCCCCACGCCACCACCGCACATGCGCCTGCCACCTCTACATCGCCACCCACCCCGCCCATTCCAGCGCCCGACCCCTCGACCAAGAATCGACTGGCCGCCACCACCACCACCCTACCTCCCCAAACCCTACCTCAACCGGCCACGGTTTCCCCGGCCGACACCACCACCCCCGCCACCACTCCTGCAAGATCTTTTGGAGTGGCTGGCCTACCACCACCCACCAGCCTGGCGATAAGCAACGGACCCCCGGCCACACCACCAGCCTCCTCCACCACCAACCCCAGCCCCGGCACTACCACCAGCCGGCTGCGCGACGGAGCGGCAGACAGACAGTGAGACAACTTCCCCCCCAAACCCCCTGGCCCACCCCCCCCCCCCCCCCCCCCCCCCCGGACGAAATCAACGGAAGTTGGAAGTCCCTGTCCCTGTTCAATTTCATCATCATCATCATCCTAACGTGTGGCTATGGTTGTTATTTCGTTCATAACTTCGTGATCACATCACTTTGTGTCTATTTTACCGCTGAAGCGTAAGCGCCGCTCAACTCCACCAGGCGTCGGAGCCGAGGTAATAGCTATTTATAGCTCCATACTACAGGTCCTCGAGCAAAACAGAAAGTAGCTGGCGATCTAACATAACGGCCTTTGTGGGGCTAAATCCCAGTCAGGTTTCTTAATCAATCCGTCCGTGAGTGAAACATGCAGTTATGCCCGGAAATCAGTGTACCAGGTTTTACGGTCACCACGGAGGCATAGTTAGTTTAACCCCTTCACTGCCAGTGGACACAAAATGACGTCTCTGAAAGCAGGGCCGGTTCGTCACCTGATAATCCTGTCAACCCAAAGGACACAGATATGAATAGGATCAGCAAGAGGCAAAGAACCTCATGAATCCCCGCATCTGCAGGGGTTCATGAGGTTCTTTGCCTCTTGCAGCTGGGCGGTGCTCACATTTTTTAGTTCACAGAACCAGTCTCATGTCAGACAGGCTTGCTTGGTTTTGAGCTATTTCTGCGGCAAGTGCACCTCCGAGTGTGCACTGCATGTTCAAGAGTAGCGCTAGCCTAATAGCACTCATGTTTTTTTAAAATTCTAAATCACATAGGAATATGTGTCATGAATAAAAGAAATCTCCACCTTTGATAATTGCGTTGAGAAAACAAAAAATGCAGAGTAGTTGTACGTGCGGTCCAAAATCACAGGCACACACGCGTCTCATAATGTATTCCTCAACCCGTATCATCCTGATTTACGTAATGTATTGTTTAACCCTTATCATGCTGCTTGAAATAGTTTGACTGATAGTTCAAGGGTGGTGCCAGAATAGCTTGGCGCCCAAGGCGCCAAGCTATTCTGGCACCACCCTTGAACTAAAATAATTGATCTGTCTTCTAATCTGTAATGTAGCCTTCATAGGACAGAAGCAGATTTTACAAAGTAAGCCTCGGGATGTAATCTGTTAACCCACTTACTGCCATTTATGTTTCTGCAGTCTTCATGAAGTCAGCGCCAGAGACCCCCAGCTGTTCCGGGATTCAGAGTGATGCCAGCAAGAGGCATAGATCCTCATGAGCCCCCGCAATTGCGGGGGCTCATGAGGATCTATGCCTCTTGCAGTTGGGCGGTGTTCGCTGTGTCGCGTCGGTGAAATGGGTTTAAGGTTTAAGGTAGTGTCTTTGTAATGTGACGTCTTGCAAAGTTCACAGTGTCAATGTGTTTTTCAGGTTGGCACCCTGTCAGGCCAAGGCGTGCTGCAGGTAACGATTGACAGAGACCCCAACACCGGCCCCTATCGCAGCGTGAGGGCCGAGTGCCCGGAGGACTGCCTCGTTTGCCAAGGCTTCGATGCCAATTTCAAAAACTTCTCCTACATTGATGGTGACGTCTATATCGTGGGTGAGTTCCCAGTGACCAGAATTTCTTTGGGCTGATATCAGCTCCGGGAGAGGGGCATAAAGCAGTTTCAGGCATACGCCTTGTTTGTTGTTTTTTTTTTGTTTTTTTTGAGAGAGTTTAACCCCTTGACTCCTCCTGACAATGCTGTTTGGTGGAAAAGACCCATAACCATTCATCTTTTTTTGCCGAGCGGTATCGTCAGCGATTGAGGGGTGAACTTCTTTATCTCTGGTGCTACCTGACAGAGACGAATGGGTTATGATCGCATGAGAGTGCTGACGGATTGTGTTGGTGTCCCTGACTGAATGTGGCATTACTCTTGATCTGTCACAGTGAGTCCGTCTCTCGCAACTTGTATTAACCGCCTTGCACATGCAGCCACCAGTATTGTAAGCAGTGGTGATGGCTGCATGCACAAGGGGGTTAAAAGTGCGGAGCAGATGCCCCAGGCAAATAATGTTGAGCTGTTTGGTTTCCGAGCTGAGAGAAATGATATCCTTTGTTTTCTCAAAACACATTACCGATGGTATTACTTTATGGAAATAGTTCTTAGCTAGTCTAATTTTAGCCCAAAATTCGTTGTGTACGATTATGGTCGTTATGGCAGGAGAGGGGCGCCATAGCCTGGGCGGAAGCCCGGTTAGCCTCCTTTCCTGTTCCACCACGCATGCGCTCCGCGCTTCCCACTTCAGTCAGTTTCTTTGCTAGTTACTGAGCAGTTGTGTACGTCGTGAGCTCTACGCTTCGAAGCTCGCTTGTGCTGTTAACCGTTCGTGGGACTGTTGTCCCTTCGCCTTGTGCCTTAGGCTTGGACACTTTCGTTGGGACTGGTTCTGCAGTGGGTGTTGTGACTTAGGGCTAGCCTTCAGCGGCGTCGGTGAACTGTTTGCACGAGTGTGTCGCCGCGCGGACTTGTAGCTTCGCCCTTGAGTGCCCGGTTCCGGCTTGCGCCGGTTCAGGCCAGGGGGGAGGGGGGGGGGGGGGCTGTGTGCTGGAGAACTGTGACTCGTCGTTCTGTGGTGTTTTGTGGGACGAGCCCCGGAGTTTGGTGTATGGCGGCTTCCTGGCGGCTTCCTCGCCGCTTCCTTCGACCCAGCAGGTGCAGCAGGGACTGGTGTCTTCGACCGGCGACAGTTCGAACTTCCTCTTCGCCTGGTCATCTGCCCCCAACGTGGTTGGTTGGTCTTGGCCTGTTGGTTGGTCCCTCTTCTTTGGATGGCGAGGTAAAGTTTCGGTTTCGGCCTACGCCAGGCGCTCAGGGGTGTGGGTAGAGCGCCGGGCCTCGGCATAAGCCCTTTGTCGAAATTTCGTTCAAGCGCGGTTCGTTTTTCTTGCGTGCCTGCGGGGGCACGCTCGATCGAATGTCTTTGTTTCCTGTGTGTTGCAGTTGGCAAGTTGGCACCTGCACGCGATGTGGGCAGTTCCAGTGGCCGAGTGATGAACATTCCATTTCCCTGACCTGTTCCGGATGTGCTTCTACTAACCCATGCCAGATCTGCGCCCCATGGCAGGAAGAACAAGGGCACCAGCACGGAGTTCCGATCCATCCCTGGTATGCGCCACAGACCCGCCTAGTGGCCCCTACCGTGTGGTAGCGCCTCCGGCTCCGCAGCCTCAGATGCGAGCTAGAACGCTAAAGCCGGCAACCACCACAGTCCCGCCTAGTGGTCGTTGTGCGGTTCAGGATCGACGAGGCCCACCAGCTAAGCCTCTTCGGAATAACCGGTAACCACCACAGTCCCGTCTAGTGGTCGTTATGCGGTGGTGACTTCCAAGCAGTCACAGGTAGACACACAGGCACATGCGGCGACTTTGGTAGACGTCCAGACTGAGACAACGAACGCCACAGCCAACCAGGTCAGCGAGCGGCATTCTCCTTTACTTGGACCTGTTGTGCCTCCCTCCTCATCCGCCACTGGTAAACAATTCGTCGCCTCTACTCCCCGAACCAGGACTGGCGACACGGCACCTAGACCAGACAGACGTGCTCGGCGGTCTCGCCCCCGCTCCCGGTCACGCAACCTGAGACGCGGCCCTTCTTCGCACAGAGACCGCCCGCCCCGGTTACGCCTTGAGCGCTCTTCCTCTTCTAGTCGTCGGTCGCGCTCCAGGGACTCGTCGAAGCGCCGGAGTGTTTCTTCCCGTCACTCAGCTTCTAGCCGACCCCTCGAGCTCGGGCTAGGTACGACTCGTCCCGCAGTTCAGCGTCGCGCCGGTGCCGACGTTCGGTGTCTTCGCATCGCCGCTACCGCTCCAGACAGCGCAGCGTCTCCCGCCATGGTCGCAGGCAGCGACACCGCAGACTTCGTCGTGCGTCTCACTCGTCGCGGAGCTCGTCGCGAGATCGTTCTTCGCTACGGCGCCCTCGGCTCCACCCGCCGGTGAGAAGCTCGTCGTTTAGGGTTACGACCGACGTCCGGGATGACAATGCGGAGATTCTCGCTACTCGGCAAGTGATAGACTGTGCCGACTGAAGACGACGCCCTCAGCTTGTTCCCCCCGGAGTCAGTTCAGCCCTCCTTCGTGAGACCAGCCCAGACTTGGCCGTTCTCTCGCCTGACGAGGAGGAACTACAACCGTCGGCCGTGGGACACAGGTTGGAGACTCTGCAGGCACTGGATGAAGCGGCGCGCATCACTGCAGACTGCCTTCCAGCGGATCGCTGTCCTCTTTCACCCCCGCTCAAGAGGATGGCTTCCGCCTCCATCGATGCTGATCGTCAGGGCAAGCGGTTAAGTCTCTTCCCCAGCCACCAGGTTTTAAGGACGTTTGCGAAGCTTCTCCGCTCATCTCTCGCAGGTTCGTTGCGGTTCCGCCGGTTTCCTTTCAGACTCCAGGTGGCCAGCAGGGTTGGATATGTACTTTCGACAATCCTCGTATGCGGGACACTCGCAGAGTTTTCTTGCCACCTGCCTAATTGGACCCCGCGGCGGCGGCTTTTGTTGGTGCTACCCTGCGACAGACTCTTCCCCCTGGCGTGGATCAGATAGCACCCGGCGTGGAACAGACAGCTACACTCCTTCGGATCGCCCTGGTTGCAGCAGGTTTCCTTGTTCTGGAGCCACTAGCCTTCGTTCGTCGGATAGAAGCCTGGCACCCTTCCTTGTCTTCTCGGCTCTGGGACCTGCTAGTGCTGGCGGTATCTGGGAACCGCGTGGCCTACCACACCTTCGTCAACGCGTTGGCAGCGGCGGTCCACGGTGTCTTGTGGCGATGCGATGCGGCTTCGCCTCTGTCACATCCCGGCGGATCCTAAGACATCTTCGCCAAGTTCCCCTCGGAGGAGAGCTCCTGGTCGAGCCCGCCTGGCTCGACGTCAAGGAAGCGATTAGGACTCCTGGCCCAGCCGTGCCGTCTCAGCTCCCTTCGGGTCCTCCGCAAGCTCCGGGTCATGCCCTGCGGGCTTCCAGTTCCAGCCCTGCCCCCTACCAGAGGTGGACGTCTTCCCCCCAGACCTCCAGCCTTCCCCTGCGCCCGCCCTTCTTCAGCCTCCGCCCCTGCGCACCTTGCTCGGTCCTGGCCAGGCCTGCCCGGTTCCAGGCGGGGTGGGGCCCAGTGACTGCCTCCCTCGTCCCCGCCGACTCTTCCGGGTCTACTGTCGGTGGGAGGCTAGCGCCCCACAGCTACGTGTGGCGAGCGCTTCTACCGGACGACCCATGGATTCTTCAACAATCGCCGATGGACTCCTGATCTCCTCCGGTCTCAGTCCCCCTGCGCCGCTCTCCTTGTGGACGGCGGTGCCGTCATACCAACCCTGAGACGAGGCCCTCAGTGCCGAAGTAGCCGCCTTGCTGCTGTTGCGGCCACGGAGGTGGTTATGCGACACGACTCCCCCGCGTTCTACAGCCGACTCGTCGTGGCTCCCGATCCTGGCGGCAGGTGGCGCCCAGTCATAGACCTCTCGGCGCTCAACAAGTTCTTTGGTGGATGTTATGTTCAGCCTACCAGGTCCTGGCTTCTCACACAGCCACACGCTTGCACACCAGGGCGCACGAGGTCAAGACATGGCTGCAAGCCTAGCGTTCGACCGCCATGCTGTCAAAGACTTCCTGGCAGCTGTGGGCGAGCGAGCGGTGACCGCCTTCGCTCACTCCACCATTTTCACTCTCCAACGCGTTCAGAACAATGCTGCCCGCCTCGTCCTCAGAAAGAAAAAATCCGACCACGTCACACCCCTGCTCAAACTCCTTCACTGGCTCCCCATCCCCCAACGCATCCAATACAAAATTCTGTCTCTCTGCTACAAATCCCTGAACAACTGCGCTCCTGCCTATCTCTTCAACTTACTTCACCCCTACACACCTTCCCGCTCCCTCCGCTCTGCCTCTGACCCTCTCCACCTCCACATCCCTCACACCAAACTTAACACTTTCGGCCCCCGCTCCTTCTCCGTCTACGGTCCATCCACCTGGAACACTCTCCCACTCTCTCTCCGTCAGAAACACTCTCTCTCCTCCTTCCAGTCCGCCCTCAAAAGTCACCTCTTTCAACAGTTTTAGCACTATATCACCACACTCCCCACCCCAAGCTGACCGTCGTAATGTATTCCACTGTTTGTGGTACGCAAGTCATTGTCTAAAGCGTGCGCATGCGTGCGCGAGTTGTGAGTGCGCGCTTAGAGTTATAATTATTATAAGATAAGCGCATTATAAATACCGTAATTATTATTATATTATTATTTGAGGGACCTCTCCAGCCAGCGCCAGAACCTTTCGCTGGGGAGACATCGTGGCGGCGCAACACTCCCTCCAGGCGCCTTATCTTTGCTAAAATTAGAGGGAGGTTGCTTGGGGAGGGCCACTAGAAGTAGTGCGATGGCAGGGGTAGGGGCGTGATAGCGGCACCCGCCTCCTGTTCGGAATTCTTCCATAAAGTAATACCATCGGTAATGTGTTTTGAGAAAACAAATGTATTTTTTTTTAAAATGAATTTTTTTCAAAAATACTTACCGATGGTATTACTCGAAGGTCCCTCCCGCCGGCCCCGCTTGCCGCTGGTCTGCTAAGAAACTGACTGAAGTTGGAAGCGCAGAGCGCATGCGTGGTGGAACAGGAAGGGAGGCTAACCGGGCTATGGCGCCCCTCTCCTGCCATAATGACCATAATCGTACACAACAAATTTTGGGCTAAAATTAGAATAGCTAAGAACTATTTCCATAAAATAATACCATCGGTAAGTATTTTTCAAAAAAATTCATTTGAAAGAAAAAATACATTTTTCCAGTAATGTGTAGGCATTAACACACTATGCAGCCTTGTGCAGTATAAACAGTAACCGGTGGTGGCATGCGCAAGGGGTTAACCCTTTAAGCCTTATCATTCGGAATACACCAGTGTGTGAAATAAGTTTGACTAAAATAGTTCAAGGGTAGTGCCAGAATAGCTTGGCGCCTCTAGGCGCCAAGCTATTCTGGCACCACCCTTGAACTAAAGCCATTGGCCTATACCCGCATCTGTAAGTAGTGTAATATAGCTTGCATATGGCAGTGTACAAATTTGAAGCTTTTAGCCTCAGTATGATATGGGTAAAACTGTCAGTCACCTTGACAAAAAGCACTACTGACAGTTAAAGTGGTTAAGGTCTCCATATTACTGGAAAACGAAGTAACAGTGGCTGCGCCTTGCAGGTCTTTTTGATGTACACAAGAAGGGAGCCACACCGTTCTCCTGCGGCAGCATCAACGATCGCCAGGGTCTTCAGCTGCTGGAGGCCTTCAACTTCGCGATCGACTACATGAACAAGAGGAGCGGGAACTTGTTCCTCGGCAAGTTCAGGGGTGTGCGAATCGGCGGCATCGGCATTGACGTCTGTAACAGCCCCACGCGAGCGGCAAATCTTGTGGCCAACATTCAGAGCGGCACCATCATTCTGAATCTGGGTGGAGGTGTCACCATCAGCCCCAACCAGATCCTGGCCTACGTCGGCCCGTTTGACACGCCCACTACGATCCGCGTGGCAGACATTCTCAGCGCTATCGGCGTGCCGCAGATCACGTACGGAGCGACGGGGCTTCAGCTGCAGAATGCGGTCAAGTACGACTACTTCCTGCGTTCCGTTCCTGCCGATGACAAGCAGGCCAGAGCCATCATCTCCTACCTGAAGTATTTCAACCTCACAAACGTGCAGGCGAGTACCTTTAATTATGCTTATTCCTGCACTTGAACTACCCAAGTGCTGGGCTGACATCGGCTACTGTTGGCCTATGCACAGCTGTGCACGGGATAACAGTAACCGACATCAGCCCTTATGATTTTTTGTGTTCTTGCAAGGCAGGTGAATACCTTAAAAGTTACATAATGTAATTACCCAGTATGCCTGACACTTCACTCATTTCTGTGTTTTTTTTTCTTTTCTGTTTTCCTTTTTGACCTTTTTTTCAGGTGGGGGGTGGGGGGGGGGGGGGGTGCGGGGGAACCTTTCTCCTAGATTGGCCCCTGTCTGTGTGTTTCGTCTTAACCCATTTAGCCCCGAGTCCTTATAGCAGGAGATTGATTGACCATGATAATTCAAGGGTAGTGCCAGATTAGCTTGGCGCCTGAAGGCGCCAAGCTAATCTGGCACTACCCTTGAATTATCATGGTCAATCGGTCTCCTGCAACTGGTACATAGTCATTAGGCAACACCTCCCAAATTTGAGAAATGGGACCTTTGGGCTGAAAGGGTTAATGAGTGAATTTCTAGCTGGTTCTCTTCACAAAGCCAGCAGCATCCAGTCGTTTCACAGCATGTCAAGGCTCATCTCTTCCACAGTTAACCCCTTTGCTGCTGAGAAAAAAATGAATACTACCCAGCTGCAAGGGGCACATATCCACACGAGCCCCCGCAGTTGCATGGACTCGTGCGGATATGTGCCTCTTGCTGAGACCGCGCGCTTTGTATCCATGTTCCTTTGATGGTTGGGGATCCTTGGTGTTGAATTTAGTGATTTCACAAACATAACTTGCGTTCACTGGCTGTGAAGTGGATAATGGTTTTTCCTTTCGTTATCTGCCAAACAAAGATTGTTTTTCTTCTTCCCACCCCCACAAGCCTTTCTTTTTTCTCTTTTTTTATTCACCAGGTGTGCTATTTTCCGTGATTTTGCGGATTTCTGCTGAACTGGGAGACCATCATATCCTCTGTAACATGCCTGTCACAGTATCAGGCTTGCTGTTTATGTGGCCCCCAGAAGGTGGTGAAGGTGATGATTATGTGTGTTGTGTACGTGTGTACAGGTGGTGACGACGTCTGAGAGCGTTGGACTGCAGATGACCAAAGAGTTCAAGCGCCTGGCCATCCTCAACCTGGTCTGCATCAACCACAACTACACTGTGGGCGAGACGGGCGTCATTACAGCAACAGAGGCAGAAAGCGTGGTGCAGAAGCTGCTGCAGAATGACAAGGCCAAGGTGGTGATCCTGCTGATGCACGACCCCTTCTCCATTCTGCAAGCCGCAGGGAGAAATGCTCGCGCTCAGAGTGAAATCCTGTGGGTGGCCACCGACAAGTGGGGCTTTGATCCAGAGTACCTCGACGGTCGCCTGGACAGTTTACTTGGTGACCGCCGCAGCAGAAACAACGTCATTATCTTTGACGTTGAAACGGCCGATGTCCCACTGTATGACCAGTACCTGCAGGACAAGACGCCGGGCAACTACAAGGTTGATCCGTGGTTCCAAGAATATTACGAGTTCCTCTTCAGCTGCAGCTGGAACGGAGGCACCTGTGACGCTACCCGTGGAATCCCTCGCGCAAATAACTACGTGCAGGACCCCTTCGTCCTTTACGTCGTGAACGCCGTCTTCTCCTGCGGTCTGGGCATCCACAAAGCTCTGAAAGTCATCTGTGATGACGCCACAACTACCGGCTATGACGGTTTGTGTCTAAAGTTTCAGGCTACGGGCTACCGACGCGACATAGTGATGCAGGGAATGAGAGAGTCCAACTTCACGGACGATACGCGCCAGCCGTTTTACTACGAACCTACAGGAGAGAGCGGTCGCGGCTACCACATCTACAATGTCACTACCAACACCGGTGTCGGCTCCAGCAAGTACATGTATGAAAATGTGAGCATTAGTACAATCCCTTTTGGCAAACGATCACAGGGCCAAACTCGGCCTGCGCGGGCCAACTGCGGCTGAGTTTGTCTCTGTGATCTTTTGCACACTGTGTTATGTGTGTAGCTCTGTGGTTTCGGACTTTAAGACTCTAGAGCTCTGAGTTTTTAAATGATAGACCAGCAAGCAATTACTTTTCGTCCTCTTTTTCCTCTGCATTTTAGGGCATAACACGCCATTTTCAGTGAGAATAACAGGCGTTGTAACAGCTGTAATCATAATGCCGACTGCTAGTGGGCTGCGTGTTTGGAAATGCATGTTTTGAGCAACCACCTTTCTTGCAAGAATAGAGTGGTCTTATCTTATGAGAAACCACCTTTCTTGCAAGAATAGAGTGGTCTTATGAGAAACCACCTTTGTTGCGAGAATAGAGTGGTCTTATGAGAAACCACCTTTCTTGCGAGAATAGAGTGGTCTTATGAGAAACCACCTTTCTTGCGAGAATAGAGTGGTCTTATGAGAAACCACCTTTCTTGCGAGAATAGAGTGGTCTTATGAGAAACCACCTTTCTTGCGAGAATAGAGTGGTCTTATGAGAAACCACCTTTCTTGCGAGAATAGAGTGGTCTTATGAGAAACCACCTTTCTTGTGAAAATAGGGTGGTCTTATGAGAAACCACCTTTCTTGTGAGAATAGAGTGGTCTTATGAGAAACCACCTTTCTTGCGAGAATAGAGTGGTCTTATGAGAAACCACCTTTCTTGCGAGAATAGAGTGGTCTTATGAGAAACCACCTTTCTTGTGAAAATAGAGTGGTCTTACGAGAAACCACCTTTCTTGTGAGAATAGGGTGGTCTTATGAGAAACCACCTTTCTTGCAAGAATAGAGTGGTCTTATGAGAAACCACCTTTCTTGCAAGAATTGAGTGGCCTTATGAGAAACCACCTTTCTTGCATGAATAGAGTGGTCTTATGAGAAACCACCTTTCTTGCAAGAATAGAGTGGTCTTATGAGAAACCACCTTTCTTGCAAGAATAGAGTGGTCTTATGAGACAGGTGCAGTCTCAGTAGAAGATTTGAAGGACACAAAGTGTCGCCTTTCCTTTAAGACCATCATTCAGGTGGCTACAGTCACAGCTACAGCCACAGTCACAGCTATAGCCACCCGAATGATGGTCTTTAATGACAGGTGATCTGTCATAAGGTGGTCGCTCAAAACAGGTTTTGCTGTGTGAAATAGGTTACACTTGTTTTTGGAGCGGACATTGGGTAGTTGAAATGTATTAACCCTTTTGGCTGTGGATCCCTACAGTAGGAGATGGCTTGACCATGATAATTCAAGGGTAGTGCCAGATTAGCTTGGCACCCGAATCCCTACAGTAGGAGATGGCTTGACCATGATAATTCAAGGGTAGTGCCAGATTAGCTTGGCGCCCGAATCCCTACAGTAGGAGATGGCTTGACCATGATAATTCAAGGGTAGTGCCAGATTAGTTGGCGCCCGAATCCCTACAGTAGGAGATGGCTTGACCATGATAATTCAAGGGTAGTGCCAGATTAGCTTGGCGCCCGAATCCCTACAGTAGGAGATGGCTTGACCATGATAATTCAAGGGTAGTGCCAGATTAGCTTGGCGCCCGAATCCCTACAGTAGGAGATGGCTTGACCATGATAATTCAAGGGTAGTGCCAGATTAGTTGGCGCCCGAATCCCTACAGTAGGAGATGGCTTGACCATGATAATTCAAGGGTAGTGCCAGATTAGCTTGGCGCCCGAATCCCTACAGTAGACGACTTGACCATTATAATTCAAGGGTAGTGCCAGATTAGCTTGGCGCCTGAATCCCTACAGTAGGAGATGGCTTGACCATGATAATTCAAGGGTAGTGCCAGATTAGCTTGGCGCCTGAATCCCTACAGTAGGAGATGGCTTGACCATGATAATTCAAGGGTAGTGCCAGATTAGCTTGGCACCTGAATCCCTACAGTAGGAGATGGCTTGACCATGATAATTCAAGGGTAGTGCCAGATTAGCTTGGCGCCTGAATCCCTACAGTAGGAGATGGCTTGACCATGATAATTCAAGGGTAGTGCCAGATTAGCTTGGCGCCCGAATCCCTACAGTAGTAGATGGCTTGACCATGATAATTCAAGGGTAGTGCCAGATTAGCTTGGCGCCTGAAGGCGCCAAGCTGATCTGGCACTACCCTTGAATTATCATGGTCAAGCCATCTCCTGCTACTGGTACATAGTCGTTAGGCAACACCTCTAAAAGTTGACAAATGGGACCTTGGGGTTGAAAGGGTTAACTGTTTGCGACAGGTTGGGTCATACAACGATACCCACTTCCTGAAACTTGACATCACCTACGACATCGTGTACCAAGCCCAGTGCACACCGTTTGTGGACTGCACGTGTGATTTCCCTCGCAACATCCCATCCCGCTACATGGCCCAGCCCTCGCCCTTCCATCTCAACCTGGTGTACATCGGCGACATTCACCAGCCACACCCCACCAACCCTTTTGCCTGCAGCAGCATCAACATCGGCGCCGACTTCTTCAAGATGATGGCCTTCTTCTACGCCATCAACCGCGTCAACATCAACAAAGACCGTCGTTACCCCGATTCTCTACGTTTGGGTGGCGTTGCCCTGGACACGTGCTCCTCTACGCTGCGTCTCGACCAGGACGTTTTCAACCTGCTGAGTGGATTCCCACTTTGCGACACCGCCGACACCATTCAGGTGATCTCTCCATCGTCCATTGTCGCGTTCCTTCCGGACAGCAATAGCAATGCTATCCCAGTCAGCCGCATTCTAGCCACGACGGGAATCACGTCGCTGTCACCATCAGCAACAAGCGCAGAGCTGCGCAACTTCTACATGTCGGACAATTTCCTGAGTGTGGTACCACCAGACGATATTCAGGCCAGCGTCATTTTGAAGGTGTGTACACTATTTGCCTTGATCACTTGTAATAGACATTATTCTGAATCTCAAGTAGGTCAAAGATTACACGGACTTCAAACAGCCAGTGTCTCATCTGCAAGAGATGTATATGCTCATGAGCCCCTGCAGTTGCCAGGGCTGACGAGAATCTACATCTTGTTTCGCAAGGAGTTGCCTCATTGACATCCGCAGTTTGAACTACAAGGACACATGCCACTGTGTTTGGGGCGATCCAGTGAAACAGTCCCTTTAGTTCTTACTCTATAGGGTTGCAACCTACTGCCTTTCCATACTATTGCAGGGCTCAATCTACTGTCTTTGACCTAATTCTGATTCAATTACTCCTTTTTGGACAATATGGCTCATAACATGGCAATCAGTTGTCCCAGTCTTACAACTTGTTTCTTTCTAGTAACATATTTTGTTGTTTCGCTTTTCATCTGATGTATTCCATAAGTCCATGTTGACTATCTAGACCTTGCATGTTTGTTTCAGATGATGAGTCAACTCAGGTGGGACTATGCGTCTGTCATCTACTCTGAAGAGATCAGTATGATTGCCGCCAAGAACGAGCTTCTGTCACAGGCCGAAGCTGGGCGCGCTGCATGCTTTGGCCAGGTAAATGCACTCCACACTACTGCAGTTTACAGAACAAGCAGTAGTGCAAATTATTTGTTTCCCTTTGAATTGAAAACAATAATAATTTGTCATACAGCTTTTGGTCTTGTTTTTTTTTTCAATTGTAATCATGTCTGAGTCATTCTCATTGGAGTTGTTTCATGATTTGTTTTAAGTGCCAAGAGGGAATGATTCTGTAATTTTATAATGTGAGGCAAAGGGCAACTCTAATCATTAACAACCCATTCATCCCCAATGCCCTACAGCAAGAGACGGACTGACCATGATAATTCAAGGGTAGTGCCAGATTAGCTTGGCACCTTCAGGTGCCAAGCTAATCTGGCACTACCCTTGAATTATCATGGTCAGTCCGTCTCCTGCACCTGGTGCATAGCCGTTAATTAACACTTCAAAATTAGGGAAATACAACCGTGGGATTAAATGAATTAAGAAGTAATAATAATAATTATGTATATAATGCGCAAACTCCCTGCAGTGCCCAAAAAGCGAATTCCATTGTGAGAATGAAAAGACAGTGACTGTTCTCAAAACACCAGACACACTTCTTTGCAGGCAATAGGCTTGCCCCTGAACGCTGACCTGGACCAGGCTAAAGATGTGTTGGAGAAAGTCAGCCAGCAGGTCGGCGCTCGCGCGGTCGTTCTCTTTACCCTCCCAGCGCATACCCGTCTCCTCTTGCAAGCCGCCAGAGAAAAGGGCATGACCGGGCGTTTCATTTGGATCGGGACCACCGCGTGGGGTGACAACGGCAACGCCCTTGCAAACCTAGAACAGGAGGCGTCTGGGGCCATAGTCCTGCAGCCACACTCCGTCATGGTGGAGGAATTCCGAACGTTCATCAAGTCGCTGACGTTTACCAACCGCCGCGGCATTCCCAACGACTGGTTCGAGGAGATCTACCAGACAATGCACAAGTATGGCACAGTGTTTTGTACTCCAATCTTTGGCTGTTGGTAGGGCTTTTTGTCGGGGTGATTCCTGCAGGATTCACCTTAACCCTTTGCGTGCCAGTAGTGCTTTTTGTCGCGATGATCTCTACAGCAATCATCGCGACAAAAACTGCAACTGACGCGCAAAGAGTTAACACAAAGTACTACCAACAGTCAAAGAGTTAATAGTTGTAATGTGTGTTTAAGTTTTAATTATTCAGTCTGCCCTCAAAACTCATCTCTTTCAACAGTTCTAGCACTATCACCACTCCCAGCCAAGCTGACTGTCCAATGTATCTTCACTATTTGTGTTACGTGAGTCTGTCTAAAGCGTGCGCATGCGTGCGAGTTGTGAGTGTGCGCTAGGTTATAATATTAAGATAGCGCATTAAATACCATAATTATTATTATTATTATTAATTATTCAGCTCTCACATGCTACAAGGTAGGTCGACCGTGAAGGATGGTGCCAGAATAGCTTGGCGCCTAGAGGCGCCAAGCTATTCTGGCACCATCCTTGATCTGTCATAGTCAGTCTGTTTCCAGAAGTGCTATGAAGTCTTCACGGGGGCAGTTTGGGGAATTACAAGTTGGGCTTGAATGGGTTAACTCACTCAATCATACCAGCGTGCTGAGTGTCATTGTTGGAAGTTGTGTCTTGATGATTGCGAACGGGTCGAGAGAGATGGATCGATCATGACACTTCTGATCGCAGTGTGTTTATTTGCTTCTTTTTTTTTTTCCCTCCCTCTAAAGGTGTACAATCCGTGAGTCGAAGCGACCGCTGTCCTTCTCCACACTGTGCAGCAAGACGGAACGCATCACCGATGCCATGGTGCCCTATGATCCCTCTGTTTTGCACACCATCATCGCCGTCTACATGGTGGCGCAGGGTCTGAACAGTATCCCCAGCTGTCGTGAGTCGTCCTTCGATATTGCAGCCTGTCTGACCAACCTCAAGGAGAATCGCAATCGGGAGATTTACCAGGTAAGTTTAGCGTATGGCACCGAGTGTTTTGTCTTGTTGTGTAATATATGTTATGTTTTACTGTATCAGTGATATAATACATTAACCTTTTCGCTGCCAGTCTGATGTCATGGTTAAGTCAAGGCCAAAGAGCCCAGATGTCCAAGGATACAAAGTGGTGTCACCAAGAGGCATAGATCCTCATGACCCCTGCAACTGCAGGGGCTCATGAGGATCTATGTCTTGCATTTGAATGGGGTTAACCCATTCAGCCCCAAGACACTACAACAAGATATAGATCGACCGTGATCTTGGCATCTTCCCAGGAGCCCAGCTAATCTGGTACTACATTTGTACCACCATGGCTGACACATTAGGTGACCGCATTTTGACAAATCCTCTGGGTGGTCGCCTTTCACAGCTTTGAATGTTTATGATGTTTACTGTATAATCATGTGGGGGGTTTTTGTGTGCGTGTTTTTCTACAGGCTGTGCTGAGTTCCCAGTTCAATGTGCCTACCGATCTGGTGGGACAAGACTCCTTCTCCTTCACGTTTGACAAATCGGGCTATGGCAACATTGGCTTTGACATCCTGAACTATCACTCCGACCCTAACGGCGCCGGCTACATCTACACACACGTAAGTCACACTGCTCAGTTTATCTGTTTACGAGTTGTTGTTTGTTTGTTTTTTACCCCCTTCTACATGCATTCACGTGTACCGCTGACAGTACCAGCCGCTGCACACAGTAGCAGCAGCTGCCTTGAAGTAATTATGACTTATTTTGTTTAACCCTTTTGGCCCCAGGACCCTGCAGCAGGAGATGGACTGATCATGATAATTCAAGGGTAGTGCCAGATGAGCTTGGCGCCTTACTCTTGAATTATCATGATCAGTCCATCTCCTACAAGTGGTACATAGTCGTTAGGCAACACCTCCAAAATTTGAGGCTAAAAGGGTTACAGTCTTTTTTTAGGAGGCTGTCGTTTAGAATGGGAGTTTAAACCTTGGGCCACCGCTAGCGCTTTTTGTCGAGGCGATTCCTCAAGAAAAGCACTACAGACAGCATAAAGGGTTAAATAGAGGCTGATTCTAAAGCAGAATCGGGTACACAGAAAGCAGGCTGTGCCTCTTGAAAGTGAGGGCAATGCGTAGCAGCAGTATCCAGGACCGCTCGGCCCGATAAACATAATCACTGCAGCATGGGCCGCATCTCCTTGTCACATATATGTGTATTGTTAACCCTTTGGCTTTGTGGTGATTCCTTCCAGAACCACAGCAACAAAAAGCACTACCAGCAGCCGCAGAGTTGACCTAGGATAAGAATTCTAACCCTTTTAGACCCACGGATGCTTTTTCCAAATTTGGGAAGTGTTGCTGAGCGACTATGTACCAGTTGCTGAATGTGGATTGACCATGGTAATTCAAGGGTAGTGCCAGATTAGCTTGGCGCCTGAAGGCGCCAAGCTAATCTGGCACTACCCTTGAATTACCATGGTCAATCAGTCTCCTGCTGTAGGGTGTTGGTGCTAAATGGGTTAAACTGGGAAGTGAAGGAGAGCACTCCTTGCCAGCAAGACACAAATTCCCAGGTTTCCCTGCAGGGGCTGACAACAAGATATTCCTCTTTTTTTTGTGGAACGCACGTGTGAACTTTGCGCATTTTTCAACCTGCCTCCAATTCTCGCCTGTCTTATTATCGCCGCCTGTTGTCCGTCCATCGTCCATCCTTTTCTTTGTCTAAAAATGTCTTCGTTTATTTTATGCTTTCAGCTGGGCAACTACACTGACAGTCTGATGCTGAGTACCCGAGGCTACACCGGTCTCAGTCTCTTCGATGCTGGCGTTGTGCCCAACTCGAACTGCGTCGGTGTTGAGTGTAAATGTGCTGGTTCCACCACTGCCAATTCACAAACAGGTATGATAACATTTTGAGCCATTCCGTCTTAACTCATTATAGCGGTGAATAGATCAACCATGGTAGTTCAAGGGTGGTGCGCATGGAGGTGCCAGGCTGTTAAGGCACCACCCTTGAACTACTATGGTCAATGTTTCTCCTGAATGTGTACGTAGTTGGAGAGGACAGGTTCCAGTTTTGGAAATTGTAAACCTAGGGCTCAGTGTGTCATTAACCCTTTTTAGCCCCGGGACCCTGCAGCAGGAGATGGATCAATCATGATAATTCAAGGGTAGTGCCAGATGAGCTTGGCGCCTTCAGGCGCCAAGCTCATCTGGCACTACCCTCGAATTATCATGATCAATCCATCTCCGTGGGTGGGACTTTCCCCGGCCACAGCCAGATTTCTGGATTTAAAAAAAAAAAAATATACAAAATTTTTTTTTTAAAATTCATATAAAAAGTACCCGAAGACCCTCGCTTCAGGATTCAACTTTTTTTTTTCGGTCCCACCCATGCATCTCCTACAACTGGTACATAGCCGTTAGGCAACACCTCGAAAATTTGAGAAATGGGACCTTGGGGCTAACAGGGTTAATTGAGTCTAGTGCAGTAGAACATGACTTGAGCAACCACCTGTTTTGCAAGAGAAAAAAAAATGGGTCATTGAAGACAGGTGTGAAGAGTAATCTTGAAGGGCAGAAAGTGTCACCTGTCATTAAAGACCATCAGTCAGGTCATGGTGGCCTGGACGATCGTAGGCCTTCCTTTTCCTGACCATGTAGGGCTCCCATCATGGGGACTTTGATCTTAGGTTTTCCCTTTGTTAACCGTGCCGCACCTTTGTGGTGGCACTTCAGCAACATTAAAATGACCTTGATTCGACGATGGGTTTCAGGCGTCACTCTATGTGTGTGAGCGTAGCGTACTTCGTGTCAAGTTGTGCGTTTGTGTGTACAGGTGTATAGTGTAGTATATCTTCTTGTGACGCACTTAGAGCTCACTGGTTCTGGTAATTTAGTGCAATATAAATGCTCTTTGTTATTACTATTATTATTATTACTAACCCTTGTCGTCCTGATACACTAAATTTGACTATGATAGTTCAAGGGTGGTGCCAGAATAGCTTGGCGCCTGAGGCGCCAAGCTATTCTGGCACCACCCTTGAACTAAAATGGTTGATCTATGTCCTATATCCGTAATGTAGCCTTCATAGGACAATAAGCAAATTGAAAGAAATTCAGCCTCGGGATGTTATGGGTTAATGATACTACTACTACTCATAAACTGAACATACTCGCACACCTACACACACACAACCTTTTCATGAACTAAAGTACACAGGAAAAGGAAACTAAAATAAACGACAGGTGGTCTCTCATAAGGTGGTTGCTCAAGACAAGTTTTGCTGTACATTGTACACGTAATTTCAGCCATAAGGTCCAAAATTACAGAGCGGCGCATCTTTTCCTCTAACCCATATTTTCACTCTCAACAGGCGTGGTAGTGAAAGAGTGGTCGTACGCACCGAGCTTGGCCAGCTTGGAGGTGACAGAGGAGGGCCGCACTTACCAGGACCCGGCCACAGGACAGCTGTACTACGTGGAGACCATCCCCAACATCGGCACCCGATTCACCGACATGTGGGGCGTTGCCGTGGCCACGCTGGCAGCCATCGGTGTGTTCGTGTCCCTGGCGCTGTTTCTTTACCTGCTGGTTGTGTATCCGGTGCGAGGGGGCACGTCAGTGTTGGGCTACGTGTTGGCGTTTGGCATCATCCTGCTGTATGGGCTGGTCTTTGCTTTTGTGGCTCACGTCAACCAGGAACTGTGTGGGCTCAGAAGGTGGGTTTTCTGAAAATATTGGCCGACAGTGGGCTGAGCCCCTTTATAGATAAGGATGTCCATGCAGAAATGAAAAGACAGTTTGGCAGGATCGCTAAGATCTCTTCGGCATCTCATTGTGAGCAAGAGGCATACATGAGCCCCTGCGGATGCAGGGGCTCATGAGCATATATGCCTCTTGCAGGCGGAGCGAGCGTGAATGTTTGAAGTCTGTGCATTTTTTACCTTCACTTACTTCAGATTCAGAGATAATTTCTATTGTTTCAGTTTACGGTGTGTGTCATCCATTCACGTGCAGATCGCACACAATTATCAGGTGCACATGTCTAAAAATCCCACGTCCACAATTAAACAAAAATGGGCGTGTTAGTACATGTACCATGCATGGAAGAGTGTCGATTAGCAGTACCTGGGCACTGGAACACCTGCCTAGAAACTGTGTGTGGACTATGTAGCAACTAGTGTAACCACATTCTTTTAGCCCCAAGGTCCCATTTCTCATATTTTGGAGGTGTTGCCTGATGACTATGTACCAGTTGCAGGAGATGGATTGACCATGATAATTCAAGGGTAGTGCCAGATTAGCTTGGCGCCTTAGGCGCCAAGCTAATCTGGCACTACCCTTGAATTATCATGGTCAATCCATCTGCTGCTGTAGGGACTCGGGTCTAGATGCGTTAATAGCAGGATGGGACGTGTGCACATAAAGTAGTGCTTGGTAGCAGTGGGCTTTGAAAGCTCCAGCTGCCAGTCCTGTGTCCCCTTAAGCATTTGAGAAAGATGCATGCACTGGGAGACGCCATTAAAAAAAAAAAATAAATAATCCTTTCCCTTGCAACTGAAAGTTTTAAAAATAAAATACGTACCTAAGTTTGCCAGTGTTCCACATGTTTCTTAAAGAGTCTCTAGGTTGTAACCCCACTCATGCCAATGGTCACAGATTGTGCTTATGAAAATCGTCTTTAATTGAAGGCTGGAGAATTTCATCCTTCCAAAGAACATGGATATAAAGCGGGGTCAGCAAGAGGCGTAGATCCTCATGAGCCCCCGCAACTGCGGGGGCTCATGAGGATCTATGCCTTTTGCATTTGGATATTGTTTATTTTTGCGTTCCACCCGCATAGGGGTTCAACATTACATTAAGGGACTTCGCTCGCTACTGTCGCAGGTTCTGTCTGGGATTCTGCTACGCGATCTGCTATTCCACGCTGTTTGTCAAACTGGTGGACTGCTGGCGGTCGCGGGCCAAGGAGGACATGTTCGAGGTCAAGTACAACAAACTGGGCCGACCCTTCGGACTCTTCATGGTTTGCGTCCTGCTCGTCCTCGTGCAGGTGTGTGCAGAGTTTGCTTGTTTGGTTGTGTGTTTTTTTTGTCGTTGATGATCTAACAGTTTGGAAGACAGATTGCCCACGGTAGTTCAAGGGTGGTGCCAGAATAGCTTGGCGCCTCCAGGCGCCAAGCTATTCTGGCACCACCCTTGAGCTATCGTGGGCAATCCATATCATGTGCTAGTGTGTTTGAGGCTGGAGTGAGTTTAGTTGAAATCTTCAATCTATGGATTTTGAGCTGTCTTACGGCAGAACAACCAAGAAAAAGAATTAAAAAACAGGTGCTCTCTCTCTCTAGAAGTCTCGAAGGGCAAGAAGTGTCACAGGTGTCATTAACCTTTTTAGCCCCAAGGTCCCATTTCTCCAATTTTGGAGGTGTTGCCTAACGACTATGTACCAATTGCACGAGATGGCTTGACCACGATAATTCAAGGGTAGTGCCAGATTAGCCTTCAGGCGCCAAGCTAATCTGGCACTCCCTTGAATTATCATGGTCAAGCCATCTCCTGCTTGTAGGGATCCGAGGCCAAAAGGGTTAAAGACCATCATTTAGGTGGCTACAGTCAAATGATGTTTTTTACTCATTAAGACCCACTGCCGTGGTTCCCAAATTTCGGAGGTGTCATCTAATGAATACCACCAGTTGGATCGTCCATGACAATTCAAGGGTAGAGCCAGATTAGCTTGGTGCCTGAAGGTGCCAAGCTAATCTGGCACTACCCTTGAATTATCATGGTCGATCCCTCTTCAGCTGTCGTGCGTCGGGGCTGAATTGGTTAATGACAGATAATAATAATAATAATAATAATAATAATAATAATAATAATAAAGGAGATTTGTTAAGCGCTTATTCTAAAAGTAGCTGTAAGCGCTGATAAAATGAAAAGGCTAACGGCTAACACGCATACAAACACATACAACATAGGCAAACACACGCAACATACGCAAACACACACACACACCCACACACACACACATACGTGACCGTGGTGATAAATTGTGCATGGTTGGGGAAATGAACTAGTGAAAGGCAGCGTTGTAGAGGTGGGTTTTGAGAAGTGATTTAAATGAGGAGAGTCCTATGGGTAGGCACTGAAACATGTTCCAGTGACTTGATAACCAAAAGATTAGCCTACACTTACCATACCTGAATTTCTTTCTTCTCACATTTGTTGAGCGACAAGCACATTTTACCCTCTGTGGTGACGTCAGTTTTTGTCCTTGTGTGGTAAAGTTTCATCACCATCATCATCATCATTATCCTCCTCTGCCTTTTCATCTGTAGGTGATTATCAACGCTGAGTGGCTGATCCTGGTGCCACCAAGAGTGGTGAGGATTTTCTACAACAACCAGTATTTTCCACGGTGCGTCCCCAACGACTTCTACGATGAGGGGTTGGTGCTGTCGCTGGTGTACATCATGGTGATCATATTTCTCACCATAGTGCTGGGATTCTGCACTTTCAACAGGTACGGCGCCGTAACGACCTCAAACCTTGAGCGCAGTCCCTACAGCAGGAGATTGATTGACCAAGATAATTCAAGGGTAGTGCCAGATTAGCTTGGCGCCTGAAGGCGCCAAGCTAATCTGGCACTACCCTTGAATTATCATGGTCACTCCATCTCCTGCAACAGGCACATAGTCATTGGGCAACACCTCCAAAATTTGAGAAATGGGACCTTGGGGTTAAAATGGTTAAACTTTGAATGTGGTTATCACTTAGTTGCAGAAGAGGTTATTCGTAGATCAGAATCAGGTCAACGACAGGAAGGTAAGCCCCTTTATAGTGAGGACAAAGGGATCGTTTCACAAGATCGCCCCAATCACTGTGGCATGCACCCCTTGTGACAAACAGTCGGATTGTTAATACCAGATAAATACCTTAAATTGCGGCCGAGCAGGAGGCATGCATATTCTCATGAGCCCCTGCAGCTGCAAGGGCTCGTGAGAATTTATATGCCTCCTGCAGACAGAGCGGGCTGGATGAATAATCCACTGAATGTGTGAACTCTATGCATTTCCTGATCATGATCTACATCTGATTTAACCCCCCCCCCCCCCCCCCCCCCCCCCCATATGCATGCAGCCACCGTTACTGCGTACAGACTCTTTCACTGCTAAGAAAAAGTGAACATGATCCAGCTGCAAGAGACATAAATCCTCATAAGCCCCGCATTTGCAGGGGCTCATGAGGATCTATGCCTCTTGCTGAGACCAATTTGTATCCATGTTCCTCGGACGGTCGTGACCTTTGCTCTTTGAATAAACAAAGAAATAAAATATGCGTCCGGTGGTGGACAATGGGTTAGAGGTATATATAATCTCCTGTTTCAGCACAAAGAATCATCGCGAGGCACGCTGGATCCTAGGCATTGCTGTGCTGTCGGTCCCCACGTGGGTGGTGTGGTGCGCGTGGTCCATCCTGGGCGCTGTCAAGACGCGTGACGCGGCGGTCGCGGTTGGCTTGCTTATCAACGCCACGATCCTGTTACTTCTGGGCCCGGTCCGCAAGATGTACCTGCTGAACAAATACCAGGTGCTCATCGACGAGCAAGATCGGCAGGAACGGCGAGAGGCACGCTCCGTCAGAGGTCAGACACAGTGGGAAATATCGTGACCCTTTGGCTGTTGGTAGCGTTTTTTGTCGCAATGATTCCTGACAGACCATCAGAGGATTGATTTTGTTTTGTAAATTTTAAAAAACTGTTTGCAGTAGACTGAAAAAAAATGCAACACTTTACTGGTTATAATAATAATAATTACGGTATTTATAATGCGCTTATCTTATAATAATTATAACTCTAAGCGCGCACTCACAACTCGCACACGCATGCGCACGCTTTAGACAATGACTCACGTAACACAAATAGTGAAGATACATTAGGACGGTCAGCTTGGGCTGGGGAGTGTGGTGATATAGTGCTAGAACTGTTGAAAGAGATGAGTTTTGAGGGCAGACTGGAAGGAGGAGAGCGAGTGTTTCTGACGGAGAGAGAGTAGGAGAGTGTTCCAGGTGGTTAGGTAGATTGTCAGCTTTAGAAGCCTTATTTTGCCAATTAGTTGATATTTTGTTTGCTATATTTTATTTTTATCTCTTTAAAAATGATATTGGCATTTTTTAGGTTTATTCTTTTGTTTGTCTGTTTTGCTGTTGCTGTTGCTTCTGTTCTTGGAGGGGGGAGGGCCGAGCTTTGTATTTTTTTTCATCTGCAAAAGACACAGAATGTGCCGCTGAATGATCGATCTTTTTTTTCTTGTAACATTTCAAGACTAAATAGACGTTTGTTCAGACGTGTTGTACTTTTCAGGGAGCGATTACGGTGGAGTGTATGAGCACCAATATGACAACGCCCCGCGGTTTCAAGACTCGGCGTCCAACCACGGCAGCACACGAGGAGGATACAGATATCCACCCTCCAGCGTGGGCCGGTCGACACGCTACTAGAATAGGTAGGTCAGTCAGCTTTCCTTTATTTTGTGAAATCCAGACCAAAAGGTGACTGCCAAGCGTGTAAAATGCAAAAAAGTACACAACGGAGAAAGAAACACGCTTAGAAAAGATGGTTACAACACAATTTATTAGTATTTCAGGTAAATACCCTTTTTCAAAATAGACAAACAAACAAATAGAGAGATCAGTCAGTACTTGCCTTCATTTCGATCGCAGAAGGAATGTGGCACGTTACTTCTGCGATTAAAATGAAGATAAGTAGCGACTGATCTCTCTATGTGTTTGTCTATTTTGAAGAAGGGTATTTACCCGAAATATTAATAAATCGTGTTGTAACTGTCTTTTCAAAGCGTGTCTCTTTCTCCATTGGGTACTTCTTTATTTTATGATAGAAATAACTCACCCAGTCATGGCTTGTATGGGCCACAGCTGGCACAGGAGGCGGTCATAAGGGTTCCCCACACTGGACGAGAAAGCCGCACACAGTTGTGTGTGTCTTTCTTTTAGGTTTGCTTTGTACTTGTATGAGTACAGTAGACCCGGTTCTGAGCAACGACAGTTTTGGCAAGAAAACAGCGTTGTTAACCCTTGTCATCCTGGTACACCCATTGCTTGAAATGAATTTGACTGATAGTTCAAGGGTGGTGCCAGAATAACTTGGCGCCTCCGGCGCCAAGCTGTTCTGGCACCACTCTTGAACTAAAACAGTTGATCTATCTAATCTGTAATGTAGCCTTCGTAGGACAATAGGCAAATTTTACAAAATCAGCCTCACGATGTAAGGGTTTAGATTACAGGTGTTTTCACAGGAGATGTCCTGAAGGTGCAAAAAGTATCGCCTGTTATTAACCCTTTTCATCCTGATCCACTATCGCTTGCAATAAATTTGACTGTGATAGTTCAAGGGTGGTGCCAGAATAGCTTGGCGCCTGAGGCGCCAAGCTATTCTGGCACCACCCTTGAGCTAAAACGGTTGGCCTATCTCCTAAATCTGGAATGTGGCCTTCATAGGACAACATGAAGCAACTTGTTAAACGTCAGCCTCAGGATGCAATGGGTGAAAGACCATTATTTAGGTGGTTGTAGGCACCGAAATACGACGGTCTTTAATTACAGGCGATGTCTCTTAAGGGTGGTCGCTCGCAACAGGTTTTGCTGTAGTTGTGTCGATGTTGAGTTTGTATGAGGTTGTTCACGGCTCTGTTCGCCTTTGTTGCAGTGACAGAGAGAGGAGATGTGTAACATACCTTACCACGGATCCATGAAAGACTGATAGAGGTGCTTAAACTTTAATAAATTTATCTTGAACTTCTGGCGTGCGACTGCCAGTCCACCGTTGAATGATGACCTAGAAGCAGGTTCCTTTTCCGAAGTTTTCTCAGATAAAGATTTTTTATGGACTCGGCTTATGTTTGATTTTATTTGGTTCTGTGAGCGCAGGGGTGTTTGTGTGGGAGTTGGAGAGATAGTTTGGGGGAGGGGGGGGGGGGTGGTCTTTTTTATCAGAAACGTTAGACACTAGTATCAAAAATCAATGGCTGAGACAAAATATGATAGCGTGATCTCTGCTGGCAGCCAGTACAATTATATGGAGTCCCAGCAAGCTAAGGCCATCAGGCCAACGTCGACCGCTGTCAGCCCGCACACGGTTGTGCACAGGCTGACAGCGGCCGACGTCGGCCCGATGACCTTTCACATACTAGAGTGTACATCATGATTTAAGGTTTGTGACTCGATTGTTGTTTTATTTGCTGATCTGTATCTATGCTGTTACTTCCCCTATGTCACCAGATTGTGGCCTGCTTTGTGATTTTCCGTAAAGTCAACAAACCAGCCATGCATGTCATCGGTATAACTGGCAAACCTCGCGTCCGACACATTTGTGTGTCTGATACATGGATTACCAGTTGCACCGACGGTATTATGTTTTGCACTAGGTACAGTGTGCAAGGTTTGAATGTTTCCGTGTACATACATAAATGTGCTGGTCTGCGAGTTTGGACCTTACTGTGAAGCCATTAGGTCCTAATTCAGAGACCAGCACATATTTTCATGCTGTGTTCTCATGCATCTTTCTTCCTCATGAGTACATGTATGTTGGTTCTGAAACAAATTCCACAATATATAGAATTCTACGGTGTTGCCTTAAATTTAGAACTCTATATTTGCGACTGATCATGAAAATAGAGCAAAAGTTCCCTAGCAAAACTGTTTTGGTGTTGTGAGCGAGCTTTCTGTCAAAAGCTCGGTCACAGCAACCAAAGCAGTTTTTGTATCGGAACTTTTCGCCTATTACCTATTTGCGTTGCAGAAATAGGCACACCACAAATACCACCACTGCTCATGAGCGTTTGTTCAAGTTATCATTTCCTTGTGATATTTCATGCCAACACTTTCCTGTAGGTGACGCAGTAGAGCGAGATATTACGTATGCATTGCCATATTATGTATTATATTGTTGTGTCCAGGAGTATCGTAATATATGTAGATGCTGTATGTATTGTTTCATTTTGATCAGCCTGTTTCTTTTGCAAAGTAAATATTTTCCTACAACCTTCATTTTTTTTTTTCTCTCGATGTATTTAAGGCAACATTGTTCATCATCTTGGTTCCTTTTATTTATTATCTCAAGTAACTGTGTCACTGGTATTAACCTATTTAGACCCAAGGCTGCATTTCTAAAGTTTCAGGTGTCACTTAACGACTGTATCGGTAACAGAAGATGGATCGACCATGATAATTCAAGGGTAGTGCCAGATTAGCTTGGCGCCTAATGGCGCCAAGCTAATCAGGCACTACCCTTGAATTATCATGGTCGATCCATCTCCAGCTGTATTGTGTTGGGGGTAAATGGTTTGAGCTGGGTGCGGTCGTCTTTAACCCCTCGACTGCTACTGACAATGCCGCTGTCAGAAAGACGCATTAACTGATTGTCTTTTCTGCCGAAAGGCACCATCGGCATCAGTCAAGGATACAAATGTTTCGAAGAATGATTAATAGTGAGAACACTGCAAAAAAGTCCAACACATTAAACACCACGAATAAGGGGCAATGGACGGCCGTCTCATTATATATTGTATTATCGTCGAGGCACCTGAGCAAAAGAGGCAGTTACCAGCACAAACGCATGCACACACACACAAACATGCATCATAGGGGCTCGATGACAATAGCTTTGACTAATGCAAATCCACTGCGCCACCGCGTTTGTGCCAGCACCTATGCTAAGCTCAAGACGTATTTTGTCGAACTTAGTATAGGCGCTTGCGCGCACACAGTGGCGCAGTGGATTTGCATTAGTCGAAGCTACTATCAACGGACCCCAATGACATGCATGTACACACACAGTGCACAAACCATCAAGACCCAATAAGAAACACAAAACAATCAAAAACTTCTCTATGTTTATTCAATTGAACAGACAAAACATGTCCAACTGCCAAATCCTTTTTTATACTGTTTTTATCTTTATGCACCTCGTTTAAAATGTGACCAACTTAGCGTTAAGTCAATCCTTTACTTTTCATGTAGCCTGCCCCTCGGCAAGCATCTCGGCCAAAACGTGAATAGGAGTAGAATGATACGAGAATTAAACACCTATGAATAATCATTGCTCCGAATCAGAACAGTAGTGACACACAAATTCTAACATCAACATCATAGGAAACACATTTTGACCAGAGGAGGGAAAAGTCGACAAAGTCACTAAACCATCTCTACCCTGTGCAAGAGGGATAAATTCTCATGAGCCCCTGCATCCGCAGGGGCTCATGAGAATTTATGCCTCTGGCTTGGAGAGACGGGGCAATTAACATCCTCGACTTGAGGCGGTTAATTAAGTACAACTTGCAGACAAGGGACAAAAAAAGACAGTACCACAATACACGCTAGAATAAAAACGATACACGTTATGGACCACAAAATAAATGCATGGTTTTGATCATGGGTAAAGTTGTTCAGGCAAAGGAGAGATTCCTATGGCGTGCAACACAGAATGCATAGAACAAAGAGTGGAACTGTTAAGACTGTCATCCTATTTAGTCAGAACCCTTGAAAGAACGTAAAAAGCAGCAGTAATCAATATTCAGACACAGAAGTTTTTTATCACCAAAAGAAGCGACTACAAAGTACATAAATACCATGTCTATAACCATACAAACATGAAGCCAGAACAAATATAGACTACCCGGTATATAATTTATACTGAGATTGCCATATGACTTGTTGCCAGAAATAATCAAACCACAAATACGCCTGAAACAGTAACACACCAATATTCGTTAAAAATTGGTACGCTTAGCTTCGCCTAGTTAGCAAACTGAACAAGAAAACTGAGAAAGGCTGTTAACATAAACAAGGATTCTGAAGTCAGTACAGACTGAGGCAAGTGCACAAGTGAACAAGCATGAATGAAATTAACCCTTTGGCTGTTGTTAGCAGTTTTTGTCACGATGTTTCCTGCAGGAAACATCGTGACAAAAACCGCTACCGACAGCCAAAGGATTAACAAGTTTCCACATTTAGATAAATCTTCCAACCCCCTGACATCTGCTAACGATACTGTTTGATGGAGAAGATGCACAGTTACACGTCTTCCACCGAGCGAAATCATCGGCAAGAGTCTAGGATTTTTATAAAGTCCTAATGTGTACCACAATCTTTTAAAACACACACACACACACTTACCCACACACACGCGCACGCACGCACGTATACATGCATGCACGCATGCTGTCGGGCAGGCAGGACGGCACGCACACACACACACACGCTCAAACACACACCTGCACATCCTGGTATGATCCGTGTTCGCAGCTTACTGTGAACGAAATCCCTCCTTAACACTTTCTGCTGTTTTTTTCCTTAAAAAAAAGAAAACATGCTGCACTGCAGACGCTAGAAATGAACAAAAGAGAAAACAGGCCTTGTGAAAGCGTGAAAACTCGCAGTGCTGTTAAATCAATGTACTGCACGATGGGAGAAGTTCTACGCAAAAAAAAAGCAAGAACTTGATGATTAGCAGTCAGAGAAGCACACCCTTTCAACCCTTTCACTGCCAGTGTGGACACAGTTTGTGTTTTTGAAATCATTGTCAGTTCAAAGACCCCCAACTGTCCAAGGAACATGGATACAAAGTTTCAGGAAGAGGCATAGATCCTCATGAGCCCCCAGTTGCGGGGTCTCATGAGGATCTATGCCTCTTGGAACTGGGCGGTGTTCCGTTTGTCTTTGGCGGCGAAGGGTTAACGCCGTGGCTGCTGCTAATACCACTCGGCAGGAAAAACATGTGAAACTATGCATCTTATCCGCCGAATGGTACCATCAGTAGCAGTCATGGGCTTAACACAAGGGAGATTTGTTCACCGAGTCGAACCTGCATGGTTTAGCTGTTTTACTCTATTTCTCACTTCCCAGCCAAACCCCTTAACCCTTTTCATCCTGATATACCCACAGCTTTAAAACATTTGACTGATAGTTCAAGGGTGGTGCCAGCATAGCTTGGCGCCTGAGGCGCCAAGCTATGCTGGCACCCCCCTTGAACTAAAACAGTTGATCTAGATCTCCCAATCAGTAATGCAGCCTTCATAGGACAATAAGCAAATTGTACAAAATCAGCCTCAGGATGTAATGGTGTTAACATGAACACAGATCTAAACCCACTGAGAACAAGGTCGTGCAGTGCAAAACAAAGGCTGAGGGTCTGTTGCCAACTTGGAAGCGAAATGAACGCTGACCTCATAAATACATCGCACTGTGCATCTCAAGACCCCTTCCGCATTAGAAACAGACATAATTAGGCACAGGCTGGTTGTCTCCCTCAATTCGTTACCATGGTAGTGAATCAAGGGAGGCAAACCATGTGAACTTGGGCCAGCATGATTGCAAGGGCTCATGAAGATCTATGCCTCTCTGAGAAAGACGACGTTCAGAGCAGATGTGAAATGATCCACTAAAATGGCAGTTTCGATGACTTCAACACAGAAACGGACAAAAGCGATGGTAAAGAACATGATGCACACGACACGCTTATACACTGTACTGGTGATATGACAAATTTGGTGATGACGGCAATATGCCATGAACACTTGACAAAATGAGGTTAAAAACACAGTGCAAATGTGCTGCTTTTCACACTGCATCACATCTGAATAAAGCCACAGTACTAACACAAGAGGAGTTTAACCATATGTCTGTCAGCAGCTCTTTTTGTTGCGATGATTCCTGCAGGAATCATCGCAACAAAAACAGCTACCGACGGACAAAAAGGTTAGCATGTTGCCCGACTCAAGCCATAAACTTATACAAGACACGTTCAAACTGTGTTAAAAAAAAAAAATATTGACATTCCTCAAAAATTGTCCAATTTTGATAACCAATCAAAAAGCCTGTTACAGTTTTCCAAACAAATACCCCACACTTGAGCTTGTAGCAAGGCCTAAAATGTACTTCTAATGCTACAATTTGTTTTTTAAATTTCCATGGAAAAAAATGCGGTTTCAGAAACAGGAAAATAAAAAACAATACCCTGCTGAGAAACGAAACATTCACAATTGGCAACATTGAGTGCATAGCTACACACCATCGTGACAACAGAAGTACACCATTAGTTACCACAATGCAACACCTTCACTACTACTGATGAAACTGCTTAGCAGCGGAAAAGACGCCTACATGTCTTTTCTGTCCAGTGGTGTCATCAGTCGCAATCAAAGCATCAAACAAATACAAATATTACAAAACTCAACCCGCTAAGCCCCACGGCCGCATTTCCCAAATGTTGGAGGTGTGTCACCCAACGGCCATGCACCAGTTGCAGGAGATGGACCGACCATGATAATTCAAGGGTAGTGCCAGATTAGCTTGGCGCCTTCAGGCGCCAAGCTAATCTGGCATTACCCTTGAATTATAATGATCAGTCACTCTCCTGCTGTTGGACGTCGGGGCTAATAGGTTGGCTAGTTGAACAAAACTACAAAATGCCAAAAGGTTACAAATTAAAGAGTTACTTATAGCTATAAAAGAAATCGGTCTGAACGAAGCGAATGAGGCGCTCAAAAGGACGACAAAACCGGAAACACAAATAATGCTTTCAACGCCCGAGAGAAAAATCAACCATGACAGCACAAGGGTTGTGAACCGACCACCTCAGTAAGGTGCCAGTCCTAATCTCCAGCTATCATGGCATCAAGGAGTTGGCTTCAAAACGGACAGGGAAAATATATGATCAGATCTACGGTACCTCACGCTGATTTGTGTTACTGTGCTCACAACACAATATGGTAAAAAAAAAAAAAACAGTTTCAGCACCATTTACAGACAACAAAAAACTATGCACGCAGGACAGTAAAACCTGTTTTGACCAAACACATTTTTTGGGTGAGAAAATAATCTTAAAGACAGGTGTTATCCAAGAGAGGTCTTTAACAGTAAAAAGTGTCACCTGTCGTTAAAGACCATCAATTCAGGTGGCTGTCGCCACCTGAATGATGGTCTTTAAAGACAGGTGATGTCTCAAAAGTGTGGTCACTCAAAACAGGTTGTACTGTAATACACTAAGTATCCCCTCAGATCTGCAAGAGACATAGATACTCATGAGTCTCTGCAGCTACAAGGACTATTGAGTGTCTATACCTCTTGTTGACGGAGGTCGATTTTATCTGCCCCGCAGGGTGATACATGTATTTGGGTAAAGCGTACGACTGCTTTAGTGCTTACATCACTACATACAAGTCACTTGGTACCCATACATTGTAACAATGAACACTGATACAAACTTACGCTTCATACACAAGTGTACATACATAATCAATGCAAATATACGCAGCATCACCAGCATGCTGTCAATCATGGCTTATAATCAACAAATATTGCGTTAAAAACAGACATACAGTAACAGAAAATAAAAAATTCAAACATTAACAATCACCAAATCTGGCCTTTAAAAGTAAACACAATTCAAATACATTATTCATCAACAAAAATATTTATTTTTCAAATGACAAAACAGAGTAAAGCACTCATTATTTATCTGCGTCTATCTTAATGATAAATATTTTGTTAGACTACACTCTCATTCTAATTGATTATTTGGTGCTAAACTTCACGTAATTTTTCTATAGCTGACCAGTTTCAACTTGCTGAAAGTTACTGTAGGTTAATGTTATTTATCAAAAAGAGCTGAAATATTTTTTTCAAGCTCTCAACATTTTAATTTCCTGCTCATAAATTATACAAGTTTAATGTGAAGCCCATGACGGGTACAAAATGCTCTAGTTTGAAAAACAAGAAAACTCCTCTACCCTGTATAAGTAAAATGACATTTAAAATATAAACACTCCGTTAACTATGGCATCATAAACAATACTAACTTAATGACTTTGTAAAAAATAAAAAAAAAACACACACACAATAATTGAGTAGTGAAAACCACAAATTGATACGGTCTACAATTGTACCTCTGCATGACGATTGACCCACGGAGAACTGACAATGCAACATGTGGATCAACCATGATAGTTCAAGGGTGGTGCCAGAATAGCTTGGCACCCATCGGCGCCAAGCTATTCAGGCACCACCCTTGAACTATCATGGTCGATCTAATTTGTACACTACTGCCGTCTTCACAGAACTTCTCTATATTTGGGGTCTACAGCCTTTAGACCCAAGTGACTCCTTAAGAGGCACAGATACAGATGTTGACTTGTACACATAACGGATGAAAACATTTCTCAGATCAATTTTCTTTCAAAATGCACAGTGAAAGGAGAAGAAAGTCAAGTAAAAACACCAATTTCTCTTTTCAAAAGACACGTAAGAAAACAGTTAAAGACTGTGCGGTGATCAAGCAATAATTATTTCTCTCCACAAGAAGCGTGCAATAAACATTCAGCACTCTGAACCCCCCCCCCCCCCCCCACCTCCCTCCCTCCCCCCCCCCCCACCTCCCCTTCAAATTTCCTTTCCCGATTTTCCTTTCTCACTGACTACTTCAAACTCTGCTTCGCTGACTGTTTTATTTTCTTAAACAGCAAAGCGAAAGCTAACTACAATGAGCATTGGTAGTTTTATCACAAATAATGTAAATTTATGCATTCCAAAATTTTTCACATTAAAGATGTCTATCCTAAATTTATTTTCCAAAACATGATCAATTTAAATTTCATGCATGTTAAGTGCTGTTGCCATGGCCATAACAAGTGCTGGTCTGTGATTTTGGACCTTACAGATAGCCATAAGGTCCAAAATCACAGACCAGCACACATACTGATTAATACTTCATCCCACCTCAAACATGCACGATGTTCTGAGGTTCATAGCACAAAGACCCTGTCATTTTGAGAGAAAAAAACACACTCAAAACAATATACAATATATAAAGCCGTAGGATTATATCATAAATACATGACACACACATCAAACTGTGCAGTCAACCACATTGATCACAACACAATACACCACGGTTCGGTGGGCGAGTTAGTCAAGTGTTACCATTTTGTAACACAAGTCTCGGCGTCCTTCCGAGACGCAGGCAGTAAGATGCTTATTATTTTTATGCGAGTATGTACAGTCCGTTTATGTGTGCAAAATAAGTCACGGTACACCACTGTTCCTATATGGTGTCTTCTTAAATGGCCAAATATCCCCGGTGAAGACCCTGCGGCCTTCGAGCGATGAAGTGAAAATGCAACCAGACTACGTACGAACTGAAGCAATGGGCATGTAATAGCATAAAGCCACCGAATCTTCCACTCTGTTTCAGAATGTGAAAATGTCGTTGACAGACCACTCTGGCTATGACTATGAGTATGAAGATCATAATTTCATCCAAGTACCATAGACTGAACACTCAATGACACCTAAGCTGTAAAACACAGACAATAACTGTGCCTGCAAGAGGCACAGTTCCTCATGAGCCCATGCAGTTGCATGGGCTCATGAGGATCTATGCCTCTTGCAGTTACATTTTGTGGAGGTGAAATCCAGTCTAGTGAACACATGGACTACTTTATTTTATCTCTATTCTTTTCTGCCAATAATTATTTCTTAATTAACCTGAACAAATGTAGCAATGTCTTAATTAGGGAGAAATCTTCAATCATACATAATGGATGAACTATTCGACACCCAAAGATGGCATTATATGTTCACACACATCAGATCTACAATGACTGATGAAAATGCTACCCAAACATCAAAGCCATCCGAAAGTAAACACGGACACCACTATCCATGCAACTTACAATTTTTTCTTACATCCAGATGACTTGACGTAGCGTGTTTTTGTTTCTTTTTCTCATGAAAGGTAGTAATGGTATATTTTTAAAGCCAAATCTACAATTCTAGTTTCACAAAAAAAGGACAAACTTTCTACCTAACATAAAGTCATATCACCATTGGTTGCTTGTGAAAAGTCTCCAGGATAATGTTGCGGACATAAACGTTTTTATCTTTCTGCAAAAAGACGTCAAGTCCGTCAATCTATCTGTATGAGGCCTGGATTCTCATGAGCCTCTTGTGACTTGAAGGTCTATCTGCAAGAGGCATAGATTCTCATGAGCCCCTGCAGTCGCAGGGGCTCATGAGAATCTATACCTCTTGACACAGAGGCATAGAAGAATCTTGCCCCTTGCCACTCACGTTCACATTACTGTGGCCACTCAAGTTCACATTACTGTGGTAAGTCCATGTTGCACTGAACCTGCCATTGGTGAAAACGCTCCGTGCACGAAAACCTTGACACCATAGCACACTCGAGTGTGCCTGTACACTGTCTGGCACACCTGTGCGAAATCTGTTCAAGTGAGCGCTCAAAACAAATAGTTCTTGGGAACACTTGTTTTCAGTGTGTGATCAGTTTCTGTTTGTCTCTCTCTCTCTCTCTCTCTCTCTGTAGCTTCCCTTCACAAACTGAGGCAAAACTTTCATACTTTGAATTCCTGCGAAGTACTGTGGAGACAGATCGATCACGACAGCTCATGAGTAGTCTCTGATAAGTGTGGTGCCTCAACAGGCCAGGGGAAGTCTAGACTCAAACGCGGCAGGCAAGCATGTAAAATGCAAGAGAATAACCAAGAAAATAACAAAGAAACACTCTTCGGAATGACAAGGTTGGAACAGTTTCAAACAGTTTTGTCCGTGTTATTCTGAAGCGGGTTTCTCTCTTAACTGGTAACCACATAGCTGTTTCGCAACTTTTACTCGCATCTTTTCTTGTTTTTAACCAACTCACACATGCAGCAACCGATAACGCTAGCACATTCATAATGAGAAGCATCTGGATACACGGCTTAACCCATTAAACCACACAGCATTTCCCAGAGTTTGGAGATGTCAGCTAATGACTATTTACAGTTGCAGGAGATGGATCGACCACGGTAATTAAAGGATAGTGCCAGATTAGCTTGGTACCTAATGGCGCCAAGCTAATCTGGCACTTCCCTTGAATCATGGACGATCCATCTCCTGCTGTCAGTACATTCAGTCTAAATGGGTTAAAGCAGCGTGTTTGGATGCGGCTTGTCTTGAATGTGTTAACATTACTGGTGGCTGCACACACAAGAGAGCTTCACTGACGGAGGCACAGATCTAACCACAAACTACCCAATGAGCTATCACGGTCGATCCATCTTGTGTAGTGTATCTTGCTGGCACCGAGGGAGGCGATCGGTCGCTCCCAGCATTCAAGCTGTGGATTCCTTGAGGTTGTCAAAATAATCCATAAGCTGGTCGTACGTGAGCCCCAGCTTTTCATAGTCCCACTCTGCCTCGTTGAATCCCATGTCAGCAGAATCTCTCAGAGGGTTAGAGGTGATGCGAATGCTGCACTCGGATCCCTCGTACGTCGACACTGTGCTGTTGCGGTTGCTGTTGGGTGCCGACCCCGCGTTGGAGCTGACACCGCTGGAGGAGGAAGAGGGAGGGTGGACCAGCATCTGGTTGCCGTTGAAGTCCTCCTCCGGCATGAGGGTGTGTGGGCAGCGGGCATGGTGGGCCCCGTTGCGCTCCAGCGTCGCGCGGCCGATCCACACCCAGTCGTTCGCATCACGCACGCTACCCTGCTGGGACACGCTATCTTTTGGCAGACGCTTGCGACGGTAGTAGCGGTAGGTGAACAGCACGCAGTTGACGGTGACGACGAAGAACACGGACACCATGACGTACATGGCGATGACAAAGGGCTTGGGGTGTTGGGATCCCGTGTCGATCACCTGCTCTAAAGCTTCCTGCTGGGGTGGCTCTTTGCTCTCCTGTTCATAATCCGTGAAGGCAATCTCTACAGGAATCACTTTAGGGTCGGATGGTCCTGACGGGGACAGCTCGGGAAACTTCTCGTGATGGTGCTTGAAGTACTTCTCCTTGTTCAGAAAGTGCGAGTCGATGTCATGCAGGTCAATAGTGGCTGGGTCCTGGAACTTGTCCTTCCCTTTCTGTTCGTCTTCCCAGCGGTCACTGGCGCGATTGTGGTCAAACTTGGCATCCTGCATGGCCGGGTGGCCCAGTGCGTTGGAGTCTTTAGAAAAATCCACGCTGATGTCCACGTAGGTGAAGGCCAGAGGCCGACGGCGGAAAGAACACGAGGGACTCGCTGGCGTGGCCGGCTGTCTGAGAATGACCTTGACCAGCTCCCCGTGGCCAACTCCTATGGCGCGAATGCCAGGCTGGGCAGAGGACTTGGGGTAGGCAGGGATGTCGACAACGTGTGTGTTGAGGGACTGCACCTTTAGATCAAAGTCAGCGGGGTCGACGTGGATCAGAGGCATCTCCGTACCATCTGAATACTGCAGCCTTACGTCCAGCAGGGCATCCTGTCAACACACAGCATATCATCATCATAAGATTAATCAAAAGCGCCCTTTATTTCCCTATATGTTGACTCATTCAGTCTGACGCACATATTTCCCAAATTTTGGAGGCATCATCTAACGACTATGCACATGTTGCAGGAGATGGATCGACCATACGCCAAGCTAATCTGGCACTACCCTTGCATTATCATGGTCGATCCATCTCCTGCTGTGGGACATCAGGGCTGAATGGGTTAACCCTTTCTCTGTCAAGTTGCAGGGGCTCATGAGGATCTATGTCTCTTGCTGAAACCTCTTTGTATCTGCGTTCCCTGGGGCTTTGAGACAAAGATTTTAGAAACACAATCGGTGTCAACTGGCACTGAAGGGTTAATTTGCATACTGGAGTGGACATTTACACGTTTTCTATTCATAACTGACCTGTTGCCTGGCGACTAGTCTGTCCTGCAGCACGGCAGAGGCAGTGAACGCGCCAGTCAGGTGTCGGTGTTTGGAGATCTGCAACGAGAGGTCGCTGACGACCCGCACCAAAATACGCTCCAGCTCCACGCGGCCACGACCCACACGAATCTTGCGACTTCCCATCACGTGACCGCTGGCTGACACAACCTGTGGGGAACAATATGTGTGCATAAGAAAGTACTGGTCTGCTGAGGCATCTGACTGCAATAGACCTTATACCGGTACCATTTCATACCTATGACCTCATTTACACAATAAAGGCGCAAGTCAGACAAGTATGTCTCACAATAACAAGATGTTGATCAAACAAGATTCGCAGTTCAAGGGTATGCCAGAACAGCTTTCTCCCAACCTATTTCCACATCACTCTTCAGTTATTAAAATTGTTCCATCTCCAAAAACTCTGAATTTCAACTTTACGACTCACTGTGTTCCATGCAAGAGTTCGCCCTTTCGTCCCTTGACTGTTTACTGCTGATACCAATCGGCAGCAAAAAAAATTATTTTTACCCCGAGTGGTATCGTCAGTAGCATTCAAGGGGTTAACTCTTAAAAACGGCCAAGACTTCTGTTTTCAGCTGATACATATCAAACATGATGGGTCACAGAAAGCCTGAGCTCTGCCAAATGAAAGCAAGATGCTTAACCCATTCAGCCCTGATGCACTACAGCACGAGATGGATCGACCATGATAATTCAAGGGTAGTGCCAGATTAGCTTGGCGCCGACAGGCGCCAAGCTAATCTGGCACTACCTTTGAATTATCATGGTCGGTCCACCTTCTGCAACTAGTACACAGTTGTTAGGTGACACCTCCAAAGTTCAGGAAATGCGGCCGTGGGATTAAATGGGTCACATTCATTTTTGTGAAAAGCAGGATTTTCACTTTAACACAATTAAAAGCTTGCTTTTCAGTTTCACAAAGCTGGACTTACTGTCGCACGACAGAACTTTACAGCCCAAGCTTACCTGGACTTCCGTCCTGCCTGGCTGAAGTCCACGGACCACCGTCCCCTTTATCGAGGCTATGTGTGGGTCCTGCACCCTCAGCTGCTGCCGGACCAGGTCCGTGATCCGCAAGTACACTTTCTTCCCGCGAAAATACCGGCGACCCGACTCTGTGTCGAACACAAAGCGAGCATAGACCTCCACGAGGGACTGCTGCATGCGGAATTCGCACCCGTTGTGTGCACTGTTGCTGCTGTAGTCGCCGGACTTTTTCCCGCGCTTTTTCAGCGCGGATGATTTGATGGGAGGGTGGGTGAGCAGACCAAAGTCGACGCTGCTGCGCTTGCTGAAAGGACGGGGTGGAAAAATGAGAAATGAAACTGAAGTCAATAAATGACAGGGCATAAACAGATACACATATATAAGGGCAGCTGTCATATTAACCCTGTTAGCTCCATTGGTGCATCTTGACAGTGTTACTTAACGACTATGCACCACTTGCATGTGGTGGATTGACGCTGATAATGTGGTGGATTGACGCTGATAATTCAAGGGTAGTGCCAGATTAGTTTGGCGCCTTTAGGCGCCAAGCTAATCTTGCACTACCCTTGAATTATCAGCGTCAATCAACCTCCTGCTGTAGGGACTCAGAGCTAAATGAGTTAAATACTATTCTGAACATTACCTGACAAACTTGAAAATGTAACTGTGGTCTATTTAAAGTAGAACCTGTTTTGAGCAACCAATGTTATGAGAGATCACCTGTCATTAAAGACCCTCATATAGTTGGCAACAGCCACAGTCACAGCTACAGCCACCTAAATGATGGTCTTCAATGACAGGTGACACTTTTAACCCCTCCAGACTTCTCCAGAGCACTAGTCTTTAAGATCGCTTCTTTTTTGCGAAAAAAAGAGGATACACTGAAATGATCGACCTGGGGAAATCATGGTGGTCAAAAACGCTGCGTAAAATAAAATACAACTGACAAAGCTGCAAGTTTCTCTACATCAACGGAACAGAGATGAAGGTTGTTTCACACCTACAAAAGGTACAGGTTCCTCAGGATGATCACAAGGGGTATAAATTCTCAAGAGCCCCTGCATTTGCCAGGGCTCACGAGAATCTATGCCTCTTGCACCACCGATGCAAGTCATATCACTTCACTGACCGTCGTTTGCTTTTTGCCGCAATGCTCCAGCCTCGGATGCGGCTCAGTTTGGTGTCGGACAACTCTACATCCAGTCTGTTTTCCGGTACCCACACTCGCACAGGTAACTGAGTTGAGTGGCCACCGACTCGAACGACTACTGTCACATTCTCAGACCCGCGTGTCTCATTCCCATCCAGAAAGACCATCTGGCAGTCTTTAGAAACCTGCAAAATATATTCATGATGCAAGTACATGGAACCCATTTTGAAATAAAAAATTTCCATTTACAAAAGGACTATCATCAAGACAGAAACTAAGTTAGTCTCACGCAAACACACTAATCAAGTGTGTCACCCACCCCCCACCCCCCAACCTCAAATTGATTTAACCCACCACTGAAAAGACTCAGACCTGAAAAATGTTAACTGTGGATTTGCGAAACATCACAAAGCTGAGCTGACCCTTTGCTCCACGTGAATGTCCTGTGTTTGTCTTCAACTGTATTATCTTCAGAGTAACTGTGTGTTTCATGTGAGGGTGTGTTTTTAGAAGAGTCACACCTGTATAGTGACCAGTATCATTATTATTTTATAATTATTTATTATTTCAAAACATAACTGTTTTATAATTATTTATTTATTATTATTTCAAAACATAACTATTCTCAGCACCAACATCCCATCCATCTCTGTCTTAACTCATGTGAGACAAACAGCATCCGGATACGTGGTTTAAGCCGCGTATGCAGATGCCATTCGTCTCAAATGAGTCAAGTCACATGCTAAGAGCATTTAACCCTTTGGCCATCAGTAGCGGATTTTGTCACGATTCCTGCAGGATTCATCCTGACAAAAACTGCTACCAGCAGCCAACGGATTAACAGCTGCTTAAACGTGTGCCTTACCCGCAAGACATCACTGTCAGTGGAGAAACAGTCGGCAAAATGGCTGACGTCGCGTACTTTGTTCTGAGCAGACACTGCAAACACGTGCAAGGGATAGGTCTCTCTCTGACTGGTCAGAGTGGCTGTGTTCAGCAGCTCCGTTTCCTGCAGGACAGGAAATGAAACATCATTTTATTTACAAGTCGCAGAAAATGATAAAAGCTGCATGATTTGCAGGTTGTTGTAAAACTGAGAAGTGCTCTACCAAAGAACCTGTCTCGAGCAACCACCTGTATCACAGATCATCTCTCATTGACCCATATCCATCCACCCCTGACACTCTGCTGCAAGGATGTGGATCGCCCATGATAGTCCAAGGGTGGTGCCAGAATAGCTTGGCGCCTGTAGGCGCCAAGCTATTCTGGCACCACCCTTTAACCATCATGGTCGACCCGTCTCCTGAACTGTAATGTACTCTCTAGTGAAGAATTCCCAAATTTGGGAGACAGAGACCTTAGGGAACAATGTGTTGATTGGCGACCTTTGGGGACAATGTGTTAATTAATAAGATCATCATTCAATTGGCTTTGGCCACATACGAAATGACATTGTTTGCCCTTCAAGACTTCTGTTGAGAGATCACCTGTCTTTCAAGACAATTTTCTTGCCCCCCCCCCCCCCCCCCCCCCAAAAAAAAAAAAAAAGTGGTTGCTCAAAAAGAGGTTCATGTATTAACCCTTTTAGCCCCAAGGTCCCATTTCTCAAATTTGGGAGGCTATGTATGCTGTACCAGTTGCAGGAGATGGAGTGACCATGACAATTCAAAGGTGCCAAGCTAATCTGGCACTACCCTTGAATTATCATGGTCAATCCATCTCCTGCTGTAGGGACTCAAAGCTAAATGGGTTAACGTCTTTTTCTCGATCGTGTGCCAGTTCTTCCCTAAACTGACGACATTCCACCCTCTGAACGTGCCGCGATCAGGATTAAAAACTGGTGACATAAGTGTTCGTGCGGATTTTTTTTTTTTTTAAAAAAGGTTGCCAGCAAACACTCAAACAGTCCTATGTTCCGACCCTGGTGACCACACCGTCAAACAGCTTGCGACGGTCTCCGTTACAATGCGGCACACATTCCCATGACCACACTGCTGCTCACACGAATCTAACCCATATAGATAGAAGACTGCCTTATTTACCATGATATTATGATTGGAAGGCAATTACAATATGCCCACAGTGCCAATGTAACTGTATCGGTGTGTGTGTGGGGAGGGGCTGGGGGAGAGGGGGAGGGGAGAGGGGGAGGGGCTGGGGGAGAGTACCTGCGTGCGTGTGTGCGAGTGCCTGCCCCTCACACGACAAGCACATGCACCCCCACCGATAAACAAGTGCGTTTACATTGATAAATGAGCCCGCATGTCAACGTGTGTTTGAACAATTTGTCTTTGTGCTAATCCCTTTGCCCCACACACACCACCAAAGAAAACAAGAACATCTGCACACAATCATCAAAGCTCTGTGTGACACAAGAACATGAAAGCCAAGATAAAGTCCCCACTGCTTTCATCCCGTGTGAGAAAAATCAGATACAGAAGAAAGTGCGTCTGAGTACACCAACAAGAGGTATAGATTCTCATGAGCCCCTGCGAATGCTGGAGCTCATGAGCATCTATGCCTCTTGCAGATCTCAGGTTTTGCTGAGATATGAGACTGGATAAAGACATCGAGACGTAAAGCCTATTTTTTTAACCAACGTCTGCCGTCTCAAAGACACAGATTCGCATGAGCCTCTGCAGACGTAGGGGCTCATGAGAATCTATGCTCTCTTGCTGGATGACGGCAGTCTCTTCTACAACCTCAGTCTGAGAACGTATTCGTGGTTCTCTCTATAACCTAAAAAGCCTGTTCCACAAATTAGCCCCGTCAACATCAAAGCCGCGCGTTACAAAGGCGACGACATCCGAGTCTCAAACCCAGCCGTAGGCGACTCCTTGATTTTGAGGACGTAAATGAACCGATTTGTGCCCAGCAAGATGCATAGATTTTCATGAGCCCCTGCGACCGCAGGGGCTCACTGAAGATCTATGCCTCTTGCATATGGAACGGGCTGTGTTCGGGACTGACGAGTCATTTTCATGTTTACTGGCGTTTTTCGTAGGATTTTTTTCTTCTTCTCATAACGCATAGGCCGGGGGTACAGGCATCAGTCACTTTTTTAACACATAAAATGACACTTGCGGCTGACTCTTTTAAAACTTGCTTCTTGTCCTATAAAAGCTGCATTGCAGGTTAGGAGATAGACCAACCATTTCAACCAGTTCTAGGGTGGTGCCAGAATAGCTTGGATCAGGCGCCAAGCTATTCTGGCACATCCGTGAACTGCCAGTCACATTTATTTCAAGCAAGAGTGTGTCAGAATGAAAGGGTTAAATCACCCGTGTTAGTCCACATCTTTGAGGGAGGATAAAAGCGGGTGCAGAGCGAGGGTGCAGAGCGAGGTCAGGGTGTTTGGGGAGGTGGATGGAGGGGTTGGGGTGGGGGTATCGTCCCACAAAATACTTCTGGACGTGGGGTTGAGGCAAAACAGGAAAGTCACAGGGTGGTATGACCGAGTCGAAAAGAAGGAGGAAATTTACGAGCGTCTCTTTTCTCATTCGTTTACTTCGTTTAAAAGTGAGCAATATATCAGTACTATTGAGAGCATAAAGAACGAAACATCATCGAGCTGAAACGGCCGTTACTTCTTTGAGGTGGCCGTGCTCAACAATCTACATGTAGTTGTTGTTGCCCTAATGTCCTTTAGGTTAGCATGAAACGTTTTATTTTCTGATTTACAGAACCATTCCGCAGCAGACTAGTCCTTCTACCCCCACCCCCCCCCCCCCCACCCCCCTCCCCCCCCAAAAAAAAAAAAAATAAATAAATAAAATAAATAAATAAATAAAATAAATAAATAAATAAAATAAATAAATAAATAAAATAAATAAATAAATATAAAAAATAAAAGAAAGGAAATGGTGGGACCACTTGAAGCATTTTATTTGAAACATGAATCAGTATACGCTGCCCCAAAAAAACTGTCAAACATACAAAGTCTCTTGGCTTGCCTCTCTCTATTCTGCTTTCTACGGTTTCTAGTTGTGCATCCAACAAGCTGTCACTGCTAACGGCGTGTGTTTTTTTCACCGTGGCCAACCTCAAGGTCTTGGCAAGTGTCTGCTAATGGAAACGATCCAAGCCATTCCAGGCACGAAAATGACACTAGCAACATTTAGCAGAACGCTTCCAACGCCCTTACACCCGAGGGACTCCCTCTTTCTCACTGTAAACAGAGCTGTATCCGCCAGCAAGCGGTATAGATTCTCATGAGCCCCTGCGTCTGCAGGGCATCATGAAAATCTATGCCGCTTGCAGATGGCACACGGCTCAAAAGTACGCGTACAATGGCGGCCAACAGAAATAACCTAGCTCTGCAAATACACCAGCGCGAAATAATTATTGAACAAGCTCAGCTGACTGGAGAGAGGGGGAAATGTTGCAAGCAGTCCAGTCAGCATCCTCCGTGGCTCCTGTGGATCCGTCTCTCACAAACAGACCTCTTGACAAATTATACAGATTCACGACAGAAAATGTTGACAACCCCTGTCAGAAAAAAAAAATCACTGCCGACCAGGAGGCCAGTACACTGTCCGTTCCAGTCACCACCTTCCGTTTGCAAAAGGCATAGATTCTCATGAGCCCCTGCAGTCGCAGGGGCTCATGGGAATCTTTGCCTTTTGCTACCTGTGTTTCCTACATCCACGGCGTCTCCTCAAAACGTGGATGTCGTCTGGCTCTTGCGCGTGTGAGTGTGTAGCGAATTTTCACCCTGTCAGAATGGAAACAGTACTTCAGGCTACTGGACAGCGGTAGCGAATCGATGGAGGCAACCAGTGTGTGACCATACGTCAACACTTTGTGAGCTGGTCCCTGATTTTGGATCTTTACCGGCGGAGGACACTAATGACTGCTGGTCAGTTGCGAACGCACATGAGAGGTCTACCATAAACCAGACTAAGCCTGGCACTGTGTCAAAAGTATATGGGGGGACATTTTTCTGCAATGTTGGTATGTATGTATGTGGCGCGCATGCCGCAGAGCCTGTGTTGATCAACACCACCTTTCCTCGCAAGAAAACAAAAATGATGCTCTCTCAAGAAACGTTTTAACGGGCAAAAGTGTCATTAACCCTCTTAGCCCCACGGCCGCATTTCCAAATGATAATTTAAGGGTCGTGCCAGATGACTTGGCGCCTTCAGGCGCCAAGCTCATCTGGCACGACCCTTGAATTATCATGATCAATTCATCTCCTGCTGCAGGGTCCCAGAGCTAAATGGGTTACGGGTGGTCGCTTATTACAGGTTCCGATGTATCTGACTGTCTACGCCCGCTAATATTACACCGTCCTGAAATAACTGAACTGTACCAACTGGCTGACAGCAGGAATGTAAAAACCTAGCAGTAACTCGTGTGGTTTACCGCAAGCCTACTCCCAAAATCAACTGCCATCAATGAGTGGGCCTTGACAAGTCCTCATCAAGCCACTTCCGTCTGCAAAGGGTACAGATTCACATCAGGGGCTGATGACAATCTAAGCCTCTTGCAGGCGTGAAGGCAGCTACAGGGGCTCAAGAGACTCTATGCCTATCAGTCTTTTATGAAGAATGGATTGATTTTTAATTTCCAAGATCAACCCTTACATCAGCAGGGGCTCGTGAGAACGTAAGAATCTTACCGAAGGAGCGTTTTGCTCAAAGGGTCTATGAGCTAGAAAATACACATACAGTATACACATCAGTATTCCGCCGTGCTTCAGAGCCACAGAGTCAGACCGCGTAATTCGCGATAGCGTTCTGGTAGTGCTGAAATTACACAGACCATGTCAAGAAAACCACTAGGTAAGCAACCAAAAGAAAAAGTGATCGGGCCGACGTCAGCCTTAGCTGGCCCGCGCACGGAGCTTTTGCTTAGCGCTTAATACTGAGGCTGACATGGATACATCATTCTTGCAGTGAGCATGGGCTCTCCTGTCACCGCCGTGAGATGGCCTTAGTCAAAGAGGCCGAGCTGCAGGGGCGCGTGCGAGTCTATGCCTACTGCAGATACAATGGGTTTGTTCGAGAGACTGACTGGCGCCGACAGGGAAATTGTGTTCACCAGAATAGTCGATAAAAGAGGACAAACAAGAGCGAGCACTTTCACACACTGAGCCCCGGGGGTGGAGATTTCCTCGTTGTGGATTTGTCCTCTGATGACTGTTCGGGAGACAGATCGACTATGATAGATCAAAAGGTGGTGACAGATTAACTTGGCGTCATTTGTCACAGTCTGCGGACTTTGTTCAGACTTCTGCAAGTCTGGGTATATGGGCGATGTGGGCCAAAGGTGATTTTGCTCGCTGGGTTGCTTAAAAGCTCTGACAAGAACCATAGCAAAAGACAAGACTATAAATGATGATCCAACATACAGTACCTATACAACATAAAATGCTTAAAAAATCATGACTGATTTACTTGTCCTATGTGTGTTCATTTGGATAACAGCAAAATCCTTTCCTTAACCCATTTAGCCCCGAGTCCCTACAGCAGGAGATGGATTGACCATGATAATTCAAGGCACCTTCAGGCACCAAGCTAATCTGGCACTACCCTGCAACTGGTACATAGTCATTATTAGGCAACACCTTCAAAATCTGAGAAATGGGACCTTGGGGCTAAAAGGGTTAAAAAGACTAATCCATAAACGCTAGACTGTAATGTAATCACATTACGACCACCACAACAGAACCAGACAAAAGCAATTGTCTGCGCCCAGAGGGGGCGGGGGGGGGGTGGGCGGGGGGGGGGGGGGGGGGGGGGGGAATGCCCATTGTACCAACAAGTGACAGCGACATTTACCAGACATGCGACCGCCAGACAGCAACGCTAATTGCGCTACTGCAGCCGAGACTAGGGATGGTGGCGTTCACAGCAGGCTTAGGTTCTCAACAAGAGGCATAGATTTTTATGAGCTTCTGCAGCGCTTCTGCAGCTAAAGCTGCAGAAGCTCAGGAGAATCTATGCCTCTTGGTGATGTTCACGAAGACCTATACCGTTAGCGGACAATAAGAATATCTGTTCCAGACTGACAGACACGCTTTCTAAAGCTTCTCCCCTGAAGACTTGCAATCTCGTCGTCTTCTCAGTCTCGCTGTAGAGAAGGTCTGCAATGTGAGGTAACTTCACGGTATGGTGGTCATTCTCAGAGTTACACGGCTCGTGACTAATTTATAACAATTCAAGGACCTAAATTCCCATCTGCAGTGGCTCATGCCTCTACATCTAAGCCTCCGTCGTGTACCTTGTTCTGCTTACGTCTGTGTTTTTCCATGAGGTGAAGATACATTCAACGGGCGCTAAATATACAATAGATGCGACAGCGTGGAGGTTCCTCGCGGATATATAATTATGTCTGCTGTGTGGGGAAAAAGATGGGAGTTTGGAGCGATCGGGAAAGGGGTTGGGGGCTTGGAAGGGGAAAAATCAATATTACTGCGTCACTGTCCTTGGCCTTAGCCGATTCCCTTGACACAATCCTCACGGGCCGAAACCATGAGGCTGTCCAAAAATGTAAGGGGCAAATGCCTAAATGGGGCCAACATTTACCAGCAAGAGGTATGGATTCTCATGAGCCCCTGCAGTCGCAGGGGCTCATGAGAATCCATACCTCTTGCAGATGGTAACATTTCAGTCTGACACTTCCCTCACTCCTAAAGCTTCTCCTCATGTCAAACTCCAAAACCGCTTACCAGTAACTATGGCAACCGAGGTCGCTTTTTCCCTTATATAACTGCCCCCCCCCCCCCCCCTCCTCTCCACCCACCTGCCGACGTTAGTATTCAGGAATGTTTCAATCTGGAAATAAATCTGCAGATTACACGATTCAGCATAAGCCTGACAAATTTAATCATATACTGTACAAAGTGCGCTTCAACCATAAATTTAGGTACACCATTTTTGGGTTAACCAATATCATACCGAGGCTAAAAGCTTTAAATTTGTACACTGCCATATGCAAGCTACATTATAGTACCTACAGATAAGGATATAGACCAATGGCTTTAGTTCAAGGGTGGTGCCAGAATTCCAGTATCACTAGGCAGGCATTGTCGTGGAACCCCCAGGGAAAGAGGAAAAGAGGCAGGCCGAGAAACTCCTGGCGTCGAGACCTCCAAGCAGACATCAAGAGACTGGGAACCACCTGGAGTAGAATCGAAGGAGAAGCACAGGACAGGAGTTGCTGGAGGTCTCTCGTCGACGGCCTATACCCGGGTAGGGGTGACAGGCGTAAGTAAGTAGGTGCCAAGCTCTTCTGGCACTACCCTTGAACTATTTTAGTCAAACTTATTCACACACTGGTGTATTCCGAATGATATGGATTAAAGAGAAAAAATCGTCAGTTTTAATCAGGAATGACCTTGAGTAATCACGCTCTATCACAGAGTAGAATGGTATGCTGGTCTGGGTTTTTGTTGTTGTCTTTCGCTGGACTGGAAATAATAGTTACATCAGAACCTGTTGTGATCAGCCTCCTATTTTGCAAATAAATAAATAAACAGTGGTCTTCAAAGACAGATGCTCTCTCAAGAGAAGTCATGACAGGCAAAAGACAGCAAGTCCATATTTGTGAAAAGTGATATTTTCATTATTTTACAATGAAAACCTTGTTTTTCATACAAAAGGACTCGCTATCTTTTGCCTTCACAGGGCTAGGTTGTCAAAGAAAAGATATAATCTGTATTTATCCCCATGGATGACAGGTCCTGATGATGACTTCTCAGCGCTTACCTTGAAGACAGTGACGATGCTTTCCGGGTGCTGGCCGAGGACTGTGATCTTGGCCGAGATGCGCGAGTCCTGGGGCGGGAAGTAGGAGTTCCTGGACAGACCGTTCTTCTCGTAGTCCACGGTCCACACGATCCTGCCCGCGACCTCCGCGTCGGCGTTCTCTTCCACTTCAAACTGCCACCGCATGATCTCTTCAATTCTGCAACATAAAAAAGACCATTTTTTTTTAACTCATTCTACCCCAACACCGAAATCCCCAAATTTTGCCGTTGTCCTCTGAAGACTGCACTCTAGTGCAGGACACAGATCGACCATGATAGTTCAAGGGGGATGCCAGAATAGCTTGGCGCCCATAGGCGCCAAGCTATTCTGGCATCACCCTTGAACTATCATGGTCAATCCTTATCTGGCTGTGGTGTGTCTGGGGTAGAATGAGTTAAACAACATTCATCACTGTTGGTTGGTTGGACTTTTCAAATGGGACGTAGAACCCAAGGCAAGGGGCATAGATCCTCCTGAGCCCCCTCACCTGCGGGGGCTCATGAGGATCTATGCCTCTTTCAGGCATCACTCACATCTTTGTGCCATCCTTGTTACATCTCCTTGTTGCACATGCTGGTAACATCTGACAGAATTAATAGCAGTGATGCGAATCACACTTGTATGGGGAGTGTAATCAAGCATGAAGATTCTTATTTCGATATTATGACTGAGGACGAGACAGGAAAAGGCTGACTGACAAAACTTGACACTACAGCAGAAAAAGATGAATTTAACCCTTTTTGCCCCGGTACCCTGCAGCAGGAGATGGATTGATCATGAAAATTCAAGGGTAGTGCCAGATGAACTTGGCGCCTTTAGGCATTCCCCTTGAATTATCATGATCAATCCATCTCCTACAACTCGTACACAGTCGTGAGGCAACACCTCCAAAATTTGAGAAATGAGACCTTGGGGCTAAACGGGTTAACTACTCTTCACGATAAATTCAACAAGATTGAGTTGTTGTTTTTCAATCCCACGAAGTAGAATTCGTTCATATTACAGCGTGTGTGTGTGTGTGTGTGTGTGTGTGTGTGTGTGTGTGTGTGTGTGTGTGTGTGTGTGTGTGTGTGTGTGTGTGTGTGTGTGTGTGTGTGTGAGTGTGTGTGTGTGGGTGTGTATGTGTATGTGTATGTGTGTGTGTGTGTGCGCGCGTGTGTGTATGCATACGTGCGTGCGTGAGCAGGTGCTTGGGTACATATATGCACGCACGCATTTGGTCGAGTGGACTGGATGTGGGGTCAGGGGGTTGAGAGCAAGAGAGCAATTTAACTTCTGTGTACGCAGGACAGCCCACTTCTAAAATCGAAACTTCAATATCAAAAGCAATTATTAATGTCGTATACAGCGACCAACTCCATACATGTGTCAATATCAAATCTCCTCTCCGCAGTATCGTCACTGCCCGAGGGCTCAAATTGTGTGTCTCCATCGATTCGCTACGCTGAGCACTGTAGCGAAGCGAAGGTGACAATCAGCCCTCAAGCTATATTGCTCAATACATGTATATCTCCGCTGTTGGCTCCAAGAGTGAGAGAGTTGATGGCAGCAATGAAAAGAAATTACAGACCACCCCTGTACGTCGCCAGTAACAAATTAGTTTCATTATCCCATCAAGTGCCCTTACAGAGTTTTTGTTTTTTTTTTCAGCAGGAAACAGTGACGGAAAGCTCAATATTAGATTCAATGTTAGATTCCATAAATTGTACACGCTGCTAACTCAAGCCCCCCCCCCCCCCCCCCACACACACACACACACACACCCTCATATCTGTCTCTCAAAAACACACACGTGGACTACATGTAGGAGTGACAAAGTATGTAGTAAGGAGACATGGCTTACCTAGAGGCCACTAAATGCTATTTTTTTATGATTCCCCTCAATGAGCCGTTTGGCTGTCGGTTGAGCATTTTCAAAATGCGCTACCGATAGCCAAAGGGTTAATTTTAGTTTGCAGCACCTGCCGAACCTACAACAGAGAAATGGAGGGGTGTGTACACGTGTATGTATTGTGCACTAAGCCTTTCAGAACCTGTGTTGTTTTTAACTCCTTCCATCTACCCCCCCCCCCCCCACCCCCCTTCTCTCCTCTATGACAAGCCTCACCACCTCCTTCTCAGCATCCCCTCAAACAATACCTTGAAGCAAATGCGGCACGTTCATAATGAATGTATCGTGAGTAGGACCGTAAGCGCCCATCACCCCCACCCTGACCTGTCCCCAGGGCACAGTTTACGAGCCTTTAGGTAACCCTGTGTTCCTTGCTTGAAGAATGTGGACAAACAGTTTCCCATTCAGATGCAAGAGGCGTAGATTCTCATGGACCCTTGCAGTCGCAGGGGCGCGTGAGAATCTATGCCTCTTGGTGATCTAAACTGATGGAATTCTTACTCAGACCGAGGGTGCTTCTCCGTACGACTTGACGAGATAGCTATTACACCGGCCTCCTCCACAGCAATTCACTCCATGCGATACCGCAATCCAGACTCAAAACTAGCTGATGACAACGATCAGTCATGCTGGAAAAGATTAGTTTAATTTACGTCTGTGCCACGCACACGATGGACGTGATCACATTATCACTGAAAAATCAACCTTTTGTTGTTACCTCTTTCGCTTCATGAGCCAAGGGACCTGCATTACAACTCTGCCCAGCAAATCTGATGTACAACTACAAATCTCAAGCGATGATCAACCATGAAAATGCAAGGGTAGTGACGATCACCTTGGCGCCACATTTTTTTCTGGTACAGTCCAGCGGCTTGCGACCGACAAAAAAACCAACACATTATAACTGAAACCACTAAGGCTAGAAGCAAACAAACCATCCTTGAGCTAACATTGTCCGTACATCCATCTAAAGGCTGCTGGCGACAGAGATCAGACGTGCACATGAAATTGCAACGACCACCGCTAGGAGCTTCACCGAGTGTTCGAGCACCCTTCACGTCTGATAAGCGTCACTAACCCGAGTTGTGGGTGTTTTGCAAGTCAACCTGCTTTTGAACAACTCGGCATTCTTCATTCTTGGATCTAACGTCCATCGTCTGCTACCGTTATACATTCTCATCAACTCCCGCAGGTCGCGGAGCTCATGAGGCAGCAACAGACAAGACAACGGTTACAACTGCAAGAGGCATAGATCCTCATGGGCCCCCGCGTTGCGGGGGCTCATAAGGATCTATGCCTCTTGCCGACACCACTTTGTATCCACTTTTTACGACTGGGGTTCTTTGACACTGGCTGAACATTTCATGGTCACAATCTGCGACCAGCGACAGTGAAGGGGTTAAAGGTTAATGCGCTTCTTGTAGGCTGCGGAGCAATTTGAGCATCTATGCCTCAAAAGCTCTTGGTGGTCATCACATTAATACCCGTGTAGTGTCGGTGGACAAGGGTCACTGGTGGTCCTTTCAGATGGTCAACCTGCTCCGGTCGTATCTTATTACCAATCTTTTGTTCGCGTACGATGTGAACGGAGGGACAAGCGACGAAAAGGAATCTGCCCGACTGACAGGGGGGTGACCGCGCACATTACTGTACCCTGTGCGGCAGTGTGTTGATATGCTCTTGAGTAAAGCACGTTTATGCACTCAGCGTTGGTCTTTAACTTAAGACACCAAAACACCGACACATACTGTATGTATGACCCGACGTTTTGCGCGTTCATGTCACAGACCATAAACTGCCAAGAGACTGAAGCATAAAGATCAGTTACCAACCATAGGTACAGGTATACGAAGCTAAACGACCTCTGCGAAGTTGGCTCCGTCATAACGTTTAGAGTTACTCATAAACCCCGTCACTAGTGGCATAACTACGCTTACTCAGCAGGACTGTGTAAGCTACACACCGAGATTCTGCATTATATCACACTTCATCAACTGTCAGATGGCCGTAACAGTTGAAGGGTAGTGCCAGATTAGCTTGCCGCCCCTCGGGCGCCAAGCTAATCTGACACTACCCATCAATTGTTATAGCCAATCCATCTCACCCAGTCCGAACAAAGCCGCCTCCCAGTCCCATAGTTGAGAAAATCATTAGTTGTGTATGTTAAAACTATGCCGTTCCCAGCCCGTTCACTTTCAGTGTGCGTTCGTTTCAAACAGGGTAATTGTGATGACTGTTGGTGTTCAGCAAATCGCTATGGCACTCTGTTCCCGACGCTACAGTAGTTAAAACGTTAATAGTCAGGGCTTAACTCATTCGAGACGTGCTCGAAGAATATTAACATCCAAGCGCTGAACCCGGACTAACAACCTCAAAGTAAGGAACAGCTGACGTCGATCTTGGTCAGCAAGACATAGAATCTCATGAAGCACTGAGACCCAGCAGTCTCAGGGCTTCGTGAGAATCTATGTCCATGCACATAGAAAGGGTTGCATGATAGACCTCAATGTTTGCTGTGCTAACGTGCGCAAAAAAATTTATTGCATTTCTGACGGAGCTCCGGTAGACGTACAGTCAAACCTGCCTCAGCGGCCGTTTAATTACTGGCGATAAACTGGCTTGAACGTGACCACTAGTAACCTGACCCACAATGGTTTACAATTTCCTCCTTTTTCTGAAAAAAAGACGGGCGACTCATGAGGATCTACACCCTCTGAAAGATGGAAGCGTTTCCTTTCCAAATGTGTTAATAAAAAAAAATTAATCTCAATAATTGTGTACTTCCTTCTTTTCCTCTTCCCCCCCCCCCCCCCCCAACCACCCCCAAACCGAACTCTTCCGCTATCAGGGCCAAACGGTTCAAATGCTTAACCCATGTAGCCCTGACGCACCACATGGATCGACCATGATAATTCAAGAGTAGTGCCAGATTAGCTTGGCGCCTGATTGCGCCAAGCTAATCTGGCACTACTCTTGAAATATCATGGTCGATCCATCTCCTGCAACTGATATGAAATTGTCAAGTGACACCTCCAAAACATAGGAAACGCGGCCTTGTGGTTAAATGTCGTCTGCTGAACGTGTGGCGGCCAAGTACTCGCCCGCTGATCTATCTCATAAAACGCCCATACGCGCGCAGTTAATCAAGCTAATCGAGCATTACATTTGAGTTGTAATGATCGCTTAATCTCACGCCGCCGAGTCAGACTCGCCAGGCTATGACTCAGACTGATGAGCCAAACTAGTCCAGCAATATCCCTTCAAGGTCGATCCATCTCCCGCGGCTGGCCCCGGTAGTAAAACGAGCTAGCGAGCATTAACAAAATTCACACGGTCCCGCCAGGTCATAACACGGCCAGTGGAGCGTGAAGGGAGAAAATGAGATTCATGCCTCCGCCCGTACAGTCTGGACTAGGGGCCCCCGTCAGCCCTCGCCCAGCACGTTCCACCTGCAAGAGGCATAGATTCCCATGAGCCCCTGAAGCCGCAGGGACTCATGAGAATCTATGCCTCTTGCCCACCAGAACCTGCATCCGCTGTTATTACTTTGTAAATTTCAAATACAAGCGATCAAATTTCCGAAACCCACCTCGCGAATGTCCTGCGTTTGTCTTGTACTGTGTTTGTCTTCAGAGTGAATGCGTGTGTCACGTGAGCGTGCGTGTTGGGTACAGTTCGCGGCGCTTTGAGCCGATTCGCAGAATTGGGAAAAAGCGCCTATATAATAGCCTGTATTATTATTATTAATCAAAATCCGTGTACGTTGTACAACCATGTTCGTTTCAGCTTCACTAAAGTCGAAGGATGGTGACCTCCATCAGGAAAGAGATTAAGAAACTCCAGGGGGGAGAGAAAAACCTGCCCCGTGTTGTTATTACTATTCACAAAAAGACGAGAGGATAGCGCGTGTGGCTGCATTGAAATTTTAATTACTCCCACCATGCTGGTGTCCAAACACGGCCGCTTTCAGAGTCTGCAGATACAATGTATTGCCTGCGTGGAACGTACTGTTTAATTAAAGCTCGTGCTGCTCGCTACTTGCCAAGAACTTACAGAGAGATACATTTTTAATCAGGCACTAACTATAGCTATCTGGGTCTATCCGTCCCCTGTAACAAAACAACAGTGGCGCAATTCTACAGGCAATAAAGGCTGGCACCTGCAGTTACTACAGTTAAACAAAATTAAAATATTACTTTTTTTCAAATTAAATATTAGTTTTCGCCATAAGAATCACAGCAAAATTAGCGCATGTTGGTCTGTGATTCTGGGCCTTACAGCCGACAGACGTAAGATCCAAAATCACAAAGCAGCACACACACATCTGCAAGCTCCCGACCGGAAAGTATCCTGCGCCAGTTCAGTGCTGGTTGAGGCAGACTGTGTTTCCGCAATCTGCGTTAATTCAAGGCCGAAAAACACTCTCAGGAACATGGAATCAAAGTGGTGTCAGCAAGAGGCATAGATCCGCATGAGCCCACGCAACTGCGGGGGCTCATGAGGATCTATGCCTCTTGCTGTTGGGCCGTGTTCACATTTTCTCGCCACTGAACGGGTTAATCACCCAAGCCCATGGTTGGTTAGTTCGGTTGATTGATTGATTGTACATTGCTTAACGTCCCGACAGCAACAAGGCTTTCTCAGGACGTGCCTGCACTGCTTGTGAAAAAAACAAAACAGAACATTGAATGTATGTCGCCAGCCGGCCCAATACGTTAAATAAACCTACAACATGTGGCCTAAATAAAGCCAAGACCATTTGGCAACACACATCCAATATCAAGAGCTACAGGCAGTGCAGACAGTAGGGAGAGTTTTAAAAAGGCAAATACAGGTGAATGGACTAAGGGTAGACAGAAACACATGCCCCAGAATAGTGGGGAAAACCCACCCTGTGGGGCTGACCAGGGTGACCCTGGGAACTAAAAAATACCTAACCCCACCCAAGTCCCCCAGGGCAGACCCGGGTGGGTGGTTAGTTCGGGGTTTAACGTCCACGGCACCGAAGTGATAATGGACGGCCGTAGCGGGCAGTTATGAGGGAAATCTATTGCCTATGAAGTACGACCTGAACACTGATCAACTCAGGCGCACTCCAACTGTGCCACTTTGATTTACCAGGACCTTTCAACGGACAAGCAATTGAACAAGCCCGTCTTTTCCCCCTGAATTGCGAGTCCAGCTACCGGGGCCGGGACGGGATTCGAACCCACGACCCGGCGATTCCCTTCGCTCTCCTGCTGCGACGCTTAACCCCTGAGCTATTTCAGACTCTACCCCAGCCCACCCGAGCTGCGCAACTTTATTGGCCAATCAACTCGAGCGCAAAAACACTTGTTTTCAATTAAAAACCCTGCGGGTGTCGGTAGCGCATTTTGTCGAGGCGATTCCTACGGGGAATTCCTGCGGGGAATCGCCTCGGCAAAACGCACTATCGACAGACAAAGGCTTAATTCTGATTCAATAATTAAAAAAAATAAAATCCGACAGATAGAAATTCATCAGCTGAGCGAGCCCTCGCATACAATGCACACGGCGCCCAGCTCCATTAAGTCAGGATCTGAAAGGGCAGTCTCACGCTGTGAGTCTATGCGCCTCCTAGGGCGCCTCTCCAGACTCGAAAATTAAGAATTAACCCATTTACACCCAAGGCCAAATTTTCCAAAATTCTGGAGATGTCGCCCAACGACAGTTTACCAGTTGGAGGAGGTGGATTGGCCATGATAATTCAAGGGTAGAGTCAGATTAGCTTGGCGACTTCAGGCGCCAAGCTAATCTGACACTACCCTTGAGTTATCATGGTCCGTTTACCTCCTACTGTAGTGCGTTGGGGTCGAATTGGTTAAAGTAATCTGTACACTGCAAGCAAGAGAACGCAAGAACGAGAACAGAAAGAAGAAGACTCCAAAGTAATGAGATAGAACTCCCAGGGCACCGTGGCATAAATAGTTAACGAAGAAATCAAGTCGACCGACCGCAACATTAATTTAACATTCGGTGGCGGAGGTTGTGTATTTAATTAACAGAGCTCTAACAACAAAAAAAGTGGACCTCTACGCAGTTAGTTTTGAATCTGTGTTGACGGTGAGATGACGAGATGAGGGTCGTGTGTGTGTGTGTGTGTGTGTGTGTGTGTGTGTGTGTGTGTGTGTGTGTGTGTGTGTGTGTGTGTGTGTGTGTGAGTGTGTGTGTGTGTGTGTGTGTGTAGGGGGTGGAGTGGCGGTGATGGTGTACAACGGGGGAGGTATGCACTACACCAGGAGACCGAACGACCATGATAATTCAAGTGCAGTGCCAGATTAGCTTGGCGCCGGAAGGCGCTAAGCTAATCTGACACTACCCTTGAATTATCATGGTCGATCCATCTCCTGCACTTGATAATAGTCGTAAGGAGACACCGCCAGAATTTGGCAAATGCGGCTCTAGGGTTAAATGGGTTAAAGAAAACGACAAATTTCAATGGTCTTGCAATGCACACATCTTTTCCTCCCATCAAAAGCTGATGGCGGATTTTTGTCCTCTCCTAATCCTCACCGCCAACATTGACCAAAATTCGTGATTTACGGTTTTACGTCAAGGTGTTGAGAACGACTGTTGAAGAGACGCTCTGCGATTCAGTGAGGCCACTTCAACCTCCAACTCCCTGTGTCTACGTCTCAAATCCTAAATCGTCCTCTAGACATTATCAAGGAGGCTACGCTATACTCTTTGGCATTATTAATATTAAGCGCCGTGCACCAAAACGTAGAGGTGCCATACTACTGAGGCACTCCCCTTGAGCTGTCAGAGTCAAGCTGGCGCTGGGGATAAAAGACTCGGACGACAAACAACACGTAGAAGATACATTCCACTCGCGATAATGTGGCCAATTTGCTGTTTGCAGGATGTCTCAATTAGAAACAAATACACACATCGCCTGCCTCTCAACGCAGTAACTCACACGATAAGACAGTAGAAAGGCACTTGAAACTTTTTTCTCAAAGAAACTACCCCCCCCCCCCCCCCCCCCCCCTCTCACCGTCCATTCCTTGTGCACACAGCAGCTAATCCTGTGTATAACCGTTACAGTCGTAGACAACCATATCGCCTACGTCGCCGCATAAACCGACTCAGACAAGAGGCGTGGATTCTCATGAGCCCATACAAACGCAGGGGCTCATGAGAATCCTCGCGTCTTGCTGAGGCTCATTTGGCTCTGTGTCTCTGGTAGAGCGACCGGGCACAGTGTAGCGAGGCTCGGCAACACTAAACAAACAGTGCAGGAAAGAGAAGCGCAGATAAAAGCCCGGGCCTCGCCGGCGGTCGCGGACAAACAGGAACTGGGGCTCACATGGACTGAGCTGAGGCTGGGGCTGGGGCCGGCCAACTCCCATACATACACACAGTCACTGGCGAACACGGGCGAGTCTCTCTGGGCTGAGGTGCGTCGTGTGACTACAGCCTTTGACTAGTTCCCCAAAGTCTATGCTACAAAGCGCTCTGAGCAGGGTCAATTTCGAGATGACACGGGCAAAAAATGTCATTTTCAAAGACGGCCCCTTAAACCTGATTCAAGGTATCTGATTGATTCATCGATTGATGTGCTGGTTAATTAAATCTTTCACTTTATATGTCAATATTTCCCTAGATTTATCCAAAACCACATAACAGTTCGTTCTTGTTTTGTGAGGCTTACAGCAGAACATGTTTTGAACAACCAAAAATGGTCTTAAAAGACAGGTCCTCACTCAAGAAAATTCTTGAAGGGCAAAAAGTGCCACCTGTCACTAACGACCTCTTTTTTTCAGGTGGCTACATCCACCTAAATGCTGGTCTCTAATGACAGGTTATATCCAGCTAAATGCTGGTCTTTAACTCATTCGAGACGTGCCGCCTCCGGATACGCGGCTTATGCCACGTATCCGGAGTCGGCACGTCTCGAATGAGTTAATGACAGGTGGTCTCTCATATGGGTGGTTCCGCTGTCATTCTAGTCGGGTGTCCGTGGTGCAACAATAATAAACCGCATCATGGTGACCAAAGCGTACGTTTTCTAATCATGATCATGTGAGATTCTTTCCTTCCTCTTCTTGTGTAGATCAAACAGTCGCTTATCCCGGGGTCCTGGTAGTCTGGAGCCCAGCCACCCCCCCCCCCCCCCCCCCACACACACTCTTCTCATCTCCATCTTCAGCGTAATCCTCCCTCCAAAGTCTGAAGCCTCGGCACACATCATGATCTCCGCCAAAAGGTGTAAACGAGACCGTCAATTGCACAAACAAGAGGCGCAGATTCTCATGTGCCCTTGCGACGGCAGGGACTCATGAGAATCTACGCCTCTTGCAGACACGGACCGAGGCTGGCCGTCAGTGGGGCTGTTGCTCTGTGTCTCTGCCCCTGGGAATCCCTCGTCGCTAATCCCCGGGCAGAGCATACCGCAATGCCACATTCCCCGCACTGTTGATAACCAGATAACCAGTGTGGACCCTGGATTAACCGTTCTGCCTCGACTGCCTACGGCAGGGAGATGGATCGACTGTCGACTGTTGAAGGGCAGTGGTGGTTTAGTTGGAAGAATAAGAAGACACTGAAATAAGCGCACTATCAACCTGCCTACGATTACAGGAAACTTTCCAAGCCCACCGTCCATCTGCATTGCAGAGAGATTGTTTTGCGCGGGACTAAAAATGGCTTTTAAAAAATACGTCCGAACTATGACAGGCTATTGAAAATTACGTGCAACTAGATCCTATTACCCAACAGACAAATTTATGGGTGTTGTTTCCCCACACAAACAACATTTTTGCTATTGTTGTTGGCACATCAACCTGATGGTTCTCTGAGTGGGGGTACACTTCTATTACTCCAAAACAACCTAGGACAATTTATGCACCTAACAATGTTCGAGGAGGTATCACGTTTAAAACATGTGTGCATGGTACTCCTTCACGACAGATTAACAGTCTCCTTTTCCAAACCTGATATCCAGTACAACCATGACAAAGTAATCTGAATGACCACCGTTAAGATAAACCATTTAGCCCCGACGCAGTACAGCAGGAGATGGATCGACCATGATAATTCAAGGGTAGTGCCAGATTAGCTTGGCGCCGTCAGGAGATGGATCGACCATGATAATTCATGAGTAGTGCCAGATTGGCGCCGTCTGGAGATGGATCGACCATGATAATTCAAGGGTAGTGCCAGATTAGCTTGGCGCCGTCAGGCGCCAAGCTAATCTGGCACTACCCTTGAATTATCATGGTCGATCCATCTTCTGCGACTGGCACACAGTCGTAAGGTGAAACCTCAAAAATTTGGGAAATAAGGCCTTGGGGTTAATTGGGGGTGTGGCTAACTAGCAGTAATTCATGGGTCTCTGTCTCATTTTACACACACACACACACACACACACACACACACACACACACACACACACACACACACACACACACACACAACCCCGACTGTAACCTCTCAAAACACTAACCTTTTCCCTTTTCTCTTTAAGACCTCAACAGGTGCTACAAATTAAAAAGCTAAGCCGGGGGAAACATAAAAAGACAGCATTAAATGGCTTGTGGCGCTAAGGTGAGGCTGGTTTCACCCAAGCGTTCTGGAGCCGCAGGCCTTATGCCTTTGTAGGCTTTACTGTCATTTGCATAAGCTGGGGTAAAGACTATATATTTACTATTACAACTTTAGGCTTAATCCCTGATGTCTATACAGATGAAACCTGTTCCCTACTAGAGAGAGGAAGATGGAGAATACAAGAGATTTTTTGACGACGTCAATTTTCCTTTATTTTTGATCACAAATCGCTCGTTTAATGACAAACCCCGTTTTTCTAGGTTTCCCCTTATTTTTTTCAGTAAAATAAAGGTTTCCAAAATCAATGACATTTAAAATTAATATTTTTTATTATAAAATGAATCAAGACGAATTACTTCTTCTAAATGATATCAACGCTGTAGAAAACAAAGATTTAGACTCTAAGAAACAGCGTCTTTTGTCTGTAGTTGTGTCAGGCAAATCAAAGACTTATCTCGGAAAACAATACATGACAGAGGATATTGAATCTCTCACCGCTGACGAGCTAATCAAGCTTCATTCAAAATATGAAAACCACATCGCTTCACTAATGACTCGTGATTTGAGTCGATCTCTTGTATGCCTATACACAAAAGCAGTGAGTCACTTTCTACCTGTGGATAGTGACAGCCTATCACACGACCTTGAAAGCAATCCTATTGTTTCAAGTTCAATTGGCAAATTAGCATGTGTCATGTTTTACAAGTTTGGAAATTACCTTGCACCTGTCGTAACATTACTAGTTACTGGGAGCTATATTGATTTTTCAAAAATAAATTTTACTGCAGAAGAAAATGGACGAAACCCAGACGACTCCACAACTGAACCCGGACCCTGTTTTGACACAGGTTCAAACTGTGACTAAGACTAAAAGTCCAGGCAGGGTTGAGGCTGGAAAAAGATTAGCCGAATATAATAGGCAAAAAAAATTACAGCTTAAGGCACAAACAGAAAAGACTCATGTAACTGATCCACCGTCAGGATCGTCAGGACCTGTGTCAATACCGTCACTCCCTCATCAAAGTGAGAGACAAACAACCCAGTCTAACCCCGACCCCGAACCTCAAACAACAAAATATATAGTTGCCGGATTTGTTGTCGGATTTGGTTACGTAGGTTATCAATTATACAAAAAATACAAACCACAGACTCGTACAGTGACCAGAAAATCAGACACTCCAAAAACAAAACCAGAAGTCGCCACATTACCAGTAACACCCAAAGCCGTTGACCCATTTTATATGCAGTAAATAAAAAATATTATTTTAATTTTTCTTGCCTAAGAAATGAATGACACAAAGAACATAATGAACCTTGTGTATCACTCTGCCGTAATCAGCGGATTAGCAGTAGCTTATTCTATGCTGGGGAAAAGTCTACTCAAAATGAAATCAGCAGACCTCAGTAGACTCGATTTCGAAGACAGTGCTAAGCTAATTATAGTTGTTACAGCGTCGATTGCGACAAAAGATTTTCTTGTCAAGCAGGGAATTATTCCCGAAAATGTTTCTATGTAAATAAAAATAATATGGCGACGATAGCTATTATGATTGGTGGGGCAGTTGTTAACGCCCTCGCGTTCAGTGGCTCTAATTATCTCTTTTCAAAAATGGGTAGAGAGGAATCTGCAGAAGAAATGAAACGTCACAATGAAGCGTCTGAGAAATTAGCACAGGCAGAACAGGCGTATGAAAAACAAAGAATTGAGAAACTTGATTTCATCAATGAAAGATTGAGGCTTGAAGGCCACGCACAACATACATTTTCAAATACAGACGAAGCAATCAGGGAATATTTTCTTGTCACGGGTGAAGACATGTCTATCCCAAAACCGAAACTAAGTGACTATTACAAACCGAGTACAGAACAAAGAAACGGAGAGATAATCTTTGTTCTAGTGGGAATGACATTTGTTTATTTTACAGGAGTTTTCATTGCTAGAAAAAATGGCAGCCGAAAATAAACTATCGAAAATATATTACTCTCCATCAGGCTATTGGAAAGGGCAAACAGCTATTCAGAAATTACATGCCGCTGTGGGCGGAGATATAACACTCAATCAAGTCAAGCAATGGTTACAGAGACAGGCAATTTGGCAGATATATCTCCCTGCTCCAAGAAAGATATCTAGACCTCATTTTGAGAACACTACCCCAAATGACACACACCAAATGGACCTTTTGTTCTTACCACATGACACAATAAGAAAGAAACGATACAAGTATGCATTAACTGTCGTTGACATAGCTTCAAGATATAAAGACGCCGAACCCATATCTGACAAAACTGCTACCACAGTTGCGACTGCTTTATCAAGTATCTATAAAAGAGGCCCTTTAAGATACCCCAGACTAGTGCAGGTTGATGACGGATCAGAATTCAAAGGTGCAGTTAATCAGTTATTTGCGAAGCATGGCGTACTGGTCAGACGAGGCATTCCAGGTGTACACAGATCACAGGCAATTGTAGAGAACTTTAACAAACAGTTATCAGAAAGACTTTTCAGTTACCAGTATTCTAAGGAACTCATGCATGACACCCATAACACTGAATGGGTAAAGAGATTACCACATGTGATAAAAGCAATGAACAATGAAGGACACCCTAAGCCTGCTGATGCTATTAAATTGAAAACAATTACAGAGCCAAAAACAATGACAGCCCAGGCACCGCTTGCGCCAGACACAAGTTTATTTACTAAACAGGTGAGATATTTATATCAACCAGGGGAGGCTGAGAATGACGACAGACGCAGGGCAACAGACCCCATCTGGTCAACGTCTGTACACAATATAAAAAAAATAATTCCCGGTCCAGACGCAACAATATATTACCTGTACGACCCTGCACCCCAGAGGGCATTTGTCAGAGAAGAATTACAGATTATTCCCCCAGACACCGTTACTCATTTCAGTAACTAAGTCGTCAATTAATTCATCAACCAGTTCATCACAAATATCTTCAGATAACTTGAGCCTGTAATGTCCAGGTGCATAAGCTTTTTCTTTAGTGTGAAACACTCGTTTCGTGTCTCCAACTGCAAGTGACTTCTTATGTGTTTGGATCATTTCAAGATTGTGTCTATTTGATCTCAGTGACTTGTTTGGATAATCAGGCATTAATGCACCATCTAACACTTGCTTGTAATGTTCATGACGAATGTCTTTATTTTTTATTGCTGTTTTTTTAATTCCTTTGGCTTTCGACTGACTACCTTTCTGGTGCAGTATAGAATACATTTTTGACCTCTGTCCAACATACTCAACTATAGGCACACCATTCAGTTCATCTTTAAACTTACCAGGCACTTTCTTGTTTTGTGTGCTAAACAGCGGGTGATCTTTAGGGTAGTCAGACGTGTCATACATGTGTAACTCTGTTTTCATGTCTTTGTAAAAGTCTTCAGTAGGCACGTCTATGATCATAGAGTCAGTGTCAGTGTATAGCAGACGACACTCAGGATATTTTGGTTTGAAGTAATCATAATAAAATTCAAGCATCAACAGTTTTGACAACTCCAGAATTGCCATACCAATGAATACTGGCTTGTCCAGTTTAACAATCTTTTTTTTGAGTGACACTGCATACAATGATGAATGAAATTCTTTATACCCTGTGTACTGTGGCTTACCTGTAAGTTTAATTGCACCCAATTCAGTTGTGACTAGTCTCACATCTTTTCTGTGATGAGGATTTTCCATTGTCTTGCCAAAACAGGCATTGTTCATAAGCTTAAAGAAGTCTTTGTCAAATGCAGTGTTGCCGTCTCTGGCACGAAGGGTTGTGTTCTTCATTATGTAATCTTTCATGAAAGCACTCTGATCAAATTGAATTCCTCTGTGAACTTTCTTTAGTACTAACCCGTGTCTGATGTAAAACTGCAACAAGCGGTAGTGACAAACGTAATTGAATTTGTCATTTAGATTTGGCACAAGCTTAGTGTCTTCTTTTTTCCCTGTCATACTCATTTTCTCAACTGCTAATGGATAATCATTATGATAATCATGTAGACTCCAGGTCTACTTCAAAGATCCAACCCTTCGCATCGTTTTGGTCAAGATTCATAATATTGTTAGTTAACCCTGTTATGTCATACTGTGACAAATCATGCAGACAAAAGTTTTTCAAGGGCAATAACTCACACATCGCGAACCCATAAAGGTTATTAGCGTCAAGGTACGTAATGAATGACCTTGACCTTGAGGGGTCAAAACCCTGGTCAAGGTCATCCAGATATTTGTTGTTGGCTCTGGCGTAGTTATTTGCTGCAATACTAATGCCTCCTCTCAATCCGCGTTCTACCATTTCACCCATCGTACGATCAGACAACAGGTCTATAGATATCTTACTGGATTTCAAAAATGCATCCCATGTCATGCCAGGACTAGTTATGTAACAAGCAGGGTCAAGCTTGTAGTGTAACAAACCCTTTTCACGGTAACTTTCAAATACGTCTGCTAGCAAGCAAACGTCAGCTTTCAAGTACTGGTCGTGATAGTCACCAATAGTCTGACATCCTAACTTCCCCCACGCATCAAGTGCGTGTTGATATTCAGAGTCAGAAATACCTTTACCAGTTAGTGTAGAATAAAATTTCTCTTTTGGTGGCAGTCTCCTTTCTTCAAACACAACCCAGTGATCAATGTACTCATATGGATAGACACCTTTCTTAATCAAGTCTGGTTCAAAATATTTACTCGTTATTGGATACTCAGTCAGTCCTTCTGCCAGACTAGCCAATCCTAAAGACAAATGTTGCATGGAGTCATAAAATGCTAATTTATCTAATCTAAAAGTCAAGTATTTCTCAGTTGTCTGGGCAATACAACTAATTTTTTTGTAAGATTCATCCACAGCCTGCATGATAATGTGTGAATCATATCCTTTGAGATTGTGGAAAAAGATTGGTAACTTATATGTCTTGGGATCTGTTTTTAATAATAAGTTACAATTGTTATGTGCAGCACCCCTGTAACACCCAGTTATGTGATCGTGGTCACAAACTTTATCACCACCTAAAGGCTGTTCACAAATCCAACACGTCTCAGCTGTATCAAATTTCAGTTTGTCTTCTTCTGTCATCACCAAAGGCATCTGGCATGTTGTGAGATACTGTACTACCTGACTATACAGATGTCTCATTTCTGTTAAAAACAGACATGCTGCATTTTCACCTCTGTAGATAACAGGTTCTGAATGCAAACCGTCTGACCTAACAATAATGTATCCAAAAGAACACACCACTTGGTCACTCAACTTTACAGTCTTTGGTAATGACTCTGGAACAGGACCCTCATATGGTACAACTAATGATTCAAAATCTGCATACACTACAAACGGCAGCTTTTGTTGATTTCCATAGTTCTTAAAATACACTTGACTACCAGGATCTGGATACTTAAGTACAGTTTGTATGTCATCAGCTGACCTACAATGCAGGACGTGTTTATGTGCCACTGCAATAGAGGAGAACCTTTGTAAACATCTCTTACACACTTCCTGTTTACCATTATGTTTTGATACATGATTATGAATTAGTCGTGACATACTCCTGATAATTGTGTAGTGAAAGTTATTGTTATCACCGACAGGGCCGATTAGTAACATGTCAACATGCTTATCTTCTGACTGACCATAGGTTGGAGCAAGTGGTGATACTCTAAGGGGTTGTAACTTGTCAACAGATTCATTATCCCACACATACACATTCACAGATATACCAGGATTTAGTTTTTCAAACAAGTCTATGTCCTCTATTTTAACAGGGAACTCAATGCCACTAAAGTTGAGTTCACTTACAAATTTAGTGTAGTTAGATACACGTTCAGGTTTTGATTTTATAAAGTGTAGTTTAGCAAGCACACACCACATGAAACAATGGTTGTCATTGTTCTGTATATTAACAACAGCCTTTTTGTTTACAACCTCTGTTGGCAGTGGCAACCATGATTTACCTAATATAGGATGATACCTTGACTGCTTTAGTTTTAGTTCATGTACATGTCCTTCGTGCCAACCAGACCCCTTCATTTTTGCACTGTCAATTGCCTGAAGGAAGTCAGGTAATAGTCTGTCTCTAAACACGTTCTCTAATTCCCTTCTTGTATTAACTGTGTGTTGTCTTGTTGATATGTACGATACAATCACTTCACTGTCTACTCTAGTAAATTCTATTTTAGCAACAATCTGAATCTTCACACTGCCTGTAAGAAGATTATCTTGTATGACAGAAAAAGAGTTTTCTATTGATTCATAGACATTATTAGTATTGGATATAGGCAAGTCTGTTGTGTGAAACACGTTTATTAAGCTTGATGAGCCAGGGTTTGATGAGCCAGGGTTTTGAGAATTGTCCGTCATTTTTATTTGACCGACAAAATAATAAATGAAAAAATATTACCGCTGGCTCACCTTGTGTAATACCACTTTATTAACTGTAACACTGTCAATATAAACATTTAGTTTGCGTAGTTGTTTAAATATGCTATAACAAACTTCCCCTAACCAACCATAGTTGGTATCATCAACTTTAAAAGTAGGTGTCTTTAAATCAACTGTCATGCACTCCACATCTGGATGCTCATCGACATAATCCAAAGTCACACTATATGTAGCATATATTTCTGATGGTGCTGAAAGGCTTATGTAAGTCTGTTTGGGTGATATTAAGTCAGTAAAGTGCATAACATCTTTGAAAAGGTGTGTAAGATCAAGCACTTGTATGATTTGTCCGTCTGTCATTTTTATTAGACAAACAAATGTATAAATTAATTTACATCAATTTACTAACCCATACCCTGTGGGCTGATCTGTCTTTAAAATGAGCTTTAGATGCTTAGTTGATTTCAGTTTATTTTTTACATCATCTCGTTCATGCTTATTTGGGATGACATCATTCTCTCTGAGACAGTCTTCAAAGCTGTCACGATCCTTACAGTAAAACAAACAGATAAACTTTAACTGTTCTCGAAAATCTTTCAGTACAGCATTATATTTCTGAGTGAGAATCCATACACTTACATTAGCATGTCTGCCACTGAAGGCAAGTTCTGCTAATGTGTTTCTCTTCTTGACAATGTCTTTCTCTGCAGAACAGTCATCAACAATAAACAACGTTGGCTGTCCTTCAAATTGCTTGTAAAAATATTGTAGGTAGTCATTCAGTTTCTTTTCAGGGTCAACTAAGTATATGTTGCTGTCAGTCCAAATGAATAAACGGTTGTGATAAGCTTTGTTGTGTTTGATTGTTGGACAAAATATTACAATGTTTTCAAAGTGGTGTATGTATCTTGTTTGTAAGAGGTTAAGTACAAATTCAGTTTTCCCACACCCTGTGGCACCACAAAACAATCCACAGTGTGGGTCAAGGGTCCGGTTCATTTTAATACACAATATAAAGCTCCGGTTCATTTTAATACACAATATAATTTTAATATATGTGTCCACTCAGTCTGCTTTCTGCAATATTGAGTTGTGCGTCATAAATCAGGTACAAATATATGTTTATGGCTGCAGCAGTTTCAACCTTCTTTTGTATCTGAATTGTTATTCCATCACTACCATTCTCGACAGTTCGTCCTGACCCATGAAGATAATCGTCGTCTGTACTGCGAAGGTCTAACCACAGTGCATATTTGTTTGTAAGATATTGTCCGATCCTAACATCATACAGATGTAGATCTTTGCACGCAATGTTTGCAGGTTTATCTCTAATCCTTCCACCCGCAAAATACTTTGTGATCTCATCGTAGTGTTGATAAGGTAACATTCCAGACGCGTACACTTGATTAGGACGGCCTTCGATTGTACAGGACAAATGTGTAATCTTAGGATTGTAGAATTTTTCTGAATCCCGTTTATATGGATCTGCTGGTTCAACAAACAACATAAGAATACCTTTCAGTGACCTAGCTGGTGTGTTCAAGTTTATGTTCCACATTGGGTCGCTTTTGTCTTTGGGTATTAAACTATGTCTAATCACCCTGTCATAATAAATTGGCAGTCTTGACTGATACTGATTTTGAATGAGTCTGGCTAGTTCAATATGTGTGACAATTTCATATTCCAAGGAAATGTTAGAGATCTTGTATGTTGCATCTGTGGCAGATGATTTTATAACTTTGGAGTAGTCATTGAAAGTTAGTTCAAAGCTCAGACGGTCATTCAGTGCTCCTTCATAATAAGGCAGATGAGCTGTGAGGATTTCAAACTCAAGTGGTATGTAAAATCTGGTTCCATATGTTTCAGCTATAATAACTTCCTTTGGTAACCCAGTAGTTGTTTTGTCTCCGGCATTGATTCGAAGTTTCCCAACATTATCTGGCTGTATGCCTTGGTAAATACGGTCTTCTCGTTCTTCTCTTGTGAGCCAAAGGTCTTTGTAACAGTAGAACACATCTGAGTCGTCAAGACTAAACACTTCCTGTCCTTCAAGTTTTACTTTAATAGTTCTAACAATTGCTCTACCAAGATTGTTAACTAGTGTTCTGTTTACGTCTGCATCTGATGATAGTTCAATATTAAATGCTAGGCGTGCAGTGCCAGGAACAATAACGTCACTGGGACCTAGGTTTGGAAATTTGACTGTAAGTGTTTGGTTCTGGTCTATGGTACTTGGATTGTTTGTGATGACGATTGATTGTCTTATGCCCTTAACACCCAGAGGCTCACGTAGTTTTCTGTATGGGTCTAACTTTGATCCGTAAGACTGTGTCATTTTTATTATGCACAATAAAAAATAATAAATTAATAAAACAATGGCAGCGGGAGGATTTAATCATGAAGATTTTGAAATGGATGACATGAATGTCTCAGATACCAGTATCACAGATATGACTGGAATGGTAACTAGTAGTAGTATGCATCATGAACTGTTAAAAGATAAAGTAAACTCATTTTATGACAGTGTTGGAGCACGCCCAGATGTAATAAATCCTAATCAATTTGAATATGATAAAGGACACTTATTTGTAAATACAGACAGAGGGAAAATATATCGAACACATAAAAATAATCCTTCTAAGTTTAGAGCTTTAAGTACAATTAAAGGTGAAGTCGGTGGTAACTCTGGGTTGGCAAGGTATCTTGGAATTGGAGGGTCTCCTGTCACGCCAAGACTGGTTAGTGTTCTTCACGACACGCAAACAAAGTTGCCAACAGGGCAACAAATTGAAATGGCACCAGTAACAAGCCTACCGGAAATAGCAAACACTGTGATACAAGAAACTTCATTTACTGAAGGGCAAATAAATGATGCTTTGAAAACAATAGATGATCCACCTTTGTCAATGAGAGAGATAATTGGTTTGGATAAATCACTGCAGACGATAAGAGGTGAGATGGTAAATAATGTTGCCAAACTAGGTGAGCTTGATAAACACATAGAACGTGAAAAAGAGAAACTGACTACAGCAGACAATGGGAATCTTGACACAGAAATGAAAGAAAGAATACAACACAGATTAAATGATTTGCAGATAGAAAGATCAGGGCGGTTAGAAGTGATTAGTATTGGGAGACAAAAACTTAAAACCCAAGTTAACAGGATTAGAGAAACTATTCAGAAAATACTTCACGAAGACACTACTTTGGCTGAGAGACTAAAAACACTTTTCAGAGAACAGGGTATTACAATTGCTAGTTTAATTACAGCTCTTGGATTTATTATTAGTACTGTTGTGTTGGCTGTCTCTGGGGGTGGTGGTCCAGCCCCGGCACCAGCACCACCAACCCCTGGCCCCCCGACTCCAACAGACCCAAAAGATTTACAGACGTGGGTAAAGAAACAGTTGTCTCACATATCAGACCTGCTTAAGAAATTGGCTCTGAAAGCAGTGGACGCGTTGCCTGGCATTATAGGCACTGTTGTCAGTTGGCTGATTAGTACAGCGGCAAAGGTAGTTGGGTTTATGGCAGAGCATGTGTGGGTCTTTTTGGTTACAGTAGGAGGGTTGATGGTGGGTTATTTAATGAAACAGATAAAGAAGTAAAACCCCTAACCCTGTTAGACCTATTACCAATGCAGTTCTTTCCGACTCATGTGTGTCAGGGGTTGACTGTACTGGTTGTATGGGTGCCGGTGATGGGGCCAGGGCCGGGGCTGGGGGTGTTACCGTCTGTAATGATTTTAACAACTGTACGTCTGTGGTTGTGGCCCCCAAGTTTACAGATTGGTTGAGTCCTAATTTCTGACCAACACCTGCAACAATGATTTCATTATTATAATTTGTTATTGTCCCCATTTGGAGTTGAAGGTCAGATGGTAACATGTATAACCCGATGCCAACTACAAAGTCAACTTTTGATCTGGCATATCTGAGAACGTCTTGATAACGCTGTATGCTTGACGGGAGATCAACTGTTGAATTAATTGAATCTTCAAGATTTGCAAGAAGCTGTTTTTGTGCTTCAAATTTACCACTTCCATTCAAAATATTCGATTTTGTTAGTGATTGTGCACCTAGTATACACCAGACATATGTTCTGATAGACTCATTGACGCGCTCGACTCCTGCTTGAGTAAACCCGTCAGATTTATCTAAAATAAATGTGGTCCAGGCGTTTGACTGTTTCTGCTCAATTGAGCCTAACCACACTTCTGATTTTGATGAGAATGAAGTGTACCCAGGGTAATAATCATGAGGGTATTGTCTGTGACTCAAAGCATAATACAGTGTACCCATGCCTTTGTGATCATCAAGTTTTTGTGTAAAGTCATACTTGGGGCTGATGTTAAACTCATTACAAATCCGTTCAAACGCTTTCATATCCATAGGGTTGTTATACCTGTTGAAACTGGATTCAGTGGGCAGTGGTGTATGAAGTTCTGACAGAATACGTCTAAGCTGGTAATAAGTGTGAAAACGATACACAGATCTAATCAGTTTGTTTGAGTGATTCAAATGGTCTGTAAATGAAACACCACAGCCTGTAGTTGAACACAGTATGGCAAAGTTAAGTTGGTTTTGAAACATCTGTAGTGGACTTGAAGACCACTTTCTTGCAGTAGAGTCGTCTGTTATTGGAGGGTTTAGGTAATGGTCAAACGGATTTGGTACTTTCACTTGAAATAGATCTTGTTCTGATACAGCAATATCAAGTTGATTTAATTGAATTATTTTCTGTTCATAAGTAGGTGCAACATTATATTTGGCATTCACATTAAATTGAAATGCGTTTGTAGTGGTAATGGTTGGTGATTTAAATTCCATCCTTTTTATATGAGATAATAAAAATGTTTATCACTTTAACAAACCTCGACACAAGCAAACCAGTGTGGTTAACTAATGGGATTGATAATCGTGATGGTAGCAAGGCTGTTGCTATCCATGAAATGTTCTATACAGTAAAATGGTTTAATGTAACAGATGATGGTGAATATTCTGTACATGGAATGGTAGGTACTACAAGTTGGGGCGCTAATCATTTACAGCCTGGGTATTATGACTTTTGTACTATAGTAGGTACTGGCAGGGCTCGCCGCTGACCGTCCGCAGCGGCGCCGCAACACGCATTTTACTCATCTTTGAAACAGCAATTGTACTAACAAAATGCTCGCGTACTGCAGTCAAATGCATACATCAATAAAGTTGAGCTATTTCTCTTTTTAAAAATGTCTTTCTTATTATTGGGGGTGCAACCGATTATTTTCAGCGATTTTTTAAAAAACGCACCCTCAGGCCTGAACGCGCTGTGTTGGTAACTGTACCGCGCGAACCCGCAATCAACCCCCTCGGGAAAACGACTAGCTACTCCTCCCCATGCAAGCTACACATCTAAAAATAGCACAGTGCCATTGACCGAGTTCAGACCTACACATTGATATAAAGAAGTGTAATATTTTCTTTAATTTAGCCCAGTAATCGATTTTTTTAAAAAAATAAACGCAATTTTCAATGTGATTTTCGAAAAATAACCCCTCAAAGGCTATACTTTTTGGAAAGCCCATGTTTTTCTCTTTAATTTTGACCAATCAGAAACGCGATAGTTTGAACCGGGAAGAGTAGCTTTGTCAAAAAGCGAGTCCTCTCATTGGCCATTTCGCTTTCGTGTTATTCACAATGGCAGCCATGGTGTGCGACGAACACACGACGGTTTTGAGCAATCTCCAGCGTGATCTAGGTAAGTAATGCGTTTTTGTTTGCTTGATAATGGTTCTACAATGTGTTATTGTGACTTAACCTAAGATTTGGGTAATGTTTGTGCGATAATTTGACGTAATGTGCATATTTCCACACTGGCCGTGGTCGGTTTTGTTTGAAGTGATGACCGCATGCAGTGTGTGAGAGATCGGTCACAACTGTAGGCGTATGTTTATATCAAGAGACAAAACACAAATTTAGGTAATAAAGTGGGGTTTTCTATACATGCTCAATTAATTCCATGGGTATATGATGGTCTTAAAACAGGTAAAGTAGCGATCGAAAATGATGTATTGAATGAGAGTCTAGACCGGAAGTGGGACCGTCGTCTGCTTGAAAAGTTGTTTCGCTTTCGCGTTATTGACTGTGAGAGATCGGTCACAACTGCAGGCGAATTTTTACATAAAAGACAAAACACGAATGTAGGTAATAGAATATGGTTTTCTAAACATGTTCAATAAATTCCATGGGTATATGATGGTCTTAAAATGGGTAAAGTAGCGATCGAAAACGATGTGTCGAATGGAAGTCTAGACCGGAAGTGGGACCGTCGTCTGCTAGAAAAGTTGTTTCGCTTTCACGTTATTCGTTTTTTTGTTGTTGTGGCATATACTGCTTGAGATGGCCCCTTCAGACGTTTGTAAAGACCAAATAAGCAAATATGGTGAAATGTTACCCCTCCCTTCGCTCTGCTCTCTCTCTCTCAGTGACACACACATCATTGTTAACTGTCTAGGTGTTGTTGCATCAATTGTTAAGATTCTGTGTTGTTTCCAATTGCAGACATTTCTTCAGAATTCTTAGATTTGGAGTGTTTATCCACACTGGTAAAGGAAGAAGGAAGAACATTGAGGCATCAGTGAATAACAAACTATTGCTCCAGGTACACCTGAAGATGCGACATGAAAAATCATGGAGGGAGACAGATGTTCATCCATCACATTCTTGGACGAGATGACATTCCTGGACAGCATGCAGATGTCACAGCAAGAAACACTGCATGCAAACAGCAGTACTGCGTGTGATGTGGAGAGATTAGCTTTTTAATGAATGGTTTGCAGAAAGCTACTCAACAGTCATGCGTTTGCCAGTATGCATTGGGGGGGGGGGGGGGGGGGGCAGCTGATGTTTATGTAGGGGTGGGGTGGGGGTAAAAATAAGGTGGTTTTCAATTATTGCTTTCTTTTACTTAATTAAAAGAGCTTTAAAAACTTTGCAAAACACAGTTTGAATTTTTAAAAATGGACAAGAAATGACCAAGATACGCTATTTTGAAGTTTTTAAACTCGGAGCGCCATTCGGCCGCCTTGTAAAACTCACTTTTCAGCTTTTTTAGGGCAGCAGCGTTGTAAAAGTTCCTGGCTTATGGACCTGAAAAAAATTGGGCTTCATCTATATAATATAGAGATACAATTCTGCAATTCTGGGATGTCTGTGCTCAATATCTTTTGTGTTAGGCTGGCCTAAACTGGGCAATATCTTACTGTCGACCGATTTTGGGTAAAAACTGCGGAATATTTGCCGTACATTTTTTGCCCATAACTTTTGAACCAATAAAGATAAAAAGATAATTTTTTGTGTGTTGTGTTCTGTGTGTTCTCCTCTATAACAATATGTAGATACTTTATTGCTTATGTGATATTGAAATTTTGACTTGCCAGTACCTAACTATAGCTGAATTTTTACAAGATATGTATAAAATTAAAGCAACTTTAAATCCGGCTAACTTGTTTGTTACATTGGAATTTCCAAAAGATAGTCAGCTTATATTAACAGACAAACTTTTAATACTACTGGGTTTTTTTAACTGAATCTGATCTTGGTATTGTAGCTGTTAGTGGTGATGATGATTGGACTTATGAAGCAGGATTAAAATTTAAGCCCAAAAAAGGCAAAATAACTGGAAGATATCCTGTTCATTTGTCAGTACACACAGTACTAAATGTTTATTTGAAAGAACTAAACACAACTGAGAATGTTCACAATGGAAAGCCTTCAACTTTGTTGAGATGCTTACCTACTGGAACTGCTCCGTATTGTGAAAGTGTAGTTGTTAGATTTCCTAATTTGCAGTTTAAGAAATTAGGTTCTAGTTTCTTTGAGTCACTGAGTATATCTGTAACTAATCAGGATGACAAACCAGTTCTTATGCATGATTTTAGTGTAGTGTTAGAAGTTAAATAATTTTATTTTTGTTTATAAAAATGAGTGGTCTTGGTCCAAAGCGAACAATCATACCAGTTGCGTGTCCGGTTACAGAGTTGAAAGATTTGGCAGACGTCCAGGATTTTGAGAAGGAAGGGGATGTTGGAGAAATATATGGTTTTGAACTTGATTTAAATGGCATGTACAAGAGGAAAGTAATTGTTGACATGAAAGACGGTGAAAAACAGATTCCTAAACTTGGTCAGCTGCGTGATGTTACTGTACCTACTCCACCTGTAAATAATGCGCCTTACAACTTAATACATGTGGGTAGTAAGTGGGTGGTTTCACCTGTACCTGTTCCACCACCCACAATTGACTGGGACATAATGTTGGAATTTATTAGTCCTTATGTATACACTGATGATGAAGGTGCCTTAGTGTTTAGGAAGGTTGTTAATTCTGGGCCGCTTATTGTAAGCCTTGTTCCAAGTTTTGCTTCAGATGACAATAGCAGAGAAAAACTGAAAGTTGAAAATTATGAGAGACGGAGATATCTTCTTATACACAGGAAGGGTAGGTCTGATTTGAAGGTCGTGTTTGCACCAATAAACTTTCCCATCGCAAGAGAAGCGACAATAGTATTTGAAAATATCATGAGATCAGTAACTACTGCTAAAGAGGCTCAAATTGCACAAGGAATTAAACTTACATGGAATGAAACAGTAACAGAATCATCAAAGGTCTTTATTGCTATTACAAAAAATAATGATGTTATTAATGTTTCGAGCAGTGTTCCAGCTGTCAAGGTGGTGGTCGACAAAACAACTTTTGTTCGTCTAACTTACATAAACCTTGAACACATTGATCTTGTTGCATTTTATTATGCCAGCAAATTGTATACTTTTGAAGAGTTGCAAAATGTAATTGCTGATTAAATATTAAAAAAATATTTGTCAATAAAAAAAATGGTAAACTTCTATCCGCAACTACCAACGCTTGATCCGACTGAAACAAATGAGATGACTAAAACAACACTTGCGCCTGATCCACATATGCCAATTGCTTCAGATAAAACATTACAGGCAGATGCATTCAGATTAAATAATATTACAGAAGCTTTGAAATATTTGGAAGGAGAAGAAGCGAAATATTCACGGTGCAAAAGACGGTATAAGACCGTTTTCAATTCTGTTCAAAACACTTCTATGGCTATTGGTGCAGTTTCAGCTTCATGTTCTGTAGGGGGTATTGTTCTGTTCGCCACAGGAATTGGGAGTTTGGCTGGAATAGCAGTTGAGGGTGTTAGCGCTGCTACATGCCTGACTTGTTTTGGTTTGGAAGAGGTTTCACACAAAATTACAGAAACATGAAGCATTGAGTACGCTTGCTGGTGCAAAGCTGAGCAGTATGAAACTTATTATCAGTAAGGCATTAAACGATAATTGTATTGATGACGAGGAATTTAAGAGAGTCCAGGATGATTTAAATAATTACAAGAAACAAAAATCTGAAATACAGAATAAGATGCGTAGTCAATCTCCCGTAAATGTTGAAGAACTTAAGGCCAGTTTTTTAGAGATGGGAAAACAGATCGGTGTTCAGGAAACCACAAAAAAACTACACAATCTTTTAAACAAATAAAAATCAGATTTGGTAATCGTTTATTAATGACATACACTTCACAGAAAAATGACATGCCACCTAACTATTTAACCCCATCAGCACCACCACCACCACCTGACTATTACTAAAAAAAAGTTTTTTCATTGTCCTTGTATCTTGACAAATCTGTCCGAGTAAGTTGTGACTTAAGTCAAGAACTTACAATTTGTTATGTTTAAGTTCTTATAAGTTCTTGACTTAAGTCATTTATAACTAATTATAGGTTCTTAAAAGGTTACCTGTAAAGTTATTTGTCAGTTATAACTGACTTTGGAAATTTGTGTTCAAGTATCTGCAGGTAACTTAAATAATTTGTTATCAAGTGCATATAGCAATGTTAATTGGTTGTTTTTTTGTGTGTGTGTGTGGTTATTATTTAAATAACAATGTTTTGGGGGGTATTGGCACAGAGGCAATGAAAAAAAAATGTTTTTGGAATCTTATATCTTATATCTCTAACACACATCTGATAGGCGGGGGCAGGGGATCTAACTGTTGTCTGTCCAGCGCTGTGATTCCCCTTGGTTTGAGTACTGACAATTCTGCCAGCGCTAGCCTCACCTATCTGGTTTGTGAGTATCATGTATAACTCGAGGCAAAATTTGTATCGTTACATTGTTGTGTAATGTTCTGTGCATCTACTGTGGGAAATCAGGGTATTTTACCCGCGACCACATTATAGTAGCGCAAACTTCATGTTTGTGTGTATGTAATGTTTCTCTCCTGCCCTACTTCCTAAGTTCCGGAGAGAAAGAGACATGGGTTATATATAAGAGACCTGATCCATTCTTATAAAGGAATGGAAATGATTGTCTTATTCTATACCTGCGTATTTCTCTGTGGGCTGGCGATTGGGTGCCTGATAGGCGGGGGCAGGGGATCTAACTGTTGTCTGTCCAGCGCTGTGATTCCCCTTGGTTTGAGTACTATATATGACTAAGTGCCAAAAGGTGAGCAAAAAGTGAGTGATCTCTTTTGCGTGAAACTAAAATCTGTTTAAAAAGACACGTGTTGACTTTAACAAGTGCAATGTGTGTGTGAATGATTGAAGATATACTGGCAATAATTTCTGCACCTAAGGTAAAGCCGTTTGGTGAGTATACTGTAAAACGCCAGAATTCACCAATAAAAATCGGCCCGGGAAAGCGGACAATGACATGCCGTCGGTCTGTTTTGATCTCGCGTGTAAAAGCAACAATAACAAACCTGGTGCCAACCATGCCCATATGTTCAGGGAAGATTGACCTTATAATCCGTGTATTTCCCAGATTTGAAGGCAAGCCATGCTTTTGTTTATTGCTCTTGAAAGTAGCCACTGTCGGACGTCAGATTTGTCGCAACAGCAGCATCTTAATTTCCGCAAACTTGTGCTAGCGAAAGGCACGCTGACCCAAACCGGAAATGGCGTCATTGCGTTGTTTCGCTTTCGTTGAATATTTTATATGCTTTAAATTTACTTTTCCGTCACAGTTTTCTAAGCTGGCAAAAAAATTGTGAGCGGCCAGTTTTTGTCGCAAGATCTGACGTTCAACTATTTGACAAGTTTAACAAAGTTGTTTTGGGTTTTTTGGTCTACGATCGTCCGGTTATGATAGATGCATTATGGGCCACATTCCAGCGTGGTTGTTTTGAATGTCCGGTTTGTCAATGGAGAGCTACAACTCGTGACATTTTGTCGCAACTGTTTTCATAAATCTGACGTTCGATCACTTCTGACGTTCGAGTGTAATCATAGACAAAATAAAGAGCCAAATGTTTATTGTAAGGGACCATTTTCAAGAGTTTGAATCGCCCGAGACTCCAGCACCGATTTTAGGCAGTAGGTTGGAGAATGAAGATGATTTCTTGTGATAACAAATTTTATGGCTGTAGCAACCTGACGTTCGATCGCGAACACGTGTCGCAAATCTGACCTCCAATCGATGCAAGTTGGTAAATGAGTTATTTGAATGAACACGGGTCACCGATGTATTTTTGTCGTTTATGGAGACGTGCAGTTGTTGTGACGCAAACGTAAGATAATGAGATCAAGAAACAGGTGAATTTCATAACATAATAATGCAATGATAAAAAATGTATCGGACGTCAGGCTTGTGCCAACATTTGTTGCTGCAATCCTGACGTTCAACACATATGGATTGTAGAACTTTTGGGGGCAAAGGCACTGTTAAAATGAGCCATGTTGGACAACCAGTTGCATAGCCATTAGGACCTTCTAAATCTGAGGGTCAGAGTTAAAATAGTGCATCAGCCTGTACACAGATAAAACTTATTTGAATATTTGTTTTATTTTTTCGGGCGCAGACTGTTTAGCACGTCATGTTTCATCATGTATATTACATCAGAAAGCTGTATCTTAGTGTATGCAGTTTGTTCTTTATATCTGTTTTGTTTGTTAAATATTGTAGCTTGAAACTGGGGGAAAGGCTTTGTGTTTGTGGCTTCTGATAACTATTCTGGGGATATCTGCTGCAATCCTGATGTTCGACATAAGTTACAAATTCTGGCCCTGACTGCCAATAAATATATTTGGGCAGCAAAGATAGACTCCCATTGTGCTCTAATGTGTGCATGTATTCCTGTGAGTGGTATATAACATGACAAAGTGTGTTTTTCTTGGTTGTAGGATGTTTTAAAAATGTTTTAAAAATTGAATATGGTCGGATGTCAGGTATTGCAACACAAATCATGTTCGGGGATTAGAACATTCTAAGCCAAAAAGCAGTAATTGTTTGGATAGGTCAATTGTGACCACTACTTATTATTTTAACTGTTTAGAAACTGATTTGTGTTTTTTTATCCCACTAATTTAAAGGCACTATGTCGCAATACCTGATGTCCGACATATCCAGACTTACAAATCTTAACAGCCATTTTCTCAAAAACCATTTGAGATATTATCTTTTTCTTTTACAAACACATTGCCAATACAGTGTACATCACTTAATACATTTTCTGGTACTTTATGTCACACTTTGATTTTCAACCCAGTTGTCCTCTTTGTGAGAGCACCTTTTGGCACTTAGTCATATATACACGCACGCACGCAAACACTGACGCACATACACATATAAACACATGCATACACGCACGCAAACACACACACACATACACGCACACATGCACTCACACGCATACACACACGCACACACAAACACTCACACGCACGCAAACACACACACATACATACATACACGCACACATGCACTCACACGCATGCATACATACATACATACGCACGCATTCACACAGGCGAACACACGCATACACACACACAAACACTCACACGCATACACACAGACACTCATACACACACACACTCACAGACAGACACAAAATCTTTATTCAGAATGCACGAATATTGTAGACTCCGGTCCGCAGAAAACTTCACCGCATTTCAGTTGTATGCACCGCGACTGTATATCGGCACTGCGCACTTCGCCCCGTTACTAAGACCCTGTGACGTAGTACGATAGATACCGGTTCGACAGTGTCGAACTCGTTTCTATCGTACTACGTCACTTGTTTACGCTGGTTACCACGATCGCATGAGATTACACAGTTTCTCTAAGGTCCTTGTAAACAGAGTCATTTAACTCTGTGTTCCATCTATCATTTCTTAGTTGTCTACGACATGAAAATGATAACAAATGACTCTGTTTTAAGAGGCTCAATATTCTGTTAACACCTTCAATATAACCCGTCACTAATGCTACGTGAGATCATTATACCTATTTTCACGGGCGCGGCACAGCATATGGCTTAGTCAGGCTTAAATCCGCACAACTACCACGGTTTGATTGATTGTACATTGCTTAACGTCCCGACAGCAACAAGGCTTTCTCAGGACGTGCCTGCACTGCTTTTGAAAAAAAATTAAACAGAACATTGAATGTATGTGGCCAGCCGGTCAAATACGTTAAATAAACCTAACTCTCTTGGCTGGACTTCGCGAACGAAGATTTTATAGGAGTTGCCCACGATGTCTGCAGGCTTGTTCGTGGCTGCGGAGGCCAATCCGGGACAGGCAGGTTCGACCGCAGTGGCTGCAGGGGAAGGTATGGCCAGAGTTCTGAGTTGCGGCATCTCTGTTCTTTCTCCTGAGCCGCTTGTCCTTAAGGCTAGCTCTGCGAGAGTCCTCAAAGGAGACAGCTGCCTTGTAAATAGTGGAGCGCCAGGTGTCACGGTCCACAGCAAGCGAAGACCACTGGTGGTGGTCGATTTGGCAGGCACTAAGTGACTTCTTGAGACAGTCTTTGTATCTCTTCTTTGGTGCCCCTCTGTCACGGTGTCCAGTAGCAAGCTCGCCGAACAGGGTGATCTTTGGTAGGCGATGATCCTCCATCCTGGAGACATGCCCCGCCCAGCGGAGCTGTGTCCGCAGCAGCAAAGCCTCGATGCTCACGGTTTCAGCCTGTTCAAGGACCTCGACATTGGTGACATAGTCACTCCAGTGAATGCCCAGGATGGTACGCAGGCAGCGCTGGTGGAAGCGTTCGAGGAGTCGTAGTTGGCTGCGGTAGAGGGCCCAGGACTCGGAACCATACAGCAGGGTGGTGAGGACCACAGCTCTGTACACGCTGATCTTGGTGCCTGTTTTCAGCTGTTGATTGTGCCACACCCGCTTGAAAAGTCGCCCGAAAGCGCTGTTCGCTTTTGCCAGCCTACTGTCAAGCTCCTTGTCCAGCTTGGCGTCCGACGTGATAATGCAGCAATAAACCTAACACATGGGGCCTAAATAAAGCTAAGACCATTTAGCACCACACATCCAATATCAAGAGCTACAGGCAGTGCAGACAGTAGGGAGAGTTTTTAAAAGGCAAATACAGGTGAATGGACAAAGGGTAGACAGAAACACATGCCCCAGAGAGAAAAAAACCCACCCTGTGGGGCTGACCAGGGTGACCCTGGGAACTAAAAAATACCTAACCCCACCCAAGTCCCCCAGGGCATACCCGGGTGGACTACCACGGTTTGAAGGCTTGTCCAGGGTGCTTAGTTATCAATCAATCAATTATTCAGATACAAAGCCAAAATCATCTTTCTTTGCCAGGGTGCTACAGGTATACCCCACCGTCAGTCCTGTTGCTAAAACCTATGTAAAATCCGTTTCAATTCACTTGCAAAAAGCAAGCTACTTGCATGAGCGCGGTGAAACACCTCACACTTGGTCCATAACATTTATGATGAGACAAATACAAAACAAAACAAACATATAAACATTAGCTTCTCGTGCGACTTGGTCATTATAATGTTTGTCACACATCAGACAAAATCTCACTCCGTCCATTTTATGACCTGACCGATGATTTTGATTTTCTCACTCTCAGTCTTAAAGCCACTTTTACGTGTAACCTGTCCGATGATTTTCTCACTCTCAGACTTACAGCCTTTTTGTGGTATGTTCTGTGATTTCACACTCTCAGACGTACAGCCTTTTTGTGGTATGTTCTGTGATTTCTCACTTAAAGACTTACAGTTACACATTTTCATTTGTCTTGTTTGTGATCTGCTAGGTAATAGATCACATATGAAATTACAGTCACACATTTTCATGTGTAATGTTTGTGATCTGCTCAGTGATTTTTTACTCAGACTTACAGTTACAGTTACACGTTTCATTTTTCTTGTTTGCGGCCTGCTCGGTGATTAATCACTCACACGGACTAATAGTTACACGTTTTCATTTTTCCTTGTTAGTGTGGCCTGCTCGGTGATGATCACACGGGCTTAGTCAGTTAACAAAACGAAAGTGATAAAATGTCTCAGATGTGATTCAAACAGGGTTGTTAAGACGCATTAGAACCTTTGTACAAACAAACAAAACAAACAGGCAATCATAGATATGGACCAGCGTTAGAGGTTTTTCCAAAAATCGGCTATTTCCTGTACTTTTAACATTTGTTCAATTTGCTTCCGCAAACTGTACACCTTTCGGAAAGACAGTGAAAGAAAATACAATTTTGGGTACCCTCGTAGCAACCTGGCTAAAACACTCAACTGATGAGCATAAGTCTTTGAAATTCCGATGTGTACTTTTAACCAATCTGTCCAGTTCAAGTTTGTTTCATGTTGTAATTTCTGTTTTGCGTGGATTTCTGCACCAACGATTAGCCACTCTCCATAGCAAATAGCAGACATCAAGTTTCTTTTTTCTGTTTCTTGTATTATTGTGTAGCCATTAACTAAATGCGGTTTTATTGTTGCCAGTGTAAATCCCTGTAAATTACAGTCATCTACTCTAATACCATTTGGTAGCGATCTATTTGTAATATTTTTTTCTAAATATAGATGAAGATCTTTTGGATCACTCACCTCTTTTTTTGTTTTTCTTTCAAGAACGTCGGCTAAATTACCAATTGGTTTTTTGGTATTGAGTTCGCTGTCCAAAATCCAGGCTGGTTTTCTAATACAGACTCTAAGAAAGCCGTCATTGATTTATGATAATCTAAGTGAGATTGAAGGATCAATCGGTCTTCCTCAACCCAATTCATTTTCTAAAACGCGTACTACTAGCCTGGTTAACAATTAAACAATAAGATTTTCTTTCTAAGCGCACTCAGAAGGCTCGTAACCGCAAGGCCTTTTCTTCTTTCTATATATCACAAATTAAACACGCAAACTATCGACAAACTATTCGTCAGTGTCCTGTATACAGTCACTATGTATTTTTGTAACGTACGCTAGTCAGCGTTGACTCGGGCAAATCTACACTAGAAAATGTCAGAAACGGCGACACTTACCGATATCAAAGTAGTATATTTTTACAAGATTTAGTGCTATCATCTGCCACGTTTTGAAACACGTCTGCCTCGCTCAACACACAAGGTAGAAAAGACCGGTTAATGTTTGGCAAACAACACAGCGCTGCCCAGGTGACATGCGTCACACTACTCAACTGAGCAGCGCGCGCGCAGAGTTCAGTGGCGAGGCGTGAACAAACCGTGTCGCGGGTTTAGTACTAAGGGAAATAACTGCTGCTGTGTGTATGTGTGAGTGTGTGTTGTTAGCTCCCTGTAAGTGCGCGCGTATGTCCGGCGCCCACAATCGTCTATCTGAAATACCCGCAATTGACTAAGTAATCAATAAAATACGCGTTGCAAAATGAACACACATAATCGATGGTTTAATTAGCTCGGGGGTTAATTTTGCTTTAGTCATGAATGTCATTGATTTTGGAAACCTTTATTTTACTGAAAAAAATAAGGGGAAACCTAGAAAAACGGGGTTTGTCATTAAACGAGCGATTTGTGATCAAAAATAAAGGAAAATTGACGTCGTCAAAAAATCTCTTGTATTCTCCATCTTCCTCTCTCTCTACTAAGCAAGTGGTATAGATTTTCATGAGCCCCTGCACCCACAGGGGCTCATGCAAATCTATGCCACTTGCGAATGATACTGCAAGTCACTGGATAAATGACAAAGAGTCAAAGAACTTCATGGCCCTAGGAAACCCGCGGGAGACCATGAACGTCTATACCTCTGGAACAGTCTATGCCGCTTGCAGATGAACACGGCCAGCTGAGGAAGTCAGTACTCACAATATTACCTAAGCAAGCCCGTTTTGCTCCTTGTGGAACTGGGATCAGTTGCATGAGTGAGCTTAGTCCTGGGCCAGGCACTGAGCATACAGCGGGGCACCTTGCTTATTGCCTGGTGCAGGACTAAGCTCGCTCATGCAACTGGTCCCTCAAGGAGCTCTTACATGCCCTTAGGAACTGCTGTATTGATTGCATGACCTGTCGCAACTCATCACTTCCAGCAAGACGCAGAAAATTGTGTTGATGCGTAAAATAATAATCTTCTTAATGACTCAACTCTTCAATGAACTTGTTGCTGAAGAAGCCAATCAATAGATGACGTCTACAACGCAGAACTAAATTCTGAACCCCAACATGTTCATACAACACTGTCAGAGTTGCCAAAACAAACAAAAATAGCATCGTGCATGACCAGGTAGCTTTGTAAACGCCAAATGTGGCACTCAATAGAGTGACTGGTCCACATCATCTGCGTTCCCTGTGTAAGTCACCAGCACAATGTTCTCACCCGCAGAGATGGGTTCCACTGTACACACGCGGGATATAGAGGTCGATGGCTGGAGTAACGACAGCCTAATATAAATATTTAACTCAATGAGTACAGATGTATCACACCAGAAGCTGCGTGTGCCAAAATTCACCAACAAATGCTGTTCCAGACACAATGACACAGCCACAGGCTTTCCGACTATTACTTTAATGACTACCCAGCAGAGTTGCTTGTGAATGAAATCCAACCCGAAAGGCAAGAGGCAAACATTCTCATACGCCCCTGCGGCTGCAGGGGCGCATGAGAATACATTCCTCTTGCAAATGGCAGCAGGAGCCCTTGTGAGCCTAAACCTCTTGCAGACTGGCCTCAGGCGTGGGACACTGCAACAGGCATTACTGTAAAGCCCGAGACGAAAACGGGTGACTGATGCTTGACTCACGGCGGGATGAGTACACCTGCAGCGCATCACAACTCTGAGTGCCGGAGATGGGGCGCCATTAACGATTGAAAACTGCCACAGACCTGCCATCTGCAAGAGGCATAGATTCTCATGAGCCCCTGCTGTCGCAGGGGCTCATGAGAATCTATGCCTCTTGCTGTCAGAAGCAGGTCAAAATTATATACATTTTCATACATATTCATAATCACAGGCAACTCCACACAGACTTCAAAGTCTAGAAACCAGTCACTGAACATCCTCACAAGAAAGCTCCCTTCCCGTTCCCCACATCCTGTTATCCCTTCCAGCTTTAACCACAAAAGGTTCATTCCTATAATGTGATCATATTTCATAATCGTACTGTCTGTGAACCACACTAAACATTTCGCCTAGAAAAGATTGGCCGTTACAGCTTCAGGACAAAGTTAAATTAGTTCAGTGCCTTCAAAGGTCCATCCACCCATCTCCTGAAGCTTCAAAACAATATCATTATCACTTAAAATTTTAAAGAAAGAAAACAAGTTAATTAAACCAGTTCGTTCAAAATCAGTTGCAACAGTTTTACATAGAAGACTGAAGGGCTTGATTAGTTTTGCGTGTGCACTTTGGGTCAAACTTAAAAATGTGGTCTGAGCAATCGCTGAACCCCAAAGGTCTAACTGGCTCCATCTGACAGACCAAACAACGGGAAGGACTGCAATATGTTTATCTTACCCCCACATACCCCACTTCCATCATAACCACCATCTATCTCCCTACCTTCACTTACCTGCCAAGTACTCGGAGAAGAAGTCGTGCACTAACAGTAATACCCTGAAGAGGAAACGCCAGAGAAGTATCTTATCCCAGCAAGAGGCATAGATCCTCACGAGCCTCTGCGACTGCAGAGGCTCGTGAGGGTCTATGCCTCTTGCAGACGAATGGGTCTGCTCAACTGACATACACAAAAACTAAAGGTCAGCGCCTACATCCCGATGACCTCCTCCTGTCCCGTAAGAGTAATAGACTCTCATGACAGCAGAAGGCTTCGGTCATCATGAGCTCCTGTGGCTGTGTGAGAATCCATCCGTCATCTATGCCTCTTTCACGTGGGACGGGCTGACGGTGTGAGGTCTACCTGGGCCAAACATCAGAAGCGAGCACACGTGGTAATTATCTAGATGTACTCATCAAGCCAAGACTTTGCCCGCTATCGTGTCTGGCCCTCGTCGGGCCTGGTTCCGCGTCTTGAGACAGTCTCTGGACGGTCACTAACTCATTAGAGACGTGCCGCATCCGGATCCAAACGCAGCACGTCTCGAATGAGTTAATGACATGGTGGTGGTGTTTGTTTTTCAAAATCCAAACCAAAAAGGTGACTGTCAAGCGCGTAAAATGCACAGAACTGTGTCCTTTACTAAGCGTGTTTCTTTCTTCTTTGGGTTCTCCTCAATTCGTTTTTTTTTTTAATAGACTTTTCAAGTCAAGCTATGGCAAGTGTAGCTGTCCCCAGCGTTTTGAGCATACCTTAAGCACTGTATAGCAGGAGAAATGTCAAAGGTGGTAGATAACAGAAGGCAATTCAGGCAAAGTGAATATTACTTGTGGAAAGCACCAAAGACTGTTGGCATCAAGCTTTTCGTCCATCCTGCTGCAGGATGCACAGATTCTCATAAGCTCCTGCAACGGTAGTAGTTTATGAGAATCTATGCCTTTCAACATTACATCCTGAGGCGGATTTTGAAAAATTGGCTTATTGTCCTATGAAGGCTACATTACATATTAGGAGATAGATCAACTGGTTTAGTTCAAGGGTGGTGCCAGAACAGCTTGGCACCTGAGACACCAAGCTATTAAGTATTGGTCAAATTTATTTCAAAGAATGGGTGTATCAGGATGAAAAGGGTTATTTTTTTTCATTTACTGTTGTTGTTGTTATTAGGGGGGGGGGGTGCAAAATACAATAATAAAACAACCTCACAACTGCACAGGTTCTTAGAGTACCTGTGTCCTAGATTACAGTATTACCAGTACAGGAGTCCTGGAACCGTGGCATCATTCCACCTTTAGAACAAACACATGAACAAGTGGTGACTAACTGGTCCTCATCCTACCCCATCCTGCTGCAGGATGCACAGATTCTCATAAGCTCCTGCAACGGTAGTAGTTTATGAGAATCTATGCCTTTCAACATTCTAAAACTGTGGAAGCTGTTTGGGGTTTGCACATTCATGCATACACAATTCCTCAGCAGCTGGCATGTTGTTTAGAGGTGTAGGAGGGAAACCCGCAAGTTCGTACAAACAAACCGCAGCCAACCCTTCGTTTGAGAATACGATCTAAATCAGGGTCCAAAGACTGAATCACCAGGTACTTATTTTTACTGCCACTATGGTGCTGATGCTCGTAAGAATCTATCGCTGTGTAGAGAAGAGCGGCTTGTTGAGAAAGTAAGAATGAGGTCTGGAACACTGCCATACGTGCGGCTAGCACAAGGCATAGCCGGATCAGTGGGTCCGCTTTTATTTGCAGATGATCAGCCTATCCAGATTGGTCTCAATTGCACGAGTGAGCTTAGTCGTGCGCCAGCCACTAAGCAAGGTGCTCCGCGACAGCGGAGCACCTTGCTTAGAGGCTGGTGCACAACTAAGCTCACTAATGCAACTGGCTCTTGGGATACATGTGAACCTATGTCTTCTGTCGGGTGGGTGGGATTTCGCTGAGGTAACATGTCTGATTTTTTTTTAAATCCAAGACTGTTATGCTGTAACAGTGTAGACCCCCCTCTGTCCAAAACCGATACAAGAGCGTCTAGCTACAGTGATAGAACACCACATTACCCCCGCAAACCGCAACTCATGGAAGCCTGTGACAACACGTCTTCTGAGAAACAGGTTCACTTTTAAGTCGTGAGCTAGTCTGTGATTTTGGACCGTACGACTGAAAGCAGTAAGGTCCAAAATCGCGAACCAGACCATGTTTTCTTAAACAGAAAAAAAGTATCGGCACCAGCGCTATCATTTTCTGGCATCAAAAACACAACTTCAATGGAGGTGCGGGAACGCGTTTCCTGGGGCCTGTATCAGTTGGCATTTTTTTCGGGCGTTGTTGCTTCGGCCATTACCTCAGTAATGAGCCGCGCTTACCGCCGATAAAGCATTTAAAGACGCGCTGCAGCTCTCTAATTACGGATTCGGCGTGTAAGTTGCTGTGACAGCCATGGCCGTCTGCAAAAGGCATAGATTCTCTTGAGCCCCTGCAGTTGCAGGGGCCCATGAGAATCTATGTCTCTTGCTGACTGTAGGTGGATGTTTGACATCCTGGAGGATGCCATTAGACTAGAGCACGATTCTTCAACCCACTTGGGTGGGATGTTTTACAACATCACTAAGACCCAGACTCTGGAGGTCTTACATGTTACATTAACAGCGAAAATCCCAAAGAAATGGTTGCTTAGTCAGTTTTCTATTCTGAGATATATCCTACAGTGAACAATACAATGTGAGAAGTACATAAAACAAATTATAAACACCGACTGAACACACTCCTGTAACATTTAAACAAAAAATCATGAGAATGGGTGTATAACACTCCTATGAAATAAAAGTTCTACAAGTCGAGAGTTTTTTTAAAATAATTACTTTACTAAGTACAACATTCAACCCCAACTCCCAATCAAACTGTGTAAGTCCATTAACTCTGTATTACTAGCTCTAGATCGGCACATGGTCCCGAGAAACAGTGGCCTTCGAGTCAACAATGGAGGGGAAATTTACGATAGGCGCCGGTGTTTGCCGACCAGGGCTAGCCTAGTTACTTGGTCAAGACTTTGGCATGATCATCAGATCTACCCCCAAACATAACCTGCGACGACTCTGCTCTGTTAATTTAGAAAACACATATGCAACAGAGATGTAAATGAAGTAAGCAAGAGACATAGATCCTTTGGCGGGGGCTCATAAGGATCTATGTCTCTTGCGGATGTAGTTTTCCGATCCATTCCTCTTTGTGAAACTAAGCTGCACCATGCAATGCAATGGCCCCTACAGCGCTTGCCAGGGTCAATCCCGACTTGCTTTTTTGTAGGTCCATTTTTTTATGGGGCTGGTCCCTTTATCTCTCGCTTCTGCAGTCCATAACCCAACCCCTTTCCTCTCCCATCGGCACAGATCCTCGCAGCCGTTAGTTGAGCGCATGGACCGTCTTCACGCATGTTCTCAGAAGTACCCGTCCGATGGTATAAACTGGCTACACCCAGCAGACCAGTAACAGTAAACGGAATCTCCTGGCAAAATCGCCCCATTTCTCTCCAAAGCACGGTCGTCTCTTTCGGGATCAATAGCCTATTACTGCGGCGCTGGCGAGGAGAGTCGTAGACTTCAAACCCGAAGGACTTCCACGTATGTGTCTTAAATGGGGGAGGTCTTCGCTCCCAGGAAGCATGGACTGTGTGTGTGTGCGCTGTGTGCTTGCAGCGCGGTAATGAGAATCTATGCCCTTTTGCCGATAGAACGGGCTTGCCGAGGGAGTGCGAATGGACTGGCTTTGCCTTTGGTCTGGCGGCAAGGCTGGATCATTCAACAGAGCTGTGTTTTTACGCGACTCCCATCCCCCGGGTGCGCACACCCCTCGGCCAGTTCTATTGACCAGCAAGATACACAGATCCTCATGAGCCCCTGCATGCGCAGGAGCTCATGAGGATCTGTGTCTCTTGCTGGTGGGAGAGACAGACCAGAATTATGCCCTCAAACTGTGGTAATCACCCGAACGTAGCCGACTGTGCGTGCAGACCAAAAAGGCGTGCCCCCAATCGGCACCTTCCCAAACCATCTTTCTCGCAGACACTGGGGTCTATGCAGACAAAGAACCGCGGGACCCTTTGATTAATTGCTACCTATTTTCCATCCTCAAACAACACATGCCGGCTCAGCTGATCCTGAACTGTCATTTTATGAATGTTTTTGTCAATGTTCCATTCGGAGACCTATCTATTCTAAAATGAACTAAACAATGCCATGCACAAGAAATTATCGATTGTTTACACTCTTCAGAACATACACAGCTGGACTATAATTTTCCTTGTTTTCTGTCAAGTTTCCATTCTGTCCATTCTGAGATCTATACAGTGAACTATATGCAATGCCATACACGAGACATTGTTCACTGCATACTACTCCACCCCCACCCCCCCTCCCCCCACATACACCCAACATACTGTCCAGCAACACGGATTAGACAAGAATCGCTACAGATTTTTACAGACAGCAAGTTTTCAGGACACCAAATAACTGTCACCGCCTCCATCCATCAACACACTGTTTTAAGTGTAACCATCGCTGACAGTCTGTATGACAAATTGCCTGGGCCTTCTGACTTGAGCTAAATACTGGACCACACGCCCAGACCTTTGCAAACTCATATAACCACCTCCTGATGAGGAGAAAAAAAACTCTGCTTTTACAGCTCGAACAAGCCCGCAACTTGCGGGGACTCATGAAGATCTAGATACATCTTGCACGTGCAGGTGGGGGTCACTGCACGAGTAAAAGGTCAAACTGCAGCGGAAAAGCCTGCCAGGAATCCAGCGCTGACAAACCACTCTAACCATCCCGCCAATTACCGCCAGAGTACTGTGTTCAGTACAAACACACGGGCCACAAAAAGTGGTACAACATCGGTCGTGGTTTGTAGTCGGTGGTACTAAACAACTGAAACAGTGGTAACGTACCACCTGCGACAGTGAAAAACAAAAGAGTTAACGTTGTTTACGCAAGACTAGCCCACCCAAGCTAAATGGTCATCACCTTTCAGGAGTGGGGGTGTGGGAGGTTAACTCATTAACCCATATGACCCCACGTCCGCATTTATCAAATTTGGAGGTGTCACCTAACCACTATGTAGAAGCTGCAGGCGATGGATTGACCATGATAATTCAAGGGTAGTGCCAGATGAGCTTGGCGCCATCAGGCACTGCTGGGAGTATAAATAAATAAATAAATAATACCGTTATTATATAGGCGCTTTTTCTCAATTTTGGGGAAATCGACTCAAAGTGCCGCGCCTGAAACCCAACACACACACACTCACGAAACAGACACGGATTTACGCCATTTAAGACAAGCACAGTACAAGACAAACGAAGGGCCAGTCAGCTACTGAAGTTACAGAGATTTTTGATCACTTGTATTTGAAATTTGTAAAGTGGCCTGAGACCGGTACCAAAGCGTGGGGAGTGGGGGGGGGGGGGGGGGTTGGAAGAACCGGAATACCCGGAGAAAGAACCCCCGACGGTCCGCCCGAATTAACGGTGACACTTACCAGAGGAGAAAAGTCCAACGCCGGAACCCGGTATCGAACCTCGCACCCTTGGCATTGGTGGCAGGCGCCTTAACCACTGCGCCACGGACCGCCCCTTTATGCGCTTTATATAATAATAATAATTATTATTACTTCGTAACCCATTTAACCCCATGGCTGTATTTCCCAAATTTTGGAAGTGTTAATTAAAGGCTATGCACCAGGTGCAGGAGATAGACTGACCATGATAATTCACGGGTAGTGCCAGATTAGCTTGGCACCTGAAGGCGCCAAGCTAATCTGGCACTACATTTGAATTATCATGCTCGATCCACCTTTTGCTGTAGGGTGTTGGGGCTAAACAGGTTAAAGACAACTCATATCGGAATGCAATTTACGTGTTAAAAGGGGCCCTTATGCTAAAATTCTGAAATTTCTTAGTTCCTGAACTTCACTTGCCTCTTATACTTGTATTACCGGTGGCTGTCGGTAGAGTTTTTGTCGCGATGATGCAGCACAAATCATCGCAACAAAAACCACTACCGACAGTCACAGGGTTTACAATCTCAAGTCAAAATATGTGTATTAATTGGTTGGCAACGGAACTAAACAATCATAAGCTCAGTTCAAGGACTGTGGTAGTCATAGCACTCTAAAATGATGACTAGCTGCCCACTCCTGGATGTGACCAACTTGGCGTCAGTCCCTAGAGTCACACTCACAGACATCATCCCCACATAAATAGCGCCTAGGCTGACGTGAAAGACGTCACCATACTATTGATCTTCCACAGGTAAAGGTCAAGTAAGGCCACCAGTCTCCTCTTGCAGCCCTAATTGGATTTCATGACTCAAGTGTGCTAACTATAGAGAGAGAGCTCTGTCAACATCTAGTACATGTATGTAGTTGGTATTATTAGTAGTGTTCATTGCTGAGGGGTTTTTATTTTTATAGCGTCACTCAAAAGCTCCCAAATTTGCACAATCATCACAGATTATTAACTCATTCGAGACGTGTATCCGGAGGCAGCACATCTCGACTGAGTTAATGAAATCAAAAGAAAATCAAACTGTATAGAAGAAAAAAAAACCTCTACGCCTGTTTTAGATCTTTAGTTTTCTACGCCTCTCCAGCAAGCTGAAATAACCATTACAGTTGCCACGGCAACGAACCCACTCCCTTCTGAACGTCAACAGGAAGCGAGAGTTGTGGGAGTGATGTAAATCATCGGCCAGCGCCTTCTATCTGCAAGACACAGATTCTCATAAGCCCCTGCTGAAGCGGGGGCTCATGAGAATCTATGCCTCTTAAGTTTACAGTCCTGCCTCCAACACGAGAAGCTGTAAAAGTATAGTAGAAATGAAATGGGGCTGATTGAGCGCACAGCCACTACAGTTTTCACTTTGACAGTTTTAACGCTACGATAGAGTACATTACAATGCAACCTGTGCCACGCGGAATTCTGTTAATACGAAACAAAACGTTGACACATTCCACACCAGGACCGAAATCCCCACATTTTGAAGTTGCCCCCACTGAAGGACTGTATTAGTGTATTACAATTCTAGAGACTGATCGAGCATGATAGTTCAAGGGTGATGCCAGAATAGCTTGGCGCCTATGATTCTGGCACCACCCTTGAACTATCATGCTCGATTCATGTCTTGACGTGGTGTGTCAGGGCTGAATGAGTTAAACGCTTAGGACTTAATGTCTTTTGTCCACCATGAAGGTGATACACATTTCAAAGACAGAGCACCGAAACAAGGCCTGTACAAATTTTTACCCTGCTGGGTAGCGCACAACATACTGTATAGTGTCTCCTAGAAAGTGAGTTTGAAAGACTAGTCCAAATTACATACTATACATCCATGAGCAAAAGTAAAAAGATCTCCCCTTCAAAGCTGAACGCCAAAATACAATTTCAATCTCCTCTAACAAAACTGCCTTTGTAACACACACAGTATATTTGCCTGAACAGACCACCAACTGGTCACCCATCAATCACATGGACAGATCTGGGGATGCTGGACGCTTTTTTTAATTGATGCCATTTTTAATTGATACGCCTTATTGCAGCACCACAGTCGCACGAATAATTCACTCAGTCTGCAACTGCGCCCCAAACACCGTGTTATGTAGCAGCTGACAAATTTATGCATTGTATTAATGCTGCAGACAACCCTGTGTGATATCACAATTCACATTCTGAGCCTTGATAAACATAAAATAAGACTACATTATCAACCATGATATTTCAAGAGTAATGCCAGAACAACCTGGCGCCTGTAGGTACCAAGTTATTCAGGCACCACCTTTGACCTATCATGGTTGAATAATACACATAATGTCAGGCCTAAAAGGGTATAATAATACTGACCACATTCCATGGCACTAAAACTACAAAGTACACACTAAAGCATCAGTATACACATAATTTTGAACCTGTTTTCTGTTTCTCAAATACCTTATGGGAGCCCAAAATCCCAGTGCACCAAGTTCATCTCTTACCTGAGCCAAAAACCAATTCCCTCAGGTTATACAAAAAAATGGAAAAGTCAATTCTTCCATTTGTGTGAATGTGCCCATCAAGCCTATACAGTTATAAATTACCCTAGACCTGCCATCAATTTAACCTTTAGGGTGTTGGTAGTAGTTTTAGTCACAATGATTCCTTCAGGAAAAAAAATGAATTTTCTCGTTTAAAACCCCCCCCCCCCCCCCCCCCCCCCCCTGCAAAAAAAAACAAAAACAACAAGAAACAAACAAAAAACAACAACAAACAACAAATACTATGCAAGTTAAATCACACCTCACCAAAGAAGTTTTCAGCGTGAAATGTGTGTAGAGTAGGAATTTTAAAAGAGAATGACTGTGCAGGTAGATGTGTGTACATCACTACATACATGTTTCGTGTGTGTGGAGGTGGGTGAATGGTGGTAAAAAAAAAACTATTTGGTGGTAAAAAAATTATTTCAAAACATAACTTAATCTCACCTTGTGCTCTTGGTGTATTTGAAGGAATCTTTGACGTAGGCTGTAACAGACGCTGATCGCTGTTTACTGTTGTTCTCAAAGTAAATGTTCCATGCACTGTCTTCTCCAGGTAGAGCTGCCACAACACGTAAACCATGGCGAACCTTTACCCTGTAATAAAAAATGTGCTTTTTAAATTTTTTTTTATTGTACAACGCTATAAGTATAATGACCTAGACCAAAAGTGAGCTGCCACAACACGTAAACCATGGCGAACCTTTACCCTGAATAAAATGTGTTTTTTTTTATTTTTTATTATACAATTACAACGCTATAAGTATAATGACCTAGACCAAAAGTACAGTTGTCTGATTTTACAATTTTTTTACACTGCTGGTGACAAAAAAAACAGTATCACTGCAGCATCATCTTAACCCCTTCACAACTGTGGGGGCTCATGAGGATGTATTCCTCTTGAGGTTTGTTAGTGTTCTATTTTTCTTAGCAAGGGGTTAACAAATTTAACAAAAAAGGCAAAGCCCTTATGGCTCAACCTGTATGACCGATCCACACATGTCTGACAATAAGTAAAGGGATGGCTTCTGCACTAACAAGATCCATGTTTTCTCAAAATTTAATCAGTTTTCACACATCTGTGAAGCCCCTGTGACCCTTGACCTTTGCGATGAGTCAACTAAATTAGGATACATAGGATTAGGAAGGTCTTATCATCAGCAACCTTTGTACCCAATTTGACTTAAAAGTTATCAAAAATGTTGATAACTACAATAATTAGCATTTTATACACATTTGTCAACCTCTTGTGACACTTGACCTTTTCCGAGGGGTCATCCAAATTAGTATACATAGATAGGTCTTACCATCAGGTATCTCATAGCAAGTTTGGGTTTGGAGAACTTTGTGAATAGTAATTGAGAATAAACATTTCTTGTCAAAATATGTCTTTTTTTAACCTATAGGGCTAGGGAAGTTCCCCGCGTTGCCTAGAAGTAGAAGCGTCGGCTGCCGCGCCACCATCTTGAGAGGACACGCCAGCCTGGCGATAGACTTCAGAGAAGTAGTGTTTCAACATGTTTTTGTTCATGTTTCTTCCTCTTTGGAAAGAAACAAAAACAGATTCTGGTTAGTGGTTTCCTACGGACGGTGATGGCAAGACTTGCTGTTATTGCCTATAGCACGTCAGGACTTTACTGACATTGTCTTGACAGCGATTTCCCGATGAGTGCATGAGTGGTGTATCCTCTCAAGATGGCCACCATGACTAGCATGATGACGTCAGCTTCCTGAACCTTATTTCCTGAGCTCTTGTGACCACTGACCTTTTTCTGTAGCAAGTTGTGAATAGTAATTGAGAAAAAACATTTCTTGTCAAAATATGGCTAATTTTTTACCTATTTTCCTGAGCTCATGTGATCTGTGACCTTTGCGAGGGGTCATCTAAATTAACTTGCATAGATAGGTCTGACCATCGGGTATCTCTGTAGCAAGTTTGGGTTCGGAGTTGTGAATAGTAATTGAGAAAAAACATTTCTTGTCAAAATATGGCTTTTTTAAAACCTATTTCCTGAGCTCTTGTGACCCTTGATCTTTCAGAGGAATCATCTAAATTAGTATGCATAATGTCTTACCATCAGGTATCTCTATAGCAAGTTTGGGTTTGGAGTTGTGAATAGTAATTGAGAAAAAAACATTTCTTGTCCAAAAATAGTTATTTTTTATATATTTCCTGATCTCTTGTGACCTTGACCTTTGTGAGAGGTCACTGAAATTGGTATGTTTTGCTAAGGTCTTACCACAAAGTATCCTTGGGCTAAGTTTGAAGACTGTAGCTAGAATAGTCTCCGAGAAAATGCCAACGTTAAAGTTTACCACTGAAGACCACTGGTCTAGAACATCTAGACTCACTTTTGCTTTGCACGTGAAATAATAAAAGGTGAGGGGCAAATTGTAGGCAGTGAGTATGACTGCAGTAAATGGAACCAACAACAAATTGATGTTCCAACCAAAATTAGACCACAATATTCCAGTTAATGTTACCTTTGTGTTACCTGAAAAGTTTTGTGACGAAAAACGACCTTACAGTTACAGGCAGGCAAACGAAACAAGATACTCAGGCCAGTGTCACTGTCAGCATTAGAAATCATCGAGACAAAAACTGTAACAGACAGCCAAGGGCTAAATCCGTCCCATGAAGCCATGCAACCAACTAAGGTTAACATTAGCCCAATGACAGCTTGCTTTTCCAGTATACACACGACAGCTGGAGACATGCCTGCATTATAACTTCCAATTTGGTGGTATATTTCTGCATAATACTGAGGCTGACCTGTACCATAAATTACTTACTATCAATTACCACATTGGATCACTTTGTCAGCAGGTTGGCTACAAACAGTTTGAGTGAAAAAGTATAGGTCAATAGCTTACCTAACCACAAACACTTGAAGTCCTGAATTCTTTTCCAGCAAGACAGGAACTTCAAACTGTGCTCCAGGACGGTATCCACGAGTAGGCACCCTGAAGATTAAATCCTGGTCCTTTTCTTCCTGATACGCCTTTTCCTCCTCCACAAGAGGAACAAATGCAATAAACTTTCTCTGGGTGTTGGTAGAATTGGCCAACGACCTTGCAGGTATGATGGTGTTTGATGCACTGGCACACTCTTGATTTTCCTCCACTCGAGAAATGTCGTAGTACACGGACACCTGACTTGAGTTCTGCTGCCACCAAGACTCAGGAAGGTGAATTCCTGCTACACAGGCATCATGCTCTTCCGTCAGGACACATACAGAGGAGAACTGTTCCGTGCCATGCTGCACAAACAACTGACCACACCACTGCTGACTGTAGCCATAGTAGCTGTAAATAAGATCCTCTTTCTTGCGACCCAGCAAGGGTTGTGCATGTATCAACACTTGCAGCAAAGGCTGCTTGAGAAAAACTTTGTCTGTTACTAAATGTGCACTAACGTCCATATTGAAAACTATCTGTCGATGCATTGACTTCTGACCAAAATGGTCATCCATGCTGAGAACGTCTGACATGTAAGGACCTTCCACAAAGTCACTGGGCACTGCCTGATAAACGTGGAAGTGCCCCAACTCAGCCCGCAGTTTGTACAGCTCGGCTGGATGAGTGAGGATGAAAGTCTCCCGTTCAACATTTCTCTCCGCTGGCCTATACCTCTGGTACACAGGCTTGAGAAAGTAGCCATCTTTGCGGTCTTCAAAGTTGATCTCTACCCCTGAAAGGGTGCCTGCAACAACAAATTGGAAAACAGAATGGAAGTTTGTAGACCTGAACACTATTAAATCCAAACATGATTAGAAAAGACTGAAGAGATACCCAAAAAAGAAAACAACATGCTTATGGAGGACAAGTACAGCACAGTTTATAAAATATTCAGGTGTTGCATTTTGGGTTTTTACACACTTGGCTGTCAGTGTCACCTTTTTAGTCTGGACTGTATGACTATGAGCAGTTAAGTTGTAAATGAAGCTAGCTGCCTCTATTCTGCTTTGCCTATCAGCCTTAACTCTTATTGCTCAATGTCTGTATAATCAATCACAACAAAACAAAGTCTTTGCCATACCAAACCATACATACCATATTGCAAAATGATAGCTTATTGACTATGCAAACACCCAGACATGTATACATTACATGCTGAAATCAGTGCACATTTTATGTTGAAATTAGTACGTGACACAAAATAAAACAAACTGCTACAACATGTTTATGTTTTATGTCACTGCTGGAAATTTTATTTTCGTTAGTACTGTGGTAAGCAGAAACAGCAAAACTAATAAACAGCATTAATGTGTCCTGTCATTTTTGCCAACATGAAATAAAAACAAAATCTACCAGCACTGGAAGCAGCCAATATGGTTTACATGAGAAGAGACACAGAACATAAAATGGCTCTTTGCCAGATGTGCATGCATGATCCAACCACATAAGCATTCTGGCTGGCGTCTACAGCAGTATGTCACTTCTCAGTGATGTTTTAAAACAACACATCGCCAATAACTGTCCAAAAAAAAAAAAAAAGTAAAGTTAACAAATATTTAGTCTGCTGTCTAAAAACTTATGTAGTTTTACAATAGGATAAATTTTAGCAAGGCCATTAAAAGATAATCATCAATTGAGACTGCACAGTGAGAACAAATCGACTGAAAACACTAGTGAAACGGTTCTTCAGGTGTTGGGCAAGGGATGGATGGAACCCACTGTGCTATAGCAACTGCTCACAAGGCACCTAGATCAGATCAATGCCGGCGTCTTTGATGTCTGTGCGACTGGCAGCACCAATGCAAACACGCTGAAGCAAAATAGCAGTGGCAAACAACTGCCATTGCGTGGAATGCGCTGTTTGCCCATTGATGATGTCAATCAAATATAAATATAAAGCAAGTGATGAAGAAAATCGATGCATCTACTGATCTAGTGTTTCATATGTTTTGTTTCCGATCCCTGCGTGGCGACTGTCGAGGTCAACCCCCACCCCTCCCTCCCAGTTGATGCGCCCCTTGAACAGCTAATCATAGCATTATCTACATACTGTAAGCATGCTGTAGTCATTCTCATCTTAAACTGCCAGTCAAATATAAAAACCAATACATTCGCCCCCATAAGCATGAAGGTGTCAAAGGAGCAATCGACAAGAAGCCGAGCCGACACCAGACGAACTTACCGATCAAAACAAAGATCCACAAAACCACTGTCCCTGCTCTATTTTCCATCATGGACACATTGTAGCATGTCTAATCCCTCGAAGAATCCGTCAAGACGGTAAATGATCACTCTGGAACATTCTTACATCCATAATCCTCTCCTGAGCAGGTCAGTATTTTGACCAGTTGCTCGCAATCTCATCACCGAAGGCTCAGTTCGTCTGCCATGCTCAAACCACATTGCAACTGCTTCTGGATAACACTCCGCATTAGTTATGGTGGCAATTTTCTAAAATGTGCCTGTTTAAGAGCATAATTTACATAAAATCATTAACATTATTATAGACTAGGTATTAGGAAATAATTACTATTTATCATTAGATGTGCATGCAGAACATTATTGATGATAGTGATGGACTATTTTATTGACCGTAAAAACCGCAGGTCGACCGCGCATGAATAGTCACGTGACCCTATTCAAGTAGCGCTTAGCAGGGAAGGAGGCAGGCGCGAGGGAGAGGGATCACTTACACCGGCAGAGACATCAAAAGCACGCCGCGTGACCTCGGGCCCGCCGCCGTGTCTTTGAAATCTTTCAGTGGTAGTATACGAACACGGACGCGCGGCTGACTGTAAAAAGGGTGGCGGCCCGCTTTTGCTCATGCCGCGTTCAGTTTGTTCATTTTATACGCGGCGCGACAAGAAGTCACGCACTTAGTACCGACTGACTGTCTCAGTGACCGACCCGGTGACTTGACTCAAGTATTTCAACTCGAGCGGCGATCTGTGACGGGCTTTTGATTGCCAGAACACATATACTGCGGCGGGGAGGGGGGGGGGGGTATGCCCTAAAATCGGGATGCATGATTCGCGTTTTGTGGGTTATTGTGATCGGGTTTTTTTTTTTTTTTTTTTTGGTCTATCATAGAAATACAGCTTTAAAATGGGGCTGGCCTCAGCCCGTTCAACACCTAGGTACGCGATAACACTGATACAGTCTATAACTCAACGGACACAGAGATTACTCTGAACTGAGGTAGTCGCTACAGCTTCAAAAACACATGGCCCCACGAGCTCCTTAGCATCCGCGTTATCGCGGAATTGTTTATATTACAGCGGACGCCAGACGCAGCCGTCCCCGTTAGTCCCTTCCTTTTTGTCACTTGTCTCCTTGACTGCGTGCGCAAAATAAGGTGAACTTGTGTGAAATCATTGAAAATTCGCATCAACTTCATTTTTAAAAAAATGAACTTAGGAATTTTTTTGTGCGTGTATGACGCCGGGTAAACCGCCGCATTTTTTGGGAAACAATAGGCGCACAGGCCTCTTTTCGTGTTTGTCCTTGCTAAACTACAACATTATCAGAGAGAGAAAGAGAGATGAAATGAAACTTTATTAAGAGAGAGAGAGAAAACAACAGCCTAGTGATAATAAAGTGTAAAAATGGTTATAACTCCGCACGGCGTAACACTGTAATGAAGTGTAGTAACAAGAGAAAATTACGTCTAGCTACGATAACAGCGACTAGAGCCCGCGTTTGTCAGTGGACGAATAGGCTTGAAACTTTAGCCGGGATATCTTACTAAAAGAATTACTCTCGAAGCATTTTTTTTTAAAAATTAGTTTACACATAAAAATTATTGAGAAAATGCCAATAACCGTTTCAAAAAATCTGGTTGATCCGCATATACTTCCGTAATTGTTCTCAGTTATTCTTACTAGATATCATCAGCCAGTCAAGTTTTGCGGGACTGATATAGCTAGATGAAAGGAAGACATTGAATGAGTTCGTTAGCCAGCATTGTACCTCTTCAACTTTTTGGAACGTATGATAATTACTGAATTCATTTTTTTTAATCGAACCATGTTTCACTCCTACCAAAGAGTTAACCGTGGAAGAGGCCGTGCGTGCGGGAGACCCTTGCGTGCCTTTCACTCGTGAAGACTCACACTGAGTTGAATGACTACAACCGACACTCTCCTAGTGACGTACTAAACTGAAGCGCGAAACACATCAGTGTGTTATACAATGTTCATAACTAACTTACTTACTTACGCCTGTCACCCCTACCCGGGTATAGGCCGTCGACGAGAGACCTCCAGCAACTCCTGTCCTGTGCTTCTCCTTCGATTCTACTCCAGGTGGTTCCCAGTCTCTTGATGTCTGCTTGGAGGTCTCGACGCCAGGAGTTTCTCGGCCTACCTCTTTTCCTCTTTCCCTGGGGGTTCCATGACAATGCCTGCCTAGTGATACTGGAAGCTGGCTTTCTCAGACTGTGACCGATCCATCCCCATCTTCTTCGCCCAATTTCATTCTCTGCTGTTATCTGCTCTGTTCTCTCCCAGAGTCTGACGTTGCTGATCTTCTCTGGCCAGTGGATTTTCAAAATTCTTCTAAGGCAACTGTTCATGAAGGTCTGTACTCTGTTGACTGTGGTTTTTGTCAATCTCCATGTCTCTGCTCCATATAGGAGAACTGCTTTTACATTGGAGTTGAAAATCTGGACTTTGGTGTGTTGTGACAGCTCTCTGGAACTCCACACTTTTTTCAACTGGAGAAAGGCTGCTCTGGCTTTACCGATTCGTGCTCTGACATCTGCATCAGTGCCGCCTTTTTTGTCTATGATGCTCCCGAGATAGGTGAAGGACTCCACCTCCTCCAACGGGGTGCCAGCAAGCAAGACTGGTTCTTCCCTGGTTGCGTTCAGCCTCATTGTCTTTGTTTTCTGTTTGTGAATGGTGAGGCCCACTTGGGACGAGATGTCAGCAAGCCTCGTGGTCTTGTCCTGCATTTGTTGATGAGTGTGGGACAGTAATGCCAAGTCGTCTGCAAAATCGAGGTCGTCAAGCTGTGTCCATAGTGTCCACTGTATTCCACTTCGTCTGTGCTCTGTGGTCATCTTCATGACCCAGTCTATGGCCAGTAGGAAGAGGAACGGAGACAGCAGACACCCCTGCCTGACACCAGTTCTGACCTGGAGCTCTCTGGTGAACTGCCCTTCGTGGATCACGCGACATGTCATGCCATCATAGCTGCTCTTGATCAGGCGGACGAGCTTTGTGGGTACACCGTAGTGTCGTAGGAGTTTCCACAGAGTCTCTCGGTCCACGCTGTCAAATGCTTTCTCATAATCCACAAAGTTGACGTACAGCGGGGAGCTCCACTCCAGAGACTGTTCCACGATGATGCGGAGAGTGGCGATCTGGTCTGTACATGATCGGTTCTTCCTGAATCCTGCTTGCTGGTCTCTCAGCTGGGGGTCAACGGAGCTCTTCATTCTCTCTAGGATGATCCTGTTGAAGACCTTTCCTGGTACTGACAGCAAGGTGATTCCTCTGTAGTTGGAACACTTGCTGAGGTCGCCTTTCTTGGGAAGCTTGATTAGGTACCCCTCCTTCCAGTCAGCTGGCATCACCTCCTCTTCCCAGATCTTTCCAAACAGTGGGTACAGCATCTCAACTGTTGTCTCTAGGTCTGCTTTCAGAGACTCCGCTGGGATGCCATCTGGCCCTGCTGCTTTGCCATTCTTCAAAAATGCCACTGCTTTTCTGATCTCTTCCCGGCTGGGTCTGTCACAGCTGATGGGTAGGTCGGTCTCTGCCGGCTGGATGTCGGGGGGGTCGGGTGGGCTAGGTCTGTTCAGTAACTCTTCAAAATACTCGGCCCATCTGTCGAGTTGGTCTGCTCTGTCTGCAATAGGCTTGCCTTCTTGGTCTTTTACTGGTCTTTCTGTATGGCCATACTTACCCGACAATCTTCTGGTAATGTCGTAGAGCTGTTTCATGTTGCCGCTGCCTGCTGCCTTTTCTGCCTCTGCTGCCAGGCTGTCTGTGTAGGCCCTCTTGTCTGCCCTGATACTCCTCTTCACCTCGCGGTTGGCTTCCGAGTATTCCCCCTGTGCCCTTACTTTGGCTGCTCTCGTGCGACTGTTGTTGACCGCTGCTTTCTTCTGCTTCCTCGCTTCTATCTTCTTCAAGGTCTGTGCCGACAGCCAGTCCTTGTGGTGGTGTTTCCTGAACCCTACAGTGTCTTTGCAGGTCGAGTTCAGCGCCTCTCTAACTGCCTTCCACTGCTGCTCTGTGGTGACCGCCTCCTCTTCATTTACTAGCTCCTGTAGCGCTTGAAACCGGTTGGACAGCACCAGTTTGAACTCTTCTCTAACTCCAGTTTCTCTCAGGAGGCCTACATTATAGCGCTGTCTTCTTGTTGTCTCTGTGCGGCTTTTCTTTAGCTTGAGCTTCATTCTTAAGGTAAGCAGATGGTGGTCTGAGGCGACATCTGCTCCCCTCCTCACTCGAACATCTTGAAGGGATCTTCTAAATTTCTTGCTAATGCAGATATGGTCTATTTGGTTCTCTGTAGTATGGTCAGGTGAGACCCAAGTTGCTTTGTGTATTCTTCTGTGTGGGAAGATGCTGCCTCCAATGACAAGTCGGTTTAGAGCACAAAAGTCTACAAACCTCTCCCCGTTCTCACTCATCTCCGAGCCTAGTCCCTGTCTCCCCATCACCTCTTCGTATCCGGTGTTGTCCTCCCCTATTTTGGCATTAAAATCGCCCATGACGATGGTGATGTATCGCTCCGCACATTTGTCCACGGCACTCTGGAGTCGGTCGTAGAACTCTTGTTTCTCTTCCTCGTCACTGTCATTGGTGGGCGCATAACACTGGATGACGTTCAGCTTGAGCTTTTTCTTGGTTCTAAAGGCTGCTGTTATAATTCTTGGCCCAAGAGGTTCCCAGCCCATCAGCGCTCTCTGTGCCACTGGTGACAGCATGAGTGCTACTCCTTCTGTATGGGGGGCATTCTCCTCTTCATGACCTGAATACAGAATCATCTCCCCACTTAACAGCCTTTTCTGGCCAGACTGCGTCCATCTGGCTTCACTGATGCCTAGCAGGGAAAGGTTGTACTTTTGCATTTCCGCTGCTATCTGGGTGGCCTTGCCGCTCTGGTACATGGTCTTGACGTTCCATGTGCCCATGGTTGTATCCCTGGATAGAGAGAGGCGGCTCGGTCCTGTGGCTTCCGAAGACTTCCGGCTTTCACCACAGGACGTCATAAGTCTTCTAGTAGAAGAACCTTCCTCCTCCAGGAAAGGAATTACTGTTAGTCTTTTCGTCGGCGTTTTTGTAGCTATTTCCTTTTTTGCAGGGTGGGGAAGCTACCCCCACGCCCAACCCCCTTACTAGGAGGACCAGGGGTTTTCTTTCGGGGTCACCTTCCCTTAGAGCATGTTGGTTCACGGCACCTTATTTCATTCGGTGCACCCCTCTCACGAGGGACCCCCTATCCACCACCCAGGGGACGCGCCTCAACGCCGTATGGTCCCAGCGCGAGAGTTCATAACTAAGCAAAGCACGAAAAGTCAGTGTTATTCAGTCATGTGTATGGCCGGTTGAAGCCGCAATGCTCTCTGTTTCTGACAACTGATTTGATCCAAACAAAACAACCGCCTATCGGCGTAAAACAATGGCCAAAACACTATTTCCAGTCGTACACTACATGATGAAATCCCACTGAAGAATCCGCCAGAACGAATAAGAACATAACTGACTTACGAGTCATTCGGCCGAAAAATATGTGCCACTCGTTCCACTGTTCAAGTTAATTTCTTTGTGCCGGTTTGGCGATTGTTTAGAACACACAAAGAAATTAAACAGTTGAACGAGTGGCAGATATTTTTTTGGAATAAGTAAATCTTGTTACGTTCATGTTCGTTTTGGATTCCTCAGTGGGATTTCATCGTGTGTATGAGGAAATGCAGTTTTGGTCATTGTTTTACGCCGATAGGCGTTTTTTGTTTGGATATCATTGGTGTTTTTGTTGTTGTTGTTTTTTTTTTCTTTTCAGTTTTGTTTCATGTATTCAATCTGTAAACTGAAGAGATTCACACACACACGGCACACACACACACACACACACACACACACACACACACACACACACACACACACACACACACACACACACACACACACACACACACAAATACATACATACATACCACTGATCACTGACACACACACCATCACACACACACCGCACACAACAGATTCGCATGAGCACCCGCATCATGTACGGGTTCCAGTGACTGCGGAAAATCTATCATGGGGCCGCGCCCGGCGTTGCGGAAGCTCATCACTGCTCCTCGATACAGGGACCAAAGAATCACGCTTTTAGTTTCAGTTACAGTATATAGCACAGAAGAGAAACTTAGCCTGGCGGTACGCGAATCAGTCTCTCTCCCCTCTTTCTGTGCGGCAGTACCGCACCAAAGACAGTACACTTTTTTGTTTGGGACCTTCAACCTGACACAAAGGCCTCCCTGACGATAGACCTTGCTTCCAGGGGCCGAAACTGGAAATCGAAAAGTGCGGGGGGGGGGGGGGGGGGGATGGGGGTCAAAACACCCCCAGAAAGAGACTTCGTTATAGCATTTTAAAGAATTTTGGACAAGGCTGTAAAATAACAGAGGCGGGTCCGTTACCTTCAAGAGGGGGGGGGGGGGAGGTGTCAACGTTTTGTATGGGACCTTTAACCTGACACAAAAGGCCTCCACGACGACGCCAGCGGTCAGTGTCCAAAAAACAAAATGGGCGAGGGGAAGGCGCACCAAGCATGTGTGAAAACCATGTCTTCCCCATGGCCAAATATATAATAATAATAATTGCGGTATTTATAATGCGCTTATCTTATAATAATTATAACTCTAAGCACGCACTCACAACTCGCGCACACATGCGCACGCTTTTGACAATGACTCACGTAGCACAAATACTTTCATTACGACAGTCAGCTTGGGGTGGGGAATGTGGTGATGTTATAGTGCTAGAACTGTTGGAAGAGGAGAATTTTGAGGACGGACTGGAAGGAGGAGAGAGAATGTTTCTGACGGAGAGAGAGTGGGAGAGTGTTCCAGGTGGATGGACCGTAAACGGAGAAGGAGCGCGGGCCGAAAGTGCTGAGTTTGGTGCAGGGGATGTGGAAGCGGAGAGGGTCGGAGGCGGAGCGGGAAGGAGTGTAGGGTGAAGTAAGTTGGAGAGATAGGCAGGAGCATAGTTGTTAAGGGATTTGTAGCAGAGAGACAGAATCTTGTATTGGATGCGTTGGGGGATGGGGAGCCAGTGAAGGAGTTTGAGCAGGGGAGTGATGTGGTCGGATTTCTTCTTTCTGAGGACGAGGCGGGCAGCATTGTTCTGGACGCGCTGGAGAGTGAAAGTGATGGAGTGAGGAAGGCCGGAAAGGAGAGAGTTGCAATAGTCGATGCGATTGAGTGATTGTACATTGCTTAACGTCCCGACAGCAACAAGACTTTCTCAGGACGTGCCTGCACTGCTTGTGAAAAAAAAATTAAACTGAATATTAAATGTATGTCGCCAGCCGGTCCAACACGTTAAATAAACCTACGACATGGGCCTAAATAAAGCTAAGACCATTTAGCAACACACATCCAGTATCAAGAGCTACAGGCAGCGCAGACAGTAGGGAGAGTTTAAAAAAGACAAAACAGGTGAAAGGACCAAGGGTAAACAGAAACACGTGCCCCAGAATAGAGGGGAAAACCCACCCTGTGGGGCTGACCAGGGTGACCCTGGGAACTAAAATGTAGTTAACCCTACCCAAGTCCCCCAGGGCAGACCCGGGTGGGGGAATAGGATGAGAGAGACAGCAAGTTTGGTGGCAGCTTCGGTGGTGAGGTATTTCTGATCTGACTGATGCGACGGAGGTGGAAATAACATGCCTGGGCCGTGGCGGAGACAAAGCTGGTCATGGAAAGAGAGGAATCGAGGATAACGCCGAGTTTCTTGGCCGAGTCGGAGAGCGGGATGGGGGTGTTGTCGAGTTGAAGATGGAGAGAGGGAGGGAGCTGGGAGAGTTTCTGGCGAGTGCCTACCAGCATGGCTTCCGTTTTGTCGTCATTCAGTTTAAGTTTGTTTGCTGTCATCCAGTTTTTCACATCTTCGTAGCAGTCAGCCGTGCGAGTCAGTAGTGACTGAGTGTTGCCGAGTTTTGTATTTGTCTAGTAGTTGTGAGTCGTCAGCGTAGAGGTGGTGGTGTATGTAATGAGACTGGATGATGTTGGACAGGGGGAGGTGTAGAGTGTGAAAATGACCTGGCCCAGAACGGACCCCAGTGGAACTCCGCAGGACAGCGTGACTGGGTTAGAGGAGTCGCCGTCGATGGTGACGGACTGCTGTCTGTCGAAGAGGTAGGAGAGAAACCAGGAGTGAGCAGAGTCAGTGATGCCAAAGGAGTGGTGAAGGCGGTGGAGGAGGATAGAGTGATCTATAGTGTCGAAGGCGGCAGAGATATCGAGTAGCGCAAGAAGGGAGATATTGCCCGAGTCGGTGGAGAGGAGCAGATCGTTTAGGATATGTAGAAGGGCTGTTTCTGTGCTGCGGTGTTTGCGATAGGCAGACTGAAAGTGACTGAGGAGATTGTTGTCAGCGAGGTGGAGGTTGAGAACAACCTTCTCAAGAAGCTTGGACAGGAAAGAGAGATTGGAGACTGGGCGATAGTTCTTGAGTTCGTTTGGGTCGAGGTCACTTTGAGGAGAGGACGGACGATGGCGGATTTGAAGATATCGGGGACAGAGCCATTCTCTAGGGACGTGTTGATGACGTCGGTAATAAAGGGCAAAAGTTTTGGAAGGCCGTCCCGGTAGAGAGAAGCTGGGAGAGGGCCGGTCTAGTTCGCAGGTTTTGAAAGGCTGGGAGAGGGCCGGTCTAGTTCGCAGGTTTTGAAAGGCATAGATAGACTTTATGGTCTTGAGAACTTCACCCTGAGAAACAGGGCGGAAGAACGAGAGGGGAGTGCCAGAAAAAGGGGGGTCGGGGGGGGGGGGAGGGGGGGAGGGAGGGCAAGGCGGAGAAGGCAGAGTATCGAGTGTGTTGCGAAGATTTTGGATTTTGTCAGAAAGATAGGTGGAAAAGGCGGACGGGAGTTCTTCTTTGCTGTGTGTGTTGGGGAGAGGAGAGTCTTTAGAAGTGCCTAGGAGTGTGTTCATGGTGGCGTAGAGGGTTTTGGAAGAAGTGGATTCCAGGATTTTATATCAACAAGTTGGGGGAGGGGGGAAGATCGTCCCCAAAAGAACTTTGATACAGCATTTTACATTTGTCGTTGTGGCCGGGGAGGTGGTGGGGGTGGGGAGAGCGTTTTGAAACCCCTGGATCCTCCCTACCCCCCCCCCCCCCAACCTTCCTAGATCCACCCCTGACTAAATCAGTCTACAGTCTTGTTGAAAATTCTTTGACAAAATCTTAAAATTTGTCATAGTTGTCTTTATTTAAAATCATGACCATTTTTCAGATATTCGAGTTAATGTGAGCAATATATAATACATATGATGGTGGTTTTATTTTCTACAACTGCTCAAGAAAACACCAGGCTGGTCACACTCTTCCTTCCTGAAAATGTTTGTTTACTTGTTTGTGTCTGGATATTTGCTGGTTCAAGGTATGCACGTCATGAAAAAATTACTTTGCATGTCTGGTTGTGGAGTGACAGAGCAGAGTTCTCATTGATCAACTGTGATAGTATCAGTATAGCGTAGTGCCAGATTATGGTAGCCGAATAAAAGTGAAACTGTAATCTGGAAATACCTTTGAACTATGACATGATGGTCAGTCCTGACTATTTTATCTTATGATGGTCAGTCTATTATATCTTGAAAGCTTGTCAAAGGATGTTTTCGTATCATATCAGGCTGTTGGTTTCTTAACCTATGCATACAGTATCTTCCAAAAGAAATGAACCACTAAATCAGGTGAATTTCAACGTAACAGATTTCTCACAGGATGTATAGTTTCGCAAAGCTTTAAACGGCTGTTTATGCCATGATGCACATCCAATCATTTAAAGATCACAAACCAGTTAGATTATCAATAAAATTTCATAAATTGAACTGTATTGAGGAAAAAAATTATGTTACAAAATAAAAGGGAGCATTGTCTTTGGATTAGAAAAGTTGATATAGTGTAGTTGATCAGGGTGGCGTGTTGATAATGTCACTAAAATGAAGTCCTAATGATGTGAATCCTCGCGCTGGGACCATATGGCGTTGAGGCGCGTCCCCTGGGTGGTGGATAGGGGGTCCCTCGCGAGAGGGGTGCACCGAATGAAATAAGGTGCCGTGAACCAACATGGTCTAAGGGAAGGTGACCCCGACAGAAAACCCCTAGTCCTCTTAGTAAGGGGGTTGGGCGTGGGGGTAGCTTCCCCACCCTACAAAAAAGGAAATAGCTACAAAAACGCCGACGAAAAGACAAACAGTAATTCCTTTCCTGGAGGAGGAAGGTTCTTCTACCAGAAGATTTATGACGTCCTGTGGTGAAAACAGGAAGTCTTCGGAAGCCACAGGACCGAGCCGCCTCTCTCTATCCAGGGACACAACCATGGGCACATGGAATGTCAAGACCAGCAGCGGAAATGCAAAAGTACAACCTTTCCCTGCTAGGTATCAGTAAAGCCAGATGGACGCAGTCTGGCCAGAAAAGGCTGTTAAGTGGGGAGATGATTCTGTATTCAGGTCATGAAGAGGAGAATGCGCAGAAGGAGTAGCATTCATGCTGTCACCAGTGGCACAGAGAGCGCTGATGGGCTGGGAACCTCTTGGGCCAAGAATTATCACAGCAGCCTTTAGAACCAAGAAAAAGCTCAAGCTGAACGTCATCCAGTGTTATGCGCCCACTAATGACAGTGACGAGGAAGAGAAACAAGAGTTCTACGACCGACTCCAGAGTGCCGTGGACAAATGTGCGGAGCGAGACATCACCATTGTCATGGGCGATTTTAATGCCAAAATAGGGGAGGACAACACCGGATACGAAGAGGTGATGGGGAGACAGGGACTAGGGGAGATGAGTGAGAACGGGGAGAGGTTTGTAGACTTTTGTGCTCTAAACAGATTTGTCATTGGAGGCAGCATCTTCCCACACAGAAGAATACACAAAGCAACGTGGGTCTCACCTGACCATACTACAGAGAACCAAATAGACCATATCTGCATTAGCAAGAAATTTAGAAGATCCCTTCAAGATGTTCGAGTGAGGAGGGGAGCAGATGTCGCCTCAGACCACCATCTGCTCACCTTAAGAATAAAGCTCAAGTTAAAGAAAAGCCGCACAGAGACAACAAGGAGACAGCGCTATAATGTAGGCCTCCTGAGAGAGACTGGAGTGAGAGAAGAGTTCAAACTGGTGCTGTCCAACCGGTTTCAAGCGCTACAGGAGCTAGTAAATGAAGAGGAGGCGGTCACCACAGAACAACAGTGGAAGGCAGTTAGAGAGGCCCTGAACTCAACCTGCAAAGACACTGTAGGGTTCAGGAAACACCATCACAAGGACTGGCTGTCGGCACAGACCTTGAAGAAGATAGAAGTGAGGAAGAAGAAGAAAGCAGTTGTCAACAACAGTCGCATGAGAGCAGCCAAAGCAAGGGCACAGGAGGAATACTCGGAAGCCAACCACGAGGTGAAGAGGAGTATCAGGGCAGACAAGAGGGCCTACACAGACAGCCTGGCAACAGAGGCAGAAAAGGCAGCAGACAGCGGCAACATGAAACAGCTCTACGACATTACCAGAAGATTGTCGGGCAAGTATGGCCATACAGAAAGACCAGTAAAAGACAAGGAAGGCAAGCCTATTGCAGACAGAGCAGACCAACTCGACAGATGGGCCGAGTATTTTGAAGAGTTACTGAACAGACCCAGCCCACCCGACCCCCCAGACATCCAGCCAGCAGAGACCGACCTACCCATCAGCTGTGACAGACCCAGCCGGGAAGAGATCAGAAGAGCAGTGGCATTTTTGAAGAACAGCAAAGCAGCAAGGCCAGATGGCATCCCAGCGGAGTCTCTGAAAGCAGACCTAGAGACAACAGTAGAGATGCTGTACCCATTGTTTGGAAAGATCTGGGAAGAGGAGGTGATGCCGGCTGACTGGAAGGAGGGGTACCAAATCAAGCTTCCCAAGAAAGGTGACCTCAGCAAGTGCTCCAACTATAGAGGAATCACCTTGCTGTCAGTACCAGGAAAGGTCTTTAACAGGATCATCCTGGAGAGAATGAAGAGCTCCGTTGACCCCCAGCTGAGAGACCAGCAAGCAGGATTCAGGAAAAACCGATCATGTACAGACCAGATCGCCACTCTCCGCATCATCGTGGAACAGTCTCTGGAGTGGAGCTCCCCGCTGTACGTCAACTTTGTGGATTACGAGAAAGCATTTGACAGCGTGGACCGAGAGACTCTGTGGAAACTCCTACGACACTACGGTGTACCCACAAAGCTCGTCCGCCTGATCAAGAGCAGCTACGATGGCATGACATGTCGCGTGATCCACGAAGGGCAGTTCACCAGGGAGCTCCAGGTCAGAACCGGTGTCAGGCAGGGGTGTCTGCTGTCTCCGTTCCTCTTCCTACTGGCCATAGACTGGGTCATGAAGAGGACCACAGAGCAGAGAAGAAGCGGAATACAGTGGACACTGTGGACACAGCTTGACGACCTCGATTTTGCAGACGACTTGGCATTACTGTCCCACACTCATCAACAAATGCAGGACAAGACCACGAGGCTTGCTGACATCTCGTCCCAAGTGGGCCTCACCATCCACAAACAGAAAACAAAGACAATGAGGCTGAACGCAACCAGGGAAGAACCAGTCTTGCTTGCTGGCACCCCGTTGGAGGAGGTGGAGTCCTTCACTTATCTCGGGAGCATCATAGACAAAAAAGGCGGCACTGATGCAGATGTCAGAGCACGAATCGGTAAAGCCAGAGCAGCCTTTCTCCAGTTGAAAAAAGTGTGGAGTTCCAGAAAGCTGTCACAAAACACCAAAGTCCGGATTTTCAACTCCAACGTAAAAGCAGTTCTCCTATATGGAGCAGAGACTTGGAGATTGACAAAAACCACTGTCAACAGAGTACAGATCTTCATAAACAGTTGCCTTAGAAGAATTTTGAAAATCCACTGGCCAGAGAAGATCAGCAACATCAGACTCTGGGAGAGAACAGAGCAGATAACAGCAGAGAATGAAATTGGGCGAAGAAGATGGGGATGGATTGGTCACAGTCTGAGAAAGCCAGCTTCCAGTATCACTAGGCAGGCATTGTCATGTAATCCCCAGGGAAAGAGGAAAAGAGGTAGGCCGAGAAACTCCTGGCGTCGAGACCTCCAAGCAGACATCAAGAGAATGGGAACCACCTGGAGTAAAATCGAAGGAGAAGCACAGGACAGGAGTCGCTGGAGGTCTCTCGTCGACGGCCTATACCCGGGTAGGGGCGACAGGCGTAAGTAAGTAAGTAAGTAATGATGTGAATGTTCCCTTGATGAAAATCGTTGTTGATGATAACGTTGTTGATAAGTCTTAATGATGTGCAGATGCAAATGTTCTATTGATGATAATCCCGATAAGTTGTTGATGATACTGCTGTCGACGATGGCAATTAAGTGCAGATGTAATTGAATTTTTACCATTTACCTCTAAAGTCCCCGACATCCAGATGTAAAGAAATAAACTGACAACACTGACTGTATGATTTGCGTACAAAGATGGACATAAAAAGAATACTAAATGTTTATATTACATCAGCTCTATTTTAAGATGCAGCTTTTGAGCAACTGATATAAATATGGAACATAAATTAACTCTTTGACTACTAAGGAACGTTTCTGTGAATATGCTCTGTCACCAAGTCACTCTGTTCTTTTCTGGATCGGTGTGGGCATGCTAAGTAACGGCTTGTAAGAACACATTCTGCACTAAAAATAGCCAAGCACATGCACTACAAATGAACCGTGGCTGGATGGATCTCGCTGCCCAGAGTGTGCTACGGGAAGTTGTCTTGTGGTGGCTGGAGCCGCCAGCGGTAAGCAAAGAGAAAACGTACATTCCACAAGTCAGTCTAACTGGCTAAACCTTGCTATAACAGTAAAGCTTCTCTTTTATGGCATATGAAATAATGAGAGAAGAAAATGGGTCACTGCATGAACAATTATCAACATAAAAGCATTAAATGTTAGAGCTTAAACTCTTTTGTTCACACCAAAGGTGATTTTAAAGACAAGGCACCGAATAGGGTCTGAACAAATTTTGACCCCCACCTGGGTTCAAACCCTCAATCTTTCAGACGAGAGTTGGTCGTTCTACTGTGGAGCCACTCACATCCCCAGAACTATCAACAAAAGATTGACGTCACAATAAGATGTTCTACATATGTAATACAAATGTTCCATTTTTTTACATACAAAAAAGTAACCCGACAAAAAGTAATATATAAAAAATAAAATAAAAGGATAGGCACAGTGCATTAGAACTATGAATATTTCTGTGTTCGTTACGTGATGATGCGAAGAGTTGATAGGTCTCAAAAACTATAAACGGTAGGAGAAAGCAGATTGCACATGCATACAAAGGTTTAATCGTGAGGTGCATGAAACGTTTGGTACCTCACTTTGTTTTGTGATGATAACTAATGCTAGCCACCAGCCTCATTCACACTGGAAGTTAAATTTATGATGTTGAAAATAACTTAAACATTCATGAAATGATCAGTTCTTTTTGCTGTCAAACAGCTTGTTTGAAACATGCCAAAAATGTTGAGTGCAGGCAAAGTGGTATAACTCCTGCCAAAATAAGTGCTGAACAAGCAAAAATACTGAAGGGCCTGATTTCGATCATATGCTTAACACCTGAATTCATAACATACCCATACACATTCAATTGTAGCATCCAATGCAAACTGTTTAGTGACTGATTCCAACACTAACAGTGTTTAATTTAACCTGGAAACCTCACTAAGAGGCCATACTAATATCCCAAAGTGTTCGATGTTCACATCGTTGAAGATTATGTAGCATTCTCTTTTTCCGCAGTCTGCCCCCATATTGTAGCGCCTTTCGTCACATGCTGGCTTGACTGGAAGCTCAGTCTCAGTCGATGACACTGCCTATACTATCGCATTTTTAGTGTTGTGTTGGTGTGGGGTGGGTGCCTTAGGCAACATATATAACCCCCTGCATATCCTTTTGTCAGTTTGTAAGCCCCTCAGTTTTTATTCATCTGCCCTTTTGTATCTGGTAGAGTAATGTTGCATTCTGATCTCTGAGCCTGCGGGACGTAACTTAGTGGATAAGACACTAACAGTCGTAAGATCCCGGGTTCGAATCCCCTAGTGGACAGGAATGGGATGTGGACTTTTCCTCATTCCCATCGAGTCAAATTTACGTACATACTCGGCTTACGGTTGCGTGTCTCGCCTTCGTGTGCACAATACACATAATCATCAAGTGCGCACTTTAGTAAAAATCCCATTACCATTAATCTAAAAGAGAAGGCCCGGTAGGGCCAGTGAAATGGAAACAGAAATATTTCACATGCACCGAAGTTAATAGCCGGGTGGAGGTTTGCACATAAAGTAGCGCTTAGTAGCAGCAGGCTTTCAAAGCTCCAGCTTCCATCCGTACGGCGGCGCCTTGAGCATCTTTAATTAGATGGATATGTGCACCTTGGAGACACCGTACCATACCATACCATACCTGCTGAAAGCATCTGCAGGCAACAGTTGATAGCCTCTGGCATTGGCTATTTTAATTTTGTATCCATCATCAGTTGTATTTAATTTCCAGCATTACACGTCTGCTATCCCATAAATCACAAGAGTCATTAAGGGCAGTTCCTTGGCAGTAACTGAGATATAATTTCACTGAACAAAGCACAGCAGCCAACCTGCTCACCATTTTGAATGTTCTTAGTTTGAATAACCTTGGTTTGGCCAACCAATCGGACACAGCGAAGGCAGAAGGAACTTCAAAGAGCAGGTTTGTCGATGTTCAAAGGCACTTCAGTCACCAAATTAGCTTTTCCGAAGTCTTGGATGTCCCCTTCAGATGCTGTTGCAATTAGACTTACGCCAGTGCAGAACATAGAACAACCATAATAGGTCAAGGGTACTGCCAGAATAGGCTGCTCACAAGAGGCTGCAATCTGTTCTGGCACCACCCTTAAACTATCATAGTTGTTCAATCTCCTCTTTTCCTCATCTAGTCAGAAAGGAATGAGTTAAAATCTGTGGTAGGTTTCTGCACCAACACACACACACATGGAGACAAAAGCCTCAGAGTGGGTTACCTACCATTTTATGTGAAAATGGGTTCCCATATTTTTATTTATTCTAGGGCTCTGGAATTAATGCGAATGTTTAGAACTCACCTTATACCTAAGCTCTATAACTTAAAATAAAATAGACATTTTCTAGAAACAGAGCCACTAGATGGAGAAAAAAATGGGTTTATACCAATAAAGTGGGCGCCTCTCACACAAAAACTGGCATTACAGTGAAAATGGGTGTCTTCACAACATTAGGCGTCTGTAATAAGGTCAATTTCATGGAATACTTCTTTTTCACATTAATTATTTTTGTTTTTTCAACTTAATGTGTATGTATGCATTAACATTTTTAACATTGTATGGTGCAAAATTGAATGAACACTGGCCCGTAACCTTTCAATTATGATTTTTACAGAGGAAATTTTTTAAACATTGCTACGTTTTGTCCTTCTGAAGCAAAACAGTTTATCATGGCATTTATGTGAGAATCAACATAAAGTATTCTGGAAATTAAAGGACTTTTTTTTTTTAATGTACTCTGGAGTTTGAGACAAACAGCAACAGAGCATTTTGAATATTAACCCTTATCATTTGGAATACACCAGTGTGTGCAACAAGTGTGACTAAAATAGTCCAAGGGTAGTGCCAGAATAGCTTGGTGCCTCTAGGCGCCAAGCTATTGTGGCACCACCCTTGAACTAAAGCCATTGGTCTATGTCCACATCTGTAAGTACTGTAATGTAGCTTGCTTATATGGCAGTGTACAAATTTGAAGCTTTTACTCTCAGTATGATGCGGGTTAAAAAGTGTGGAAAAATATGAAAGATAGAAAAAGACCCAGACGAAGAAACTAACACTTAACTTATTCTACCCCAGACACACCACAGCAAAATAAAGATCAACCATGATAGTTCAAGGGTGATGCCAGAATAGCTTGGTGCCTATAGGCGAAAAGCTATTCTGGCATCACCCTTGAACTATCATGGTCGATCTGTGTCCTGCGCTGCAACGCAGTCTTCAGAAGACGACTTCAACATTTGGGGATTCTGGTCTTGGGTTTGAATGAGTTAAAACGACAAAACAGAACACTGACATTAATTAATTAACTGACAACATAAGAAATCACTTGAAACTTCAGCCTTTATTAATCACATCAAAGGTGCAAGCATATAAAAACACAGTAATTGTTTGTAAACACTTCAAATCAAACAATCAAGAGCAGTCAAACCTTTTTCTGGCAACTTTGTGATGAGGAAAACTAGTTCTTGCCTTCGGCACGTAAAGGGTTTCCGCGACTTATGTGACTTTATTCATAAAATGGAGAGAGAAATATAATACTGAGTTCTAGCAAGTGCGACAATAAAGTTTATCCGAGTTGGTATACCTCGTCCAGTGCCTAGGTTAAACGCACCAGCAGTGCCAATGTTGCTATTTTGACACCAGACCGGTTACTCCGACCGTTCTGGTGGGTGCACCCGATCGGTTTAGAGCGTGTGCTTTCCGCACCTGTAATGGGCAACCTCGGAGAAAGAATCACGTGACCGTCTTTTGATTGCTGCAAAATAACATGAATAAAGAATAAACCCTTTCCCATATATGCAATCCGGCAATAATGCATTCATCCTTATGCTAGCACCACGAAACATTACTACACGATTTGGCAGATTTGAAAAATAGCTTTTTTTACTCCTCAATGGAGGTGATTTTGCGACATATGCGTTGTTTGCGGCAGAAAGCACCGTCATAGTTGAAGTTTGAGAAATGAGCGCACTACATGTACAATGGACTTGATTCAGTGGTGTTGGGCATGACTCAAGCCTCCGCCATCTCTACACAAAACTGGCGTGTTAGGGGAGGTAAAACGCGTGGCTAAAAATTAAAACCGCAAACGAACCTTTTTTTCGACTGCGATCACAATCTTCCGCGTGAACGTACGAGACCACACTACAAGTGCAAAAGCCAACCTGCGCGCGCAGTTCTGGTGCACATGACCGTTCAAGGTGACCGGTCTGGTGCGAAAATAGCAACAACAATGGCGCCGCTGGTGTGTTTAACCTAGATAGAGGTCGAGGTATACCAACTCAGCTAAGGTTTATGCTTCCTGTGACTTTTGAAACAATGCACAGTATGCAAAGTGTACTTTATAGTAACAACAAAGTTACAGACATTTCCAAAATGATCCAGGCGTACATCAGATAAACAAGCTATACACGCTGAAATAATAACACTCTTGTAATAAATCTTTATGTTGACAATGTTTTTCTTATCTTATTATTGCCTTTCGTCCCGATTGGTTGTACATTGCTGAACGTCCCAACTTTTTCAGGATGTGCCAGCACTGCTTGTGAAAAAAAAAAAAAATGAACAGAATATTGAATGTATGTCACCAGCCCGTCTAATACGATAAATAAACCTAAGACCATTTAGCAACACATCCAAAATCAAGAGAGATACAAAAAAAAAAAAATTATTCAGACCAAAAAGGTGACTGCCAAGTGTGTAAAATGCAAAGAAGTACCTAATGGAGAAAGAAACACGCTTAGAAAAGATGGTTATTGATTAATATTTTGGGTAAATCCGCTTTGTCAAAACAGACAAACAAACAGAGAGATCAGTCGCTACTTATCTTCATTCGCAGAGGGAATGTGCCACATTCATCTGCGAATGAAAATAAGTAGCGACTGATCTCTCTGTTTGTTTGCCTGTTTTGACAAAGCGGATTTACCCAAAATATGAATTAAATTGTGTTGTAACCATCTTTTCTAAGCGTGTTTCTTTCTCCGTTGGGTACTTCTTTTCAAGAGATACAGGCAGTGCAGACAGTAGGGAGAGCTTGAAAAAGAAAAATACAAGTTAATGGACCAAGAGTAGACAGAAACACATGCCCCAGAATTGAGAGGAAAACCCACCCTGTGGGGCTGACCAGGGTGACCCTAGGAACTAAAACGTAGTTAACCCCACCCAAGTCCCCCAGGGCAGACCCAGGTGGGCGCCATTGTTTAGTTGCAAAGTAAGGTTAATGTTACACAGTATACAAAATGATCCAGGTGTACATCAGATAAAAACAGAGCTATACACACTGAAAACAACCGAATAATAATGCTCTTGTAATAAATCTTTATGTTGACAATGGTTTTCTTATCGTATTATTATCTTTCGTCCCAAATGCTGTTCCGTTTGCAAAGTTTTAAATGTTATACAGTATCCAAATGATCCAGGCAGACCAACCCCATAGTAGCACTCTTGTAATAAATCTTTATGTTGACAATGGTTTTCTTACCCCTTATTATTGTTTTTCGTCCCCAACCGCTGTTCCATTTGCAAAGTTTTAAATGTTATACAGTATACAAAATGATCCCAGGTGGACCAACCCCATAATAACACTCTTGTAATAAATCTTTACGTTGTTAATGGTTTTCTTATCTAATTATCGTCTTTTGTCCCCAGCCGGCTGTTTCGTTTTGCAAATTCAAAGGTTATACAGTATACAAAATGATCCAGGCGTCCATCAGATAAAAACAAGCTATACATGCTGAAACCAACCCAATAATAACACTCATGTAATAAATCTGTATGAAAACGAAAATGCCGCGAGTGTCGGAGAATTTCAATTCATTTCTTTTGTAACTTTTTCAGTCTGTTGCGGACGTAATCCTTAATGTTTGTCTAGTGCCTATGTCTAAGTGCAGGCACTTCTGCGATTGCCTGCTGTATCTCGGCCTTTCCAGGAAGTTTGTTCACGACGAGGTGTGTCTTGAAACGAGTTTCAACAGCTTTCTCTTCAGCTTTCCCTTATGGTTTCCTTGTAATCTAGCTTTCTTTTGAACAGGAGCTGACACAGTACTGTCATCATCAAAACTATCTAGATTGTCATCAGGCTCTGGACGTCTTTTCTCTGTCATGCTCATTGATTCCTGTGTTGTTGACTTCCTACTTGCTTCATTCACAGGTGCTGTTTCCCCGAGACCTCTCTGCGAGTTTCTGATGTGTCTTCATTGTCAAAGTCAATCTCTTCATCATCGCCCAGCTCAGCTCTAATGCAACTCTCAAAATCTGTCATCCCATTGTTAACTGACAGAAGAATCTTTGCCACTTTTGCCTTTTGAAGGACATCTTCAGGTTGGCGGTAGATATGGTGATGTATCGAATATCATGACCAAGGAAGTCTGCCAGCTGATCCTGGTCTAACTCCGAGATGGTCATTGACTGAGCCAAAGTTGCAACCTGCTTCTGTAACTGAGTAAATGTGAACATGGCTGGGTTTGACACTTGTGCTTGTAGCGCATGTTCCGTCAGAACATCATGGCCTCTGTAAGGCCTCCGACCAGAAGGTGTGGCCTTCCTCACTCTACCACTCTCACTCTTCAGCACGTCCAGAACAATGCTGCCCACCTCATCCTCAGAAAGAAAAAATCCGACCACATCACTCCCCTGCTCAAGCTCCTTCACTGGCTCCCCATCCCCCAACGCATCCAATACAAGATTCTGTCTCTCTGCTACAAATCCCTGAACAACTACGCTCCTACCTATCTCTCCAACTTACTTCACCCCTACACTCCTTCCCGCTCCCTTCGCTCCGCCTCCGACCCTCTCCGCCTCCTCATCCCCCGCACCAAACTCAGCACTTTCAGCCCCCGCTCCTTCTCCGTCTACGGCCCATCCACCTGGAACACTCTCCCACTCTCTCTCCATCAGAAACACTCTCTCTCCTCCTTCCAGTCCGCCCTCAAAACTCACCTCTTTCAACAGTTCTAGCACTATATCACCACACTCCCCACCCCAAGCTGACCGTCGTAATGTATTTTCACTATTTGTGGTACGTGAGTCATTGTCTAAAGCGTGTGCATGCGTGTGCGAGTTGTGAGTGCGCGCTTAGAGTTATAATTATTATAAGATAAGCGCATTATAAATACTGTAATTATTATTATTATTATTATTATTGTGGCAAAGATGTACTGGGAACCAGCGAGAGCTGGCACTGATTGCCTCATTTGAAGGATTCTGTCCACAGTTGTCATCATCTTCTTTGTCAGCAAAATGGGAACACTCCTATTAAACTTGCCTGTGATTTCCACTCACTGAAAATGATTCACCATTTTCTTCTCAACCTCTGTGAGACCGTCCTTTCAAGATATCTTGATTGGTGATCAATCCAATCTTAGCATTCTGGAAGTCTGATACCTTCATTCTCTGAACTTCTCCCTCTCGTTTTTGGTTGAAAAGTGATACAGCGCAAAGAGTTGCTTTAACCACTGTCGGATAATCTTCTGAAACCATCCTTGTCTCAAGAAGCTGTTGGGCCTTTCTCACATCTTCACATGATGGGATTATCTTGGGTTTGTTAATGGTCATTTTCCCGACTGATTGGGCTGCTGTAGCTGACACACAATCATACCAGTCCCTGGTGAAGACAGAGTCAAACTGCTCAGAGAGCTCCTGTCACCACCTGTCATTTGAACCATGCCCAAGCTGTTTGGATGCCTGCGACTGATCTGTGAACATTTTTTCAAAGCATGGCCTATGCGCACTGCGAGATTGCCTTTTTTAAACTGATGTGTGTCCTCATCAAATTCTGCTAGCTCTTTTACAGCCAGTACAACATGATCAAAGCTAGCTGATCTGATCACAGCATTTAAACTTGCGATTTTCATTTCTGACCTCACTCTGATAATCTTTAATAGTCTCCCTAACTCCCGCATCCTGGAGCTGATTTGTCCAGCCATGTGTTCTTCAATGTCCCTGCGGTCAAATAATCTCTTTCCATACTCAAGAAGCAAGGGGTCAGTTCTGATGAGATGGTTTATCTCATCATCTCTTTGTCTGGCTAGTACCTTATTATAGAAGGAAAAGTCAAAGTCTAAGGGTATTGGAAGCATTAGCCTCCCACGTCGTGCTGCCTCACCTCTCTTAGCGATCTGAAACCCTCCTGGTTTCTAACAGCAACGTTTTGAGTGTACAGAGATCAGCTTTTTTTTGATAGAGCCCTTTGCAATGGCTACAGGCGAGAAGGTCGTCTACCTTACTAGTTTTGGTGTGATACTTAGGAATCAAACATCCTGATTTCTTTTCAAGAACGGCAACGTTATGCATGTAATCACCCTCATCTTGTAGTCTGATCCATGCTTGACGTCTTTTCTTTGTCCCTTTTTTCATCAGCAAAATTTTAGCAATGTCTGCCTCATCTGCATGGACATCTTGTAAGTGCGTGCTCATTTTCAAGACAAGTTGGCTATACAATTTGCATGCATGTTTCTTGTCCCATTTGTACTTTCCTTTCCCTCTCTACAATACGTGCACACCTGTTTCTTCTGTAAGCGCTCTTTCCCCACCCCCAAAGTCATGTTCCTTCTGCCTATCCACATTCTCATTGCCACCCCGTAGCGCACACTGCACCTTGCTGGTACTTGCTTCACCGACACCTGCCCACCCTGAACCTGCCACTTTGATGAAATCTAACATAGTCAATACAATACTGTCTGTGTCAGAGATCCCAGAGATTGATGGCAACACACTGTCTGAATCCTGTGAGAGCTCGAGCCAGGAACAAACTCCTCATCATCACTTACCTTGTATTTCGATGCGCTTGCACTCTCAGTCTCAGGTCCATCCCAGGCTCCATTTGCCAACTGGAAAAAGAAAGAAAAAAAAGGCTGCATTAGGACAGAAACAGCCCAATTTTGGTTTAAGGGGCCTTGCACAAGAATAAAAAGAGTAATCCCGTGTATGGCCGATTTACATATGTGTGACCTCAGTGACGAGGGCTGGCTTCTGCAGCAGCAAAATCCATGTTTTCTGAAAATGTAAGCAGTTTTCACACATCTGTCAGCCCCCGCGTGACCCTTTGAGAAAGGTCACTCAAATTGGTATGTTTACAAAGGTCTTGCCACAAAGTATCCTTAGGCCAAGCTTGAAGAATGTGGCTTGAATAGTCTCCAAGAAAATGCCACTGTTAAAGTTTACCATGGACGACGGACGGACGACCAGTGGCCCAGAACATAAACTCACTTTTGCTTCGCATGCGAGCCAATAAAATGAAGATGATCATAGAATCACTTACCAGTTTGTAATTGGGGGCATTCCGCTGCCGTCTATGCACCCTCCTACCAGATGCACCCTCTCCGGCAGAGGCTGGGCTATCCTGCTGCAGCTGACTAATTTTGCCATGGGCCTTGGTCATGTGCCAGGAAGGGGCATGCTTGTCCACTTCAATAGATCCCGATGAGTTTGTACATCCTGCTGCCATCTGGCACTGGGTGTGTGCAGAAAGTGCTGAGTGTGGCCAAAACAGTGTTGCAAACATGTCAAATGCAACCATGTAAACCGTTGACATTTTGGATCAGATATATACATAATTACTGCAGTACCCCCAGCCCCCTAAGAACAATAACTGGTAATACAGTAAAAAGCAACACTTCAGTTGCACAATCCAAAAAAACTGTTCGTGGAAGTCTGTTCTTCAAATCGCGAGGCAGTTTTGCGTACGAGGATTGAAATACAGACTGAAATCTGGCGCCGTTTTGTTTTTGTCATAGTGCATGCATGTGTAAAGTTACTTTTCGATCACAATCACACATGTCAGAAAAAAAGCAACAAAATCGCGTTACATATTGATTTTGTAATGGTATTATTGAACGAATTCATTTCATTGAAGAAGAAAGCTTTTATTAAAATCGTGGGGTTCTATTATCTTTTACTACAAGATTGAGCAGCAGACACTGGCCGACCCGCCGTAGCAGACGTCTCAGTTTTCTCGGCCAAACGGGTCAGTATCCGCTGACTGTGCAATTGTATCGGATTGGGAGCATCTCAGTTAAATAACTGCACTGAAGAAGTACACTTGGGCATGCTCTTAACTAAGAAATATTGCATAAAATTGTACCTCTGCAAACGGAACCACGGCCGGCGGGACCAAAGACAATAGGAAGGGGAAACAACTCAGTTCATCAGTATCACTGCGCAGCCTACCAATCAGGTATCAATTTGATCTATAGAGACACTCGCTTCCGTGGCAACACACAACATGAAGTAAACCTCTGAAAATGGGACATCCTATTTTGTTATTTTTTTTCTGACTTTTGAATGAAAGATAATGCAGAAATAACCCTCAGAAAAAATGGGTGCCTGACTTGGTCACTCAGAATTTTACACACACCCATTTTCCATAAGGATGGTAAAGAAAGTCACCCATTTTAGGGGTTTTGTGCACACACACACACACACACACACACACACACACACACACACACACACACACACACACACACACACACACACACACACACACACACACACACAAAGAGCAAGCAGTCTAAATGGATGCACCGACCAACAACAGTCAAGAGCAGTCTCCGTTTTTTATTTACAAATATTTACATTTCCAGGAAAAAAAAAGTCTTGTTGTGACAATTCGTCATATTTATCAACTGTATACAATGTTCTAAATTTCAAGCTACTTCATACAGCAGAATTATTGATCCATTTCATGCTATTTTATTGACATATGACATGTGCATTTTATGGTCATTGAAAACAGTTGTGTAAGAACAGTAAAAATTGTAATATACATCTACTTTACTTTCTGGTCTACTGGTCGATCCATCACAAGGTAGTTAACTTATGCAAAACTGAGCAACTGGCATGAGAATATTCTAGAGAACAGAATCAATTGACCTTGCACTGATATATGTACCCGTTGGATGTACTGTGTTTCGTGTGCTGAAAGTCAGCTGTGAGTATCGTATTAGAGTGCGCTGATGAGGATTATGCTTGTGTTTCGTCGGATCTGGTTGTTGTTTGAGTGGTATCGTATTGAATTGTGTCTGTCATTTGAATTTTTGTTTACGTCGCCATTTTGCGTCTACAGTCCGCAGCGTGGGTTCGCGGCCGGGCCTTTCCGCGCCCTGTTTTCATGTGCTGCGTGCTAGTGTGTGATATGTTTACTGTGTGAGTCTCTTTGCCACCCGTGGTTGCATCTGCTGCTTGGTTGTTGTAGACTCGTTCGTGTTCCAACCGTTCTATAGGTTTTCGTGTGCTCTCTCGTCGACATCTCGCTCTCCCCACTTTCGGCGCCATTGCCCGATCTCGCCGCTGACCGACCGGAAATCAGGTCGCTCCCCTACCACACCGCTCACACACACACCGGCACACACACACACACACACACACACACACACACACACACACACACACACACACACACACACACACACACACACACACACACACACACACACACACACACACACACACACACGCACACACACACACACACACACACTTCAGTACTCACACACACACACCCTACTGAACCCTCTTCTCGTCTTCCTCTTTCTTGTCCTCACAAAATGCTCATCAAATACACTCGCCAACAACTGCTATCTCTACGTCGCCACGCCACCTACTGCACGGCCGGTGCCGCTGACAGTGTTGCAGATTCCTCACGCGGCATCCGATCGCGAAAGAGAGGCCACAGGAGCGGAATTAGCAAAAGGCGGGACTCACCACCACAAACACAACCACACACTTCTTCCCCTTTTCCTATGCCCTTCCACCCCTTCCGCCTCCCCCCCCCCCCCCGCCTCCTCGATTTCTCCAACTCCCTTCCTTCTTCTCCCATTTCCTTTCCTCTCTTGCTCATCTACTGCTCCCTGCTTTCCTCTGCCGCCCCCTCCCCCGCCCCCCTCACCCCCTCCTCCTTCGCCTGCTTTTTCCTCCTCGTCCCCTCTCCCCCCTTTCTCCTTCCCTTCGCCCTCCCCCTCCCTCAGCTTTTCCTACTCCCCTTCCTCCTTCTCCCCCCTCCCCTCGCATCCTCTTTCTTGCCCGGTTCTCCTTCCCCGTTTTTTCCTCCTCCCCCTCCCCCCTCCTTCCCCCTCCATCCTCTTTCCCCCCTCCCCACCCTCCTCTTCCTTTGTCCTCTTCTTCGTCCGTTTCTTCTCCCTCTTCCTCTTCTGGCTCATCCAAACTAAAACTGTGTCTGTTCAATGCACAGTCTGTCTGCAAAGATGGCAAAGCCGACGTTATTTCAGATTTCATCCTAGACAATGACCTAGATGTTGTCGTGATCACCGAAACGTGGCTCCGTTCAGCGTCACTCCGAGTGGCTACCGCTTGGCCTCCTTCCCGCGTGCTTCCAGAGGGGGTGGCATTGCCATCATCTACAGGGACTGTCTTTCTGCTCACCTCTCCTTCTCTCAGTCTCTCCCTTTTGCTCATCCCTCCTTTGAATCTGTGGAGGCCGTAGCAACACTCCCTGGCCAGTCCCTCATCTTCTCACGCATCTATCACCCCCCTCCAAGCTCTCAAAACAAACTCACAAACTCCATGTTCCTCACCGAGTTCGATCTCCTCCTCGACCACTACAGCACACGACCCGGAAAACACATCCTTCTTGGCGACTTTAACCACCCCGAACAGAAAACGCCTTTGCACGTCACTTTCAAACCACAATCTTACACAACACATCACTAAACCCACCCACCGACTCGGCCACACCCTCGACTGGATCATACCCGCACCTCCGATCAACTCTTCCTCGACTCTGACACCTCTTCTGTGCTTCCCTCCGACCACCTCGCTATTCTCGTCGCCCTCAACCTACCTCCCCCGAAAAAAACCAAGCTCTTTGTCTCTCGCCGCAAACTAAAATCTGTCAACCGAGAGAACTTCTTCGACGAAACTGTCGACCTTCTCTTGGACCCCGCCTCCTCTCCCGATCTTGCATCCCATTTCGATTCCTCCCTTCGAAAACTTCTAGACACCCATGCCCCTGTCACCACCTGTTCCATACCCCACCGACTCCCCTCCCCCTGGCTCACTGACGACATAGCTGAGGCCAAGCGCGAGCGTCGACAAGCGGAACGCTGCTGGCGCTCATCTGACCTCACCGTTCACAGAGAGATCTTCCAAACCACCAGATCCAAAGTCTGCAGAATGATCTCCGACTCCAAACGCAAACACCTTCAAAACAAACTCCTGGAATTCACTTCTTCCAAAACCCTCTACGCTACAATGAACACACTCCTAGGCACTTCTAAAGACTCTCCTCTTCCCAACACACACAGCAAAGAAGAACTTCCGTCCGCTTTTTCCTCCTATTTCGTCGACAAAATCCAAACTCTGCGCAACACACTCGACACTCTGCCTTCTCCGCCTTGCCTTCCTGACACCCCCCCCCCCCTTTTCCGGCACTCCCCTCTCGTCCTTCCGCCCCGTCTCTCAGGATGAAGTCCTCAAGACCATAAAGTCCATGCCTTTCAAAACCTGCGAACTAGACCCCCTCCCAGCTTTCCTATACCGGGACGGCCTCCCAAAACTTTTGCCCTTCATTACCGACATCATCAACACATCTCTAGAGAATGGCTCCGTCCCCGATATCTTCAAGTCCGCCAGTGTCCGTCCTCTCCTCAAATAACACAACCTCGACCCAAACGAACTCAAGAACTACCGCCCAGTCTCCAATCTCTCTTTCCTGCCCAAGCTTCTTGAGAAGGTTGTCCTCAACCAACTCAACCTCCACCTCGCCGACAACAACCTCCTCAGTCCCTTCCAGTCTGCCTATCGCAAACATCACAGCACTGAAACAGCCCTTCTACATATCCTTAACGACCTGCTTCTCTCCACTGACTCGGGCAACATCTCCCTTCTTACGCTACTCATACTCTCTGCCGCCTTCGACACCATAGACCACTCTATCCTCCTCCACCGCCTTCACCACTCCTTTGGAATCACTGACTCTGCTCACTCCTGGTTTCTCTCCTACCTCTCCGACAGACAGCAGTCCGTCACCATCGACGGCGTCTCCTCCAACCCAGTCACGCTCTCCTGCGGCGTTCCACAGGGGTCCGTCCTGAGCCCGGTCCTTTTCACACTCTACACCTCCCCCCTGTCCAACATCATCCAGTCTCACCACATACACCACCACCTCTACGATGACGACTCACAACTACTAGACAAAGACAAACTCGACAACACTCAGACACTACTGACTCGCACGGCTGACTGCTATGAAGACGTGTCAAACTGGATGACAGCAAACAAGCTCAAACTGAACGACGACAAAACGGAAGCCATGCTGGTAGGCACTCGCCAGAAACTTTCACAGCTCTCTCCCTATCTCCACCTTCAACTCGACAGCACCCCCATCTCCCTCTCTGACTCGGTCAAGAACCTTGGCGTTATCCTCGATTCCTCTCTTTCCATGACCAGCTTCGTCTCCGCCACGGCCCAGGCATGTTATTTCCACCTCCGCCGCATCAGTCAGATCAGAAAATACCTCACTCCCGAAGCTGCCATCAAACTCGCTGTCTCTCTCATCTTATCTCACATCGACTACTGCAACTCTCTCCTTTCCGGCCTTCCTCACTCCACCACTCTCACTCTCCAGCGCGTCCAGAACAATGCTGCCCGCCTCGTCCTCAGAAAGAAAAAATCCGACCACATCACTCCCCTGCTCAAGCTCCTTCACTGGCTCCCCATCCCCCAACGCATCCAAAACAAGATTCTGTCTCTCTGCTACAAATCCCTGAAACTACGCTCCTGCCTATCTCTCCAACTTACTTCACCCCTACACTCCTCCCCGCTCTCTGATCTTCTCCGCCTCCTCATCCCCCGCACCAAACTCAGCACTTTCGGCCCCCGCTCCTTCTCAATATACGGTCCATCCACCTGGAATACTCTCCCACTCTCTATCCGTCAGAAACACTCGCTCTCCTCCTTCCAGTCCGCCCTCAAAACTCACCTATTTCAACAGTTCTAGCACTGTATCACAACACTCCCCACCTCAAACTGACCGTCGTAATGTATTTTCACTATTTGTGTTACGTGAGTCATTGTCTAAAGCGTGCGCATGCGTGTGCGATTTGTGAGTGCGCGCTTAGAGTTATAATTATTATAAGATAAGCGCATTATAAATACCGTAATTATTATTATTTTATTATTACCCACTCCATAGAGCGTTTCCTTCTTTGACACATGTATTGATATATTGTATAACAAGCAAATTAATATTCATGAAGTTGCTTGATACACTTTCCTTCCCAAAATCCCTTGCGCGCCAAGAAGACTCGTTCTTGGTGTTAGTCTGGTACTTGCATTTTTCTAAAAGGAAACGCAAAATATTTGCATACTGCAACATTAACAAGCTCCTTATGTGTAGTAGTAATGAAATACTTCTTAGTGTGTATGAACACTCAAAATCATGAAATGCGATAGCATTTGAGCCAGAACCACTAAGCCACCATAAACACACAACACGAAACGCACAGCAGTAAGTTTGCAGAAACAATAGTTATTCATTATCGCAGAAATACACAGTTGTCAAACTCATTATTGGCTGCTCCTACAGTCACTTGGATTGTTGTTTATGGTAGACAGCACCAAAATGAACACGCCAGCATGATAAAACCATAAACAGAGTTTGTGTAATTTGATTTTATAGCATGTCAAAAAATGCTATAAAAAAAAAATTAAATAATTTCAGAGCGCCGAAACTTTTGCCTAAGAAAACATTTTTGTGTATGGCAGGACGTCAATGAAAAGTACTGGGATTAGAAGAAAATAGTATAAACTAGGCCTTTTTGCACTTGAAAGGGTAAAATGTTACGTTTTAGTGTGATTTTTCGGCTCCCGAAAAACAAGGTAAATAGCACCGTTTTCCGCTCCACCAGCAAAAATTCTACATATCTGAAAATTCCCAGAACATTGCTTTCTTAGGCTTGCCTCAAATCAGATACTTTGAATAAGACTTTAATCATATATAACCCCTATCATTACAATCAATAAAACAAACTGATCACTGAATTACTGAATGTTGTGTTTTTAATTATTGTTTAAATAGGTATAGAAAATGTTAACCATTTCCACAAACAGCTTCATTAAAATTCATGAACCTATTTATCATAAGACACTCTGTTTAAAATATTAGCGATTAGTACATTAACACGTTTCATACATTCTGAAACAATCGCCAAACGCATTAAGAAATTAAACAGTTCTAAGAGTGACACATATTTTTTTTCAGAATGAGTAAATCTTGTTAGTTGACGTTCGTTTTGGATTCCTCAGTGGGATTTCATCGTGTGTATGAGGAAATGCAGTTTTGGCCATTGTTTTATGCTGATAGGCGTTTTTTGTTTGGATTTATATCATACACGCTGGCATTTTCAGCAATTATGCGTGATCTAGTTACAAGCAGAAATTACACGCACGGTTATACCAAGCACTGATGTCTTCATAGATGAAATCTACGCACCGAGTCTACAGTGATGTGCAGTTGTCTGCCATTCACGTGTTTTGTCTGAACCCCCGCAATCAGCCACTAAATGAATTATGTGAGGCGCAGTTTTGTTTTGGACTGGGTACATAACTTATATTGAGCACTAACATTTTTGCATGATATAGTGCTGAAATCCAACAGATGTGATTACTTGACTTGAATCAAAATATCCTTGTCTTACGACTCGGACATTTTGATTTAGGTCTCGTAATCACATCTGCCTGTTATCGGCCCTATATCAAGCAAATTTTGCTCAATATAATATAACACTCACACAAAATGACACATGAAACGCTATAAGGCTACATTAGTTCAAGGGAAGCAATCCGATAAAGAGTTGTTGGTGGTAAACGTCATGATTTAAACAACAATCGCATGACGACAAAATAAGCTTCCATTAAAGTATTTCTATAGCAGATATGATAAATGCGAGCGAGGGATAAAAGCTGCCGTTCTAAAAATGCTACGACTGGTATCATACGACTGATTGCACCAGAGATGATATGGAAACTACTACATCGAAAGTTACCTCCCTTTCAAAGCGAAACTCCATCGCCGTGGTTAGCCTTTATTCTACAGTCACAGAGTACTGTACTGAACATACGCTATAGTGCGACGGAGGTTTCAGATCAACCCGAACGTTTGTCGTAAAACGTTCCATGAATATTGATACCAACAATTCAAAACATGTTATTCTTTACAGAATTTTCTTCATAACAGTTGTTAAATGAAAAAGTTGTACAATAGGTGAAACGTCAATTTCACGACACATAAAATACGGGTTTCGATACCGTCCAGGAACTTGTCGAAATTGGATGAAAATGTGATACGGAAAAGATGATGGAAAACCCGAATATTCATTCGTCTGAAAATAGTATGTGGTCAGACGATCATCTAAGGTGCAGGAGAACTTTACAGCTTATATTCCTTACCACTTTTTTGTGATCTTTTTGCGTGGAAATCGATTCTATCGATACGAAATCTTGCCAGGCTGAATCAGTGACTTTTGTTTGAGTGCCTGTAGCAGGCCGCGCTGATTCCTCGCCGAACGGCACCAACCCGAAGAGATAGGGTTACCGTCTGTGGAAACTGTCTCAGCGGGATAACCTCCCGGAGCCAGAGGCTCTATTACTGCCAGCGTGGCTCACGGTTGAAGGTGGGTTTGAACGAGAATCATCATTCCCCTTGTTTTCTGAGAGCAGAACGAAAAGGAAACAGCCGCCCCGATGACCATGTCTAGAGGAGGAGTTCGTCCCCCACCCGTGTGTGCAGATTGCTCAGCACCAGGTGAGATAACGATGCACTGCACCGCGTTATTAGCTTTGATGCAGAAAGTTGAATGGGCTCGTTTTGTTTGTTTTTTAGCCTCTTCTGCTGTCCCTCTGCACTAGATCAGTGCTAAAGTTGACCTTTTTCTCCTGGATGTCCGTACTTTAGTAAATTCTTCCTCGTCAGTTGGGCTTCCACTGAACTTTGTTGAATTTGCATCATCTCGGCACAAAACAGGACTTTTTGATTCCATCCATAGTACACTGTTTACTTTTATTATCATATGAGCATAGCTACATCAAAACATCAAATTGTTCACTTTTTCTAGAAGTAGAACTAGAAGTTCATCATATTTTTATCTTTGTAAAATAGACAAAATTTCAACATGCAGGTGTTGCTGAAATGATGTCATGGTCTTAGATTGCAAGTTATGTAAACATTTATAATGTTACTTAATGTTGCATATACTTCAGTTGATATATTTAAATTTGTTAAAATCTTTTTTGTAACCCTTTCATTTTCACCTGTGACTGGAAGTTTGCTTTTAGTCTTTTCTCAAGAAGGAGTAGTTAGATTTTGTTTACTTTAACCCATATCATGCTGTAACCAACTGGATGAATTACCAAAATTTAAAGAGATTTTCTATTGCTATGATGAATGATTTGGAGGAAAATTTGCATGCATTATATCAGACCCATGAAGTAATTAAACTTGTCGAAGAAAGGACATTTGCAAAGGCCTCACGGCCTATTTTGTCCTCACACATATTACTACTAGTACTACTACATGCTGAGGCTAAAAGCTTCACATCTGTACACTGAGTAATAGTACTTACAGGTAAGGATATAGATCAGTGGCTTTATTTCAAGGATGGTTCCAGAATAGCTTGGCGCCTAGAGGTACCAAGCTATTCTGGTACTACAATTGAACTATTTTAGTCAAACTTATTTCACACACTGGTGTATTCCGAATGATGAGGGTTAAATTCTTTAGCTAAACCAAATGAATTCATCACATTTGTTTGTGTAGTTGTGTTGCACTATAGTAATTATATATCTGTGTAACTTGCAGTTGTACAATGGCACTGAATGTTAATCTGTGATGGCATTTTGTTTGTAGAACAAGATAACAGTAAGATTGTAAGAATTTATCTTTTGTAGAGCATGATTGTAAAATATCGTTGTATATTAAATTATTACAACAGAAATTAAGGTAGTATTTTTATCAGATTATTACTGCTGTAAACTATGTTTCAGCCCTTGATAACACATTTTTATAACGCCACTACTTTTTTTCTAGAAGAATCTTGTAGTGCTATTTTTGTTTTATCACCAGCTGAAACAGACTCTGTTGGGCCTGTTTCACAGCTGTGCTGGGCTTGTCATCTAGAGTTAATCTGACCTAGCACATTTCCTGACAGTGAGATGCTAATCACCCAGCTCCTTCTGTAGAAAGAGCCCAGGCAAAAAGATGGGCATGCTGTGTTGCATTTCCATTGAAAGGTCCTAGTAAATCAAGGTGGACAGTTGCAGTGCATCTGAATTTATCAGTATTCAGGTCGTATTCATGAGCAATAGCTGTCCCTTGCCCCCATAACCTGCCCATTAGGGCTGTCCATTATCACTGTGGCGGTGTGGACTTTAACCCTTATCATTCGGAATACACCACTGTGTGAAATAAGTTTGACTAAAATAGTTCAAGGGTAGTGCCAGAATAGCTTGGCACCTAAAGGTGCCAAGCTATTCTGGCACCACCTTTTAACTAAAGCCATTGGTCTATCCTTATAAGTAAGTACTATAATGTAGCCTGCATATGGCAGTGTACAAATTTGAAGCTTTTAGCCTCAGTACCCAAACTAACCAACCTGTAGATAGAGCTCTTTATAAAAAAAAAAAAAAAAAATCAGCCCTCAGGGACTAGTCCTGGGCAGTGACAGTGGATTAAATTCTGTATCAATTATCTATTATCTTTTTTATGGTAATATGGCATCTTGTATCTTCTTTTTGTCCTCTGTTACATTGTACGTAAATTTGTTTCATGGAATCATCATACAAATTACAATAAAGCTGTAGAATTACATAGAGAGTTAGAAAACAGAATGACCTTGATAGTTAAAGGGTATGGCCAGAATAGCTTGGTGCCTAGAAGGCACCAGGTTATTCTGGCACCAGCCTTGAACTATCATGGGCAATGTATAGGAGTTTGCTGGAGTCCCATCCTGTGCTCCATCTGAGGCAGATAAAAATATATGTATTATCAATATAGGGCTAAGGAAGTTCTCGGTGTTGCCTAGCAGCGTCAGCCGCCATCTTAAGAGGATAGAGTAGTCTTTAGGTAGTAGCGAAGTAGTGTTTCAACACGTTTTTCTTCACGTTTTTCTGTCACGTATCATCAGAACAGCTGAGAAGATCATTGGCCTAGGACAGTACCCCGTGGATGACCTGTACCATAGAGCTGTCCGAATAATAGCTGCTAGTGCTAGCATTGTCAATGATCCTCGTCACTCACTATCTGATCAGTTACAAATGCTACCATCAGGCACACGTTTCAATATGCCACTTGCCAAAAAGAATGTTTTTAAGAAGTCTTTTATTCCAACTGCTGTCTTGATTTTGAACTCTCGTTTATAATGGCGCGATAAGTGTGATCTTAACATTACCTCCCATCGTGTGACAGATTGCTTGTGATAGATTGCTGCAATGATAACTTTTCATGGAATGTTCTTGTAGCGTTTATTAGTGTCTTGTTGTTTTATGACGAGCCGAAAGGCAAATTTCTGTAGTGCTTTGATTCGAACAGACAATAAAGTTGTATTGTATGTTTCCTCCTCTTTAGAAACAAACAAGAAACAGATTCTGGTTAGCGGTTTCCATTTTGCTATGAGGATCTTATTGTGAATCCTCTCAAGATGGCCGCCACCACTAGACTAGCCTGATGAAGTCAGCTTCCCTAGCCCTATTGCTTTCAGTAGTTTCAGCCTGTGATTGTGACATAGTTATGGACCATTTGGCAAAGGGCAGAGCCTTTTGGCTATCAGCCAAGTATCCCTTCAAGTATCAGATTTTACTGTATGCTGCATGGCAGATGGCAGTATTTTTTTTTTTTTTTTGGCAGTAGGTAAATTAGTAAACACAGCAGTTGGCGAGTGCACGAATACTCACTGTCAAGTGATTCATAGCTTGTCTTTCAATTTTGTAATCTATTTTGGAAGTGGAACTGGAATAAAATATTTCCAGAAACTACAAGTATGAACTTGTACAACTTTGACATATTTTGTCCTTTTTGGTTTAGCTCGCCTCCGTCTGCTTGCAAGTATTTAAGAAAGTCTGAAAGGTTGAAAGGTTGGAGGGGGGGGGGGGGGGGGGGGATACAATTTTGAGAGAGCATGTAAATCCAGTGTGCAGTTCATTGGGGGGATATGCCTGGCTCGGTGAAATGCACAGTGCCAGTACGGTATAATTCTGTATAATCAAAATGTTAAAAAAATCTAAATACACATGTAGTCCTGGGGATGGGAATGCGTCTTTTTGAGTTATTTTTAAGCCTCAGGATGTTGCTGGGGCTTTTTGTCATGATGATTCCTGCAGGAATCATTGCAACAAGAGGTGCTACTGATAGATAAGCAAAGAGTTGTTTGAGTGAGTTTTTGTATTGAAATTTACCCATTAAACCCAATAGCCGCATTACTCAAATTTGGAAGTGTCGCTTAATGTCCATATACCAGTTGCAGGATGTAGATCGATCATGATAATTCAAGGGTAGTACCGGATTAGCTTGGTGTTCAGAACAGCGCTGCATGGCTTGTTCTAAAGAAGCGTAAACACGACCACGTGACACCCATGCTTAAAGAACTCCACTGGCTGCCGGTAAAGTTTCGATGCCAGTACAAGATGGCAACTCTGGCATACCGTCACTTCAACGGGACTCTACCGGCTTACCTTTCTGCTTCACTCTGCACATACCAGCCTTCACGTTCTCTGCGGTCCTCCAGTGAGAAACGTTTGAAGGCTCCGAAGCGTAACTTGAAAACTGTTGGTGAACGCTCATTCAGCTTCATTGCACCTTCAGTTTGGAACTCGCTGCCTGTCAGTCTTCGAAATCTCTCTACTCTCCCTCAGTTTAAGGCTCAGTTGAAAACTCACTTCTTCCAGCTTGCTTTTCCTGTCGTAGATCTGTGGTCCTGTTGTATTTATTTGTAATGTTATTGTATTCGTCTATGTCATGTTTGACTGCGTGTGTTAGCGCAATGAGTTTTTGCCACAAAAAGATTTTGCGCTATACAAGAACCATTCATTATTATTATTATTATTAATTATCATGGTCAATCCATCTGCTGTAGTGCATCAGGGCTAAATCGGTTATAAATTTGAAGTGGAAAAATAACTAGCCCGCATAGCATACAAAATTAGTAGCCTGTCTCATTTTTTTGCAGATCCCACATGGGCGTCCATCAATCGTGGAGTGTTGATCTGCGACGAATGCTGCAGCGTACATCGCAGTCTTGGTCGCCACATCTCCATGGTCAAGTCCCTCAAGAAAGGACAATGGTGTCCAAATCAGCATGCTGTAAGTTAGTGCTTAGTGGCATTTCAGATATTCCGGTATACTGCTGCATTTCAGATATTTCTGTACATTGCAGTATAGATTGTTTTGAAATTCCAGACCAAAAAAGGTGTGTAATTTGCCAAAGAAAGATCCCAAGAAAGAAAGAAATACATTAGATGGGACAGTTACAACACATTTTGATAAATTGTGTTGTAATTATCCTTGCTAAATGTGTTACTTCTGTTCTTGGGAATTTTGCTTTTGGTACTGATATGGGTTCTGAGTAACGTTCAGATGTCCAGAGACAGCTGAAGTGTCTGGGGAGCTGATTATTTACTGAATTCAAGATGTGACATAGAATATGATGTAATGATCCAAGGGCCAAAACAGCTATGTTGAGACACTTCAGTTCAGGCTTAAGAAGATGCGGGATGAATGTGTAGAGGAGAATTTGACAATGTGTGAGCAGTGTATAATTGGTCTTAAGCTTTCAAAATTTGTTGGTACATGTCGAACATGACCACCATTAATTACTGATTCTAAGCTAAGACACATTCTCTGGCTGTAAAAAGTGAGCTGACAAGGTGTAAGGATTTATTAAAAAAAAAGATGTAGGGATTGATTAAAATCATCAAGTCAGTCTGCATATTTCACCATTATAATAATACAGAATACGCCTGTCGGTTTTATTTTGACAACTGTTTTATTTATTTATGTGTGTTAGTGATAGGGGGAGGTGAAGACAGTGGTCACCAGTGTACTGGTACAGAATACCAGTACAAGATGTGAAATACTGGTATATTTATACTGGCATGGCTTTCAGTACTGGTACACAGCACTACTGTAAGTTGATCACTTTAACCCTCTGCGTGTTGGTAGCGGTTTTGTCGTGATGATTCCTACAGGAATCATCACAACAAAAAACTGCTATCGACACGCAAAGGGTTCACTCATTTGAGAAGCGCCATACACATATACACGGCAAACAGCCATGTATTGGTGTACAACATATCTTGAATGGTTTAACCCTCTTCATCCTGATACGCCCATTGCTTGGAGTAAAGTTGACTATGATACTTCAAGGGTGATGCCAGAATAGCATGGCACCTGAGGCGCCAAGCTATTATGGCACCACCCTTGAACTAAAATGCTTGATCTATCTCCTAATCTGTAATGCAGCCTTTATATGACAATCAACAAATTGTTGAAAAATCAGCCTCAGGATAAAATGGGTTAACCCATATCATACTGAGGCTAAAAGCTTCCAATTTGTACACTGCCGTATGCAAGCTACATTATAGTACTTACAGATAAGGATGTAGACCAACGGCTTTAGTTCAAGGGTGGCACCAGAATAGCTTGGCGGAGAGGCGCCAAGCTATTCTGGCATTACCCTTGAACTATTTTAGTTACACTTATTTCACACACTGGTGTATTCTGAATGATAAGGGTTAAGCTAGAGGCATAGATTACCTTGACCCCCCGCATGTTGCTGGGGCTCACAGGACCTGTGTCTCTTGGTGCCATCACAAGTCATAGATCATCATGAGCCTGGGAGTTCTTGAGGATCTGTGTTTCCTGGTGACCTAGATATGTTTGTCATTTTTTATGAGGAAGTTGTCAGTCAGTCTAGAAGTAGAACGTTTTTGCACAAGTTTCCTTGTATCAGTAATTTGTGCATTGTTTTTGCTATTTAATTAGTTAATAATCTCATCAATGTGCTTTGTTGTTCAAGTTCTGTGGTCTTGTTTCCTGCTGTGTATGTGACCTCTCATGCAGTGAAAAACCAAACATTGTGTGAGACATATTGTTAGTGTCTTACTGGTACTAGCAAAGGCACACTTTCTTATCCTTTTGTTTGATTTTCTGTCTGATATCACTGGTCAAGTGCATTGATCTGGATGATAAGATGATTCATATATATATAGGTTCGTCAACTGTCATGCTAAAAATGTGTTTTTCTAAAGTTCTGTTTAAGTGGCATTTGATTTACTGGCTAGTGTATTGGAACTCATGTCTTACTGGTTGTCAGTAATGTCGAACATTTTGACTTTATTTTTCTTCAAGCCATGTAGTCCCCCAATGCACTACAGCAGGAGATGGGTTGACCATGATAATTTAAGGGTAGTGCCAATTTGGCTTCGCGCCATCAAGCGCCAAGCTAATTGGGCACTGCCCTTGAATTATCATTTGATCTGTCTCCAGCAATAGGTACAAAGTCATTACCAGTAGCTGACACCTCCAGACTTTGAGAAACATGGCCTGGGAGTTAAAAGGGTGAAACTTGTTACAATAAACGTCCACGGGTGATGAGATACATTTCTTTCTTTCCTTTTATTTCTCAGATGGTATACTTGCTGGCAGCCAATGGCGCCAACAACATATGGGAGCACACGATGCTGGATCCCTCACAGAACAGACATGGCCGCCGCAAACCAGGGCCACGTGACCCCCTGCAGTGAGTTTTATCAGTCGTTCGACTGGGCCACTCCATCCGCAAGAGGCATACAGCACAGTCCATCCGCAAGAGGCAAACATTCTCATGAGCCCCTGCGGCCGCAGGGGCTCATGAGAATGTTTGCCTCTTGCTGACCATTACAGCTATATGCAAATTTTTGCTGCGTTCATTTATGTAGGGGTTGGTATGAATTTACACCACTTGCTGATCATTTTATCCAAGAAGCATTCTAGATTCTAATGAGTCCCCAGGGCCTCAGATCCACGAGGGCTTCAATAGGACATTTGTCCTGAACAACATTGGTTCAATAGGTCATTTGTCCTGCCTGAGAAAAACCAATAGGACATTTTTGTCCTCAAACCATTGAATCAATAAGACATTTTGGTGCACAAAATTTTTTATGTTTATTGAATATATGAGAAAAAATAAAAAATTTAAAAGCATTGGTTATTTCACAGACACACACACACACACGAAAAAAAAATTAAATTTAACAAATACAAACTTGAATATCAATTCTTCCCAAATTCCCTTTGAAAAATAACATTGGAGCAAAAAATAATACTGATAATACTGTCCAATTCAAAATGTTAATGATGTTCCATGGGGAGGATCGAATCATTATTGATATAGAAGGCGGATCGCTATCTCTTCAGTGTTTTTCTGAAGGGCAGGAACTTCCAAGCTGTCCCTGTGTTCTTTTGTTACTTCATGGTCTGAAAGCGCCGACTTGCGAAAATTGATGCATCCGCTTGTGAAGGCATTTTTCATGTTTCCATTGTTACATGCAGTGCAAAACATCTTTTCGTTCTCATAACGTAACCATTTAAAAGAAAGTGTCCACGCTTGCACAAACTTTCTAGTAGTAGTGGATTCTTCTTTTTCGGCTGGTTCTGCCTGTTTTGTTTGTGCATTATCACACGATGTAGATGGCTGTGGATCGGGAGCGTCGCCGGTCATATCTAGATCTATCACATCTCTCACCTCTCTTCTTTCTTCTTCTGTCGCTTGAGAAGCGCTTGTTTGGTCGGATGCATTAGTTTCTTCTCTCACATCTTTAACAGTTTTACCAAAACCGAAGTTTTTCAGCTGTTGCTGCTTTGAATCAGCTTTTATTTTCTTTTTCGGAGGCATCGCCAGTCGGATTCGCGAGTATCGAAAACGAAAGCTGTGTAAGGGAAACCACTCTGCGCATGACAACCAACCAGTGCATGGTTACGACTGCTGGTGCAGACGCACTAACTAAGCCTATCCTTTATCGATCGGTTTCGCAAAGAGGAAAGGGCGAGTGCACTAGGCTAGTCCTTTTTCAAGTTGAATGTTGCGATGTAGGCCTAACGGCCAGTAACGGGTAACGCAGTTATTAAAATGAACGATGTCCGGCCGCCTTTACGCAGCTTCGATCGGACAATGACCGCCTTCATTAAAAAGCAATAAGACATTTGACAGATTGAAGGCAAATTTAATAGGACATTTGGATTTTTTATCGGACAATTGTCCGATGTCCGACGTGGATCTGAGGCCCTGAGTCCCTGAATGTGCACGGAGACTTAAATATCAACAGGGTTCGAAATAACCGGGGCTAGCCCCTTTCTTTGGCCTCAGGCCCTCTACTTTCATGTCCACGGGGCCCGATGTGCCCCCTTCTTTTCAGACCTGCTTTGTCTCAGAGCAGCGGTAGGCGGTACTCAGCACATCAGCGTGGCCCCGACACTTTCCTGTGGGGCCCCTGTACTTTTACTAACAAGGCGGCCCCGTACTTTTGAAAAGTATTTCGAACCCTGATCAACCCCACCTAATGGCAGAGGTCGCCCCATTATCTTTTAGCTATGTGCCATAGGTACAGTGAAGTTGTTTGGGCTTGGGCATGTGACTGGGGCGGCGTGAACTCTTACAGTAGAACCTGTATTGAGCGCCCTTTTTTTTTTTTTTTTTCTTTTTTTTTTTTTGGTTGCAAGAAAAAAATGGTAGCAAAAGTCAGGTGCTCTCTAGTCTAAAGAGAAGTCTAAGAAGGGCAAACTTGTCACCTGTCATCAAGGACCATCATTTAGGCGGCTAGCTTTGGCAGGCGATCTCTAATGAGGGTGGTTGCACAAAACAGCCTCTGCTGTCCTAAAGGGCTACAGTTTCTGAACTGTTCGCCTATTAAATACCTAGATGTGCGTTACTTGTAAATGCAACACTTAATGAATGACATTGTGAAATGTAGCATTGTACTAATTCAGTAATGACTGTCAGATTTGTTAACCCATGTAGCCCCCCCGAGTCCCTGCGGCAGGAGATAGATTGACCATGATAATTCAAGGGTAGTGCCAGATTAGCTTGGCGCCTTCAGGTGCCAAGCTAATCTGGCACTACCCTTGGATTATCATGGTCAATCCATCTCCTGCAACTGGTACATAGTTGTTAGGCAACACCTCCAAAATCTGAGAAATGGGACCGTGGGGCTAAAAGGGTTAAGCATAATGGTAAAGAAACACTACATGGACTAGACATAATGCTGTAATTTCAACTTAAGTTCTCATTGTTGATCTTTCTTTCTTTTTTGCCCTTGGTGAGTTCTTATGTCTGCGCTGCTGGCTTATGACTCGTGTCTTTGTGTTGTTTTTTCAGTCCAAACAAATCCGACTTCATTCGAGCAAAGTACCAGTTTCTCTCCTTTGTCAACAAGCAAAAAGACAGTGATGCCAGTTCTCTGGATGATGTCAGCAAGGTAAACTAAATACTTGTGTATTACAATTTACATGCTGTATGGTGTTTCAGAAAAAGGATGTATGGTTGGATAGATGGTAGGTTCGACAAACATCCATCCATTCAATAATTCATCCATTAAAATGATGGATCATTATTCATTTAATTGATTATTAATTCATGGGTGAGACTTTGACAGTCTTCAGTTTTGGAGGATGATTCATCTTTTTCAAAATCCCCACAAGCTGAATTTCAGCTTTTTGGTTCACTCGGGCCTGTTCCACCTGCGCATTGAGTTATATTATAAATATGAGAAATGCGCCATATAAATACTATGTATTATTATTATTATTTATTATTAAGAGGCATAAAATCTCACGATCCCCTGCAACCGCAGGGGCGCATGAAAATGTATGTCTCTTGCTGGCCTTGAAATACAGGGCATAGCTGGTCCGTGGACCGTTTTCAGTCACTTCAGTTTCTTTCACTGTCGCCCTTTTTAACTGATTATTTAATTTTTCTACAGGAGCTTCACTCTAGTGTTCGAACAAACAACGTGGAGACGTGTCTTCGGCTGCTGTCTAAAGGAGCTGACCCCAACTACTTCCACAGGGTATGTGTTACACAATGCAGTACACTCACAGTTGTTCTTTGTCCACAGATTGAATACGGGTTGTGTCATATTGAAGATAAAAGCCCATTGCTGTACAAAATAAAATTATGACAAGTATGTGCTTTAGAAATCCTTGCTACATGTTTTGAGAAATGTAGAGTAAGTCTGCTAATGATTGAAGTAGGCTGCCCCAATGGAAAGAATTGTGCACTGCTGTATGCAGTTCGAACTGGATGACGGTCTTCACAGTCTTCAGCTTTTTCAAAATCCCAGAAAGCTGAACTTCAGCTTTTTTGTTTTGAAAGAACATTCCTTCAGCCAGCCTGTTCCATCTGCAACTGCAAGAGGTATAAAGTCTTCATGAGCCCCTCATGAGAATTTATGTCTCACATTCACCATGGATTATGGGGCATAATTAGTCCATGGACCGTTTCAGTTATTTCAGTTTATGGTAGTGTGTGAAGACTGTTATCAACATGAGTGACAGTCATGTCAAATCATGTACAAAATAGACAGAAACAAAACAAAAGAACCCGAAAGCAAATAAGGCTTACACTCGGATTAATTTTTGATCAATCTTCTTCATGCCAGATGTAGAAAGTACATTAAGTTAATTAACCCTTTGGCTGTCAGCAGTTCTTTTTGTTGAGGTGACTCCTGCAGGAATCACCTCAACAAAAAGCACTGCCGACAGCTAAAGGGTCAAGGAAAAGCAGAGGGTCTGAACAGGAAAAAGTAAAGTCAAGAGCGTTTTCAAGTTTTTACCATTAGTATTTGTGTCCTGCAGGAGAAAGGCAACTGCCCGATGCATGTTGCGGCTCAGGCTGGTCAGGTCGCTCAGGTGGAGCTGCTGGCTGTGTACGGGGCTGACCCAGGCGCCAGGGACGCAAACGGACGCACGCCTATTGAGTATGCAAAGTAAGTGCTTCGAGTAGCATGTAAAAAGGGTAATGACGTGCTTCTTTGTCTCTTTATTACACCAAGTTAGCAATGTTTTATAACCCCTTGGCTATCGATATGACTTGGTTCCTGCAGGAATTTCAACAAAAAGCCCTACCAGCCAAAGGTTAATAAAATTTGTCACATGATGTCAAACTTTCCAACAAAGTCAAATGTGAAGAAGGGTAGCCGCACAGATAGTTATTTACACACAGCAGAGTATGTATGTTGTCTTGATGTTGAGGGAAATCGTGCTGGTCGTTCCTTGCTGGCCCTGTTCCATGTTTCTTGCTGACCCTGTTCTGTGTTCCTTGCTGACCATGTTCCGTGTTCCTTGCTGACCCTGTTCCGTGTTTCCTTGCTGACCCTGTTCCTTGCTGACCCTGTTCCGTGTTTTCTTGCTGACCCTGTTCTGTGTTCCTTGCTGACCCTGTTCCGTGTTTCCTTGCTGACCCTGTTCCTTGCTGACCCTGTTCTGTGTTCCTTGCTGTCCTTGTTCCTTGCTGGCCCTGTTCCATGTTCCTTGCTGGCCCTGTTCCTTGTTCCTTGCTGGCCCTGTTCCATGTTCCTTGCTGACCCTGTTCTGTGTTGCTTGCTGACCCTGTTTCGTGTTCCTTGCTGACCCTGTTCCGTGTTCCTTGCTGACCCTGTTCCTTGCTGACCCTGTTCCGTGTTCCTTGCTGACCTTGTTCCATGTTTCTTGCTGACCCTGTTCCGTTTCCTTGCTGACCCTGTCAATTGGATTGAGGGGATTATTCGGTGTTGCGTCCACTGGGAGCTAGTGAAAGGGTTAATAATACTGACTTGTGTGTTTAGGGCTGAGGGCTACACAGATCTTGCTGACAGACTTGTGGAGTTGCAGTATGAGCTGACCGACAGACTTACGTTTTACATCTGTGGCCGTAAACCAGGTACACATTCATTTATTTTCTCAAAATCTTTACCGATGGCATTACTACTAGGAATGGTTTGCTTAGCATACCGATTTTAGCCCAAAAACACGTTGTGTACATCACAACCGGGGAGGCGACTCTAGGGAGTCCTTACCAAGATACTCCGAGTAGCCTCCCCTGTCTCCCTATCCAGCGTGCTCATCGTTTCCCGCCAGTCTCTTCGCTTAGCTACACCTAACCGGTCGTGTGCACCTCGCGTGCTCCGCTTGTGTATGGTGGGATTACCTTTTGTGAACTCGACTTACGTTGGATTTGTGTGTTACTACCTGTGTGGTGTTGGGTGCTTGGATTACCTTCGGTTCTGAGGATTTACTTGGTGGTTGGTCTCTGTGGATTACTGGGTCTCAGGACATGACAAGGTAAAGCTTCGGTTACTGCCTCAGCCGGCGATTTACCAGGCGGCAGCATTGACCAGAGACTATGTACGATTGACCGGGAGCTCGGACCCTCGCAAGTAGGCTCTGCGCACTCGTGCTGGCCTTTGTCTGTCTTATGTTACAGTACTCAGGTGAGGACCTACACCAGGTGTGGCATCCCAGTGGCTTAGCGATGCGCACGGTGTCGGCCTACCCTGCTCAGGCTGCGCCTCCAGTCGGATATGCAACCTATGCATGACGTGGGAGGAGGAACGATGGTTGCGGCTTTGGGCGTTTTACCGGACGGAGAGACCGGCACGCAACCCCGCAGCGACCGCAGCCTTGAAGTGTCACAGAGGAGGCCACCTCAGACATCATAAGCTTGTTGGCTTGAAAAAGGGACCTGCTGCCCCCACCAGTGCCTCGGAAAGTGCTGCTCCGCCCTAATTGGATGAAAGAGCCTAATTGCAGCCGGGGGGACTTGCCCCCCAGTCAAGCCTTGGCACCAGCTGGGAACCCTCCCCCTTACCCACACGCTCGCACGCTTTCCCCGCACCCTCCATTGCCTGGTCCAGAGGCGCCCGGAAGCGAGGGCACGCTGACTTGAACCCTGTCCCGCCGATTCCTGTCGGGGCGCATATGGAACAGCTATCTCAAGTCGGCCCAAGGATTGTTCGACTGTTCTGGAGGGCCTGAGGATCTCCTTCCAGTCGCCCTTCCCTTGCGACTCTCCCTCCTGTGGACACAAGTACAGGGGGATCGGGACAAGACGACAGCGCTGCACGGCGATGTTAGAGCCCTACTCCAGAAGGAGGCCAAGGAAGTGATCTTGCGTCCCGACTCCCCAGCGTTCTACAGTCGGCTCTTCCTGTTCCCCAGACCTGGAGGCAAGTGGCGCCTAGTATCGACTTTTCGGCGCTAAACAAGTATCTGTGGCCCCGTGCTTCAGGATGGTAATGGCCAGAGCACTGAGGGCGGCGGTGCGGCCCCAGGATTTCGCCGTGAGTCTCAACCTAGTGGACACATATCTTCTCGTACCCATCCATCCGGCGTCACGGCGTTACCTGCGCTTTGCCTTCCGCGGTGTGCTGTGTCAGTTCAGGCCCTACCTTGGACTTAACCTCAGCCCGTGGGTCTTCACTGGGATTATCGACTGAGTTGTCTCGGTGTTCCGACAAGCGGCCTCCAGCCAAACTTCCAACTACCCGGATGACCGGCTCCTCTGGAACCAGATGGTGAAAGCGTTGAGGACACAGATTCCTGGCTGTTTCTGCTCCGACGACGCAGATTCCTGGTCAATGGAGGCAAGTCCGACGGGGGACCGGCACGCAGGTTACCCACCTAGGCATGGAGTTCCTGACCGACTACAACCGGGTACGATGCCCCAAAGGCCAGATACAGAAGATGGCGGAGGCGGCACTCCGAGTGTCTCGCACAGAAGCTCTCCCGGCCAGGGTCTGGCCCCAGCTGTCGGGCCTACTTAGCGCTACAGCGGATCTTTTACCCCTAGGCAGATTCTACTCTCGGCCGATACAGCAGCATCCGCTTCGGCACTGGCACCCCTCCTCGGTCACGTCTCACCTCCAGCGGTGGATGGGCAGTCCCTGGTAGCGTCAGGGGTACGGAGGGTCTCTACCTGTAACGTAACGTATACAAGGGAAAGTGGCGAGTACTCCAGGCCTGTCGCGCAGCGGAGCGACTCGTCTCCAACTCAGGGCCGAGGGCTCGGTGCAGCTCCTCACCGACCCTACGTTCTGGCCAAGAACCGCCCCCCCGGCATTGTGGCGGCTGTGGGTTGGCGGGCCGAGTCTACCTTCGCCCGCCTCTACCTGCGAGACCTATCCGGCCAGCGCGACTACCTGGCCCTAGTGGGGGGCATCTCGGCGGCTCAGCACTCCCTCCTGGCGCCACAGGCGCAATGGGTAACGCCTAGCTAAAATTGTCCGGAGTGGGCGTGTAGGGGGGGGGGGGGGAGCCTCGATAGTTAATGAGCGGGAGCGCTCGGGCATGGGAAAGCTGTACCGAGAAATGCGGCACCCTCCTCCTATTCGCCATTCTTCCTAGTAGTAATGCCATCGGTAAAGATTTTGAGAAAATAAATGTATTTTTCTCTAAAATGTATTTTTTAGAAAAAAATATTTACCAATGGCATTAATCAGATGTCCCTCCCGCCTTCCCCGCTTGCCGCAGTGGAAACGGTGAGCGCGCCACCAGATAGGAAGACAGGGGAAGCTACTCAGGTTATGTTGGTAAGGACTCCCTAGAGTCGCCTCCCCGGTTGTGATCAGATGTACACGACAAGTTTTTGGGCTAAAATTGGTATGCTAAGCGAACCATTCCTAGTAGTAATGCCATCGGTAATTATTTTCCGAAAAAATACATTTTAGAGAAAAATCCATACTTTGTTGTTGCCCACCACAAACACATTTTCCAGTTTTGACAACGAACAAGAAATTGATTCTGATTCTGATTTAGCTGATGGTGTTGTTTCATATTTGTAATAACTCTGAAGTCGAGGATTGGGGAGGCACTTTTTTTAAAAAGACATTACAGCAGCTAGGGGAGATGATTTAACCATGATAGTCCAAGGGTTGTGCTATACTAGGTTGATGCCTAATCGGGCACCAAATAAATCAGGCAATACCCGTGAACTGTAATGGTCGTTCTGTCTCCTCTAGAGAGTGCCTTTAAGTTATGGAATCTGATCTTGGTAACAACTCACAAGCCTCACTTTGCACAGTTTGTATTAACGGTCCTGCCTTTACTTTGTTGGATTACTGGTAGTTAGTTATTGGACTTGGCACTGTGCCAGCGGCAGAGACTACTTGGTAATTTTATTGATTTTTCATTAAATGGATAAGTCTAGTTGACAGGCACAGACATGAATTAGATGTTCTGGAGTTCCGCTCAATGAATAATTCTGTTTTCAGATCACAGAATTGGGCAGCACTTCAAAATACCGGAACTCGGGGACAAGTGAGTCTTGCATCTGCATTTTTCCTATGTTGATAAAACATAATAATAATAAAAAAAAGTGTTATTAACCTTTTTTATCCTGATCCACTATTGATTGAAATTAATTTGACCATGATAGTTCAAGGGTGATGGCAGAATAGCTTGGCGCCTTAGGTGCCAAGCTATTCTGGCACCACCCTTGAAGTAAAATGATTAATCTATCTCCTGAGATGTAATGTAGCCTTGATAGGACAATAAGCAAATTAAAAAAAATGAGCTGCAAGATGTAATGGGTTAATAATTACAATAGCATTAACAATAGTCCTTTTGCCTCCAAAATGGAGCCCTGCGCAGTTTGCAATCGATGCCGTTACAGTGATGTTGCTAGGAATTTTCAGCATAGGCCAATTGGCCGATTCAGTCACAAACCTTTAGGACATTTTGAAAAATACCACACACAGAACACTGAAGAAAAAATTTATTTACATTTATTAACAACAAAACAACATAAAACTTAATGAAATGACTAGAATGGAATTCAATTAACACATAAAACAAAACAAAAAATTGTACTGGCATGACATCTGACATGACTAGTAATGTCCCTCAATCTCTGAAGACAGGCTTCATGGTTTACACTTTAAACCTTTCTGAGTTTAGCCTTCTCCCATACAGATAGTGCTTTGTAGGGGTCAATGCTTCCCTGATGCAGTTTGACTCTCAAGAGCATGTCCTGATTTTCAGGTGTAAGCCTGTTTCTCAGTGCTGTCAGGATAGTGTTCTGTGCAGAGAAGCCTCTCTCACAGCCTGCTGTGTGGACTGGGCTGGAGAGGGCCAGATGTGCCAGTTTCATCATGTTGGGGAACTCCTCCATGTGATACTGGGCTATGAGTTGCCACAATTTGGCTGTGTCATCTTTGGGGTACCTCTCTGCCACAACAGTCTTCTTGAGGTCCATCCACTCAGACTGAGCAGCTTCTGCACAGAGAAGGGCTGCAGATGTTGCTGACTTTTCAACTTTGTTACTGTCTTTGTCAGGGACAGTGAACTTGTGGGTTTGATCCTGGCCGTAATAATCAGTCAATCTCTTGATGTCTTCATTTCCCCAAGTTTCAAGGTTTGAAGCTGTCAATACAGTCAGGGGTCTCATTCCCATCACTCCAAAGGCTGCCAGCAAGTCATCATCTGGAAACCTTTAATTAAAAGAAATATGTTTGTTATGTTAAAAATATTATTATTATTATTATTAATAGTAGTAGTAGTAGTAGTACCTGCTTTTTATATTCTCAATGAGTTGCTGAATAAACTTGGTCTTGGCACTGACGACATGCTCAGCAGGACAACTTGTCAAAGCATACTCTCCCTTGGCTCCTTTGTAAATATGACTTTCCAAGTCCAAGGCATCTCTGAGCATCATTTGATGACAGCCGTCATTTTCCAAGAGCTTCTTGAGATCACTGGTGCAGTGGTCTACATTCACCTGAATAAGTAAATAATAATAATAATAAATAATTAATATAAATACAGAGACTGAGAAGAAAAAGAAAAGTGTGGTAACTGGTTTCAGAACTGCTTCTCTCCCTTTATCTGTGTAAGACAGCTGATACGATAAATTTGCCAAAATAAAATACCTTGATCAAGGCAACATCAACATTCTCCTTTTGGAAGAAGAGGTTGATTTTCCCAACCACTGGAATGATGTCCATCAAGATGTACAGCAGTGAAATGAACTTCTCTGTAGCGATCTGCAAACCACATACAAGCCACTATAAAATATTTTGTATAGTACAAACCCCTTAACCCCCATTTATTTTTTTTATTATTAATTTGAAGGAAAAAAAAAACCATCAGCTGAATAAATTATAATATTATAAAATTTTACTGAGTAATATCATGGCAGTTATGAAATAGTTATTTAAACCTTGTTCCGTAATCCTGCTGCCTTGGGGTCCTTCTGCTTAGACTGGTTATCTAAGTAGGTCAGCAGTGGCTCCAGTGTCCTGAAGACGGTCTGTAAGGCATCGAAGAAGGAGAGCCACCGGACTCCATGTACCTCCTTCACCTTGAGAATTGGAGACTCCAGAATCGTCTGAATGGACTTGAGGTTTTCACACCGAGTTGCAGACTGCTTGAAGTAGTAGAACAGGTCACAGAGAATCTTCTGAAAGTCATCGAGCATCTTGACATCAGCAGCGGCTTGGCTTGTACATAAATTGAATCTGTGCGCAACACAATGCACATTGACAGCATGAGGGTTTGCCCTCTTCATCACACCTGCCACACCTTCCTTTGTTTCTTCAAAAACATTACCGATGACATGACTGAATGGAAGTGTCTACTACTTACTCATTCTAGCCTAAGAGCCAGTTGTGTTAAGACACAACCCGGGAGGCACTCGGGGAACCCCGAGGGGACCAAGAGTTGTCTCCCTATACCCACCACCCGGAAGCCGGGTACCCATAATCCCCCAGTCTAGTCTACTTAGGCGCACGATTCGGTCGTCCTGCGCTCGGCTCTAGCCTACGGACTTTGGTTTTCGACCGTTCTCGGGTTCGGACTTGCTGTTGGAATGAAGAGCGGGAGATAGGATCGTTTCGTCGGCCCTGCCTGTGCTGCTGCGTGGTTTTCTCGTCCCCACTGCTTGGCGCCGGCACTTCGGCCTCTGGTGAGCTGTCCGGTGATCGTCGCCGGTCGTGCCAGGCGGGTTTTTGGACGTCTCCCCCCGTTCCCCTTCGGCGGAGAGGTAAGGTAGCGGGATTGACCCTCGGCTGGTTCCCGGGCTGGGCACTGGTTGTGCAGGTACGAAGTTTTTCGTCTTCTTCTCACTGTAATTGCGCCCCCACTCACCTTCGGTGAATCGTAGAGAAGTTTCCTACGCTTTTGTACCTTGGGTGTGGAGAATTCTTTTACTCCATGGCCTGATTAGCTGAGTGGCACAGCTTGAGTCACGCCTTGTCATCGCGTGGTTTGTTCGGGACCAGCGCCTGTTCTGTTTTCGCTCACGGGTGATGGATTTAAGCGCACACTCGCATACGCAGGCATACGCGGTAGACAAGTACTCACGTACCTTAGACAGTGGATATACGTTCCGGCGGGCAGCTGGGGGGTTTACGCTCCTTGGCTGGGCGAGCCCCTCGTGGCATGTCCACATAAAGTGGTGATTTTCTGCCCCAGATGTTTTTCTTGTCTTGATTGTCATTGCGTATTGAGTTGTACAGCATGCGGCCGGTGTTGGTTTTTTTTTCCACACACGGTCACCCTTAGTAATAATGTTTGGGGGCCTGACTCCTTTTGTCACAGGGGTTGGTACATATGTTGTTGCTCACCTTAGCACTTGACGGCGGTGAATCTACCTCGTTACTGCACTGCTAGATTGCAGACGTGCAGTTTGGTACCTCGCTTCCGTCATGACGTATTCGTCTTTTGTGTACATATGTTGTTCCCTCGCCTTAGCGCTTGGCGGCAGTGGGCCTGCTTGCTTACTGCACGGCTAGTTGTCGGCATGCAGTTTGCAGACCTGTTTACCCAATAATACACTTTTTGGAGAAACTGACAGCTCACTGGCTTGGGAATAATTACACATGTGAGGTCCAAGGTACACAATTAGTCAGTTGAAAGTTCACTGACTACACCCAGGGGGTAAACAGGTCTGAGTTTGGTACCTCGCTTCTGTCATGACATGTTTGACTTTTGCTACATATGTTGGTTGCTCACCTTAGTGCTTGAGGGCAGTGAGTCTACCTTCTTGCTGCACTGCTGGCGTGCAGGCTTGACAGTCTGTTACCCCGCTTGGTGCTTGTGTGTTTTGTTGTTACGAAGGCTACCTTTCGTGGCTTAGTCCCACAGGACTCGCCCGCAGGCCTTCGGGTGTTATCTGTTGCAGGGATGCGCTAACCATTCACACAGATGACAGTGGCTAGTTCAGTCCCCAGGGGTCTTTCGCCACTGCACCGGATGCCCCGCCGACCATGCTTGCTTTGCAAGCGATCGGCACCGGTTAGGCGCCTTCCAGACACTGCGGGTTTCCGCACGACAACGGACTGCCCTGGGAGAGAAGCCACACCGGATGTCGCGACTAGTGCGCGAGCTTGGATCGTGGAGGCCGCTGCCAGTGGGAGCGCACGGGAACAGCCTCTGACAAGGCCCGCTCGGAAAGACAATTACGCACACGTCCGTCGTCTTAGGACGTTGCAGTACACTACCACCTTGAGAGGACAAGCAGCTTCTCGGCTGTAAGCCCCAGCCCGGCTGCTACTGGTAGGTGTGTTCTTCATGTCCAGGCAGCGCCCATTGGGACTAGGCCTGTCTTCCGACACGGGAGGTGCCTCCTACCACATTGGGATGATTGCGTCACCTGGCCTCAGCAGCGCGGATGGCAGCATTGAAGCGTCTGCAGGCGGGAGCGACCTATGCTGTTGGTGCTTGAAGGATCCCGTTCCGCCCCGATGAAGAGGGGCATGCCGATGTCCTTCACGCAAGGCAGATGTTCCGGTGGCCGTCGGACAACCACTGGGTCGGGTCTCCTATGCGCAGGATGTGGATACGCCTTCCAACGTATCCTTGGCACCGGTCGCTTGAGACCAGGACGTCCCTGTGGGAATCCCCACACCGGATTCAGTGGACTAGTGCACGAAGTGGGCCTGGATCGATGAGGCCGCTTCCAGGAGGGAGCGCGCCTGGACTAAGACTTCCTAGAAGCCATGTCCACTTTCTGCCCCACTTGTCTCCAAGAAGCCCGCGGGATCCCGCTGGGGGTCCCCCTTACCGGCAAGAAAGCCCGCCTCCCTCGGAGCCCGGCTCAGAGACATTCACGTGCACGTCCAGGGACTCTAGTAAGAATGCTCGTCTCCAAGGAAGCGGAGACTACTATCAACACAGTTCCGGGCCACCTCTCGTCTCGCTCGCTCTGCGCGGCGCCAGAGTAGGGACCACTATCGGACTGCTGAGGACATGCAAGCTATGCGGAGGCTTCCAGTGGCCGTCGGGTAACCGTACAGTCTGTCTCCTGTGCGCTGGGTGTGCTTCCGACCACTCTTGTAACGTCTGTGCTACCTGACCGGAGCTGCGATGGTCTAATCTCTGGAACTTTAGAGGAGGGAGACTCCTACCCTCTCGGGTACTGGAAGATTGCCGAGACGCCTTCCGCTGTGCCCCAGGCACCGGACGTGCGAGACCAGCTGGATCCGACACAGAAAACGCCACTGAGTAATCGAGGGATTAGTGCAGTGTGGGAGTTCGACCGTCAAGACCGCCTCCGTTAGAGAGCGCGCCCGGATACAGCTGGTGGAAAGAACCCGCCTCTCCCAAGAGCCTGGTTTGGTGGGACGCTCGTGGCGTCCCTCCTCCACCGTCGTTCCCCACTCGTCTCTGAAGAAGCCGCCGGGATCCCGCTGGGGGTCCCCTGGCCGGCAAGAAACCCGCCTCTCCCAAGAGCCTGGTTCACAGAGACATTCACGCACTCGTCCGGAACCTCCTGGTTGTGAAGAGCGTAGACACAGGGATTCTACTCGACGTTATCGCTCTCCCTCGCAAGATCATAAGAGGACCTTCCCGCTCGGGTGCTTGGAGTTGCCCAAGACGCCTTCCGCTGTGCCCCCGGCACCGGACGCGCGAAACCAACTTGATCAGACACAGAAGACGCCACTTGAGTGTTCAACGGATTAGTGCACAGAAACCCGCCTCTCCCAAGAGCCTGGTTCGTTCCCCACTCATCTCTGGCCGCAGGGATCCCCTTGCCGGCAAGCAACCCGCCTCTCCCAAGAGCCTGGTTCACAGAGACTTACATGCACTCGTCCGGATCCCCCTGTTCGCGAGGATCGTAGGCGCTGGGATTCTACTCACCGTTATCGCTCTGCTTCGCAAGATCTTAGGAGGACCTTCTCCACTCATCGTTCGACGGATCAGGACTCCCTCGACTGGTTTCGCCTTCTTCGCGTTCCTCATCTCGTTCGGACTCCCGTTCGTCCCGTTCCTCTTCCCATCGGCCGGCCACTTCCCCTTCCCTCGTCCTCTCCGTTCCGTTCCTCCTCGTCGCAGCCGTTCTCCTCGTCGGAACCCGCCTTCGGCAAACGGGAGACCTCGCCGCGTCACTCCGTCTTCGCTCTCCCCTTCGGAGGGAGTCTTCGTCCTGCGGTTCGCCGTCAGCGGGATTCCCTCCCTCGGAGCCCTCCTCGGTCGCCGGTTCCAGACAGCGGGACTTTGACACCCTGAGTTTGACGGCTGACGACCCCTCGGACTGGTTGCTCGGACGTCTCAGCCGTTTCTCCTCTTCCTCTTCTTTGGCTTCCAGTGCTGCGGTTCCATCAGTCCTGTTCTTCTGCGCGGATGGACACTCGGCCGGCGCTGGACGGGACATCCAAGCTCATCGCCGCCGCCCTGCTGCGGAAGTTGCCCGGCATCGCCCCTTGACTCACCGGGGGTTCTCATCCATCGTGGACACTGGGGAACCAAGGCGCAGCCCCTTCTCCCTGACGTCTAACCATCTCGACAACTCTCGTTGGGCACCCGGGGGGTGCCGTACTTCGGACAGGTGGTATCGCTTGGCTGTGCTCGGGGTGGAGGCCTAGCCACTACACGGAGTCGAATCTACTCACCTTAGTCGTCTCTAAGCCCGGCTGCTGAAGCTACGCTCCCTACTTCCGTGATTCTTCTCGAGGTCCAACCCTTCGACCTTCGGACTTCGCGGACAAGAGCGTGCTTAGCTTGGATCTGACGCGGACTACTAGGCCTGCTTCTTCTGCTCGTGGGGGGAAGGATAGGCCACAGGAGCTTCTCCTCTTCGGCTACGCGACAGCGGAGGTGTTCTTCCAGGATCAGGGCAGCTGGCGATCCTCCGACCAGTGCATACCCCCTACCCTGGTGCTTGGGGAAAGAACTTCATCTCCCTCCGTGCGTGACGCTACCTGGACCGACGGTAGATCTGGGCCAGTCTTCCCCGGTGGGACCAGTGGCTACACACGGAATACACCAGGACACCTTCGGAGGATCGGCGCATGAGACCAGGATGATCCTACGTTTTCAGTGGACTGGGGCACAGGATGGGGCCTTGACCGAGGCCGCTACCCGGACGGAGCGAGCCCGGACACAGCTTTTGAGAAGCAGAGAACTCGCCTCACAGAGCCCAGTTCAGAGAGTCGCGCTTGGCGACGTCCCACGTACAATCTCGGTACCCACTCGTCTCCAAGTAAGCCGCCGGGATCCTGCTGGGGGTCCACTTGCCGACAGGAACCCGCCTCTCCTCAGAGCCCGGGTCGGAGAGACTTACACGCGCTCGTCCGGAGCCTCCTGTCGACTCCCCTCGGGAGGAGTCATCGAATGCTACATCTTGCCCTTGCAGCCATACGGCGCCTGAGGGATGTGGCCGTGGTGGATTGGTTAACGAGCTTCAGGAGCTACGCCTCACCCTGTCTGCTTACAGTTCGAGGGAACAATTACGTACAGCTCCTCTCGGACCATACCTTACCTGGACCGCCGCGCCTTGGTCCACAGGTTCACCTTGCGCCCGCTTACGGGGCGCTATTCCACCAGGAGACCACGTAGCAAATCCCTGTACAAGCCTCACGGGTGCCTACGACATAGCCGTTCGCTTCGGACGCGCTCGCCTCTTTGCCGGTTCCGGCAGCACTGATGCTACATGCCGGACGTTCTTCCTGGTTAAGCTCAGTCATACGTTCTGAATTACAGGACCCCTCCCTCAGGGAGGTTAGAGGCTACAGGTACGTTATCAAGGCACTTGCAGGGCCACGACCGTCACATTCGTCAGGGACTGTACTGTCTTGCACTTCGTGGCTACTGGAGGCTGGCGGGCAGGATGACTTCGCCCGCCTCGATTGCAGAGCTCTGCCAGGTCAGAGAGACTCCTCGCTCTGGTGGAGGCCTTTTTGCGGGGGGCACAACTCCCTCCTGGCGCCTCAGCGCCGTAGGTATTCACCTACCTAGGGTCGTCGGGAGTTTGCGTTAGGGAGGACGGCCCTTGGGCCCTAAAGTGTGCTGGAGCGCGGCACCCACCTCCTGTTCGCAATTCTTCCATTCAGTCATGTCATCGGTAATGTTTTTGAAGAAACAAATTCATTTTTCTTTAAAAGGTATTTTTTCGAAAAATACTTACCGATGACATGACTCAAACGACCCTCCCACCTGCCCCGCTTGCCGCTCGTGCGCCAAGTATCCTGACTGAGGGATTATGGGTACCCGGCTTCCGGGTGGTGGGTATAGGGAGACAACTCTTGGTCCCCTCGGGGTTCCCCGAGTGCCTCCCGGGTTGTGTCTTAACACAACTGGCTCTTAGGCTAGAATGAGTAAGTAGTAGACACTTCCATTCAGTCATGTCATCGGTAAGTATTTTTCGAAAAAATACCTTTTAAAGAAAAATGAATTTTTCCCTGTCATCACGCTGGCTCCATCGGATCCCAGGCCCAATATCTTCCGTGCTTCCACTCCCCTGGATTTCAACTGGTGAAAGATTTCTGAAGCAATAGCTTGACCTACACTAACACATAAAAAGGGCACACATCACTCTTTCAGTAATGATTATAATTTAAATTACCTCAAATTTATAAAAGAATTAAGACAATAAATAAACAAATTTAAACAAATCAATTATTCTTTTTAAAATACAGTGTAAAAATTAAAAATGAAAACAAACATTGAATATCAATCATTACCTGTGCCTGCTGTGAGAGTGACATCTGTGATGAACAGAGTTGATGGCTGTACGGTGACTGGGTCTGCCATCTGAGCATAGATGACTAGCCTCTTCTTCACTGCTATGTCTGTTGACTCGTCAGCAAGTACAGTGACATAAGGAGAAGATTGCAGTTTTTCTTTCACTTCTTCTTCAGCCACAGTAGAGAGAGCTTTTAAGAACTCCACGCCACTCCACCTAGAGGAGTAGAGGCTAGACGAAGGTTTGGCCTGGCTCTCAGAAGACTGCATCAGCACATCTGGTGTGTTCAGTTCTGTCAAAAGAGTGAGAAGAGACTCAAATTTTGAGATAGGGAGACCCTCCTTCACAAGCCAGTTCATAACTTTAAGCCTCGTCAAGATGCGTTTTCGTGTGTCACTCAGCAGCTTTTCAGACATGACTTCCTGGTTCTGCCGTTGGGCTGGCACCAGCAGAGCGTTCTTGTGATCCTTTCCTTCAATGTGATCTGTAAGGGCGGATGATTTGAAATTCCGACAGCCTGACTGAGTGAAGACATTCTTGCAACCAGCATTTTTGCACACTGTGCAAAACATGGCCTTGCCATCATAGCTGAGCCAAGGGTGGTGAGCCTTCCATTTCTCTTGAAACCCATGGGCGGCAGCAGATTTTCCAGTTTCCTTAGCTCTTAGTGTGGTGGAACTGGAAGTGGCACTTTCAGTATAAGTCGAGTCCAATGTCGATGGCGCTGCATCACTTTGATTTGTCACAGTCAGAGTCTGAGAGGTTGTTCCACTCTCTTTCTCCTTTTCTTTCTCTCCAACACCAAACGAGAGGAAGCGCTGGCCACTGATAAGTTTTGGTTTCTTTTTCGGCGGCATTTCAAAAACGAAAATGGTAATGCCGGAAGCACGCCGTTAGCAACAAGGGGAGTTACTCTCTCTCTCTCTCTCTGCTGATGCATTTGTCGTCTGCTTGGCGCTTCCGATACGCGATGCTCGACAATAACTCGTAACTCATAACACCTTTATTTATCCGATAGGAAATTAATATGGCCAGAAGCAATAATAACGAAACAGACATGAGACAAGCAAACAAAAAACGGACAAAGGGTGGCCGAATGAGGCATAAAACCTTAGGACAGCGGGCCGATCAGAACGTCACTCTTTCGGACATTTTGGAATTTTATCGGTGAATGGCCGATTTGCTGACGAAAACGACATCACTGCCGTTATACTGTACGCGAATATGTTTCATGAAATCATCTTACAAAAAGCTGTAGATAAACTCGTAAGAAGTAGGTACTGAGTTCAGGACCCAAAATGGCCATCTAGTTCAAGGGTGGTGCCAGAATAGCTTGGCGCCTTGAAGGCGCCAAGCTATTCTGGCACCACCCTTGAACTGTCACGGTTGATCTGTATCTTTTAGAGTGTGTCGGGGCTGAATGAGCTAAAACGCAGAAAGTACATTGAAGTCCAGTTAACACGAACTCGCTTTACACAAATTTCCGGTTAACACGAACCGTTTGTGCATTCCCAGCCAATGGCCTTCTTATTCTGTATTAAAATTTCACTGATAACGCGAAATGCTTAACAATAAAACATGAAATTTCACTTTACACGAAGCTGGTTTCAGTTCCCAACCAGGGCAATTTCACTATTATTGACCTGTTTAACACGAACACAGATTCCATTCTCAAACACCGCATACCAATTCACGTGTCACTCTCAGGCTGTAGTACACATGACAGATCAGAGCGAACTCTAGTCTGTGATTGGCTGAATAGCCTTCGGCTGTTGTAATCCGTCTTCTCATTGGCTAGCGTTTCTGAACTATATTCATGTTGCATCATTCGTGTACCAACACAACACTTTTACCGATGCGGGATTGTACTTCAGCCAGTGTTGCTTTTACCTGATGGATTGTACTTTACTTTGGATTTTACCTGATGGATTTTACATTAAATACACGAGCTGTACATGTTTCCTTGTTTTCCTAGCGAGCTGAAGGTATGCATATAAAGTACGATAGTGTGCACTTTTGACCTCGTACTCATTCACGCACACATCTCTTACACACTTTCTCCTTGAGGGCTGTGATCAATTTTAAGGCCATATTGGTTAACATGAAGTGATTTTCCGTGTCCCCCAAAATTTGTGTTGAGCGGACTCCACTGTAGTCTACGGAGATTGAAGGGAAAATGTTTCTGTATGGGACATGTTCATTTGCTTTCCAGCACTGCTGACCTGTCAGAGTTGGCCAAACAGGCAAAGAAGAAGTTACAGGATGTGAGTATCTTATTGTCTTCTTATGTGAGCTGGTCTGTCATTTTGGACCTTACGACTTCAAGCTAGCAGTCCAAAATCAAATATCAGTGCAAGTTTACTTTTGTCGAGGCTCTGTCAGCAAATCCAGTACATCGCCAGATAGTCTGTTTTATGTGGGAGTTCTGAGCTGGTTCAGAATAGGAGCAAAGTCTGCATCCTATACATTTGGTGCAGTGGAACCTGTTTTTAGTAACCATATTTTGGAAAAGTCTTCAAAGATAGGTGCTCTCTCAAGAAGGCGAACAAGTGTCACCTGTCATTAAAGACTATTGTTTAGGTGGCTGCATCCATCTAATTGATAGACATTAACACTTTGCGTGTCTGTAGCGGTTTTTGTCACGGTTGATTCCTATTGGAATCATCGTGACAAAAACCGCAACAGACACGCAAAGGATTAACGACAAGTGATCTCTCGTAAAGGTGTTTACTTAGAGCAGGTTTTGCTGTATACAAAAAAAGTAAGTTTGCCGAGGGGTTGGGTGGATGGGGGGTGGGGGGGGGGGGGGGGTGTAAGCTAAATAATTTTTATAACACTGGAATGTCTTTAATTTTTGTCCAGCTGTTAACACACTGACCCTTAACCCCTCCACTGCTGAGAAAATTTGAGCAACATCCAACTGCAAGAGGCATAGATCCTCATGAGCCCCCGCAGTTGAGGGGGCTCATGAGGATCTATGCCTCTTGCTGGAACCACTTTGCATCCCATGTTCCTTTGAACTGGCTGGGGATCTTTAATGTTGAATTTACAGTGATTTCCACAACACAGCCAGTGTTCACTAGCTCTTAAGACCCCAAAGTGGGAGACGGCACTACCCTTGGGCCTTTATAATGGATCCATCTTCCACACATTGTTCGCAGTCTTTGTAGACATCTCCCAAAGTTATTCCGGTCATTATCAGCTGCAAATATGTTGGTCACATGTTTATCATGTTTTACTGTCTTTCTCAGCTTCCTAATCATCTGTTTGAGGAGCTCGCGATGGATGTGTATGATGAGGTGGACAGGCGAGAAAATGACTCAAGTAAGCGTGTTTCTTTTTAATTTTCTTTCCTTCTATTCTTTTCTTGTTTTGTTGTTGAGAGCAAAAAAAAAAATGCTGTGCAATTTTTAGAACACAGTAGTCCTAAGCTAAAATTTCCTGACGAGGTGAGTTGACTTTTGAAGAACTCATATCGGAGCACGACGAGCTGATGATGATATTTGGGTTAGGGGTAAAAATTGCTTTCAATGGTGCCAAGCTTATCTGGCACTTCCCTTAATCCTTTCGCTGTCAGTAGCACTTTTTGTCACGATAATTCCTGTAGGAATCATTGTGACAAAAAGCGCTGCTGATAGCCCGAGGGATAAACCATCATGGCCCATCATGGTCATCATTGCCTATCAAAGAGTTGGGGCTGTTGGCGCCAGCCATGAGACGCCTTGGCGACGGGCTTCACCTGTCCCGAGCCATTGACCATTTGTTGTTTGTAAACTGTTGTGTGAGTGTGTGATTGCGAGTTGCACCTGGGGTGGCGAGATGAATTTCTCTTTTAGAGATAATAAGTACTCTTATTCTTATCATGGCCTATCCACCTTCCACAGATGGTGCCCAGTTTTCATGGATGCCTCCTTATGTTGTGAAAATCATTATTGGGAGTGAATGAGATGCATGCAACTATAATGGGGCAAGCATGCAAGTGCATGTATGATTGAGGCCTCCCAGAGCTATGAAAGTGATTATTATGTATGAACGAGTTAAAGTCTTAAACATGTTGTTCAGATATTATTAGGTATGTTAATGAGTATATGTTCTTTTATTTCTAGTCTGGTTGTCGACACACGACCACACATCAATAGTCAGCGAGCGACTGACCGTTCCTCATCTGCCTGTCAATCCTGAACTGTCGACCACACGCAACCAGGTAGGACCTTTGAGTCTTAAGAACAGTTTTGGGTAACCCCATATCGGTGGACACAAGATTTTGTCTTTCAATACCAAATGATCCCTCAAGACAAAGATCGGTTATGAATAGAGTCGGCAAGAGGCAAGGAACCCCATGAGCCCCCGCTTCTGCGGGGGCTCATGGGGTTCCTTGCCTCGAGTCGTGCAGTTTGATATTGTTTGCATTTTTCCAACAGTGAAAGGAGTAAAAGGAAAATGTTCTCAGGCAGATGTCAGCTGCCGTTGTCTCAATCAAATTCATACCTGCATCAGCCTAAAGACTTGTGTTTTACTAAGGCAAACCTTTCCTTCACATAAACCAATGACTGATAATACATGATTTTTCAACGTTTCTCTCGTGCTTAAAATTGGATGAGGAAATTAAATATTAACAGAAAAATCAGAAACTTGATGGGCAATTGCTGGAAATCAGAAGGAGGTAAAAATTGCATGTGCATCGAGCCCGGACAGATGTGATATTGATAACATGTTGGTCAGTTCTTTTAATCTAGTTTTATTTGAAACACATGCAGTTTTGATCTACGTCTGACTTCCGATTTTGATTTCACAAAACCCAGAGTTCTCAAAGTTGGATGGCACTTTTTGGGTCTCTTTTATAACCTTGATATCTTGTATCATATTTTGGGTATTGTACTATGTCTTATTTTGAGCAGGGTCGGCAAAAACTTGCAAGGTTTAACGCCCGAGAGTTTGCCACGTTGGTGGTGGACATTCTGAATGATGCTCGACGACGACAGACGGGCATCATGTCGCCTGTACAGACTCCAAAAGAACCAGGTGAGTGCCTGTAACGTTTTTATAACCCTCTTAACTCATTGTACCCCAAGACCGAAATCCCCAAATTTTGCCGTTGTCCTCTGAAGACTGCATTGCAGTGCAGTTCACAGATCCACCATGATAGTTCAAGGGTGATGCCAGAATAGCTTGGCGCCCATAGGCGCCAAGCTATTCTGGCATCACCCTTGAATATTTGGTTGATTCATATCTTGCTGTGGTGTGTCTGGGGTAGAATGAGTTAATTGCAGAAAAAAATTGAATGCCACTCAACCGCACTTGCTGGGGATGGTGAGGATCAATGCCTCTTGCTGATGACACCTTGTCACCATGTTTATTTTAACCCTTATCATTCGGAATACACCAGTGTGTGAAATAAGTTGGACTAAAATAGTTCAAGGGTAGTGCCAGAATAGCTTGGCGCCTCTAGGCGCCAAGTTATTCTGGCACCACCCTTGAACTAAAGCCATTGGTGTATATCCTTATCTGTGAGTACTATAATGTAGCTTGCATATATGGCAGTGTACAAATTTGAAGCTTTTAGCCTCAGTATGATATGGGTTAAGGCTGGAGATCCTTGATGTTGAATTTACACATGTAAAAAACGCAGTCGGTGTCCAGGGGCAGTGAAGGTGGCTAGTGAATGCAGCCTCCAGTACTGTTGACAGGTGGATGCATTCACAAGGGGGATAACGGAGCTAAACTGGTTGTACATTACTTAACGTCCCGACAGCAACAAGACTTCCTCAGGACGTGCCTGCACTGCTTGTGAAAGAACAAAAACTAAACAGGATATTGAATGTATGTCTCCAGCCGGTCTGTTCTGCTAATAAACCTAAGACCATTTAGCAACGCACATCCAATACCAAGAGCTACAGACAGCCCAGACAGTAGGGAGAGTTTAAAAAAGGAAAATACAGGTGAATGGACCAAGGGTAGACATAAACACATGCCCCAGAATAAAGGGGAAAACCCATCCTGTGGGGCTGACCAGGGTGACCCTGGGAACTAAAAAGTAGTTAACCCCACCCAAGTCCCCCAGGGCAGACCCAGGTGGGGAAATTATAACAGAGCATAACAGAGCTAAGTGGCTCACATGGAATGCATTGATCCCTTTAAGGTCAGAATCCACAGAGCTGAGTGTTGGTACTACACTTGAACTGTAATGGTTGATGAAACTCTCGGCTGTCATATCAGAAGCGTGGGTATGTTATACAGGCATGCGTCATGCATAGGCAAGATTTTCCCTTCATCTGAGAGTGTTTTATAAACAGCGTGTGCTATAGGACATAGTGATCTTGTATGTATTGTTTTGTAATGTATGGGTGACAATATTCAGTCCTGGAGAGGGATTCAGCTTTTTTAGAATTCCATAAAGCTGAACTGACTTTGGTATCAGTTGCAGCCCACTTAATCAAATTTCAAATACAAACGGTTTTTGAATTTCCAAAAACTACAGTAGCTCGCTTGAGCTTGCCCTTAGCACCACATGAATGTTCTGTGTATATGTACAGTGTGTGAGTGAATGCGTGTGATTCACGTGAGCGTGCTTGTTGGGTTCAGTTCGCGGCGGCGCTTTGAGCCGATTTTCAATTGGGATAAAGTGCCTATTTAATGCGCTTATTATTATTATTATTATTAATTTCAGTTTTTGGGTTGAGACAAAACAACCCTTAATCCAGACTGTTCCATCTGCAAAAGGCATAAATTCTCAAGAGCCCCTGCATCTGCAGGGGCTCATGAGAATTTATGTCTCTTGCTGGCCATGGATAAGGGGCACAGTTCTCGGATTGTTTTCAGTCATTTCAATTTGGGCCGTCACATGATAGATATTTTGCTCTCGGACGTTTTCAGACAAGCTGTCTGGCATGACACTTCTGCAGCGGCCGATCTCCAAGACAGTTAGTGCCCTAAGCGATGATGAGCCGTTGTACGACAGCGTAGCATCTGACGAGGACTACAGCAGCATCGACACGCAGAGCCTTCGCAGCATGCACGCAGACCTCAAAGGCGACATCACTGCTGAGGTGAGGAAATTGATCGACTTGGGCCTGCAGCCATTGTTGCTGTTTACGGCACCAGTGGTTTCTTGCACAAAGAGGAGTTTTAAGTCATGAAGTGGAACAGAGTTTGTCAAATATTTCCAGCATCATAGGGCGATGAGGTGCAGTCAAACCTGTATGCAGCAACCACCCAAGTGTCTCTAAACAAAAAAAAGTGGTCCTCTTGTACAGGGTCATGGAAGGAGCAGGAAGGAGACATGGGACCAAAAAAAGGTGGTCTCATTAGGCAGGTGGTCACTGCACCCATTTAGCCCCGGCACACTAGAGCAGGAGATGGATCGACCATGATAATTCAAGGGTAGTGCCTGATCAGCTTGGCACCTTCAGGCGCCAAGCTGATCTGGCACTACCCTTGAATTATCTTGGTCAATCCATTTCCTCCAGCTAGCACATAATAATTCAGTGACACCTCTAAATGGGACCATGGGGTTAAATGGGTTAATACGCCTAGACAGGTTTGACTGTGCCAGTAGTGCTCGGCCTTTCCTTTCATTTGTGGTTGAGTAAATGTTTTGGAAGTGCCCGTAGAATTCACACGCAAGTTGTACGAAATGGTTCGATCACGATAATTCGAGATTAGTGCCAGAACGGCTTGGTACCCAGAAGGCCGCACGCTGTTATGTCACTTACCTCGAGCTATCATGGTGGTTCTATGCCAGTATCTCCTGATATGTAGTTTGCTAGGTGTAAGTTGAGTGCTGTTTGTGTGGAGCTAATTCATATTTTTCACTGAACTGTTTCCTGAGGGGAAAAAAAGAACATTTAACCCCTTCACTGTCAGTTTATGCAGATTTCGTTTCTGCAATCTCTTTAACTCACTCAGCCTGTATGCAGCAACCACCCAAGTGTCTGTAAAAAAAAAAAAAGTGGTCCTCTTGTACAGGGTCATGGAAGGGGCAGGAAGGAGACATGGGACCAAAAAAAGGTGGTCTCATTAGGCAGGTGGTCACTGCACCCATTTAGCCCCGGCACACTAGAGCAGGAGATGGATAGACCATGATAAATCAAGGGTAGTGCCTGATCAGCTTGGCGCGTATTTCACAAATTTTGGAGGCGTCATCTAACAACTATGCACCTGCTGCTGAAGATGGATCGACCATGATAATTCAAGGGCAGTGCCAGATTAGCTTGGCGCCGGCAGGCGCCAAGCTAATCTGGCACTGCCCTTGAATTATCGTGGTTGACCCATCTCCTGCTGTAGTGCATCAGGGCTGAATGGGTTAATCCAACCCTGACTATGGCAGGAACATGGATTCAAAATGTTGTCATGCAAGAGGCCTAGACCCTCATGAGCCCTGACAGCTGCAGGGAACCATGAGGATCTGTGTCTCTTGCTGTTGAACTGTGTTCACATTTCCTCAGCAGTAAAGGGGTTAATGTTTTATATCCGTTTTTTGCTTGCTTTGTGGTGTTTATTGTGTTACTAGGATGATGGAATTTTTGTTTGTTTTTGTTTTCAGTCATGTTTTTGTAACCTATGTTTTTTTATGCAGCTGTAGCTGAATACTTGTAGGAGTCATTGTGACTAAAACCCCTACCGACAGGCAAAGGGTTAAACAGTGCGCTAGTGCTAGCAAAAACAGTGACTGCTCGGTTATTGTTCATTGACCTGTTTGGTGGAGTTTGGGTTTGAAAGTTGTTCATGTGCGTGGAATGTTTTGCTAGATACTTAGCATAAAATCGTTCCCTTTTAACATAGGAGAATTTGCAATGCCATCATGTTCAACAGAGATATATTTCATTTGTTAGACTTAGATGCGTGAAATTTTCACGATGTGCAATAGACCTTTTTTTTTTTTTCTGAGTCAGTCATGTCGGTCAAAGTTGAGAACATACTTAGGCACATTTCAGTGGTTAGGCTTCTGGGGAGTACACATTCAAGGGGGATCACACTGTGCAGCACGAACAATGAGATGATAGACCCCCTGCACTCTATCTTGACAGCACCAGATTCCCTTCCCTGAAAGGGAAAGGTTCTGTGTGTTTTAATTTGAACAACTCACCATAGTGTATCGAAATGAAAACATGTGCTTTTAACTCTGATCATTCGGAATACACCAGTGTGTGAAATAAGTTTGACTAAAATAGTTCAAGGGTAGTGCCAGAATAGCTTGGCGCCTCTAGGCACTACGCTATTCTGGCACTACCCTTGAACTAAAGCCATTGGTCTATATTCTTATCTGTAAGTACTATAATGTAGCTTGCATATGGCAGTGTACAAATTTGAAGCTTTTAGCCTCAGTATGATATGGGTTAATGTCTAGGGGAATGATGACACGTAGTGGTGGTGTACATTTCAGAGCCACACTTTGTGAGAGAACTATTGTATGATATTAGACGAGAATGAGAACCTGTGCTTTCTGCGTGTTAGGGAATGCTGTCGACCAAACGGTCCAACACGCCAACTTCTATCATTTCTTTTACGGAGGTGAGCTGTGATTCTCCACAATTCACCACCCCTCCCCCCCCTGATGATGGCTTTTTGAGTCGCATGACTTTTCTTCAGTAACATCTTTAACTTCAGAACCCCTACGTGAATGCAGACAGCAGAACTGTTTACAGTGCTTGCTGTTGACTGCGTGCATAAAGGTGTTAACCCTTTCAGCCCCGACGCACTACAGCAGGGAGTGGATCAACCATGATAATTCAAGGGTAGTGCCAGATTAGCTTGGCGCATGTCGGCACTTTAAACAGTTCTGGTGGCTGCATTCGTGTCTGGGGGAGAATTCTCGCTGGCCAAAGCGACCAGCATAAAATGGCACATGTACACTAACTTCCACGAGTCTTTTGATTCCAGCACTAATTGAATGAGATGGATCAACCGTACTAGTGCTTAGGTAGTGCCTGATTAGCTTGGTGCCTACAAACACCAAGCTTGCTGCTTTTGAGGTAGCCCTTTGGCTGTCGGTAGTGCTTTTTGCCGTGATGATTCCTGCAGGAGTCCTCACGACAAAAAGCACTGCCGATAGCCAAAGGGCTGGGACATCACTTATCAATACCTATCTGTCTTGTGGAAATGCCCCTTAATTCTTTCTCGTGCATCTTGTGTAGACAAGTAGTGTTGAACAGTTGATTCTTAGACATAACCCCCTTGTTTCCCGCAGCCACTGTTAAACCCCTTGACCGCTTCTGATGATACTAGTTGGTATGATAGCAGGGGGGTTAAGAGGTAGAAACGTTCTGTGGCATATCCCCCCTCCATTTTTTCCCTGTATTCTTCTTCAGTTTCTAAACCATTTCACGTGAAAACAGCATAAACGTGTAACAATCTTTAGGTTTGCTGGCAACGATATTAACTCTTTGGCTGTCGGTAGCGTTTTTTTGTCGTGATGATTCCTTCTGGAATCATTGTGACAAAAACTGCTGCCGATATCCAAACGGTTAACTCTTACTGACACCCTCGCTTCTACTGACACCACTGACAGCTCTTCAGTCTAATAATTTATATTTTGTTTCCTCAAAACACATTACCGATGACATGACTAACTGGAAATAGTCTACTTGCTTACCAATTTTAGCCTAAGACCCAAAGGGTCCCCCCAGGAGGCTCTCGGGGATCCCTGATAGGGACGAGAGAGCTTTCGGGGATCCCTAACAGGGACGAGAGTAGCCTCCCCTGCCCATCCGGTCAGGCGCCCGGTGGTGTCTCCTTTAGCCAGTTGTCTACTTCGCTGTTAGCGTTCGGACGCTTTTACCTGAGCCTCTGACCCTTGGAAAGACTGTGTACGGTTCGACCGTCCCTTACCGGCCTGCCTTCGCCTAGCCTCTCGTCTACCGCTTCTGGCGTGGCCTCCGTCTTCTCTGCTAGCCCTCGTCTGTGCCTCGTGCTCTTGGCTGGCCCTGGAACCTTCTAGGCTCCCGTCGTCGTCTCCCTGCCATTCTGCCATGGACAGGTAAAGTCTCGGCCGTTTCCGACGTCTCGCCTGGCTGGGTCGGACGTCGGGCTTCGCTCGAGCTACTGTTGGTTTCTCTCCGCATTTCACGGTGAGTTTCGAGTGTTTCTTGATTCAAAGCTTTATATGGCGGGGTTCGTTACCCGCCCCCGGTCGCCTTTCATGTTTGGGTATGGGCTGCAGTTATCTAGTGCGCCTCTCCCCAGTACGTCGACCTCCAGTGACCTACTGTCTGGTACTTTGTGCTTCGTCACTCTGCCGTTCCGCCATGGAAAGGTGGAGTATCGGCCACTTCCTACGTCTCGCCTGGCTGGGCCGGACGTCGGGCTTCGCTCGAGCTACTGTTGTTTGTCTTTGCATTCACTGTCAGTTTCGCGTGTCTCTTAATTTTCGTAGCTTTAAATGGCGGGGTTTGTTACCCGCCGCCGGTCGCCTTTCATGTTTGGGTTTGGGTTGCAGTTGCCAAGTGCGCCTCTTCCCAGTTCGGCGACTTCCAGTGACCTAGTGTCCGGTGCTTTGTGCTTCGTCACTCTGCAGTTCCGCCATGTAAAGGTAAAGTCTTGTCCGCTACCTACGTCTCCCCCGGCGGGTCCGGACGTCGTGCTTGGCTCGGACTTCTGTTTGTTTTCTCTCCGCATTTAACGGTGAGTTTTGCTCGTTAATTCGGAGCTTTATCTGGCGGCGTTAGTTGCCCGCCGCCCGTCACCTTTCATGTATGGGTATGTGTTGCAGTACCAAGTGCGTTGCTGCCCAGGACGGCGGCTTCCAGTGGCCTGGTGTCCGCCATACTGTAGACCGGGTGCCACCTGCTCCTCTGTCATCGGCTGCGCTGGCTGCCCTGCTTGACTGGAGGTTCTTGGTCTCTACTCCGGTGTTCCACCGCCGAGCGACCCGCGACTTCCGCCTCCTTGGGACCTTCTGCGGCACGGCGGAATTGTTCCAGCTGCCCTCGGACATGGGATAGCCACTCCTCTCGTCCCTGGTAAGTTTGTAGCTTGTTCGTAGACGCGTTAAGCCCGCTGACTCCTCCGGCGAGTCGCCAAGCTGGCTACGTGCCCCCCTCCCGTAAAAAGGAGCCCCGGGCACCGCGACCATGTCGCCTTAGTTCACGCGTCGGCCCCTCGGCCAAAACTCAAGCCCGCTGACTCCTCCGGCGAGTCGCCAAGCCGGCTACGTGCCCCCCTCCTTGAGCCCCGGGCACCGCGACCTTGGTCGCTAATTAGTTAAGCGTCGGCCTTTGGCCCTAATTCTAAGCCCGCTGACTCCTCCGGCGAGTCGCCTAGCTGGCTACGTGCCCCCCTCCTTGAGCCCCGGGCACCGCGACCTTGTCGCCTGTTACATACAAAAAAAAAAAAAAAAAAAAAAGAAAAAAGAAGAAGAAGTTGACGCTTGGCCTCGCGGCCCCTCTTGAGCCCGCTGACTCCTCCGGCGAGTCGCCAAGCCGGCTACGTGCCCCCCTCCATGAGCCCCGGGCACCGCGACCTTGTCGCTAATTAGCTTAAGCACCGGCCTTCGGCCCATCTCAGCCCGCTGACACCTCCGGCGAGTCGCCTAGCTGGCTACGTGCCCCCCTCCTTGAGCCCCGGGCACCGCGACTTTGTCGCTAACTAGTCTACGCGTCGGCCTTCGGACCCGCTCAGCCCGCTGACTCCTCCGGCGAGTCACCAAGCCGGCTACGTGCCCCCCTCCTTGAGCCTCGGGCACTGCGACCTTGTCGCCTATTGTTGACGCGTTGGCCTCACGGCCCCTCCTAAGCCTGCGGACTCCTCCGGCGAATCGCCGAGCCGCTTTGTGCCCCCACCTTGAGCCCTGGGCACTGCGACCTGGTCGCCAATTAGTTCACGCGTCGGCCTTTGGCCCCAGCTTAAGTCCGTGTGCCCCCCTCCTTGAGCCGGGCACCGTGACCTTGTCTCCTTCGTTCTCACTTCGGCACTTCGACCTCAGTCTCTGGGCCCGCTGACTCCTACGGCGAGTCGCCTAGCCGCTTGTGCCCCCTCCTTGAGCCCCGGGCACCGCGACCCTTATCGCCTGTTGGTACCCTACGTGGCTTATGGCCCCTCCTTCCAACCCGCTGACTCCGCCGTCGAGTCACCAGCCAGCTTCGTGCCCCCTACTTGAGCTTCGCGCACTGCGTCTGGATCGGCCTTCTTGTACCTCGGGACTTCGGGCCGTTTCCCCTGGCGCCTACGGCCTTCCACGTTTCACCGGTTCTCGTCTGTTCACCGAAGTGAAGCTACGTCGCGCTGTTAGCGCTTGGTTGGGTGCCCCTAGGGGTACACCCAGTGCAGTGGGGATCGACTTCCTCGCCCTCGTCGCCTGGATAGTTGCGGCGCCCGACGGTCGTCGCCCGCCCCTCGACTCCCTCCGGGGTCCCTGTCGACCTTTGCCTGGTGCGGCGCTGTCGTTCTCCTCGGGACATCCTCTTCCCCGCTCCCTGCACCCTTCGCCTCCGGCGTCTCCCCGACCCTCTCCGGGGGATGGCTCGGCGTCCTGCGTTCGTCTCTGGCCTGCTGGCGTCTTAGCCTTCGGCTCCCCGGTTCGCTGGCCTCTCGCTCCCTTCGTGCTCGCGGCCTCCGGTGGTTCCGCCGGCGCCCGTGCTTGCGGCAACCCTTCCCAGCTCTAGCGGATCTTCCGCGTGGCTTCGAACCCTCCGCCCCTTGCCTTCCTTCGTTCGTGGCGGCCTGGCTCCTTCTTGACCATCTCCCCTGATGCGACGTCGCAGCTCTACCGTGCTCCTGTGGGTACCCGCGCCCTTCGGCCCTGCCTGGCAGTCTCTGAAGGAACCCTTCTAGGCCTGTGGGCCCAACGCCACCCTTGTGGATTGGGTTCCCGCCCTTTCGGACCAAGGCCCTCGCCCTTCGCGCGCAGGTCTCCGCTCTTCCTTGGGAAGTTGCGATGCTGCTCATCGCTCGGCGCGGCTCCCCCGCCTCGGACCCTTTGCGTCGCCTTCAGCCCTTGGTTGTCGCCGCCAGCCTGGACCTACCCGTTGCTTCTACGCGTCCCCATGCCTCCCGCCCCCGCCTTTGTCTTCGCTTGCCGTCGACGGGACCGTTTCCAGCTCGGCCTCCTTGGTGTGGTCTCCCCTCAGCCCTGGGTCCTTGCGTGGATCGTGGATGCCTTGGCTGCCCGGGACCTTCGATCTTCCGCCAGCCATTCTCCTCCTTGGTCGACCTGCTTCTGCGGTATCAGTCGGTGGTTCCTCCTCGTAGGGCAGGGATGCTCTCCTCCTCCGGTTGCTCGCCTGGTCGCCCTGGTCAGCGCCTACGGTCCGACCTCTCGCCCTCGCCGTCTGTTCACCGGGGAATGGTTTTGGTGACCGACCGCAACTTGGTGCGTCTTCACGAGCCTCGGATCCAGTCCTTGCCGTTCTAGCCCGTGGTTAGCTGCGGGCGCGGCGGTCCCCTCCTGACTGCGGCTCCAGCTCCTCCTCCTGATGAGTGCAGCGGCTGATCTCCTTCCCTCGGTCTTCTGTACTCCGCCTCTGGAGGCTGTCCTCCGGCGATCTCTCTACCCTGGTGCCGATCTCCCCTGTGCTGCGCCACATCGGCTTCGCTGGACGGACATTCTTAGCTCGGCTCCCGAATCCCCCCTGACCTCGCCTCTGCCCCTCTCTCTCTGCGTGGTTGCCGGTCTCGACGGTTGGGGCGCTCTTCTTCTCCCGAATTCCGCTCGTCGGCCGGCCGCTGGCCCGCGAACCTGACTTCGCGGCACGTCTACCCGCTGGGACTGGTTGCAGTTGGCAGGCCCTCTGCGCTTGGCGATACGATCTTTGGACACTGGACCTCCTCGTCCTTCCGACAACCCCTCTTCGTGGCTTGCCTTCAGACGCAGGAGGAACCCGCTCTCCCGACTTCTGCTTCCTCCTCTATCGCCCCCTTCGCTGGTGCGCGGACAGCGACTTCTCCCTCCCAGACCGCCTCAGTCCAGGTCTCCTGTTCTACTGGCAGACTACCTCTTGCGACGGAGGCAGCTTCTTCACACGGATTACGCCCTACGCTGGGACATCCTTCGCTGGTTCTGCGCTCGTTGGGAGACTCCCCCCTTGTCCTCTTCGCCACGAAGTGGAACCTCCGGCTTCCCTCTTCATCTCCCCGTTCCCGACCTCTGGCCTGGGCAGTCGATGCGCTTGACCCCTTGGGACGGTCTGGTCCTTTACACCTACCCTCCGGCGGTCCTGGTCCTCAAGTCCTGCTCAGCCTCCGGGGATGCAACGCAGTCCTCCGGGTAGCCGTTCTCCCGGACCGGATCGTGGACTTCCGACCTTCTCAGTCTCGCCACGGGCTCACCCTCCCTCTTCCCACCCCCCGCACGATGCTCGAGCAGCGCCGACAGCCGCTCTTCCACCCCTGCCCCGAGCGACTTCTCCTACACGCCTGGCGATTGTGCGGCAAGCTCTGTCTGCTGGAGGCTTCTCGAGTGCGACAGCGGACGCTATCGCTTCAGCCCGCAGTCCTACCAGACGTGTCTACGAGGGAAAGTGGCGTGCTTCGTGCCTGGTGCTCTGACCCCGCCGCCTCTCCACCGTCGGCCTGACGTCTCCTCAGCTCGCGGACTTCTTCCCTGGCTCGTCCAAGACCAAGGTTGGCTCCCCTCTGGGGCAGCTGCTTCCCCTCTTGATCGCCGACGCCTACCGTCACCTCGGCCGTCCCGACCCAGCGCCTGCAAGGACCTGCCCGACCTTATGGCGCGTTTCGGCGTGCAGCGTCCGGTCTTCCTCTCCCTTGGCCCGCGCTGGGACCTCCCTGGTCCTCCCCTGACTGACTTCGGACCGTTAAACCGCTCCATCTGGCCCGCTTCGCTGACGTGACTCGGAGGCCTGCTTCCTGATGGCCCTCGCCACGGCGCCCCGCGTCTCTCGTCTCGCCCCACCGGCCTGCAGTTCCGAGTGGATGGCTCCGTGCAGCTACTCCCGGATCCTTCCTTCTCGCTCAGCCTAGGTCTCCCTTGACAGCGCCTCCGGCCCTCGCCGCTCGGCCGCCTACACGGCCCGGTTCCTCGGGGCACTCCGCAGCAAGATCCGGGACAGGCACTTCGTATCTACCTGCTCCAAGTCCGTGCGGAGGGGACGGCCTCGTCCCTTGCCGCCGACCGCTGGCAGAACCGGCTTCTCAGCCCAAACGTTCTCCTCCTCGCTCCGCTGGGTATTCCGGTCCGCCTATCGCGACCTCTCCCCACAGGGAGCCGGGGCACTGAAGATCCGCGCCCATGGAACGCGCGCTAGGGCCGCACGTCTCGCCTTCGCCGCGCCGGTGTGGTTAAGGACACTGTGGCGGCGGTGGGGCGGCGGGACGGATCTACCATTGCCGCTTCTACTCCCGCGCCCTGACAGTCCAGCGCGACAACCTTACGCTGGTGGGCAACTTCTGCGGCGCAACACTCCCTCCAGGCGCCCTCGGCGCTTAGGCGGCACTTCGCTAAAATTGTCGGGAGTGGGTGATCAGGAGTGACGGGCCGTCTTCGTCCCTGAAGAGGTTTCTAAAAGGGATTGTGCGGCACCCTCCTCCTCTTTGCCATTCTTCCAGTTAGTCATGTCATCGGTAATGTGTTTTGAGGAAACAAATTAATTTTTCTCTAAAATGTATTTTTTCGAAAAATACTTACCGATGACATGACTCGGAGGTCCCTCCCTCCTCCCCGCTTGCCGCTGGTAACTCCGTAGACAACTGGCTAAAGGAGACACCACCGGGCGCCTGACCGGATGGGCAGGGGAGGCTACTCTCGTCCCTGTTAGGGATCCCCGAAAGCTCTCTCGTCCCTATCAGGGATCCCCGAGAGCCTCCTGGGGGGACCCTTTGGGTCTTAGGCTAAAATTGGTAAGCAAGTAGACTATTTCCAGTTAGTCATGTCATCGGTAAGTATTTTTCGAAAAAATACATTTTAGAGAAAAATTAATTTTGACTTGTATTAGGCAGTGAATCTTTCATCCAGATCAACATGGCGACTGCCTGGCATGTGCCCAGTAGAATGCAAAGAAATGAGCAGTAGAAGAAAGAAACATACTTCAGAGGTACAGGCACAAAACAGTTTTGTGCTTGTCCTTTCAAGGCATTTTCTGTTTTTCTTGGTTATTTCTTACTTAGTAAATCGTTTGCTCTCAAAATGTCTGTGATGTAATTCAGATTATCGAGAAAGCGGACGTGTTAATAATATTACTATGATGAGTTTGGCATCTCTAGTTCAGTAGTCTCAACAATAACAACTGGAATGCTATTAACCCATTTGTCCGTGATGCACAACAAGATACATATAGACCAGGATAGTTCAAAGGTGGTTGCAGAATAGCTCTTGGGTGCATAAATGCACCAAAGTATACTGACACTACCCTTGAACTGTCGTGGTCCGTGCAGATCCGGACCTGTAATGTCTGGGGAAAGCAACTCACAAATTGTGGAGTTTTGCCCTTGGAGCTCAGCATTGTCATTAACCCTTGTCATCCTGATACACCCATTGCTTGAACTTAATTTGACTGATAGTTCAAGGGTGGCGCCAGAATAGCTTGGCGCCTCCGGCGCCAAGCTATTCTGGCACCACCCTTGAACTAAAACAGTTGGTCTCTCTCGTAATCTGTAATTGTAGCCTTCATTGGACAGTGAGTAAGCAAATTTTACAAAATCAGCCTCAGGATGGAATGGGTTAATTCTTTCTTAGCGGTAGCACGGCTTTTTTTCTGTTTATTCTTACAGCATGAGCAACTGTTCATCATTATATGTGCGTTTATTCTGTCTGCATTTTTGTCATTTGTCACTGAAAACTCTGGAAGTAAACACAGTTTTTGTTGAAACTGTTTTACTTTTCACCAGCTCATAAAAAAAAAAAAATTTCAGCAGTCAGCCAGTAAAGCAGAGCTTAACCCTTTTATCCTCGGACCCCTACAGCAGGAGACGGCTTGACCATGATAATACTAGGTTAGTGCCAGATTAGCCTGGCGCATGAAGGCGCCAGGCTAAATTGGCACTACCCTTGAATTATCGTGGTCAAGCCATCTCCTGCAACTGGTACATAGTCGTTAGGCAGCACCTCCACAATTTGCAAAATGGGACCTTGGGGCTAAAAGGGTTTATTTATATTCCATCACAGGAAAGTGCATTGTGTGCTGGTCTGTGATTTTGGGCTAAATGCCTTCAAAATCACAGACTAGCTCTAATAACACTGTGCACGACAGTATGGGTGTCAGTCTTCAGTCATGGAGACTGTCCCATCTTTTTCAAATCCCAGATCGCCAAATTCCAGCTTATTGTTAAGATGGAACACAGTCCATTGGCCGGCCTGTTCCATCAGCAAAAGGCATAACTTCTCATGAGCCCCTGCATCTGCAGGGGCTCATGAGAATTCATGTCTCTTGCTGGCATAATTAGTCTCATAGGGCATAATTAGTCTGTGAACCATTTTCAGCCATTTCAATTTTTCACACTGTCAACCCCGTGTGACAGTTGGATGGTGAGAATCTTGCTGATCTAACTTATCGATGTTTTTTTTTCTTCTATACTGGCTAGCAAAAGAAATGCAACATTTTTGTACTCATCGGAAACACTTCAGAGCAAAAGAAATGCTACATTTTTGGAATCATCGGAAACACTGAGGTGTTTCCGATGATTCCAAAAATGTAGCATTTCTGTTGCTCGTCAGTATGTTGTCATGCTTATTTTATACTATTCAGAGCATGACAACAGAGCAAATTGAGGGCCCAGTGACAACGGAGGAGCTGCTGTCAGTGCGGAGAGCGTTGGCCGAGTCCCAGGCCAAGATTATGCAGCTGGTGCAGGTCAAGTCAGACCTGGAGAAACACCTGACAGAGATGCACAATAAGGTACGCTCTCACAGGTTCTTTATAACTCTGGACTATCATTGAGGGCCTTCATGAAAGGAAGGTTATGTTATTTAGCAGGTTTCAGATCTAAAATATTTGTTCCACATGGTTAGTTTTGTTTCGTAAACATTGATAACATTGATTCGAGAGATGTCCACACACAAGTAAGCATCACTTGATTGTTGGTTATGATTGTTACCACTTTGGCAACTTTGTGACAAAAAGTGCTACTGACGCTGAACTTTTATTTTCATTATTCAGTGGAGATGCTTATGATGTAACCATCATCATGTAACCGCCACGCTATTGCACTCAACAGTGATGCCATTATTATGCTTATTATTATTTTCTTTTATATGATGATGATGATTTTCATTGTTACTATTAGATGGAGACACTGATAATGGAAAACCAGTCGTTACGTAATCACCGTGCCAGCACCCTCACCAATGGCGTGGACAACGGGGAGACTCAAGATGAGGACACAGAGCTGATCCAGATCCGTCAGATCCGCCCCACAATCCGGCCGTCATCCATGTTTGAGATGGGTGACCCCAACAGACAGCTGCTCAGGGCCGTGAGTAAACCACAGTTGTGCTATAACTGTTATTTCTCAGTGTGTTTTTTTTCTTTGTTGGGATTATCAGTGCAAGCTTTGAAATGGTTAAAGTTATGAATATTAGTTGTTCTCCTGAGACTGCACGAAACTCCAGGAGGCAGATAAATCATGATAGTTCAAAGGTGCTGCGAGAATTGCATGCTAGTCCCATTCCAGCGGAGGTGTCCTTGACTGCCACAGACGATACCGCTCAGCGGAAAAGACACAAAACTACGCGTCTTTAACTGCCTAACTGTATTGTTAGTAGCAGTCCAGAGGAAGCTTGATGCATGTTTTTTTTTTATTAGCTGTCAGGATTAACCTGTTGAGCTCCAACACACTACAGCAGGAGATGGATCGACCGTAATAATTCAAGGGTAGTGCCAGATGAGCTTGGCGCCAACAGGCGTCAAGCTCATCTGGCACTACCCTTGAATTATCACGGTTGATCCATCTCCTGCAACTGGTATGTAATTGTAAGGCGACACCTCCGTAACTTTACAAAATGTGGCCTTTGAGTTACCTGGGTTGAACGGTCACTGCGGAGAGAAACTTGATGCATTCGTGATCCTTTTCATCGTGTGCAGAGCCAAAGTTCAAGCGGCGCGATGTCCGGTGCTTCCTCAGTCTCCAACATCCACATTACCGGATCAGGGCAGGTCGGTCGCTTTACTGGATGGATGTGGTCCCTTTCCCCTCTGCTTAACCCGTTTCATCCTGAGGCTGATTTCGTAAAATTTGCTTATTGTCCTGCGAAGGGCTGCATTACTGATTAGGAGATAGATCAACTGTTTTAGTTCAAGGGTGGTGCCAGCATAGCTTGGCGCCTAAGGCGCCAAGCTATGCTGGCACCGCCCCTTGAACTATCAGTCAAGTTGAGTTCTGGCAATGGGTGTGTCAGGATGGAAAGGGTTAAGACCCAGATGTTTTATACGTCCCCGTTTTTTGCGGCATACTAAATGTGTGCGCTGCACATTAGCTGTTTTCCGATTCTCTAGCATGCCTGTGTTTCCAGTCGTACCGTTAACCCTTTGGCTACTGGTAGCGGTTTTTGTTGCAATGATTCCTGCAGCAGTCATCGTGACCAAGAACTGCTGCCGACAGCCGAAGGGTTCATCCCAGATAAGTTTTGCAGACTGTGGATGCAACTCCTTGCGAGCAAGTGGCATACACTCTCATGAGCCCCTGCAGCGGCAGGGGCTCATGAGAATGTATTCCTCTTGCAGATTTATCTGGATGAATGAATCCACAACATTTTTGACCTACATAGGGCTACATCTGTTTTAGGGATATTGTTGTAGTTGCAGGCTTTCCGTTATTTAACATTTTCCATATCTGACGGACAAATTTTGACAGGGACGAAAAATATTGGAAGGCCGTCCATCCCCGCGATAGACAAATTCTTAGAAAAAAATGAACTTACCACGGCTGTGTTACAAGTAGGCGATGGACTGTAGAACGCTTGGGACAGATTTGTTGCCATGCTGTCTGTCTGGACAGTTTTAAATCCTAATGGAAAGCCTGTAGTTGACTGCATTCTACCAAGAGTGATGCATATTTTGAATATATTTGAGCCTGTTTTTAAAACTTGCTCATTATATTGCAGTCGATAGATGTAGATTCTATGGTTATAGACTCTTACTTTCACTTTTACTTTTACTTTCACTTACTATTATTTTATCAAAGGCATCATGCCATCTTCATCGGCCTAATGCAAGTGAGTTGAGGAATTCAGAATAGTTTGTGTACTATACAGCAAATATTATCTGTTGTCCAGGCATCATCGACCAACAGTGCCAATTTTGAGGATCGCCTGAATGCCAACGCCAGTGAAGGCCTCTACGACACACCCAACCCAGCTGCAGCACCTCACAGCTCAAACGGGTCAGTCTTTTTATGGTTCTGTGCAGCTTCTTCTGTTCATATTTGCCGAACACCTATCATTTTCTTATTCCATCAACACCACCACCACCATCAACGACAACAACCTTCCAGGAACGAAAAGAAAAAATCTTTTGTTTGGCTTGTTTCTCTCTTCCGATTGTTTTTTCGTGCCAAACAGTTGCTCTGTGAGCATGTTCCTGACCTAGAAGTATAGCATAGTACAGGTGTAGAGAATAGCTCAACAAAGAAAGAAGCACGCTAAGAAAAAACAGTTACATCACAGTGTGGATAACCCAACGAATAAAGAAAAGACTGTTACATCACAGTGTGGATAACGCAATGAAGAGAGAAGCACGCTTAAAAAAAGACAGTTACATCACAGTGTGGATAACTCGAAGAGAGACGCACACTTAGAAAAGAGAGTTACATCACAGTGTGGATAACCCATTGAAGAGAGAAGCACCCTTAGAAAAGACGGTTACATCACAGTGTGGATAACTCATCGAAGAGAGAAGCACGCTTAGAAAAGACAGTTACATCACAGTCAGTGATGTAACTGTTTTTTCTAAGCGTGCTTCTTTCTTCGTTGGGTTATTCTCTGCATTTTGCACGCTTGGTGGTCACCTCTTTGTTCAGGATGCTTGCTTGGTGTTAAACCCAAATAACTAACTCTTTGTTCAGGATTTCATGTTAGAAGTGTGAACATTGTGATGATGTAGCCACCATCGTCATGGGCGATTTTAATGCCAAAATAGGGGAGGACAACACCGGATACGAAGAGGTGATGGGGAGACAGGGACTAGGCTCGGAGATGAGTGAGAACGGGGAGAGGTTTGTAGACTTTTGTGCTCTAAACCGACTTGTCATTGGAGGCAGCATCTTCCCACACAGAAGAATACACAAAGCAACTTGGGTCTCACCTGACCATACAACAGAGAACCAAATAGACCATATCTGCATTAGCAAGAAATTTAGAAGATCCCTTCAAGATGTTCGAGTGAGGAGGGGAGCAGATGTCGCCTCAGACCACCATCTGCTTACCTTAAGAATGAAGCTCAAGCTAAAGAAAAGCCGCACAGAGACGACAAGAAGACAGCGCTATAATGTAGGCCTCCTGAGAGAAACTGGAGTTAGAGAAGAGTTCAAACTGGTGCTGTCCAACCGGTTTCAAGCGCTACAGGAGCTAGTAAATGAAGAGGAGGCGGTCACCACAGAGCAGCAGTGGAAGGCAGTTAGAGAGGCGCTGAACTCACCCTGCAAAGACACTGTAGGGTTCAGGAAACACCACCACAAGGACTGGCTGTCGGCACAGACCTTGAAGAAGATAGAAGCGAGGAAGCAGAAGAAAGCAGCGGTCAACAACAGTCGCACGAGAGCAGCCAAAGTAAGGGCACAGGGGGAATACTCGGAAGCCAACCGCGAGGTGAAGAGGAGTATCAGGGCAGACAAGAGGGCCTACACAGACAGCCTGGCAGCAGAGGCAGAAAAGGCAGCAGGCAGCGGCAACATGAAACAGCTCTACGACATTACCAGAAGATTGTCGGGTAAGTATGGCCATACAGAAAGACCAGTAAAAGACAAAGAAGGCAAGCCTATTGCAGACAGAGCAGACCAACTCGACAGATGGGCCGAGTATTTTGAAGAGTTATTGAACAGACCTAGCCCACCCGACCCCCCCGACATCCAGCCGGCAGAGACCGACCTACCCATCAGCTGTGACAGACCCAGCCGGGAAGAGATCAGAAAAGCAGTGGCATTTTTGAAGAATGGCAAAGCAGCAGGGCCAGATGGCATCCCAGCGGAGTCTCTGAAAGCAGACCTAGAGACAACAGTTGAGATGCTGTACCCACTGTTTGGAAAGATCTGGGAAGAGGAGGTGATGCCAGCTGACTGGAAGGAGGGGTGCCTAATCAAGCTTCCCAAGAAAGGCGACCTCAGCAAGTGTTCCAACTACAGAGGAATCACCTTGCTGTCAGTACCAGGAAAGGTCTTCAACAGGATCATCTTAGAGAGAATGAAGAGCTCCGTTGACCCCCAGCTGAGAGACCAGCAAGCAGGATTCAGGAAGAACCGATCATGTACAGACCAGATCGCCACTCTCCGCATCATCGTGGAACAGTCTCTGGAGTGGAGCTCCCCGCTGTACGTCAACTTTGTGGATTATGAGAAAGCATTTGACAGCGTGGACCGAGAGACTCTGTGGAAACTCCTACGACACTACGGTGTACCCACAAAGCTCGTCCGCCTGATCAAGAGCAGCTATGATGGCATGACATGTCGCGTGATCCACGAAGGGCAGTTCACCAGAGAGCTCCAGGTCAGAACTGGTGTCAGGCAGGGGTGTCTGCTGTCTCCGTTCCTCTTCCTACTGGCCATAGACTGGGTCATGAAGATGACCACAGAGCACAGACGAAGTGGAATACAGTGGACACTGTGGACACAGCTTGACGACCTCGATTTTGCAGACGACTTGGCATTACTGTCCCACACTCATCAACAAATGCAGGACAAGACCACGAGGCTTGCTGACATCTCGTCCCAAGTGGGCCTCACCATTCACAAACAGAAAACAAAGACAATGAGGCTGAACGCAACCAGGGAAGAACCAGTCTTGCTTGCTGGCACCCCGTTGGAGGAGGTGGAGTCCTTCACCTATCTCGGGAGCATCATAGACAAAAAAGGCGGCACTGATGCAGATGTCAGAGCACGAATCGGTAAAGCCAGAGCAGCCTTTCTCCAGTTGAAAAAAGTGTGGAGTTCCAGAGAGCTGTCACAACACACCAAAGTCCGGATTTTCAACTCCAATGTAAAAGCAGTTCTCCTATATGGAGCAGAGACATGGAGATTGACAAAAACCACAGTCAACAGAGTACAGACCTTCATGAACAGTTGCCTTAGAAGAATTTTGAAAATCCACTGGCCAGAGAAGATCAGCAACGTCAGACTTTGGGAGAGAACAGAGCAGATAACAGCAGAGAATGAAATTGGGCGAAGAAGATGGGGATGGATCGGTCACAGTCTGAGAAAGCCAGCTTCCAGTATCACTAGGCAGGCATTGTCATGGAACCCCCAGGGAAAGAGGAAAAGAGGTAGGCCGAGAAACTCCTGGCGTCGAGACCTCCAAGCAGACATCAAGAGACTGGGAACCACCTGGAGTAGAATCGAAGGAGAAGCACAGGACAGGAGTTGCTGGAGGTCTCTCGTCGACGGCCTATACCCGGGTAGGGGTGACAGGCGTAAGTAAGTAAGTAAGCCACCTAAGTGATGGTCTTAAGTAACAGGTGACATTGTGTGGCCCCTCAAGACTTCTCACGGGAGAGCACCTGTCAAAAGACACAATTTGTTGCTGCGGAAATACTGGTGGCTCAAAAACACGTTCTTGCACTGTTATTAACCTCTTTACTGCCAAGCAAAAGTGACCACGACCCAACTGCAAGAGGCGTAGATCCTCATGAGCCCTCGCGACTGCGGGGGCTCATGAGGATCTATGCCTCTTGCTGAGACCAATTCGTATCCATGTCCCTTGGACGGTTTTGGCTTTCGGTTGTTGAATGAACAAAGATTTCAGAAATGAAAATGTACGTACAGTGGCAGGGAGGCGGTTAAGGCGTGCCTCATATCTACTTCATTGCCGGCATTTCCATGACAGGGACCAGAGACAAGTGCAGGAGGTGTTATCAGCGATTCGGGAATCGTCGGAGAGCGAGGGTCATGACTCGGTGTCGTCGCTCGGGGCGGTGGGGGAGGAGGACTCGGGGCTGCCTACGCAGGAGGAGGTGGTGAAAAAGACAGAGAAAGTGACCAAGAAGATTCAGGAACTTCTGCAGACCGCACAGGAAGGCAATCACAACAGGTGGGGGTGTGGTGTGGTGGGTAGGGGAGGGTGGGGGGGGTAAGGGGGGAACTGGCAGGGCATGTTTGCATTAACCTTAATGCCCTCCTGCGTGCAGCAACTGGTACTGTAACAGTACAGGCGGCAGCACGCACAAGGGAGTTAAAGTTATCTACCATGATAGTTCAAGGGTCGTGCCAGAATAGCTTGGCGCCTCTAGGCGCCAAGCTATTCTAGTACCACCCTTGAACTATCACAGTTGATCCCTTGTTGTGCGTGTAGTGTGTTAGGCCAGAGGCACAACCGGTGTATTTAAAGCTGAGGTTCCGTCTTTTATGTTCCATCCTGTAATGTTTTTGGGGGTAAGGTTCTGATACACATTGCCGCTAAGTTGCTCAAACTGCTCACTGAGTTGGCGGAGTTCGAACTCCGTCAGCTCTGGGCCTATATAAGGCACGCAGAGTCACATCCAGTCCGCACATAATGTGAGATACACTGCAGGCACAAGTGAACCCTTATCAGCGTTACGTAGGCCTACACACGACTGTTCTACAGCAGATGATACTGACACATATGACGGCCACACTCCATGTACACCTGTGGAATAGGGCTGTGACAGCTGCTGTTAGGGAATACAGATGCAGGCAGTGTGGCTCTCAAATGTTCCAGCTGGCTATTTGTCAGCATCGTCTGCAGCAGGATTAGTTTCCAGTGTACGCTTGAGTAAAGCTGCTGGATAGGAGTTCCCTTGTGACTTCACTGTATCTTATCAAGGCCCCTGGCTGACGGAGTTTGTGAGCTCAGGACCCTAGCTGGGTATTTGAAAAACGTGCGGGATGGAACAAAAAGACTGAACCTCAGCGTTAAACAGCGGCATTTAGTGCCTGGCTGTCGGTTTGTAAACTTTTGTGATTTAGCGCGGACTGTTTCACCTAACAGTCCACTGTCATTTGTTGTGTCTTTAGATACTCTGTGCAGTGGTGGTGATGGTTAGAACCATGGTTGTTTCCCTTGTCTAGTGACAGTAGTGTTTGGTTACTTGGTGATGGTGATCATGATTACTTGTACTATGTTGTGATCATTGATGATGGTTTTAAAATCAGAATCCATTTAAAACAATTCATGGGTGACAGTCTTCAGTCCTGAAAACTGATTCAGCTTTTTAAAATACCAGAAAGCTGAATTGATTCAGACAGAACTGTTCCTCAGACTAGCGTGTTCCATCTGCAAGAGACTTAGATTCTCATGAGCCCCTGCAGTTGCATAAGTAGGTAATACTAATTGCACCTGTACCACAGTGAGACGGATTTTTATCAGTCGTTTCGGTTTTTCAAACTGTCACCCATGACAGTTCCATGAAGGTAGCTTAGAAACTTTCAGAAGAAATGGATATGGAATTTATGTGTGTGACTTGGTGTTTGAAATCGAATGTTCATGATACTTTTACAGATATTCATGACCATGTTCTACACATTTGACCCTTTGACTGCTGTTGACAACATCCATGGGTGACAGTCTTCAGTCCTGGAATCTGATTCAGCTTTTTTCAAAATCCCAGAAAGCTGAATTTCAGCTGTTTGGTTCAGACAGAACAGGCCTTCAGCCGGCCTGTTCCATCTGCAAGAGGCATAAATTCTCATGAGCCCCTGCATCCGCAGGGGCTCATGAGAATTTATGTCTCTTGCTGGCCAGGGATTGTAAGGCCATTTTCTATTTTTCGCACTGTCACCTGTGAATACTGTTCGGCGGAAAAGACGCGTGTCTTCTCAGCCAAGCGGTATCGTCGGCAGCAGTCAAGGATACAGTAATGTATTCACTCAGTTACATTCACAGTTCTGTTCATCTTTGATCATGAAGGTGTTTTACAGGCTAACCTTTACCGGATGAAATCAGTGAACCATTCATTTTTCATACACGTGTCACCTCTCTCTTTTTAACCCGACCAGCATGTCTGATGCTGTGTGTCTTACAGTAGATCCGCTGATTGCGTTTCAGCTCTGATGTCCTTGCTTTCCTGCCTTTTTGCCTCCCTCCCTCACTCTTTCCCTCCCTCCCAACGTCTGTTCCTTGTGAACAAGTGAATCCTTTGTGGCATGGTGTGCAACATCATATATATATGCATATCATTTTACCCTTTGGTTGTCTGTAATGATTTTTGTCACGATGATTCCTGCTGGAATAAGTCAATACCGACAGCCAGAGGGTTAACACATCTTCACAGTCATGCATTGTTGACTCATTTGAGACACGCTGCATCCGGTTATGTGGCATAATGCTGCATGTTCGGAAGTGGCTCATCTTGAATGTGTTGACACACTGTCGGTAGCCCTTTTGTCACGATGATTCCTGCAGGAATCATCACGACAGAAAGGGCTGTTAACATCAAAAGGGTTAAACCATTAACCCTTGACATCTTACCTGTGCAGGTCTGTGATTTTTGAATTCATGGCTTAGAGCCACAAGCATAGACCATCGCACTAAAGCATGTCGGAGATCATTCGACTTTGATAGTTAACGGGTGGTGCCTCATCAGCTTGGAACCTTGGAGTGTGCCATGAACTATCATATTTGATTCGCACCTGTCCATTATTCAGTCTCATATTCATCTCAATCTTTTCTCGTTGGTTTGAATTTTTAACCTGCATTGCAACCACCATTCCCCACATTATTCTCGGCTGATGCTTGGTGAATGTGTGTGACTACAGAGGATCTGTTTTGAGCAGGCCTTTTTTTTTTTGCAAGCAAACAAAAGGTCTTTAATTAGTTACCCCTTTTGGCCCCAAGGTTCCATTTTAATGAGTTCCTTGCTTAACTCTTACCATTCGGAATACACCAGTGTGTGAAATAGGTTTGACTAAAATAGTTCAAGGGTAGTGCCAGAATAGCTTGGCGCCAAGCTATTCTGGCACCACCCTTGAACTAAAGCCATTGGTCTATATCCTTATCTGTAAGGAATATAATGTAGCTTGCAAATGGCAGCGTACAATTTTGAAGCTTTTAGCCTCGGTATGATATGGGTTATGTTAAAAATTGTCAATTGCAATTAGTTTCTTGTGGTGACTGTAGAAATATGGCTGTAGAAAATAAACTTGATTTTGACGATAAAGCATAACCCATATCATACTGACTATTTTAGTCAAACTTATTTCACACACTGGTGTATTCCGAATGGTAAGGGTTAAGCAAGGAACTCATTAGTCTGTAACAAACCATAACAGGAAGTGGGTTTACTGTGTTAGTTTTAGGGTAGTGTCTGGTTGGCTTTGCATCCGCACACCCAGTTAACACATTGGAGATGTGCCATATCTGTAAACACAGCATAAAGCTGTGTGCCGATATGTGGCTCATTTGAAATGAGTTAAGCTATTTGTAAGTTCTGCAAATGGGATATTTGGGACCATGGGTGTCGATTCAGGGGTGGCGCAGTATGTGCGCTGCTGTGTGAATTTGCACCTTTCGGCTTACGGCACAGACAGGCTTGTCTTATATCTAGTTCGTGTCTGTTTCTGTCATGTATTGATGTAATATGCAGCTTCTTTAACAAGAAGTAGATCAAAAGAACGTATGAATTTGACACTGATATTAAATTAAAACGGCGGACAGAGGTGATGCATTGCATGATTGTCCACCATTTTAATGATTGTGTCAAATTTTTGTTTTCTTCTTTTTTTTTACACCTGCGTCTCATTTACAAAAAAAACTCAGTTCTCCTCATGACATGATTGTGACTGATTCCTTGGCTTGGCTGGACATTGTTTCGCGCTAGTTAGTTCTCATCTACCTCATTTAGTTCACACCATTTCCTTCCTCTTGATTTTCAAAAAGTCGTTGCTGCATGAGTGTGGTATGAAGCTGGCTAGATTTTTTTGTGAATGATTATATTGTTTTGTTTTGTTTTGTGCAAGTGGATGTTTGTGTTTCTGTCTTTTGCATGTCCTAGCTTGTTCTCTTGCTTTGTCATACCCACAGATATACTTTTAATTTTCTGTTAACCTTCCAGCATTTGTCTGTTATAAACATGATTATACAGAATCTGTTTTGAGTGACCACCTTTATGAACGATCATTTAGGTGGCGACAGGTGACTTTTTCAATACATGTTGGGAGAGCGCCTGTCTTTCAAGACCACTTTTTCTTGAAAATAACTTGGTTGCTCAAAACATATTCTATTGCATTGCGTATTGTGCGGAGTTTGTGCGTTCTTGCATGCGGAATGTCGTGCCCAATCCTGACACCGGAAAGTAGGCTATTGTGATGATTTTGTTTCCATGTTTGTGCTGATTTATTTGTCTCCATGTTTTGGTTGTGATTTGGTTGATCCTTTTTGCTGTTTTGTTTAGGTTTGTGCCCTAAGAGTACAAGTTGTGCTTTGCATCCGTTTCAGTTTTGCGCCATGCTCCGAACGGATTCATGTGGCCGTAACCGATATGGCGGCACTGTTTCCAAAAGTAAGCTTCCAATTTGTGCGTGACTTTGCCAGCCACACCTTTGTGTTTGATTGCTTTGCTTTGTTGATGCGCAGAAGCGATCGTGGTGTATGTCGTGGGAAGATAAGGAGTAAAACGTTGAGAAGATAGGGGGTACAACATTGAAACGTGTATTTGCAGATGAAGGCTTTAGTCCTAAGATCTTTGTTACACCTTGACATATTTTTCCTTGGAAGGAGGGGCAAATGAATTACTACAGAAGACATTGTGAACCCCATTTAGCACCGACGCAGTACAGCAGGAGATGGATTGACCATGATAATTCAAGGGTAGTGCCAGATTAGCTTGGCGCCAAGCTAATCTGGCATTACCCTTTAATTATTATGTTCGATTCATCTCCTGCACCTGGTACATAGTCGTTAGGTGACACCTCCCAAATTTGGAGAAAACAAAATGTGGCTGTGGTGTCAGGGTTTAATGGGTTAAGTACTAGTCCCGGGCATTTTCTTGTGGAAGATTCATTTCATCAAGGTGCAAGGAAACATTGACCTTCTTACTTAGTCTCCCCTGAGCTGCAAGCCTCGGCCCTTCCGCCCTCGGAGGAAAGAAAGGAAAAGACAGTTTAGTATTAACCCCTTCACTGCAGATTGTGTTTCTTTTGTTATTTCCATGCTGAAGAACCCCAGCCATCCTGGGAACAGATTCAAAGCAGCATCAGCAAGAGACTTAGAGCATCATGAGCCCCCTGCAAATGTCGAGGCACAATACCATCTGTCTTTCGCAGTTGGTGTTGTCGTTTTCTTTGCAGTCAAGGTGTCAATTTTTTTTTTTTTTTAAGTGAAGAAAAAAATATGCACCAAACTAGGTCTTTCAAACACACAAAGGTGTGGCTGTTTGGTTCCTGTAGAAATGTTTTTCTGCCAGGCATGTGCAGATTGTATGGCTCAGGTACGTCTGCTCTTGGATTTCAGACAGATATTACTTGAGCGCCAACGTTGCCCATGTATGCAAGAATGTTTTAACTATCTCGGAGTTGAAGACAACAATGGCATTATGAAGCATATGGGAAAACAACATGTAATGGTTATCATCGAAGCATTTTGGAAAGGAAACAAGAAGGAAAAAACCCAACTTTTGTGATATTCGTCCTCAGCTTACAGTCTTGACTCTGGCCTGGTTAGAACACTCTTGCCCATGTCATATATTGTGTGTGTTCAGCTTCATAGTGTGGATGTAGTGTTGATGATTTGCCTGTTGAAGAGTGAACGGGATGATTTGGCTCTGTGCAGTGAAGGTAGCGTTTACGAATACTAGCCCACACATTCACATTATTTCATTTGTATCATTTCCCAAGCAGCCCTCTACCTGCTACATTGACGGGATAACAGGTGGGAGCTACACACGGCTTGGGGGGTGGGGTGTGGGGGTGGGGGGGATGGTCAGGTGGGGTTTGTTAGAGGAATAACAATAATTCGTTACATCCTGAAGATAAAATTATCAATTTTTTAGGTGTCCTTAGAGATCTGCATCACAGTTCTGGAGACGGATCGATCATGATAGTTCAAGGGGTTGTCAGAATAGCTTAGCACCGACAGGCGCCAAGCTATTCTGACACCACCCTTGAACTGTCATGGTCGATCCAAATCCTGTCATAGCGTGTCGGGTTTTATGGGACACTAATAACAGTGGTCATTATGTGGGTGCTTCAAGTGAGCTCGGAGTACCACAGACTAAAGCAACAAGCACACTTGCGTGAAACACACACATTTACTCTGAATACAGACAGTACAAGACAAATACAGAACTTTCACTATGTGTGAAGGGTCTGCTCAGTTATTTAAAAAATTTGTTCGTGTGTACAGGTCCGCCTTGGTGTAACGCACCCCAGTATACCGCAGTATTGAATATAACATGCACATATTTCTCTCATGGGGATGCCTGGTGAGCAAAAGGTCCTTGGGTCACTGTCAGCCTTGGCTGATCTGTGCCGTGCGCACCCCGGACATGGCTGACATCGGCCCGAGGACCTGTTGCTCACAGATAAATTCAGCACTATAATAAGACGATCACAAATAATGTGGTCTGACATAACCCTTTTTATCCTGATACACTATTGCAAGAAATAAATTTGACTGTGATAGTTCACGGGTGGGGCCAGAGTAGCTTGGCGCTGAGGCACCAAGCTATTCTGGCACCACCCTTGAAATAAAATGGTTGATCTGTCTCCTAATCTGTAATGTAGCCATAATAGGACTATGAGCAATTTTTTAAAAATTCAGCCTCAGGTTGTAATGGGTTAATGGCCCCCAATTGACGCAATATACTGAGGCTGACCTGTATTTGAAATTTATAAAGTGGCCTGAAACTGGTACCAAAGATCTTTAGATGTTCAGCTCATTCAAGGTGGGCCTTATCCTCATGCGGCTCTGTGCTGCGTGTCCGTATGTGACACATCTTGAGTGAGTTAACTCTATCACTACCACGTGTCTGAAATCTTCACAGACTGACCACCCATTAACTTGGTGTACCTGAGCAGCAGGCGAATTATGCCACGCAGAGGCATAGAGCTTCATGTTCCCCCGCATCTGTGGTGGAGCTTGAGGATCTATGCCTTTTGCCGATATGTGGTATTTACTCTCTCTCTCTCTCTATCATTTCTATATTCAACCCTTAAGAGTAATTTTTACAATACTGATTACTCATTATGAAGAAAAACAACAGTAGAAATCTTGAAGAAACAAAATAACTGTTTTGGATCTAAGATCTAAAACATCATGATTTTGTCTGTCTTCAAATAGGCGGGGTTAACTAGTAAGTGAACCATTCTCTGTCTCCTAATGCATCCTAGCGGTAAACCTATTTTATTTACCCTTTACATCCTGGGTTTGATTTTAAAAAAAATAAATTTACATATTGTCCTATGAAAGCTACATTACAGATTAGGAGCTAGATCAACCATTTTAGTTCAAGCATGTTGCCAGAATAGCTTGGCGCCAAGCTATTCTGGCACCACGCCTGAACTATCATAGTGAAATTAATTTCAAGCAGTAGTGTGTGAGAATAAAAAGGGTTAGTGACATTGTTCGTGGTGGTTTACAGAAGGCCGGGTCCAGGCGTGTACAAGAAGCCCTCGACCAACTCACGATGAGTGCCGTGCGACTGCGAGATGAGTGCAAAAACTGGCCCCCTCCTCCCGACGAGGAGCCCCAGCCGGACTTCCGTCTCAAGACTCAGCAGGTCATCCAGTTCGCTTACGACATTGCCAAGGCTGCGAAGAAACTCGTCACCCTTTTTCAGTGATTGTTGGACTTGTTACAGGATCGTTCAGCCTGATCAGTTATCGTGCAAATCATTATGTACATTCAACAAGTTCATATTTGTTCAGTTCATTCTGTATTATAAACCATTTATCATATTTTATACAAGCGTTTCTGACACCACCTGTGAAATATGGTAAATCTGTTTCTTCTTGTGCGTCGGAGTTGAGTGCATTGAAACCAACCGTATACCATGATACCATGTAATAAGCTATTACAGCATTATACACAAACCAAGGGGAATTACTCAGTGCCGGACAGACAGTTAGATCCCCTGCCCCCGCCTATCAGGCACCCAATCGCCAGCCCACAAAAAAATACGCAGGTATAGAACCAGACGATCATCTACACCCCTGAAAAGGATGCATCAGGTCTAGCCTATTACCCATATCTTTTTTGGGAACTTAGGAAGTAGGCAGGAGAAACACACATACACAAACAAGAAGCTGCACTACTAAATGTGGTCGGGTAAATACCCTTATTTCCCACAGTAGATGCACAAGACAATACACAACAATGTAATGATACAAGCTTTGCCTCAAGTTATAGAATACTCACAAACCAGATAGGTGAGGCTAGCGCTGGTTTCAACCAGCGCTAGCCTCGCCTATCTGGTTTATGAATATTACAGCATGTCCCAGGGATATGGCATAATAGCCTCTTACATGCTGTCTGGCTGGCTTTGACTCGTTCAGTATCATTAAAATCATTATGTACGATATGCCATATATCATGCCTGGGCTCCAATTTGCGTTTTTGTGGACTATCTTGTTAATAATTAGAGAGCCCTTTAGCAAACTGCGCCCTGATGTCGGCATTCCTGAAATTGGGAGTTGTCCTGTGAAGACTAAAGCACAGCGCTGGAGACAGACCATGATAGTTCAAGAGTGGTGCCAGAATAGCTTGGTGCCTACAGGCGCCAAGCTATTCTGGCACCACCCTTGAACTATCATGGTTGATGTTTCTTGTTGTAGTCTGCCAGGCCTGTTCGAGTGAACGAGTTGACTGTTCCTTCAACTGTTCGTTCAACTGATTATGTCCCAAACTCCAAAACCGTTTGTCAAGTCAGAGCTCCCATTTATTGGGTGTCAGTACAGTGTCCTTGGACCCTTTGTCAGTAGAGGGCCCTTTAGTACATAGAGCCTCAAATGAAATTTTCCAAATTTGGGAGTTCTTTGTTACATGAAGGACCAGACTATCACAAGATCCTTTAGGCAAATTCGCCTGAGCTGCCGTGTGATGAAATCCAAACCATGCCATGATAGTGACTGCCAAGTTTGTGAAATGCACAAAACTGAACGGTGCACTGACCCGTGCACTTTAACCCCTTCAGCCCTGACGCACTACAGCAGGAGATGGGTCGACTATGATAATTCAAGGGTAGTGCCAGATTAGCTTGGTGCCTGTCGGCGCCAAGCTAATCTGGCACTGCCCTTGAATTATCATGGTCGATCCATACGGCTGTCAGGCTGAATGAGTTAAGTAACTTCTGCACCAAAACCCTTGGCCCCCCCCCCCCCCCCAACCCCCAATTTTAAGGTAGAGTTCAATAATTTGTGCACTATAACCTGTGCCACCCTTTTAGGGAGAGTCCAGTAATGTGTGCCCCACAAACTGTGTTAGAAAGAGTCCAACACGGACCAACAGAAGCAAGGATGTGGAAGGACGGATGTTAGGTCTCGTTTCGTAATGCAATGAAATAGCCAGGAAAGAAAGATTTTGATTTACGCTTCAGAATAACCGGGATGAAGAAGTTTACTAATACTTTTATATTTTGAACCCTTTCACCGTTGGTAGCACTTTCTGTCGAGGCGATTCCTGCAGGAATCGCCTCGACAGAAAGCGCTACCGACAGCCAGAGGTTTAGAAAGTGGACATCCCAGTGAGAATAGACGCATTGATTGCCCGTTTGTTTTAACCCTTTCAGCTGATGCTGACCTGAACACTATGCTACCACTAGTACCAGGCTTTAAAATTTAACAAAAATCACAAGCGTATGTTAATCATCACCATATTATCATGAATGCGAAGTACTCGGTCTGACTTTTGGGGTCTCAGGTCCCAGGCTAACCTGTATTAATTCTGCAGCTCATTTGAATAATCCTTCCACTTCCAGGGCCAAACGGCTCACGCTTCAGTCATCTGCTAATCTTTGGTGCAAATTGAGAGTGGAAGGCTGATTAGGATAGATAAAGGGCAGTGCCTGATTAGCTTGGCGCCTGGAAGGCGCCAGGCTAATCTGGCACTACCCTTTAGCTTGATTGTTTGATAGATTCCTTCAAATGTGTATTTTCAGTGAAGGTTTTACCACATTGGGACCTAGAACACAATTTCGTAAGTTTTAGAGTTCTTTCCCGAAGATTGTGTACCAGTTCAAGGGACATTGACCACGCACTGGGTATCTCTTTCGAATCGCTACTGCTGAGCAGTGGTAGAAAATCGAGGGAGACAGCCAGGGTGGAATTACCATGATAGTACAAGGGTGGTGTCAGAATAGCTTGGCGCCTCTAGGCGCCAAGCTATTCTGACGCCACCCTTTGAACTGTCATGGTCGTTTAGTCTCCCGCTGTTGTGACAGGACTGCACGTTTCAACTATCAGGAATTCTTTTTTCACTGTTAATTCTCTTTGTTGTAACTTCATGTTCTGGGTGCAATGTACATATACGATGTTCGAGGGCGCGTTTGTAGTATACGTAACGTGATTCATGAATCATCTAGGACACAGGAGACTCATCGTGTGCTGTGCATACTCCATGATTTTGTGTGTGTACATGCGTGTGCATGCCCATGTGCATGTTGGGGAGCAAGCAAGTGCATGCGTGTGCATGACATGTTTTGAATGTGTGCGTTGGTGTGTAAGCATGAGTGTATGTGTAAGCGTGCGTGCGTGTAAGTGTGTGTGTGTAAGCATGGGCGTGTTTGTGTGTGAAAGGGAGAGAGAGAGACACAAAGAGAGACTCAACAACGGCTGACCCGCACACTTCCAGAATGTATCATAATGTTTCTTGTATCCACTGTTGAGAATTACCAGGATTTAGTTCAGATAAGGCGGTCTTTACACGGCAAACACACCGTAACCAAATAAATGTTTTTGTACATGTACTCATTCTGCGGTCTTTGGACAATGCCTTTATCACATCAGTGTACAGTTCTTCTCTGTGAAAACATCTGTTGGTTCTCTCTTACCTGTTTTCCACACTGGCTGGTGCTCTTGATTCGCTGCTGCAGCAGTGAATCAAGGGAGCCAGCCAGTGGGGGATTATACGTGTTGTGTTCTTTTGCAGTGAAGGAGGTTCCTTTTTTGTTGGCTTCCGGACATTTTTTCCAGGCTTCTCTGAAACTGTTGTTTTTTGGGCGTTTTCTTGAACACCATGCATATTTGTGTGCATGTCTGTGGTCGGACCTTACGGGCGGCAAGCCATAAGGTGCAAAATCACAGATTGGCACTCGTTTGATTAGAGGCTAGAGTTTGGGGATGAACACTTGGCTTGTGAGAAAATCGCTGCGTATTGTAGTCTTCACTCATAACTCGGTCGGACGTAACAGAAGTTGGATGTAGCATTTTCCCCATGGCCGCTGATAAAAACTGAACACGACCCAACTGCAAGACATAGATCCTCATGAGCCCCTGCAATTGCGGGGGCTCATGAGGATCTATATCTCTTGCTGAGGCCAATTTGTGTCTGTGATCCTGAAGTGGCTGGGGCTTTTTTGGCATTCAGTTAAAGAAGATTTCAGAAACATAAACTGTAGCCACTGGCAGTGAAGGGGTTAAAATCGGTTTTTCAAAGGCCCTAATGACCCTTTCCTTTGCAAGTCACTTCCCGTGTGTCGAACTTTGGAACCCCAAAATTTGGATTTTGCCTGGCACCTTGTTGACATCCGAAGCGCACCATACCGCAGAACCTGTTCTTAACGACCACCCTTGTGTGTGGAGAGATCACCTGCCATTAAAGGCCATCATTTAGGTGGCTGTAGCTGTGACTGTAGCTGTGACTGGCTGTAGCTGTGACTGTAGCTGTGACTGTGGCTGTAGCTGTGACTGTGGCTGTGGCTGTAGCTGTGGCTGTAGCTGTGGCTGTAACTGTGGCTGTAGCTGTAACTGTGGCTGTAGCTGTGGCTGTAGCTGTAGCTGTGACTGTGGCTGTAGCTGTGACTGTGGCTGTAGCTGTGACTGTGGCTGTAGCTGTGACTGTGGCTGTAGCTGTGACTGTGGCTGTAGCTGTGACTGTGGCTGTAGCTTTGACTGTGGCTGTCGCCACCTAAATGATGGTCTTTAATGACAGGTGACACTTCTTGCCCCGCAAGTTTCTTTTAAGACCACTTTTTTTTGGTAAGAAAAGGTGGTGGCTCAAAACAGGTTTTACTGTACATATATACATTTTGTCACCCCGTAGTCCTTAGGGGCAGTTGTATGGGAAGAGTTTTCAGGATCAAAATGTAGACACCCCCCCCCCCACCCCCCCCTTGCCCCCTTGACTGAATCTTCATACGTTAAAGCATGCGAGAGAGACACTCTTTCTCTGGAATGATGTGCAATGATATACATAGAAGTAGTTTGCTTAGCACCTTGTTAACCCTTTGGCTGTCGGTAGCAGTTTTTCGTCGCGCAGGACAAAAAGCTCTACAGACAGCCAGAGGGTTTAAGTTCTGATACAAATAACTGATATGTACTTACGCGTGTATGTAACTGTGTACAATACAATGTAAACTATGATACGAACAAAGCCATTACTCTTGCATGTGCATGACTGATCATTGTATGATTCTAGTATTATTAATAGGCTATTCGATTGTATCGAAAGAAAGACACCCATTTTGTGTTACTTGTACTGTAGGTTACTGTATTAGGCTGTATTGCATGTACTTTGTATAGTAATAATGTGTACTGATGAGCAAAAGAAATGCAGCATCATTCGAATCATTGGAAACACTGAAGTGCTTCCGATGATGCTGCATTTCTTTTGCTCGTCAGTGTATTTGCATGAGGCGTGTGAGAATCATAAACTTTCTTTCAGGATCTTGTATTCAAACTCACATTAATGCATGCGACGTGTCTTTTTTTCTAACTCATATTGTTTTTACCTGCATGCATGAGTTTAGCTGACTTGAGACTAGAGATTTTGAGATTATTTGTGAGCTGGTGTATGATTTTGGACCTTACAGCTGGAAACTGTAAGATCCGAAGTCACAGACCAGACAGTATTTTCTGGCCTTATTTTCTGGATAGGAATAGCATCTCGGTACAGATGATCAGAAAGATGGAATGAATATAAAAATGGCTGTTAGTCATGTGTGCATTCTGATAGATATCATTTTGGAGGTGGTCAAACAATTAGACATCTGATCGTCTTTGTGTATTTTTGGGATTGAAGAGCGTTGAGTTATGTGAAGGTATATGATGACTGATCTCTGTCAACTGTTTAGTTCAAGCAGTGTTGGGGGGCTTTTTTAATGACTGACACTGCTGATGAGGAATACATATATACTGACTTCCATTAAAAACATGAATTTTTCACCATAGCGCTTTTCTTCATAAATATGCTTTAATCCGGGTTATTTTGACTTCATTTATTAGAAAATGTTATGAAGAGTGTTTTATGTCGTGTGCAAATAGAATGTTTAGTCTTAAAAATCGCACATTGATGACTTGTGATGTCATCAATGACACTACCATCACAGGATATTGAAAGTGAAATGGGAGCATCTGCAGAGGACACAGCTGAAACCCAACCAATGTGCAGTGTCACTAGGGTCCGTGTGCATGAAAATCTGGCCTGTTTGGTCTTGACTTGCTTTTCTTTTGTCAAAGGCACCTAAATAATCAACAAGACCTACAAACATGGACATCAAAATTCTTTATTTTTAGGTTAGCGGCCATATTTACCTGATCAAATAGATATGGGTGTGTTCTTTATCTCTGTGTCAGTCACTGGAGCATAAAAAAATGGTTTGAAAGTAATTCACATTAAATCAAATAAGATTTATTAGTAAAATGATGTGCACTGGAAGTTCTGGTTCTCTAATGAATTTTTCGAGTCAAATTTCGTTTGAGTCGGTTAATAACATCATCAGCAATCCACACAACTTGTGTGTTAAAACATATCACAGGAAACTTGCTTCACAGAATGTGTCCAGTTTTGCTTATTTTCACCACTAATGAAATCCTGTGTCCTCCAAGGTAGCCATGGGCGATAACTCATCCAATTTTTGTGTGAAGGTAGCTCGGACAGTAGGCTGAACATCTGAAGTAAATAACAAATAAAATGTTCTTGTTTTGCTGTCAAGGTGGCTCTTTGTTTGCGGGTACAAACTTTTCGCGTTTTAAATAGAAGTCAGTATATATGCAAATGAAGCTTGCAAGTCAGAAAAAATTATGAGCCCCCGTAACTGCGCAGGCTCATAAGTTTTTCTATCTCTTGCAGGGGCTCACAAGGTCTTGGAAATGGTTGCTAACTCAGCAGAGATGTTTGACTCGTTCAAAGTCATGCTGCATGTCTGAATGCAGCAACTCTGGTGTGTGTTGAAGGGACATTATGAAGTAGCAGTGTGTTGGCAGTGTGCTAAGACTGCTCTTATGTTACACAAGCCTGTACTAAATTAGATCTTCTGTAGTGATTAACGGACTATTTAGGTGTGTTTTAAATAAGGCTCTTAATTATTTTGTGCAAGTCAGTGTCTTCTAGTCTCGCCTTTAATTGATGACGACTAAATAAAATTCCTTACCGAGAATGTAACGTGTCTGCCTGTCTTTGTATACACCTTGAACTTTTCTCCTTGTGTGTTTGTGTTTATGTACGTATGTGTGTGTACATTTCGTTCCTCTGTGTGTTTGTATGTGTGCAGGTTTGCATGTCAAAACACGCGTGTGTGCGTGCGCTTAAACACTTTATTTACTTTATAGTTCCCTCACACACTTTTCTTTCCTTTTTAGGGCCGTCTCCGCACATGCTGGACTACATGGATGAAAACATACAGTGGAATCCAGTTAACTCATTTGGCCCTGACACACCACAGCAAGACATGGGAGTCCATCATGATAGTTCAAGGATGGTGCCAGAATAGCTTGGCACCCATAGGCGCCAAGCTATTCTGGCACCACCCTTGAACTATCTTGCTCGATCTGTCTCTAGAACTGTAATACAGTCCTTCAATGGGCAACTTCAAAATTTGGGGATTTCAGCCCTGGGACAATGTGTTAACACAACTCTGGTTAACACAAACAGTGATTAGTTTTCCTGGAATAGTTTTCCTTCACTTCCTGAACGACTCGGTACAAACTCCTGTTAGTAAGAAGTGATTTTCAGCACCCCTTGGAGCTCTTGTCAGGACTTGACTATTATATATGCCTTTCTTCAGTGAAGCACATTTCACTTGTGCTCAGACCAGTGTAATTCAGCCACTGCCTGTGAAACTGTACTAGGGAAAATCACTTTTCATGGTCTGTGTGTGATATTTCTTTCGAATAAGCAAGCGACTCAACACATTAAGCCCTAAATGATAAATCTGGGAGTTGTCCTCGGAAGACCACACTACTGTTCAGGAGACAGATCGGTCACGACTGTTGAAGGGTGGTGCCAGAATAGCTTGGTGCCTAGAAGTGCCAAGCTATTTTGACATCATCCTTGAACTATCACGGCTGATATATATCTTGTTTTTCAGGGGTTAACCCATATCATACTGAGGCTAAAGGCTTCAAATTTGTACACTGCCATATATGCAAGCTACATTATAGTACTTACAGATGAGGATATAGACCAATGAATTTAGTTCAATGGTGGTGCCAGAATAGCTTGGCACCTAGAGGATCCAAGCTATTCTGGCACTACCCTTGAACTATTTTAGTCACACTTATTTCACACACTGGTGTATTCCGAATGATACCGGTTAATAGCATGAAGAGAAATTTGTGCAACTTTATGAACAGAGGCCAGAAGGGAGACTATGATAGTCTGAGAGCATATATGGCAAATATTGACTTTACAACTACTAAACCTGAAAATTGCGGAGTGGAAAAATTCTGGGCATTAATTAAGTCCTCGATTCTGAAAGGTATGGAGTTGCACATCCCAAAAGTGAAGAGCAAATCACATAAAAGAACCACACCATCTTGGATGAATAAGGGTACTTTAAGAATAATTAAAAAGAAATACAAGTTATACAAAAGATATCTTCAAACTCAAGAAGGTAGAGATTACCAAAGATATATTACCCTAAGAAATGACTGTAACAAATTAATAAAGCGTAACAAAAAATTGCATGAAAGAAATATTGCAGATAAATGTAAAATGAACCCCAAAGTGTTTTGGAAGTATGTACAGGAACAAACTAAATATAATTCTGGAATAAATGCACTTAAAAAAGAAGATGGCACACTTGCTGTAGGAGATAATGAAAAGGCAGCAACATTGAATAAATTCTTCTCAAGTGTATTTGTTGAAGAAAATTTGAGTAATGTTCCGTTGCTTGGTAGAGGCTCAAAATCGAATGGGTGCACCATAACAGATATCATAATAACTCCTGATATTGTCAAGAAAAAACTAAAGGAGTTGAATCCTTCCAAAGCTCAAGGTCCAGACCGCATCCCTCCCAGAGTTTTACAAGAGTTGTGTAATGAGTTGGCAGAGCCACTTTGCACATTGGTTACTTTTTCCCTTGAATCAGGTATTGTACCGCAAGACTGGCGAACCGCAAAGGTAAGTGCGATTTTTAAAAAAGGTTCTAGATCAGATGCAGGAAACTACAGGCCAGTAAGCTTAACTTGTATAGTATGTAAAGTTTTAGAGTCTATAGTCCGAGATGAGATCGTTAATCATTTCACGGTGAATAATATGTACACTGAATGCCAACATGGTTTTAGAAGGAAACGATCATGTGTTACTCAGCTACTACAGGTTATGGATGATATAACCTCCTTACTGGACAACAAAAAAACGGTTGACATCATATACTTAGACTTTAGAAAAGCATTCGACACTGTTCCTCATGAACGGCTTCTTCAGAAACTAGAGGCCTATGGTGTATGTGGAAACATTTCCAACTGGATAAGAAGTTTTTTACATGCAAGAGAACAAATGGTAAAGGTTGGAGAAGCAAAATCGGACAAAACAAAGGTACTGAGCGGCATACCTCAAGGTAGCATCTTAGGACCTATATTATTTACGATATTTATAAATGACTTGCCAGATTGTGTTAATAGCATGTGTAAAATTTTCGCAGATGATACTAAAATCTATAATGAATCGAGCAATAAAGACGTGTTGCAGCACGATTTGGATCACTTGCAAGAGTGGTCCGACACATGGGACTTACATTTTAATGTAGAGAAATGCAAGGTCTTACATGCTGGAAGGAACAATCCTGAACACGATTACTTGATGAAAGTGAACAGCAAAATTAAAAAGGTGGTATCTTGTGAGGAGGAAAGAGATTTAGGTGTGGTCTTCGACAAAGTTCTATCTTTTGACCCCCATATTCAGAACTGCATCAATAAGGCCAACAAAATGGTTGGAGTAATTAAGAGAGCTTTTAATTATTTGGACAAGGAAATTTTTAGTAAACTGTATATGTTTGGCATCCTGTCTCGGAAGACAATGGGTATATGCGCTTGCTGGGTCAGTCACTGGAGTGACCTCTCCAGGGCGCAAGCCTGGGCGAAGTTTATGGAGATCCTGGGGTGCCCAGTCGTCAAGATCCCCCTCTCGGCCTCGCTGATGTATCCAAAGGAATGCAAAGCAGTACGTTTGGCACCAGTTTGGCTGCAGGAGCTGCCAGAACAGTGCGTGAATACAGGCAGCTGTCTGCCTTCGGGGCTCCACTCCTGATTTGAAAGGTTTACCCCCCCACATTTGGCCGTTGGATCCAACCTGATCTCCTCCGTCCTCTAGCCGTTGGCTGTCAGAAACAGCTCATCCGCCTCGTGGTGCAATGTGAACACCACCCCCTCACGTGGTTTAGCCCACCAGCTGAGGTGGTTTGCCAGGGTGTGGCGCTTGGAGCCAGCATGTGAGAGATTAAGGAGATGGATGAGGACCAGTGATGCCCGTCCGTCCTATGTAGGACGCAGCTGCCGAACAGCAAAGGTGCTACCTCTATCCAGAGCCCCCTACACCCCTGTAAACTGTATAAATCACTAGTCAGACCACATTTAGAATATGCAAACACTGTATGGTACCCAGGTTTAAAGAGACAATCAGCTGCACTCGAAAGGGTACAGAGACGAGCAACAAAGCTGGTCAAAGAATGTAGAAATAGGACTTATTCAGACAGACTCAGATACTTTGGATTACACTCCTTACGTGGACGTAGAATACGTGGAGACTTAATCCAAGTTTTTAAAATTTATAATGGCATCGACGACCTAAAGTGGAACGACTTTTTTGCAACACCATTCTGTGACAGAACCCGAAATTCTGAAGGGAAAATCTTTGTACAGCACTGTAACACTAACCTGCGGAAGTTTTGTTTTACTAACAGAGTTGCCATTGTTTGGAATGACCTACCATGTGCAGTTTCATTAAAAAAAGCATCTAATATAAATTCTTTTAAAAACCAGCTGGACGAATTACCAAAATTTAAAGAGATTTTTTATTCCTATGATGAATGATTTTATAGGAAAATTGCATGCATAGAAGACGCATAAAAGAAATAAAGAAAGAAAGGACATTTATAAAGGCCTCACGGCCTATTTTGTCCTCACAATACTACTACTACTACTACTACTTTTGAGGGTACTATCATTCCTGCATCTACCTGAGCACACTGAGCATAAGTTTTTTGTTCCATGCACCATGAAAGTTGATAACCAGTGTTTGTGGAATTTTTAGTACAAATTCTGTTTGCTTTAACCCGTTCACTGCCAGTCGACACAGTGTTTTGAAATATTATCAAATTCAACGCGAAAGAGCCCCAGCCGTCCCACGAACATGGATTCAAAGTGATGTCAGCAAGAGGCATAGATAAGATGTGACAAGAATACTTTATTGATCCCACAAGGGGAAACTTCAGGTCTGCTCTGATACAATATAAACCAAATACAATATACTTATCACATACAAGATCACAAATGTCTACAAAATCTCGCACCATATTATGGTTGTGGCTGTTGTTGGCTCCACCCCACCTGAAACTCATAAGGATCTTCTGCAGCTGGATCTTCTTAATGCTACATTAATTTTCACTGTTGTTGGAAGGACCTCAGACATTTTCTTCAATATTTGGGTAAAGCGACTTTCTTCTAGGGGTGACAATCTGCACTTCCGGTTGGGGGCTCGAAACCTCTTCGGAAATTCGAGGGGTTCTCCAGTGAGTGTGAAATGTTTGCTTCAGTCCAAAGCTTCTTACAACCTGTATCTTAAGTAAACACCATGATAAATCACCTACTGCCAGTCAGAAAGTTGACACTGGTCGGTTGCGAAGAAAATCCCTGACGTACCTTGCAACAAACTACAACAGCAAGATGAGTGAACCGCAAACGGCAAACATCAAAGTTGAAGGGGATGTTTTTGGCCGCTGGAGGAACATTGGACAGGCTATAGGGCTGTCGTCTGATAAAGAGATTGCTCGCTTTCTTCTTGAACAGTGAGTCCACACACACTGTAACGCACGCAGACTTGCCCACAGTCGTACGCACAGACTCTCGCACAACAGACGCATACACCGCCACTGACTCAGACGGGCGCATTCATGCGGTAAAACTCAACACACGGGCTCCCATTCTAAAGTAACTTTTATACACTAGTAATCAAATAAAAGAAGAATGCTCACAAAACTATCAAGCTATATACATCACTCCTTTCCCGCGATCACGTCTTAATATCACATACACATCACACAATAGCACGGCCAGGCTAGGTATTGGTTCTCACAGTCTGCAACCTGATATTGTCAAGAAAAAACTAAAGGAGTTGAATCCTTCCAAAGCTCAAGGTCCAGACTGCATCCCTCCCAGAGTTTTACAAGAGTTGTGTAATGAGTTGGCAGAGCCACTTTGCACATTGTTTACTTTTTCCCTTGAATCAGGTATTGTACCGCAAGACTGGCGAACCGCAGAGGTAAGTGCGATTTTTAAAAAGGGATCTAGGTCAGATGCAGGAAACTACAGGCCAGTAAGCTTAACGTGTATAGTATGTAAAGTTTTAGAGTCTATAGTCCGAGATGAGATCGTTAACCATTTCACGGTGAATAATATGTACACTGAATGCCAACATGGTTTTAGAAGGAAACGATCATGTGTTACTCAGCTACTACAGGTTATGGATGATATAACCTCCTTACTGGACAACAAAAAAACGGTTGACATCATATACTTAGACTTTAGAAAAGCATTCGACACTGCTCCTCATGAACGGCTTCTTCAGAAACTAGAGGCCTATGGTGTATGTGGAAACATTTCCAACTGGATAAGAAGTTTTTTTACATGCAAGAGAACAAATGGTAAAGGTTGGAGAAGCAAAATCGGACAAAACAAAGGTACTGAGCGGCATACCTCAAGGTAGCATCTTAGGACCTATATTATTTACGATATTTATAAATGACTTGCCAGATTGTGTTAATAGCATGTGTAAAATTTCACAGATGATACTAAAATCTATAATGAATCGAGCAATAAAGACGTGTTGCAGCACGATTTGGATCACTTGCAAGAGTGGTCCGACACATGGGACTTACATTTTAACGTAGAAAAATGCAAGGTCTTACATGCTGGAAGGAACAATCCTGAACATGAGTACTTGATGAAAGTGAACAGCAACATTAAAAAGGTGGTATCTTGTGAGGAGGAAAGAGATTTAGGTGTGGTCTTCGACAAAGTTCTATCTTTTGACCCCCATATTCAGAACTGCATCAATAAGGCCAACAAAATGGTTGGAGTAATTAAGAGAGCTTTTAATTATTTGGACAAGGACATTTTTAGTAATGCAAACACTGTATGGTACCCAGGTTTAAAAAGACAATCAGCTGCACTCGAAAGGGTACAGAGACGAGCAACAAAGCTGGTCAAAGAATGTAGAAATATGACTTATTCAGACAGACTCAGATACTTTGGATTACACTCTCTACGCGGACGTAGAATACGTGGAGACTTAATCCAAGTTTTTAAAATTTATAATGGCATCGACGACCTAAAGTGGAACGACTTTTTTGCAACACCATTCTGTGACAGAACCCGAAATTCTGAAGGGAAAATCTTTGTACAGCACTGTAACACTAACCTGCGGAAGTTCTGTTTTACTAACAGAGTTGCCATTGTTTGGAATGACTTAGCAGTTTCATTAAAAAAAGCATCTAATATAAATTCTTTTAAAAACCAGCTGGACGAATTACCAAAATTTAAAGAGATTTTTTATTCCTAAGATGAATGATTTTATAGGAAAATTGCATGCATAGCAGACCCATAAAGGAACTAAAGAAAGAAAGGACATTTATAAAGGCCTCACGGCCTATTTTGTCCTCACAATACTACTACTACTACATGTTATCACCTGGTTACGTTGGTCCTTCTCACGTCTAGGCGTGCAAGTCCTTCGTTGTACGCTCTTTCCTGTCATCCTGTCTCTTTCTCACGGACGTCCTCGTACTCGTACCGTAGCGCAGTTCTCGCTTTGACTCGGGTATCTCGGTCCCGATCGCTTCACTCCCAGAGTGAAGAGCTGGAGGGATGATGACCTCACGTTAGGTCTGGTGACTGACATCTTGGCGTCCGTCGCTCCCTCTTTACAAGCACTCTAAACACAACAACAAGGATCCAAACGTAACGCTTGCTAAACACACAACATATTGGATGACATGTCATGAGAAACATTACGTAACCTGGCCGATACAAACAACTCACACGTTCATTCACACACACGTGCTTCATAACCAACTACTTTCATTACACCCCCCATATCTCTGTCACTATCTTGAAACAGACTATACATTATTCTATACACTGGAAAAGACTATGCTTAACCAACCACATACATGTACTACCTTCCTAGCGACTTAGGCATACACACCTTACATTCCTTTAGTTATCTATCTCGGTACATGAACTAACTCCCATTTCTTTAGTTATCCATCTCGGTAAATAACTGTAAACCAAAACACTGGTTACTTCACTGAATTCTAAACCAACATAACTGAACCAAACCGGTCAACACTATACAAGCAAATTACTCTTAGCAACGCATACTGTCTTTAACTAAGCAACTATCAATACTATATATATAGAAACATACCTGAATTCTAAGTTTCAGAGTCTTGGAATACGGGCTAGGTATCTCAAACACATCTGATTCCTCTGACAAGAAAGCCTGTACTAACGCATTACTGCTCTGACAGCCTAAACTTCTGCCTACAACTCACTAACGCTCACTAAAACTCCCCGTGTTAAACATGTCCTAAAGATTTCATGTGGATCTCGGCCTCACGGACTATCAGCACAAAACAAACCGTTAACAAAAACCGTACCGTATTTATCCTAATGTGTGAGCACTATGTACGAGCATAGAGCTTCATCACACACACATACACACCCACACCCCTCAATACATAGGCACACACTTTCTTTCTCATTTCCATGTTTTTGATACAGTTTGCATGCATCTGTGACAGTGTGTTAATTGTTATAGTGACGATTTTTTGTTTGTTTTAGGTTCAATGTGATTTTATATTTTGTGCGTGTATTATTGAATTCCACAATTTTTGGTGTTGAAATGTGAAAACAAACGTTAGCTTTTGTCTCCTTTGAACATTTGTGTTAACATTACTTTAACCTGTTCGGTGCCCATCGATGGAAACTGCGTTTCTGCACTTTGTCAGTTCAACACCAACAAGCCGTAGCTGTTCTAGGAACGTGGATACAAAATGGTATCAGCAAGAGGCATAGATCCCCATGAGCCCCCACAGTTGTGGGGGCTCATGAGGATCTATACCTTTTAATGTTGTGTGTGTTCACATTTTCTCGGCACTGAAAGGGTTAAGATATTAAAGCTTATAAAAAATATCTACATGTAGTTTGTTTTGTGCATTATTGCAGGTATGAGATCAGAAAGACAGTGAGATGTTGCATCAAATGCCACATGCCTCTTACTCTCTACTGTGTCATGTGCCAGCTGCCATCAAAACAAACGCTTTCTTCAAAGCCATTAAAATCGGAAGCAGAATCTTTCAGTCAGACTCATGTGTTAGAACAATGTAACATGGAGAAAGACAATGAGATATCTCTACTTAAAGATGTGACAGATATGGATGGAACAGTGGATGAATATGAACATTCCTCTGTTAACCCCACTGAGGATCCAGTCACCACTACTGTTTACAATAGATCATCTGTTCTTGAAGACAGCATTTCAGATGCAAAGGCAGACACACTGTCAGTTCAGTCCAGAGAGTCAGACACAGATGAGAAAGAACGTGATTTTGGAGAATGTGACACAAATTTTTCTTTGGCACAAGATTTAAAGAGTGACCGCAACAGTGTAAAGACAGAAAGAGATGAGAAGACTCAGAAAAATAGGAGAAACAATCACATAGACAATAAAACTAAAAAAGTGAACTGTGACAGCACTTTCAGTTTCACACAGGTGGTCGAGTTAGAGCAGCATCAGCAGGAAGATCATGACACAGTATCTAGGATGTCAGAAAAGAGACCAGAAATAGAGAGAACATCAAAAGACAAAAGAGTCAAGTGTAAAGAATGTGGTGCAAGTTTCAGCAACAACTCCTCTTTGAAGATCCACATGCGATTACATGATGGGGTGAGGCCGTTTGTGTGTGATATGTGTGGACATGGATTTCGACAGTCGGCACACCTGTCACGGCATCGCCGCCTTCATACGGGAGAAAGACCCCATAAATGTCTTGAATGTGGTGCTGAGTTTCGTTGGCAGTATATGCTTCAGTCCCATATAGCTGGCCACACTGTAGACAGATGTGGGGATAGCGGCAGCAGCCGCTATCCCCACATCTGCCAACAGTGTGGCCGCGGATTTCTCATGCCCAGCGCCTTGCGGAAACACACGCTGACACATGCTAAAGACAAACCTTTCAAGTGTGTTGACTGTGGAGCAGGTTTCTGTCAGTCGTATCAGTTGAAGACACACTGGCAGGTCAGTCACTCTGGGCAAAAGCCATACAAGTGTTCTGAGTGTGGGGCGGCTTACTCCAGCAAACCCTCACTGACTAATCACCAGAAAAAGCACCGGCAGAAAGATCCAGCTGCTTTGAAGAGGAATTTTGTTTGTCATGTTTGTGGGTCAGTGTTCATGAATGCAAGTCAACTGAAAGTCCACATGAGAGCTCACAGTGATGTGAGAGCATTTACATGCAAGCACTGCAATGCATCCTTTAAATACCCTTGTTACACTCACATGAAGAGGTGTGGAGGACAGTCAGTTGAGGAATCGTTTGTCTGTACTGACTGCGGAGCCCTGTTCTCCTCTAAATGGTCCCTGAAAGTCCACACCAACACTCACACAGGTGAAAACCGCTCAAAGTGCAACATATGTTCTATGGAGTTCAATTCGCCGCAGGGTCTGACCATTCACATGAGGAAACATACCGGTGAGCGACCATTTGTGTGTGACCAGTGTGGCAAGTCTTTTATCAGCTCCAGCAATCTGTACAGTCACCGTGTGACTCACTCCAGTAGCAAGCCCTTAAAGTGCACAGAATGTGATGCTCGCTTCACGTGGAAATTTCAGATGAAGGCTCACATGGTGATGCACACAGGTGAAAGGTCTTATGTGTGTTGTGTGTGCAATGCACGTTTCCCACGCTCGTCCAGTCTGAAAGTGCATATGAGGTTAAAACACACAGGAGATAAGCCCTATGTATGTTCAGAGTGTAACTCTGCGTTTGCCATGCCCAGACACCTGAAGAAACACAAACAGATGGAACATGATGATGTCATGTGTGTAAGTGCAAGTTAGGATGTGTAAACTAAAATGATGCGTGGATTAAAGATTTTCAGGCCAGAACCATGTGTTTTTTTGTGATTCTTTCACCTCATTTATTGCTATAATGTTTTTGCATGGACAGAATGCGGGAGTCTGAGTGAGAGAGGGACTTTGTGTGATGACAATATCCCTATTAGCCCCAATATCCTGCAGCAGGAGATGGGTTGACCATGATAATTCAAGGGTAGTGTCAGATTTGCTTGGCGCCTAATGGTGCCAAGCAAATCCGGCACTACCCTTGAATTATCATCTCCCAGGGTCACCCTGGTCAGCCCCACAGGGTGGGTTTTTCTCTCTATTCTGGGGCATGTGTTTCTGTCTACCCTTTGTCCATTCACCTGTATTTGCCTTTTTAAAACTCTCCCTACTGTCTGCACTGCCTGTAGCTCTTGATATTGGATGTGTGTTGCTAAATGGTCTTAGCTTTATTTAGGCCCCATGTGTTAGGTTTATTTAATGTATTTGACCGGCTGGCGACATACATTCAATGTTCTGTTTAGTTTTTTTTTTCACAAGCAGTGCAGGCACGTCCTGAGAAAGCCTTGTTGCTGTCGGGACGTTAAGCAATGTACAATCAATCAATCAATTGAATTATCATGGTCAGTCCATCCCCTGCAACTTGTAAACAGTCGCTAGGTGATACCTTCCAAATTTGGGATAAACAGCCTTGGGATTAAAAGTACATGTGTAGTTTTACCTTTGTCTCATGGTCACCTGATGTCTATCAAATTACTGTTCTGTTAATCCTTTGCATGTTGGCAGTGGTTTTTGTCACAATGATTCCTGGAGAATCATTGTGACAAAAAACCACCACCAACACACAAAGGTGATCACTGCTTCAACAATGGAGTGATCACTCTGGTTCAACAGGACGTCACAATACATGTACTAGATAACATTATTATATTTGTAATATATTTGTACGAGAGGTGTTGTTTATGTAGTGTCTCTACACCTCATCACACGTATGAAAAAGTAACAGCAGCTTACTAACATGAATATTCATTTCCTGTGGAGGGGGTGTGTTTGCCAGTGGGTGTCTGCAAAATGTGTTCGTGCACTATTTGATTGTGTACAATGTACAGGTGCAACAGCACTGGGAAACTTGTCCTTTATCATAAATTGCTATAATTTTACTTGGAAGAAAAAAAACTTGTAAACAAAAACATTAAAAAAACTTATTTCAACAAAAACGCACACACACTACAATAAACTGACGGTCACAGTACACATTCAAATGAGATAATTGAGGCAGTGCAAGAAAAAACAATCTTCTGCCTTTGGAATTTTGTACAAGGGCAGTATATTGGAATTTACTTGAAATCTCTTGATAGATGAGAAGAGACATGTTTGGGTGCTTTTATTCATATGAGCCTTGGCTTAACCAGCGGATTTTTTGGGCTGCACTTGAATGTGGGGTTGGTACAGAATCAGGTTCATACAGCCAGGAAATGAGATGGCTGATGTCCTTTTTTTTTTTTTTTTTTTTTTTTTTTTTTTTTTTTTTTTTTTTTTGAAAAATATTTTGTGCATGGCAAATATGCAGCAAGTGGGCAAGTGTTATTTAGGGGGATTGAACAATTAGGAGATGACTGTGACAGACTATTGCTATGGCATTTTAACAGATGGGACTCGAAGCCTGGCCGATTGTAGTCCAAGGCCTGACGCATTCATTTTTTTATATTGGGGTAAAGAGACGGCGAAGACACAGCAGGACTTGACATTTATCTCGACACAGTATTCTGTTTCGTTTAACTGATCTTATAATATATTTTTCAACATTTTTTAAAAGAAACTATACACCTACTCGTGAGAACTTGGCAGGCAGTAAATTTTCGAAACTAATTTTGATGCAGCTTTGCCTACCTGGGAAAGTGATATGTCACTTCCGTTTATCAAAGTCTGTGGATGGATTCGTTGCCGTTTAAGTTGATCGGAATGAGAAAAGTAAACGTGGTTAGTGTCTGAGGATGGATGCCAGTGTCATAAAACTTCAAGGAGACGTGTATTTGCGATGGTGCAATGTCGGGAAAGAGAGAGGACTGTCGTCTGATGGAGAAATCGCCAGATGTCTTTTGGATCAGTGAGTGCACGGATATGGTCTCTCCCCACTGAAACTAGTTCTTTGCCTAAGCAAGAGGTCATTGGGCCGACAAGGGCCTTGGAGCTCTTGCTTACTTGGCATCTCTGTCTCGCAATAGAAGCACATATCTTTCCCAATGAAGAATTTTAATTTTTCTTTTTAGTGAGTTTTTATAATAAACATGCATAGCATGATTCTAGTACAGCTCTGACTCAATAATTATAACGCGGTTGCCGGGGTCAATAAAACGGGACCGCGATATATCCGTCCGCGATGTACTGGGTTTGGCTTGGGTGTGTGTGTGGGGGGGGGGGGGGGGGGTGTTTGTCATAAGTCAGAAGTGAGGAACAAAAGGAAACCGCTACTAACATATGCCAGGTGGCGGTTATGAGTTTATCTAGTCTACCATGGAGAGGGGTTGACTGGAGGACTTCAAGCCCACTCAGTCTAATTAATGGTCCTTTCACTTCCCAGGTCAAAGACATTTACAACAGTTTTCAAAACACTGCACGCTCATTCCAGCACATATATTGACCATGACAGCTCAAGGGTAGCAGTGACTGATCAGCATGACAACTTTTCAAGCTCAAGGCTAATGGACCACGAAACATGAGCCAACTTAAATGATCCTTTTAGCAGCAGTTTGCACTGGAGGTGAAAGCTATTGCCGGAGGCAATCACCACACATTGGTCATGCTATTGCTGTAAAACCAACTGCAGGAAACTGTCTTTCATCCCTGTTGCCGTCCGACTGTTAAATATTTTGTAAATCTACACAGCTGTTAAAAGTGTGTGTGTGTGTTTATACAGCTGTTTCATCGCGGGGTTATCGCTGGCCTGGATGGACTGTTGTAGAGGGTGTAAGTGGAAAGTAAGACGTTAATGTGTTTGCTGATAATGTCATTAATAATAATAATGCTCTTTAAGTTTTAAATAATATTTTAGTAATTGTATTAGTTTAGAGTTTTAATATGTCTTAATATAAGTATTATAAGTCTTACAGATTTAGCATATTAATATCAGGTACAAATGGGATATTAGAATGTCCTGATATTAATTAATGTTTATTGAATGACTTTTATTTGATTGTTTCCCCCGTCCACACAAATTTTGCCCTTTAAGGGATAAATAAAGTTATTTGAATTGAATTGCACACATACAGACCAGAAGACATGTCTTCTAGATTTTTCATATATGGCAATGTAGGCGTTAGGGTCCAACAGAAGTTATGAGTCTTCCCAACTAGTAAATCTACATCTCTGTTATGGTATGATGGGGATGATCGGGTGTTCAGTGATAAACTGAGCAGTTCTGGGAACCGGTGTCTATAGATTCTGACACTGGCACAGCGCATCGCTTTTGTTTAGCTGTGAGGTGTCGCACACCTATTGCTGACACCTCGCTTAACTGGCCATCACTAGACAGATGCAGTCAGTGAGTGTCTTGTGGTCACCCTGCATCCTCAGCAGTGAACAACTTCCACCTGAGATAAACCTAGACTTTCAGCATTCATTGTACGGTCACTGGGCCCTTGGTGCATGTGTGTTCTTCCTGTGGAGGAGGTCCTTCAGGATTCAATATCAATCTAGTCTCACCCGCCTCGCTAAGCATCTTAACTGTGGAAGTGGAATGTGACAACAAAATTTCACTTCATAAGTTCATATTGGCTGTGTACTTACACTAGTTACAGCCCTAATCATTTGCATGTGTGGTCTTAATCTGGAGGAGGTCATTTCGAGTTTAGTGTGCAGCGAGATGTGCACCTGGTTGGGGGGAGATGTGTCATGAGGGGCAGGTGACAAAAAATTTATCGTGGTTCACTGGCATCTGTGGTGGGTCCGATTTTTTTTCCGGATCCAAGGTTCCTCCCGTGATATATCCAGGATCATGATATGTTTCTTGGCTTGACTTCGCGAACGAAGATTCTATAGGGCTTGCCCACGACGTCTGCAAGCATTTTCGTGGCTGCGGAGGCCAATCCGGGACGGGCAGGTTCGACCGCAGTGGCTGCAGGGGAAGGTCTGGTCAGGGTTCTGAGTTACGACAACTCTGTTTTTTCTTCTGAGCCGCTTGTCCTTAAGGTTAGCTCTGCGAGAGTCCTCAAAGGAGACGGCTGCCTTGTGAATGGTTGTCATAGTCCGTGGGCGTTTCCTAAAGCCTGCGCGGAGGAGCTTTTTGGTGGAGTGCAGTGTGCGCAGTACTGGCCCCACCCTTTAAACCCTTGGTTCGTTTGCCATGGCTTAGCAAGCTGGGACGGTGGCATCGAGGTCCTCGGGTCATAGGTTTTATATCAGACTGTCCTTGTCTTAGTCTCTGGCTCAACAGCCTTCCCCGGAGACACGGGGGCTTTGATGTCAGGGGTTTCCTCCCTTAGCCTTTCCGCAGCCAAGCGGCCATGCCTGCAAGGCAGCAGGGGACTCGTGGGGGCCGGGGTCGTCTATGTCCCGTGCAGATGTGAACATCTGCCCACTGCCCAGACGGTGACACCAGAGGAGAAAAATCCAACACCGGAACCCGGTATCGAACCTCGCACCTTTAGCATTGGAGGCAGACGCCTTAACCACTGCGCCACTTCCCCGCCCATCATGATATAATGAATCGTGATATATCGAGTCAGAGCTGTAGCAACTTCCCTCCTTTAACTCATTGAGGGCTTGACTGCAGTCGTCACAATCTACATGTAGTCAGCCAGCATTATCCTGTGAAGCTCATGCTATCTGTGTCAGTAGTTTTTAAATGTTCGTAATCATATCTTTTAACTGGCACTGCCTTGAACATTCACTAATTATGTTCACACAAACCTGACTCTTTACTGAAGAAGAAAAAACAAACTATAAAATAGTGAACAATATTTAAGTTTTAACACCTCTTCATTTTGTCACTGCACTCTAGGAAAAATCTGGACTATTTATTTTTAATGAGAATTATTTAAGACTAAGATTTGCTGTATACTTTCACTTTCAGGTACGAGATCTGCCAGACCAGAGTGAAGGCAGCTGCTTGTTGCCATCGCTGTCAGGCTCCTCTAGTTTGTACCAAATGTCCTACTCCAGCAGAACAGAGACTGCTCCCTGAAGCAAAAGTACATCCCACTACACCAGTTGACTTCTTAAATGACACTATATTTCCTGACAACAGCACTACAGAAGACAGCAATGTTTTATTTTGCAGTCAGACTAAAAATATTGCTGGGGAGGGCTTGGAAACTGTTTTGTGGAATGATACAAATACAAGCAATGCCCCTTGCAGCATTCTATCAGATAGACAGCATGCTGCAAGAGACGTTGCTAACATCACAGATCAAGACAAAACCTATCTGCAAAATGCAGAAATATCCTGTACTTGCACACAGTGTGGTGTCAGTTTTGATGACGGAGACAGCCTGGTCCAACATGAACGCTCACACTCAGACCAGAAACTGTTGGTTTGCTGTAGATGTAACAAAACTTTCACTGCAGACGCTGACTTACAGAGGCATCTGCAGGAAGGTGCATGCTTAGTGACTGAAACTTTGCAGAGTGGACTGGATGCAGGGCAAGTGTTAACCCATTTGTGCATGCAGCCACCAGTACTACAGATGACTGCACGCACAAAGGGGTTAACAGAAAATAGAGTGACTTGTAAAGAATGTGGAAAAAGTTACTGCAACACAACTTCTTTGAATCTTCACATGCGCATTCATCGTGGCGAGCGTCGCTTTGAGTGCGATATCTGTGGCCACAAGTTCCGTTCTTCCTCGCACCTCTCAGTTCACCGTCGTTGCAAACACACTCATGACAAACCCTATAAATGTTGTGAGTGTGATGCAGCGTTCCCAAGAAAGGAAGCCCTCACAGTTCACATGGCCAAACACACGGGACTTTACCCTCTCGTGTGTCCAGACTGCGGCCATGGTTTTCACCATCGCGGTGACCTTCGCAAGCACGTGAGGACTCATTCCGGAGAAAAGCCTTATAAATGTGATGACTGTGAAGCAAGGTTTCGTGTGCTGGCCGACCTGCACAAACACTGGCAGGTGAACCACTCAGGACAAAGGCCCTACAAATGCTCAGCTTGTAGTGCAGTGTACTCCAACAAAGCTGCACTTGAAGCTCACAGGAAGAATCATGAGAACTTGAGAGGACCGCACAAATGTGCCTCCTGCAACTTTGGTTTTTCTCAGCTGGGACACTTGGAGGTGCATCTGCAGAAAAACCCTGACCATGATAAGATTGTGTGCGTCTGTGATAGCTGTGATAAATCTTTCATGGACATGAGCACCCTGGCCGTACACAAACAGACCAAGCACACAACGAGCAAGCGAAAAAGAGCTGTCAGAAGTAACAAGCAGAAAAAGCGAAGCTCTGTACAGAAAGATAAGCAAGACTTTCTGAAGGCTGCTAGTGATGAGACAATATCTTTGGATGGGGGCACTCCTATGGCTTCTGAAAACCTAGTCCACAGAAGCCATATGAATAGCCCCATCCAAAATGTTAAAACCGAAAATTCTGATAATCACGAAGATACTTTTCAAAACATTGACATCAGTAACAATGGCTCTGAACTTGACATCAACACGCACTTTCAAAATAATTCACAAAGTCACCAGCAAGCAGTGGACAAACCATTTAAGTGTTCTCAGTGTGATGCAGCATTTCTCAGACGACACAACTTGAGTCTGCACGTGACCAACAAACACACAGGTGTTTACCCATATCAGTGCACTGACTGCAGCATGGATTTCCGCTGGCCGGGGAGGTTGAAGTTACACTGGCAGGTGAGACACTCAGGACAAGAAATGTTTCACTGCTCCGACTGTGATACTGTGTTTGCTCTGGAAGAAGCTCTGAACGATCATAGAAAAAGAAAACATGAGCCAAAGGGAAGTGTGGAAGACGTGGTGTGCCATATCTGTGGTGCCATGTTCGGCAAGTCCTTTGATTTAAAAGCCCACCTTCGACGTCACAGTGATGTCAGGGCGTTTTCCTGTAAGTACTGTCACACAACCTTCAAACATCCATGTCACAAACACGAGAAACTCTGTTTGAAAAAGCTGATGGGGGAGAGCACAAAGAAAGAGAAGTTGTTTGTGTGTGCTATCTGTGGGTCCCGTTTTGCCACCAAATACTACCTGGATTATCACACCAAGCTCCACAACAGGGAAATCGTCTACAGGTGTGATCTGTGTGATGCTGAACTGACCTCTCCGAAGGGCCTGACCATTCACAGACGCACACACACAGGTGAAAAGCCCTATTCATGTGACCAGTGTGGAAAAAGCTTCTCCAGCTTGAGTGGTTTGCGCAATCACCAGGTCTCGCACTCGGACGCAAAGCCATTCCAGTGTTCACAATGTGGGGTGAGCTTTGCCCGCAAGTACCAAGTCAAGCAACACATGGTCATACACACACGTGAACGCAAGTACGTTTGTAGTGTGTGCAGCTCAACTTTCCCACGAGCAGGTTCTCTGTCCGTCCACATGCGGCTGAAACACACGGGAGACAAGCCTTATGCATGCAAGGACTGTGGCAGTACGTTTGCATTATCCAGAGACTTGAAGAAACACAAAGAGAGGGAGCATGCAAACATTACTTAACATTATTTTTGTCTGTTTCACAAATTAATATTACCATGATAGTTCAAAGGTAGTGTCTGACTGCCTCTTTATAGCCAGGAAAATGCAAGCACTTCAAGAGGCGAAGAACTTCATGAGCCCCCTCACTTGTGGGGGCTGGTGACGTTCTTTGCCTCTTGCTGCCATCATTTATATCTATGTTCTTTGGATGGATGGGGTTAACTGGTATTGAATTGCCATGGTGTTTCACATGTGTCTGCTAGTCTTGTGTCTCGTGTAGTCTAATTGCTAAACTTCCCAAGTGTGGCTAGGGATTTCTCACTACAGGTACCAGTTCTAGGAAATGGAGCGACCGTGATTGTTCAAGTATAGTGCCTGACTAGCCTGTCAACTGGACAGGTGCAGGCCAGTCTGGCACTACCCTCGAGCTATCATGGTTTAGGTGTTGTGCTAATCAGACACTATCCTTGAACTGTTTTGACCATGGTACTGTGATTACTACATGCAAAGTAAGTACTTTTGCCTGGATGTTTTTGGGCATAAGAACTGTGTGAAATATTGTAGAGGGATGGTTTAAAATACCATGATTTTGCATTTATGAAACATGATATACTGAGTGAATTCGCTGAGTGCGTTTTAATAATTGTGTGTGTGTGTGTGTGTGTGTGTAGTTGGACTGCCATGAGATGGCCTTACCAGCTTGCTCGGTTTTAAGCCCAACTAACTTGTTAGTCATGAGAGTCAACATTGTATTTTCCCATTCTTATGACGTGTCTTTGATATTGTGTATATGTCAAGCGGGTTTGTGGGCACATGCATGCATGCACACAACACGCACCACACACAACACACACACACACACACACACACACACACACACACACACACACACACACACACACACACACACACACACACACACACAAACACATCAGTATATATTCATTGCACAGCACCGTGTGCACTGCCACATCATACGCACGAATCTACTAGTCCCTCTCTATTTCTTGTCTTCCACCCCCTTCCCGAGGCTCCCTGCAAACCACCGACCTTTGGCTTATGAATAAAGAGCCTGCACGCAAGAGCAAAGATAGTTAATCTCATTAAACGTATCCGGTTACCCACGGGGCTATCGTGGCCCCAAAAGGTGTGACTAAAAACCTAAATCTAGGCACTAAACAGCTCGTATGACGAGTGCTTCAGTCATCTAACACGACCTATGTGTCTTGAGCTTAACCTGGAACAACATTCAGTTCTCTATCCAAGGAACAGTTGGAGCCCATCTCGGTCAGCAAGAGGCATAGATTCTCACGAGCCCCTGCATTTCAGTGCAGGTTCACATGAGAATCTATGTCTCTTGAGATTTTCAGGACTAGGAAAAATTGTAACGCTAATGGGAACTGATGTTACAGTGAGGCACCGCGCAGTCCTTGAGTCATCAAGGACGATTTTCTCAATCGGAGGAAGCGGCTGTCAACAAGAGACCTAGATTCTCATGAGCCCCTGCGACTGCAGGGGCTCATGAGAATCTATGTCTCTTGCACATGGAATCGTGGGTGGGGCTGTAAAAGTACCGGGGGCAGTGCCTGCGGTAGGTCATCTAGTCTACAATAAGCTCGCAAGGCTTTGAAGATACCGACGGTCATTGTGTGCTTGCTATTCTTTGCGTGTGTGACGGTACGTGCGGCGTGGCGTGCCGAAAATAACTGTAAAAGAAAATGTGTAAACCTTTTAGTTGTTGTTCGCGATAAGGCAAGGTTGGGGTGGGTATGTGTGTGTGTGTGGGGGGGGGGGGGGTGTCTTCACTAGCAGTTGTACTCCATGTTCCCCAGAAAGCGGTTCTCCGCTCACACTGGGTGCTAAGGGTACCTAAATTAGAATTAGCCCATTACATCCTGAGGTTGAATTAAAAATATTGCTTATTGTCATATGAAGGCTAAATTACAGATCTAGAGATAGATCAACCATTTTAGTTCAAGGGTGGTGCCAGAATAGCTTGGCGCCTAACTGCACCAAGCTATTCTGGCACCACTCTTGAACTATCGCAATCAAATTAATTTCAAGCACTAGTGGATCAGAATGAAAAGGGTTAACTGGGCCTTCACAACGGTAGTGCCCCCGTAATTCCCAGCGGTAGTGCCCCAGTAAATCCCAGCGGTAGTGCCCCCGTAATTCCCAGCGGTAGTGCCCCCCTAATTCCCAGCGGTAGTGCCCCAGTAATTTCCAGCGGTAGTGCCCCCGTAATTCCCAGCGGTAGTGCCCTCGTAATTCCCAGCGGTAGTGCCCCAGTAATTCCCAGCGGTAATGACCCCGTAATTCCCAGCGGTAGTGCCCTCGTAATTCCCAGCGGTAGTGCCCTAATAATTCCCAGTACAAATTAAGTCATGGATTTTTCTCTCAGTCTGTTTTGTGTGTGTGTCTCTCTAATAAAACAGAAGGCGGTCAACAAGAAATACTCAACAGAGAAAGAAACACGCTTAGAAAGTACAAGTAAAACAGATATTAGACATATTTCATTTCCGTTTTTTTTCTTTCTTTTTAGTGACATCACTTTCTTCAAAAGATAAGCTAACTCAATGTAGGGTCATTAAATTGTACCTTGCTGCCTACTACAGACCAAAAAGGTGTGACTGCCAAACTTGTAAAATGCAGAGTAAAACCCAACGAAGAAAGAAACACGCTTAGAAAAGATAGTAATCACCATAATCACGCTCAAAGACGAATATTGATGGTCATAAGGATAGTGGGTAAATTTGACTTTACAAAATCGCCCAAGAAAAGTTTCGTCCATAATAAAATCGGCCACCATCACGCTCTCGCCCATGGACGAAATATTGATGGTCGTAAGTGTAGTGGACGAGTTCGAAATGACGAACTCACCCAGGTAAATTTCGTCTATAATAAACTCGACCATAATCACGCTCTCGCCCAACGACGAAATGTTGATTGTCGTAATGGTAGTGGGCGGGTTCGACATGACAACTCGCCCCAGACAAGTTTCGTCCATAATAAACTCGACCACAATCCCACTCTGGCCTAAGGACGAAATGTTGATGGTAGTAAGGGTAGTGGGCGAGTTTGACATGACAAACTCAATAGGAATTATTCCAACATCAGAATCATGTCAAAGACAACAGGTAGAGGAGACCCTTGACAGCAAAGACAGCTAGCACTTCGAAGAGACTCTGTGGGCATGGTTCATCCCATCTTGTTTTCTTGCAGAAAGGTGATTGCTTAAAACAAGGTTCTACTGTAATTTGAAGTCGCTAGACCGGACAGGTCCAGCAAGAGGCATAGATGGCCTACCTCTACAAGAGGCATCGATTCCCATGTGCCCCAGTATGCATTTGTTTGAGGGCCCATGATAATATAGCGGTGTGCCTATTGCAGAAGGAAGGGCCTGGCTGCTGGTGACCTATGACTCAAGCGCCACCTTGCTACCCCGGGTGGCACATACCCGGCCATTCTACACCACTTTGCCACTTTGGAAGGGTTCGTCATGCAACCAGATATTGTCCCATCTCAAAGCCTGTTAGCATTATCGGGGTCATTTAGGTATGTCGTGAAACCGAGCTAAGACAAACTTAAAGCAAATTGCAAAGGCGCCCGTCACATTATTGCAATACAACTTGATATAGTTCCTCTGTGTGAATCCTCGCGCTAGGCCTTTCAACTGAACTCTCTGACGCTAGGGGGTTCACATACAGCAACCAAACCGAACCGTACAGAACCGAACCAACCAGAACCAAATCAAACAAAACAAACGAGCACGACGCTCGAGGGTTTACGTAATCCGAACCGTACCGTGCCGTACCGTACCGTACTTGGACCGCACCGCACCGTACCGTACCGAATCGAACCGTACCGAACCGAAAAGCACAGAACCGTACCGTACCGTACCAAACCGAAAAGCACAGAACCGTACCGTACCGAACCGTACCGTACAGAACCGTACCGAACCGTACCGCACCGTACCGAACCGACCCAACCAAACCAGACCAAACAATACAAAACAAAGGAGCACGATAAAACCACAGTATTGTTCACAGAAGCTGTTTTGAGCGACCAACGTTAAGCGAGATCACCTGTCATTAACCCTTTGCATCCTGATTTACCCACTGCTTGAAATAAATTTGACTATGATAGTTTAAGGGTGGTGCCAGAATAGATAGGCGCCTGAGGTGCCAAGCTATTCTGGCACCAACCTTGAACTAAAATGGTTGATCTGTCTTGTAATCTGTAATGTAGCCTTCATAGGACAATAAGCAGTCTATAAAAAAAAATCATCATCAGCATGTAATGGGTTAAACATCATCATTTAGGTGGCAGTAACCACCTAAATGATGATCTTTTTTGACGGGTAACAGTTGTTGCCCTTCAAGACTTCTCTTGAGATGTCTCAGTTTTAAGACTAATATTTTCTTTGAAAAACATTTATATAAAAAAAAAAAAAAAAGAAAGAAAGAAAAAAGAAGAAGAAAAAAAAAGGTGGTTGTTCGAAACAAGTTCTACTTGTCATAGTTACACATGTATGTTGTATTACACCAACGCCAAGTTACGGGCGCCCTTGGCAAATCAGTTCATGACACAGACAGACAGACAGACACACCAAGCTCAGTCGGACTTTCAGATGATGTGGGCCTATCCACCGTCGAATGCTAACTTAGTTAACACATACGAGACGTGCCGCATCTGGATACGCGGCTTTATGCCGCGTATTCTGATGCGGCACGTCTCGAATGACCGAGTGCAAAAGGCATAGATCCTCATGAGTCTCGTGAACATCTAAACCTCATTCAGTTTTTGGTTTCATTCCTTACAGTATTTCGTCGGCTGGGTGTAACTGGAAAACCTCGTATGTGACATTTATGTGTCAGGCACGAGGTTTCACAGTGGCACCGACGATTTGTGCCTCAGGTAGACGAAGTGCAGGTATTCACAGGTGAATCTTCAATGGTTTGACCCCTTCAGTGTCGAGAAACTTTGAAACCACCCAATCACAAGAGGTATAGAACCTCATGACCCCCCCCCCCACCCCACCCCACAGTTGCGGGGCTCATGAGGATCTATGCCTCTTGCTGACACCACTTTGAGTCCATGTTCATGGGACGTCTAGTTATTGTGTCTTGAATTAGCAAAGATTGCAGGAACACATTCTGCGTCAGCTGGCACTGAAAAGGTTAAAGCGATCTGCTCCATGGCAGGGCTTTGACTGCTACAATTCGTCGATTCGAGTTATCAATGTTGTCTTGCTTCAGCTAATACTTTTCTAACCCTTCTTTTTACAAGTTTCCAAATCTGGTTGATCACTACTTTTTTTTTTTTTTTTTTTTTTTTAAGCGTAACGGAGGCAACTCTCCTGCGTACGAAAGAGAAGAAGTGCAGAGAAGTATATCATTTTACGACATTCAAATTTCATTATTCAAGACCCCCCCACTCTTCCCCCCCACCTTTTTTATTATTATTTTTTTGTTGGGGGGGGGGGGGGGTCTAGCATTATGATTGTAAAACATACTCAGATCATTTGTAAGGACATAAATTATTGCGATCATGCGGATTACCCCATTACTTCCTGAGGCTGAATTTTTGAAGTTTGCTTATTGTCATACGAAGGCTCTATTACAGATTAGGAGAAAGATCCACCAGTTTAGTTTAAGGGTGGTGCCAGAATAGTTTGACGCGTTAGGCGCCAAGGTACTCTGGCACCACCCTTGTACTGTCGTAGTAGACAAATTTATTTTGAACAAAAGTGTATCAGGATAAAAAGGGTTAAAAACCTGTACTGCCTGGCGTAGGTCGCATTAGGCTGCAGGGATTTGAAGGGAGTAACCCCTTCACTGCCGGGATAAACGGAACAACTGCAAGAGACATAGATCCTCATGAGCCCCCGCATTCGCGGGGGCTCATGAGGATCTATATTTCTTGTTAAGATCAGTATGCGTCTACATTTTTTTCGACCTTTGTGACTTTCTGTCGTTGAACGAAGACAGCTTTCAAAAATACAATACTACGTTCCGCGGCAAGGAAAGAGTTAAGAAGGCTCCTAACCCAATACTCTACATTTACCCTCCCCCTCCCTCCCCCTACCCCCTCCCTCCTCCTCTTCCCCTCCCCCCTCCCATACTAGACGACCGGAGTCGCATGTAAACGATGATTGAGTTTGCTGCATATCTATTTGCGGCACTGGAACGAGCTCATGGCTGCAGGCTTTTTTTCAATAGTGCTGACGGGCCACTCCGTGCCTCTTCCTAGCCGAACAGAACTGAAGTTGTTCCCAAGCCAAAATATCGGGTCAGCGTAAGTAGGTTGAGCCTCTCTACAGTGGGGGGGGGGGGGGGGGGACGACAATAGGTTCCGCCGCTTTTTAGTAAGAAATAAAAAGCCATTAATTGTGTACTGCATCGCCCTGATCACTGCGGGCGTGCGTTCTCGTAGCAGTCGTGCTGTTAACTCATTCAGCCCGGCTGCACGTATTTTCCAAATTTTGGAGGCGTCATCTAACGACTATGTACCTGTTGCAGGAGATGGATCGACCATGATAATTCAAGGGTAGTGCCAGATTAGCTTGGCGCCAAGCTAATCTGGCACTACCCTTGAATTATCATGGTCGATCCGTAGTGCGTCAGGGCTGAATGGGTTAATGGTGATGTTTCGTTTGCAAACGAACGACTCGCAACAACGAAGGAGAACGAAATCACGGCAGACTGACAACCCTCCAAACATCTCCAAGCGGCATAGATCCTCATGAGCCCCGAGGGCTCATGAGGATCTATGCCTCTTGGAGATGTTTGGAGTGTTGTCCATGCTTAGTGGAACAAGCTGGTTACCCGCAGTGATTTCGCTCTCGTTGGTTCAGTGTTGGCAGTCGTTCGTTGCTCAGTAACTGTAACGAATGCCTTTAGTGTAGGTTTCGGTCGGACGATGGTGTGACGTCATTAGCGGTTGGACCGAATGTTCACGAGCGGTAATGTACAGATAAGCAATGTTCACGTGCGGTAATGTAGCGGTGAGCGATGTTCACGTGTCACGTGTGGGAGTGACAGTGTGGTATCGGGAATAATTGCCAGTTAGAGATGCTATACCAGTCGAGCCGAGCGGTCGTTTTCGTTAGGGCTCTGAGGAAGAATTCTGGCTAGAGAATTCGATAGCTGTATATTGAATACAGGTATTTATTCTTTTATTACCGGTATTTATAATGACCTGTAAGGCTAGTCAGATAAAAAGGGAAAGTATTGCTTTTTATGAATTATTATGATTAGAGTGCAGAGGAGCGCATGTTTGAAGGAAGTGCGATGGCTCGTGTCAATACTTGTTTGGTCGTGTAATTATTATGTGATACAGTTTAAAACTATGATATGTTGTATTCATTCATGTGTGAAAATGTGGGACGGAAATAGGAATGTAATTCAGTATATAATTAGGTATATCTAATGATGAATGAATGTGCAGTAATATGTTGCGAATTGAAGGTGAGCTGTGATTGTAATATTTGTCTCATAATCCATTGGGTGCAGGTACGCAAAATGTATGCACTGTGTTAAAGTGGCTATAGGAATTGTCATAAGAATTGTGACAATAGTGACTGTAGTATGGTGGCATAAAGAAATTTTTCAGAGGAAATGATCTAGAGCGCTCTGAAGAATAATAATGTGTCGAAGACACAGACTTTTTAGGTGTAAGAGCGAACATTTATGAGTGTATAAATGTTGTGTACAGCGGGGCTGGTACGGAGCGGAAACCCCTGGTGTAAGGCCGATGAAGCTGTCCTGAAAGCATCACGTACGTGACCGGATGTGGACATCATCAAGCCTTCATCTCTCCTTCGTCCTACCATCACTGGTGCTACGTGCAGCAACGGTAGCGAAGTAAGCCACAGATTCGAGCTACAGGACCACATGTATGCAGTGTTCCTTCAGTGTAGCTATTGTCGCCTAGCGCCGTTGATAATTTCAGTCACGCCTAGGAATGTTCTAAATCTGAGTAGTCATTGAATAGTAATCTTCAGTTCGGGAATCTCCGTCAAGTCGTCAATGTGATATTGACTGTGTCGACACTAGTATAAAGAGGAGTCGAGTGACGTCTCTCGAGAGAGACAACGACCTCTACGGTAGCGAGTGAATGTGTGAGCGCTGAAGTTGTGAATAACCTATATGCCACTTGTTGGTTATTTGTGCAGATTGGTTTATATGATGTGAATGGTTATTTGTGTAGATTGGTTTATATGATGTGAATTGTGTGGTTTAATGTATGTTATGAGTGTATGAGAAATAGTTAAACAGAGGGCAAAGAGAGATAACTGTGTGGCCTTTGTCCTTGTTTGTAAGCGCGTGTGTGGTGGATGAAAGAGTTTAGTAAACAGAGATAGAACACCCACCTTTATACAGATTGGCAGAAAGCCCACGCACACACTCATTCCATAAACGTTTATATAATGTAACAATTTAATTCAGTACAACGCAAAAAAAAACACCTTCGTTACAGTAACGAAACCTCACGAATACCAGATACTAAGTACCGCAAATTGTGGATGCCGTTGTGGTAAATCCTTGCGAGCAAGAGGCATAGATTCTCATGAGCGTCTGCAGCTGCAGGGGCTCACGAGAATATACGCCTCTGAAGCAGGCCGTTTTAATTCCCGTCCTGTTTGAAGTCCGCGCAAATGTTTACTCACTTCTCATTCAGGGATAATGTTCGTTCGTATATAGGCCTACAGACCTTAATTTGTCCTTTATCCGAAGAAAGATCAGCATTCGTTCCGTCTAATGTCTGCAACTGATATCGGACTACACTGCAAGATGGCCAGAGCAGAACCCAACGAAGAAAACACGGCTTAGAAAGGACGGTCGGCGTCTAGCCCGGCTTGGTCAGCTGCGGCGCGTGCCTATGGTCCGTTGCTGGTGAAATGTTTGACAGTGTTTATAACAAACCAGGGCCTCCCTACCGGACCCTTGTTATCATATATGTTACAACACAATTTGTTCGTGCTATTTCGGGTTGAAAAGATGACTGAGTTGTAAATTGTGTCCTTGTTAGTGTGTCTGTGTTGCAAACCCCCCCCCCCAAAAAAAAAAAAACCCAACAAAACAAACAAAAACAAACAAAAACAAAACAAACAAACAAAAAAAAAAAAACCCAACCCAAAACAAAACAACAAACAAAAACAAGACAACCAAAAAAACAACAAATAACCAAACAAAAAAACCCCAACAAAAAACAACAAAAAAAACCCCCACACACAACAAAACAACAAACAAACCCATACACACAAATATGAATACAATGATTTGCAACACATCTTTTCTGATTACGAGGCTGCAACTTGAATTGCATCTTTCTGGTCAGAAACGTTAAGTTGCAAACTGTGTACTTGTTTGTATGGCTAAGAAAATATTAATAGATTGTGAATTGTAACTATCTTTTCTAAGCGTGTCGTGTTCTTCTCAGCATTTTACACGCTTGGCAGTCACCCGTTTGGTCTGGAGTTTTGCAAGATTGCCATTTTTGTTTTCTTCCCGACATTTTGTTGGAAACAAATTACTACTCATGCGTCCCGCTTTCACGTTTAAACGCGGATACCTCCTCACGGTTTAGTCTTTGCACCGAGGTTGCCGTTCAGTCCTGACTGTTACACAGCACATGGATTGACAATGTAGTTCAAGGGTGGTGCCAGAATAGCTTGGCGCCAAGCAATTCTGGCGCCACCCTTGAAACATCATGGTCACTATCTGCCTTCTAAATTGTTATCAGTGTAGTCCTCAAATCTTAGTATTTATTTATTAATTTATTTGTTTCACCTCAAACTAACACTGTAATTCCAGCAGTCTCAAATCTGACTTTAGATATTTGTAAAAACATCAAACCGGTTCAGAGTGCAACTCACAATTTTAATATATAAAAAAAAAATCTCAAACTGAGGGTTTTATTTTGGGCGGTTGAGCGTGCGACTTGATTGGGTTGTCTCCTCTCATCAGCCTGGACCATAGTTCCCGGATAAGGCCGTCCCCGATATCTCACAGGTGAGTGCTAAACATCGTCTACAAGCAGATTAGGATAATGAGGGTTTATCTCGGGGAACCCCCCGTATCTCTCTCACACGGTACTGCGGTCGTGAACGAATTTCGATATCGTCACTCACTTCTGAGAGATAACTCTCGGAACCGTGGCACATATAATTTATCCACCTTTTTAGAACTCGCTGTTTCAACACTAGTCCAGATACGCGGCTTAAAGCTGTGTATCCGGATGCGGCACGTCTCGAAATACTGAGTTAACACATCCGACTGACACCACAGCGGAAGATGGATCGGTCTTGACTTGATTGTTCAAAGGTAGTGCCAACTATGGCTGACGTCGGCACGAAGACCTTTTGCAAACTGGGTGTTGTTTATATTTATTGATTTATCTTTCCTTCAGTCTTTCTTTTCTTTTTTTCACCCACTATTCTGTAATCGTCTGTAAGAAAAAACACATGAACAGCCGAAGGAAAGATTGGAAGAGAGGCGTTTCAAGGCCTAAAACTTTATCCTAATAAACGTTTCATCATCATCATCGTGATCCTCATCATCTTCATCGACGTCGTCATCATCGCCATCATCATCCTGTTTGTTTGTCCGTTCGTTCGTTTGTTCTTTCGGTCTTTTGTTTTTATCGTTTGTTCGTTCGTTCGTTCGTTCGTTCGCTCTCTCGTACATTCGTCCGTTCAAAAAGTTTGTTCTTTCGTTCGTTCGGCCTAGCTTGCTGGCTAGTTCATCATTCGTTTGATTGTTTGTTTCAAGTTGTTTGAGTCTTTTCTTCAAAAGCCCTGAAACAAAGCGCCACTGTCACTGATGCTAACCAATTCGAGACGTGCCGCGTATTCGGATGCGGCAGGTCTCGCATTTATTTAACGCTAACCCATATTATACTGAGACTAAATCCTTCCGTCAAATTTGTACACTGCCACATGCAACTGAGCTACATTATAGTACTTACAGATAAGGATATAGACCAATGGCTTTAGTTCAAGGGTGGTGCCAGAATAGCTTGGCGCCTAGAGGCGCCAAGCTATTCTGGCACTACCCTTGAACTATTTTAGTCATACTTATTTCACACACTGGTGTATTCCGAATAATAAAGGTTAATGCGCGCTCGGATTTACGGCTCCTGGGTATCACGGACGTTATCATGAGGCTGGCTTGTACCTGTAGGAAAACCCACAACGGAACCGACGACCGTAATTTCTGGGCTACAAGATGCCTCTGATTATGTGCTGTAAAACAATTTCTCGACGCACGCTATCTAGAGCGTGTGTACAGATACCGAGCAGGTACTGAGATGCAAAGTAGACTTTCATCGAAAACTGCTTGTTGAGCATTCTGATTCACATTGGAAACACGGTAACTCAATACCTCATTCAGGCATGGGGAACGCCCGAGTAGGACTGGGTTGTTACGCTGTACGCAAAAGGCCATCGAGCCGGAGTCGGGTGCAGTGGGCCCGCGGACTGTCGTAATTATATCTATACCAGTATGTGTAGTTTTATGTAGATAGATGCCTTGCACTGAAATCGTTAAACATTGTTTAAACCATGCGCACGTACTTGCAAGTCAGTCCGATCGTTAACACTCGCACACACGCACGCACGCATACACGCACACACATCCTAACACGCACGCACGTTACGGTCTGGAAGCCGCAGGGTTCAAAATCACAGACCATCACAAACAGTTTCCGTCATGCCGATGAAAGACGCTGGCCCGGCGATGCGATTGAAAAAAGAAGCACAAGTGGTGCTATGAACGAAGAGGGAGGGAGGGGTTGGGGGGGGGGGGGGGTTGGGTGTGTGTGTGTGTGGGGGGGGGGGGGGGGGCGGGGGAGGGTGTGTGTGAGCTGGGTCAGTGGGAAATCCTCTCACTTATTTCGTCGGTGGATAACCTTAGTACTGAAATCACAGGCGAAACGTACGACATCTGCAAGAGACATAGATCCCCATGAGCACCCCCCTCCCCACCCCCGCACTCTGCCGGGAGGGGCGGAGCGGGGGGGGGGGGCCCTCATGGGGATCTTATGTTTTTTTAATTGCTGCCTCGACTGGTTTACCTCTATAGTGCGGTGTTGTTGTTTTTTTTTTTTATTACGCAGAATGCATCGTACGCTCCGGTTACCCACCGCGGCTTGGTCGAAGGCAAAGTTAGAGAACCTGAGCCGGGGAAGTGTACACTTGAGTGGAGTAGCGTACCGTAGGAAAAGGGGTGCCCCGCAGAACGTGCGTGTGAGAGACCCAGTGAGTGGATGTGACCATTTTGCTTAAAGCCTCTCTACTGACTGTTACCCAGTTCGCAATAGTTTATCGGGCCCATGTCGGCCGCTGTGGGCCGGCCCGCGCACTCCTTGCGCAGGCCAACGGCCGCCGACGTCGGTACGATAAACTTTTGCGAATTGGGTTCAGTGGTTACTAACGACCGCTGTATCTTCGGACAGGACTTTGGAGGCGAATGACTCTGACAGACTCTGTGGCGGGTTTGGTAAGCCGAGTTGAACGACTGACGCGGTCAAGAAACGTTGTTTAGACTGAGCGAGCCACTGCTGACACAATCAGCATACGGGACCACTGGGCCGTGGTCTTGACACAGACAGATCCTCATCAGCCTTTGCCTGCCTGCCTACGACAAAATGCGGATCAGGACTCGATGATATTTGTTTCGGACTGTGCCCGGCTGCCGTGTGGAGACTCATGAGGATCATCTACGGCTCTTGTCAAGTTTGTTGGATGCTGTTCGGTGTGCTCCGGCAGTTAACAGCGAAGGCTCACAACCGTTACGCCCCTCATTGTTAGTCTGGATTCAGCGGAACCTATTTTGAAAAAAAAAAACAACAACAAAAAACCCCAACTTATTTTCAGGCACGAAAAAGGGGTCTGAATCGACAGGTACGCTCTCTCGAGGGCAACAAGTGTCACCTGCCATTAAAGACCATCATTTAGGTGGCTGTAGCTGTGACTGTGGCTGTGGCTGTAGCTGTGGCTGTGACTGTGGCTGTAGCTGTGACTGTGGCTGTAGCTGTGATTGTGGCTGTAGCTGTGACTGTGGCTGTAGCTGTGACTGTGGTCTCACGCAAAGCTGGTCGCTCAAAACAGGTTCTGCTGTATACACGGACTGCAAGGGCTCATGAGAATCTGTGCCTCATGCAGGCAGACGCTGGGCCGGCCGAGGGACTGCAGCCAACATGACTGGACCACAGTGACCCTCCTTCAGTTCTCAAGTTCCCGCCAAACCCAGTGGAAACATTAGTGGACTGGAGGAATAGTGAAGCTGTGTTTGGTTTGAGTACAACGATTGTGTGTGTGTGTGTGTGTTTGCTTTGAAGCCTTCATCGGGGCAGCTGCTACTACTGCTGACTACAAGGTGACAAATAATTTGACGAAGTGTGGAGTAGTCTTGACTGAAACTGTCAGACGCTTACAGCAGGCGATGGATCGACACTGAGATTTCCAGGTACAGGTCGCTCGCAAGGGTATCGCTAACTGAATCACAAGTAGGTCAAACATCATTTTCACGGACTTGAAACGTTTTGTGGATTTACCCAGTCCGATGCATCCGCAAGAGGCCTATATTCTCACGAATCTCTGCGTTACCCAACGCAAAAGGCCACCGGGCCGCCGTCGGCCAACGTTGGCCCGCGCACGGCCGTGCGCGGGCCAACGTTGGCCGACGTCGGCACGATGACATTTCCGCACTGGTTACACGGTACAATGTATTTACAGTACGACGGAATGCTGCGAGGACTTTTGTCGCAATGATGGGGGCGAACCAACGAAACGGCCCCATTTAGTCCTTACTATAAAGGGGCTCAGCCTACTGACTTTGACCCGATTCTGATTTGAGAATAACTCGACCTCAGGTTTTGTTGTTGTTGTTGTTGTTTTTGTTGTTGTTGTCGTCGTCGTTGTTGTTGTGAAGAGACACCTAGGCGTTACCACGCGCATCAGGGTGCGCAGAAAGTCTCTGTTGCGTGTGCCTGCTCACACGGATTGTGAAAAGGAGGGTAGAAAAGTGTTATTTGAGGCAAGTCGACATAGAGAATCTATTGTGTCGACAAATTAAGATCGACTTAATTCAACGCCACGGGTACATAACCGCCCAAGGCCGTACGTACAAAGTGGTTTCAGCAAGAGGCATAGATCCTCATGAGCCCCCCCCCCCCCCCCGCAACTGCGGGAGGCTCATGAGGATCGATGTCTCTTGCAGTTGGATCGCGTTCACTTGTTTTCCTCGGCAATAAAAGAGTTAAGTTTTTATGTGTTACGAGCGAAGCTATTGTGACGAAACCTAAGTGACAGTTCACACAGGCACGGCAACACTTTAAATGCTATTTTCCTGGATCGTTACAACAGTTAATCACTCCCCTTGCCATTGTACTTACTGTACATTTTCGTTTCTGAATATTTGTTCATTGAACGACTAAAATCCACCACCGTCCGAGAAACATGGTTAGGCTCTACACATTGGTCTCAGCAAGAGGCATAGATCCTCATGAGCCCCCGCAGTCGCGGGGGCTCATGAGGATCTATGTCTCTTGCAGTTGGGTAGGTGTTCACTCTTTCTCCGACAGTGACGGGGTTAAAATGACAGCACGACTGTGACGACAATAAGAGGCTCACGCTGCATAGAAGCTTCGGTAATTGTAGGGTTAGTTACGTTTTCGCGGCACGAGTTTTAACCCCTTGACAGCCGACAAAAACCGGTCCAACTGCAGCAGACATAGATCCTCATGATCACCCGCAGTCGCGGGTGGGGTCCGAGGGCGGGGGGGGGGGGGGGGGCTCACGAGAATCTTTACCTCTCCCTGACACCACTTTGTATCTGGGTTCTTTGCACGGCTGCGACTCTTTGGCGCTGAATCAATGAGTTAACTCCATTCATTTTCTAAGTGCTATGGATCTACATGCGACTGGAGCAGGCTACTCAGGGAATGCTATATAGGTCTGTGTTTCTAAGGACGTGGGAGTATTCCGGAGTTCAGTCTAACAGTGATTGTGGACGACACAATAAGTCATAGTAAAGAAACTTCTTAACTTTTTACTTTTAAAGTATACGGCAGAAGTGTACTTTACCCACGGATACCCGGTGCGCAAAAGATCACGGGCATACAGCGGCCAACGTAGGCCCGATGACCTTTCGCGCACTGAGTGAATCCCCTCACTCAAAGGACGCAAAAGATTGTATAACTGCATCATTAACACACACACCTAATGAAGAAGTTTTTCCAGAACAACACAAGTTAAAGCTGATAAGGACGCAAATGAAACCGATCCTCTGCCACCAAGAGGCATAGATTCTCATGAGCCTCTGCATATGCGGGAGCTCATAAGAATATATGCCTCTTACAGATGGATCAGTATTGATGGGTGACTCTATCCTATAACTCCTGATTTCTTCGTACAACAGAACTGGAATACGATTTCTGAAGACCGCGGCTGAAGATGTGAAGTCAATGAAACTTATTGTATGGAGTATTTCATTTCTTTCTCTGGAAAATAAACCCAGTACTATGATATTTCTGTGGACTTAAAAACCAAATCGACAACGACGGCAGGAATGGATTTTCTTGTGATCTGAAGACCGTGGCTGAAAATGTGAAACCGGCTCAGGTTCGAGTAATTTCGTTCTTTCATTGCAATACAAACCCCAGTCAGTTCATTACTGTGGATTTAAAATACCCACAAAAAACTGCAACGCCGGCAGTAGGACTGGAGTTTACATTCTTGTGATTTGAAGAGTGTTGCTGAAAATGTGAAACGTACCGTACGAGTAGTTGATTCCTCTCTCTGGAAAACAAACTCTGGCTAGTTTATTGCTGTGGATTAAAAAAAAAAAAAAAAAAAAAACCCGCAGCGATGCTGAGGGATGCAACTGATGATTGATGTTCTTGTGAAGTCTGCGGTTGAAAATGTGAAACTTGCCGTGTGCAGGATGTTTCAATTATTGCACTGGAAAACAAGTTCTAGTCTTTAACTTTTAATGTGGATGCTTTCCGTCTGATCTGCTGACGACGTAACTGAAAAGTATTCTGGAAGAAGGAAATTGTAAGTTGTTCTGATGCTTTGTTTGTGTCAGTGTATTGAGTGAGTGTTTTAAAAATGTACTCAATGGGGGGTAATGGGTAGCGTGGGTGCGGGGGATTGGGGTTGGGGTAGGGGGGGGGGGGAGAGGGAGGGGCTGGGTGGGTGTAATTAATATCATTATTCAAATAGCTTAGCGTTTGCATCTCGACCACCAAGTAAGTGAGATCGACCGCTATAGCTCAAAGATAATTAGCCAGTCTTATTCCATTCTCATAAATTGCTTAAACATTTTTATTTCTTATAATGATTTCTTGGATTCTGAAAAAAAAAAAAAAAAAAAAACCGGGCGTCAGACACTGGCTTTGTATGCTGGTCTGTGATTTTAGCTTTTGGCAAAATCAAAATGGAAGAACATGTGTCGAGAAGATGCACTATCGCAGCATATTGAAGCCTTTCTTTTACAATGTCAATTATGTTACGAATATGTAAACGCAAAATTGACAAATAAAGAGTACGAATCCTTTTGCGTCAGTCGACCATTGTGGCAGACGACAAAAGTAAGGGAGCGAACCCGCTTGAAAGTAACAGTTGTCTCTCTCCTGACCTTTCCCGCGACCTGATTGAATTTTACACAAAACTCAGTTGTGCAGCGTTTCAAAACTGACGTTCGAACTTTTGCTGTGATAAAGAATTGATAATGGAACGTTTCAAGACGTAAGTACAAAACTTTGAAGCGTTCAGTGCATAGTTAAGTTTATTTTCCACGTTGCAATTTTCGTCAGTGACATCATGGATCCAGTGATTGACCGTACCCGTAGTATGGATGACACTATTGTTTCAGGTCGTAAGAACCAAAAGTATACTGAATACTGCACAAGAGCGCACAACATACATGTTGCAGGTTCTGTGAGCGCCAAACTAAAGGCTGCTATGCAGTGACACAATATCACGATCAGAACATTCGCAGCCATGATTACGCGAATCACTGAACAACAAACGTCATGAATTGCGAAGCAAAATACAAACACGTGAAACGCGGCACGCAATAAAGTTGTAGGCCTAAATTGATGGGCGGTAAAGGAGTCCTGTTTCATGGGCTAAGAATTACTTTGCGCTGTAGCCACTTGACCGTATGACCTACAAGCTGACGCAAGTGTTTAAAGGACTACAGCGGCAATGTTTGGCACTGTGAGGTTTGAAACGTCTGTCTTGAGGTACTAGGGTGGTGCCGGAATAGCTTGGCGCCTGTAGGCGCCGAGGTATTCTGGCACCACCCTTGAACTGTCATCGTCGATTCACCATCTGCTGTAGTGTAGCAGTGAATGTGTCAACCGTATCACCTGTCACAAGCAAGCTCAAACCATTCCACTCCCCAAGAGGAAGAGAGATTTAAATTGAGAGCAGAGGCCGGTACGGATTCTAATAACGTTAATAGTTATGAATCATGTTAATATTAATTGAAATATTGATATTGTGAACTACAACGGATTTTGATAACGTAAATAATGTTAGTATTAACCTGAATGTTAATAATTATGAGTGATCATCTTTAAACCCCCTCCCCAACCCCCCATCCCCCAACTAACCAAACAAAAAAACTTCACAAAAAACACTTTGCAGACGTCTCGATTGTAACCTGTATGACTGCGCTCCTCACTACATGTACTAGTGGAAATGTTAATAATTGTATTAACCCATTCAGCCCTGACGCACTACAGCAGGAGATGGATCGACCATGATAATTCAAGGGTAGTGCCAGATTAGCCGCCAAGCTAATCTGGCACTACCCTTGAATTATCATGGTCGATCCATCTCCTGCAACTGGTGCATAGTCGTTAGATGACGCCTCCAAATTGGGAAATACTGCCGTCGGGCTAAATAAGTTAACTTTTGTGACGCGTCAGGAAAAACAAAGCATACAACTAATCGGTCCGTGGTGCAGTGGTTAAGGCGCCTGCCACCAATGCTAAAGGTGCGAGGTTCGAGACCGGGTTCCGGCGTCGGACGTTTCTTCTCTAGTAAGTGTCACCGTTAATTCGGGCGAACCGTCGGGGGTTCTTTCTCCGGGTACTCCGGCTTTTCCTCCCCCTCCCCTATGGTACCGGTTTCAGTCCACTTTATAATTTCAAATACAAGCGATCAAAATTTCCGAAACCTCAGTATCTGAACTGACCCTTCGAACCACGTGAATGTCCTGTGTTTGTCTTCAGAGTGAATGCGTGTGTGTCACGTGAGCGTGCGTGTTGGGTGCAGTTCGCCACGCCGGCCTTTGAGCCGATTCGCAGAATTGGGAAAAAGCGCCTATATAATAACCAGTATTATTATTATTAATCACACGTCACGGTTTTAAACCATGGTCGCCCTCCCCACTGCCTTCATGTCTCTCCCTCCAATCTCCAATTCCCTCCCCCCCCCCCCCCCCCCCTTCCTCCCCTCCGCTGCCATTCCCCTCAATGACACCGTCGACGGCCATTTTGTTTTGCTTTGCTCACTTCCTTCCCCAGTACTTATGTAGCCATTTGGAGAGGAAGTATAATTTTAAACGTTTCAGTCCTGACACCGACACTACAATAGGATGCGGCGCGACCATGATGGCTTAAGGGTAATGTTTATGCTGGTACCCTACCGTACCGTACCAGTCTTGGTCATTCGGTGTCCTGAACCGTAGTATCAAACAATTTAATCCGAAGGCCGAATTTTAGGTGTCACCCAACGACTATGTACCAGTTGTAGTAGATGGATCGACCATGATAATTCAAGGGTAGTGCCAGATTATCTTGGCGCCATCAGGCGCCAAGCTAATCTGGCACTACCCTTGAACTTATCAGGGTCCATATCCTGTTGTAGTCATCATCATCATCATCAGTCCCTTGCCCGAACTGGGCGTTGGGGGGACTGAAAGGCAGCAGCAACAGACAGTGCTCTCCACTGAGTTCTATTTTGGGCGGTGGCAAGCAAGTCTGGCATCTCGAGTTCGGTCCATTCTTTTATGTTTGCGACCCAACTCTTTCTCTGACGACCTCGCCGACGACTTCCTTCGAGAGTGCCTTGGAGGATAGTCTTGGACAAGGTGTTGTGTCGGGTCACGTGGCCAAACCAAGCAAGCTTGCGCCGTTTCACGGTTGCCAGAAGGGGTTCATGTGGGCCCACCAGGGAAGTGACGATGCTCCGAACATATTCGTTGGTCTTGTGCTCGTGGTACGAGATGCGGAGCAACTTCCTCAGGCGCTTGTTCTCAAAGGCCTGGATTTTCTTTTCTGAGTCTGCAAGCAGTGTCCAAGTCTCACAGCCGTAGAGTAGAATAGACACTACGAGGGACTTGTGAAGCCTGTACTTGATGGTGAAGCTGATGGAGTTACTTCGCCATATCCTGTCCAGCCTGGCCATTGCGGATGTTGCTGTACCTATCCTGATACGGATCTCTGCTATGCAACTACCGTCTTTGGACAGGGTGGCTCCCAAGTACTTGAAGCTATTGACCTCTTCTAGCTTCTGGCCGTTCATGTGAATGTTACTGCTGCTGTCGCTTGTGGTGTTGATCATCACTCTGCTTTACTCCTGTTGTAGTACGTCAGGGTTAAGATGATGGGATTTCGGCAGCATGTTTTGCAGACGATAAAATCTGAATGTACAGCATCCTGCTAAAACAGGACTAACCGTCCTTTGACCATGGAGTGACGCCTCCAACTTTTACAATGATGACTGAATAGCAGCCGACTGACTCCGGGAACGAAAGGGTATGCGTCCACATATTTTTTAGAAAGGAACTACTTTTACAGCAGCACACTATGTGTACAACCACTTGACTGCTACTGACTATACCGTTTGTTTATACCGGACAAGACGCGTAGGGGTAAGTATTCTTCCACGGAGATTTGGGAGATGGGGAGGGGGGAGGGGAGCGAGGGGGGTGGGGGGGGGGGGGGTCAACCAACTGAGACTAAGGTGGGCTTGAAAGACCTTAACTATACCCATTTAACCCCCACCGTCGCATTTCCCAAATTTTGGAGGTGTCATCTGACGCAGGAGATGGATCGACCATGATAATTCACGGGTAGTGCCAGATCATCATGGTCGATTTTTCACCTGCTGCAGGGGGTTGGGGTTAAATGTGTTAAGCTTTTGCTTTACGGAAGCTGTCTTTTTTTCCCTGCAGAATCCGCCATTACGCTGCCGCCAAGCACGAATCAAAAGTTGCCGTTGATTTGAACACCATCGTCAAAGACAGCGACAAAAACTTTACTGGATAATACAAGATGATAGTCGGCACGACGACGTCGACAACAGGGATTATCCGCCATCTTCTGTGCTGGATGTCGTTGCTGCTGCGATTGGCGTTGGCCTTTGGATACGACACAAGCTCGGGGTGAGTCATTTTAATTCTTCTTTTTGTTGCTGGTGATTATGGCGATGTTGTTGTCAATATGGCTGTTGTTGTTTCTTTGTTGTTAACTCATTCGAGACGTGCTGCCTCCGGCTTTATGACGCGTATCTGGAGGCGGCACGTCTCGAATGAGTTAACATACACAGTCCTGATGAACGACAGTGGATCGGGAGACTGTGGGAAGGCCGCGCAAAGCTTTAACTCATTCTACCCCAACACCAAAATCTTTAAATTGTGCTGTTGTCCTCTGAAGACTGCATTGCAGTGCAGGACACAGATCGACCATGATAGTTCAAGGGTGATGCCAGAATAGCTTGGCGCCCATAGGCGCCAAGCTATTCTGGCATCACCCTTGAACTATCATGGTCGATCCTTATCTTCCTGTGGTGTGTCTGGGGCAGAATGAGTTAACTGAGCATGACGATGATGGTACACAGCAGTGGGAGACGGATCGACTATGGATAGTCGCTAAGCTAATTTAGCACTACCCGTCTGTTGAGTCCTACTTGCACCTAAAGTCGGTTAAGCATTAACATTGTAGTTCCTTGGATGTTCCGTGTCAACCTGGGAAGTAGTGTTTGATTAGCTTTGCACCTGATTCACAATGCAACGCCCACCTGCTTCCATGAACACAAAGAAAATTTCAATTTGCGCGAGCAGTCTATGTGTATAAAACAAATGTTTGAGACGATACGGCGGGAGTTGGGTCGGCCATGATTATTTAAGGGTAGTACAAGATTAGCTTGAGGCCTGTAAAGGCGCCGAGCAAATCTGTCACTACCCTTGAACTGCCATAGCTGAGCCATCTCTAGGTCTAAAATGTCTTTGTTGCCGCCATTCCAAACGTGTGCGCGAACTTAATTATTAGGAGTGAATCAGTTAAGCAAAGCAAAGAACGGAAAAAAATAGGCCTAACGCGTGAACAATCAACATACAGTTATAGTCGGGGTGGGGTGGGGGTGGGGGGATGGGTGGGGGTGTGTGGGGGGGGGGGGGTGAGCTTTTCTAACCCCTTCACTGGAGGTGGTGATTGGTGAGGGGTGGTGGGTGGGATGTTGAATCGAACACCACACAACTCTGCAAGAGGTATAGACCCTCATGATCTTTCGCCGTCGCGGGAGCTGATGACAGTCTTTGCCTCTTCATGCTCGTGCCCTCCCAAAACTTCTATCCGTCGTTCTTTACGGTGGGTAACAGAATGCGATGCGTCTTCATGAACGTACAAACACAGAGCTAACTTGAGCCAGCAAGAGACGTAGATTCTCACGATCCCCCACACATACGGGTGTACACGAGACTCTATGCTTCTTGCAGTCTGTAAGACATAATTCGTGACCTCATAGACACCGCTCACGGCCCCTGCCAGCCGGGACAGGAGTTAAACAACTATTTACCAAACAATCTACTAAAGCCACGGTCAGCCATTTTCTCGATATCGAGATACTGAACACAATGCAGAGCGTTTAGACCGTTGTGAAAATCACTCATGGGCAGAACGTTTATGAGGCCTGAAGTTCATGGTGAAGACTCTGTGTTAGGGTACACTTGCCTATTATCCTCTGAGCTTTCACCCCGACATGCTTGACCGCACAACGTTAAGGACACCTATTGCTGGGTCATAATTAGGAAACAACCATTTGTCGTGTACCGGTACCGGGTATCGCAGCCGTATTTATAATTCTGGTGCACGAAATATTTGGTCATGCGAGATCGTATTCTTTTCACCTCTAGGCACAGCTCCGCTTTCCCCCTTGCTGACTTCTGAGCAAGGGGAAAGCGGGGCTGTGCAGAGAGGTGTATTGGGCCATTTCAATTTGTTACCTCTTTTTTTCGTGTGCCGGACCGACAATCTATGTTTTTTTTTTCTTTCTCCCAGATACTATCATTAAATTACCATTACGCGTAAATTTGAAGACACATTTTCAGCAACATCTGTGTATAGAATGCCTTGTCGATACATCTTTTATTATTATCTCTTGGCTTGACTTCGCGAACGAAGATTCTATAGGGCTTGCCCACGTCGTCTGCAGGCATTTTCGTGGCTGCGGAGGCCAATCCGGGACAGGCAGGTTCGACCGCAGTGGCTGCAGGGGAAGGTCTGGTCAGGGTTCTGAGTTACGACAACTCTGTTTTTTCTTCTGAGCCGCTTGTCCTTAAGGTTAGCTCTGCGAGAGTCCTCAAAGGAGACGGCTGCCTTGTGAATGGTGGAGCGCCAGGTGTCACGGTCCGCAGCAAGCGAAGACCACTGGCGGTGGTCGATTTGGCAGGCACTAAGTGACTTCTTGAGACCGTCTTTGTATCTCTTCTTTGGTGCCCCTCTGTCTCGGTGTCCAGTGGCGAGCTCGCCGAACAGAGTGATCTTGGATAGGCGATGATCCTCCATCCTGGAGACGTGCCCCGCCCAGCGAAGCTGTGTCCGCAGCAGCAAAGCCTCGATGCTCACAGTTTCCGCCTGTTCAAGGACCTCGACGTTGGTGACATAGTCACTCCAGTGAATGCTGAGGATGGTACGCAGGCAGCGCTGGTGAAAGCGTTCGAGGAGTCGTAGTTGGCTGCGGTAGAGGGCCCAGGACTCGGAACCGTACAGCAGGGTGGTGAGGACGACAGCTCTGTACACGCTGATCTTGGTGCCTTTTTTCAGCTGTTGATTGTGCCACACCCGCTTGAATAGTCGCCCGAAAGCACTGTTCGCTTTTGCCAGCCTGTTGTCCAGCTCCTTGTCCAGCTTGGCGTCTGACGTGATGATGCAGCCAAGGTAGGTAAACTGGTGTACAGACTTCAGTTCGGACTCGCCGATGGTGATGTGGGGAGGGCGATGCTCTTCCTTGGGTGCCGGCTGATGAAGGACCTCTGTCTTTTTCAGACTGACCTCAAGTCCAAAGAGCTGGGCAGCATCTGCGAAGCAGGACGTAATGCGCTGCAAGGCTCTCTCTGTGTGTGCAACGAGGGCAGCGTCATCAGCGAAGAGCAGTTCACGAATCAGTTGGTCTAGCGTTTTGGTGTGGGCCTGCAGTCGTCTGAGGTTGAACAGGCTGCCATCGAGACGATACCTGATGTACAATCTATGTTTTTTTTTCTTTCTCCCAGATACTATCATTAAATTACCATTACGCGTAAATTTGAAGACACATTTTCAGCAACATCTGTGCATAGAATGCCTTGTCGATACATCTAATGAACTTTAACAGCAGTTTGGACACGCAGTAAAAGCACACGCCTAATCGCACTCATTTATTCTGCGAAGCAGTTAGCGTGTCAATCTATTTTTAGCTGTTTCTCGCACTGACGGCGTTGTATTTCTAGAACGGAGTGGAGTCATTGTCAGGTTACTTGACATAAAGACGACGTGTGCTGAACTGGATTGTCCTGTGTCTAAACGAGCCATAACTTGACATTTGAGTAGCGTTTCAGTCGTAACCATCTGTTACAAAAGTGTATCTTTGAACAGTTAAGGCCCTGCTACACGAGCCCGGTTTTGAGGCCGATTCCCGATCATTTTTCGAATCGGTAGGTGATCGGGCCGGATTAAAAAACGTGTGCAGTGCCACACTGACATTTCTCGACCTGTCAAGTTTAGCCGACCGGTTTGAACCGAAGATCAAAGTCGTACCTGTTCTGCAAAATGACTGCTGGTTTTGACAGTGATGATGATGTGCTTGCATTATCAGCAGTTTTGGATCATATTCGGGAAGAGGTATGCGAAACATCAGCGGCAACGGCGGTGGTACTGATAACAACAGGCGTGTTCGGCCATTTGCAAACCGTGTTGAAACGACATGCTTTGCGAGACGCGCTCTGATTGGTTGAAGCTTACGATCGGGACCGATTCGGATCGGAAATATAGAGCAGGTTCTAGTCATCCGATTCCCAGCCGATTGGGACCGGATCGGATAATTGACGTCATCCGATCGCAAACGGATCGGAATCGGCTTCAAAATCGGGGCACAACCGGCCCGTGTGGCGGGGCCTTTACTGCGGTAGTTGGCCTTTAAAGCAACCTGATCCAGGCAGCAAATGAAGCACAATATCCCCTTTATACATGTTTTTAGTATGTCTTATAATAGTACTGGAAAAAAGTCTAACTTTATTTTTTAAGTTCGAATGTCGTAAAATTAAAGACGTTTCTGCTCTTCTTCTCTTTTGCACGCAGAAGAGTTTCTTTCGTCATGCGCAAAGGGCAGTGGAAAACCTCTGGTACGCGTGCATACTCACATGGATTGTGAAAAGAAGTCACAGTTGAGGCAAGACAACATTGACAACCCGTTATGGCGGCGAGTTTTAGCAATCAAAGGCTGCCTTGGAGCAGATCGCTTTAAATCAGTTCCCTTGCTGCAAGTGATACAAAGACGGTCTCAAGAAGTCACTTAGTGCCTGCCAAATCGACCACCGCCAGTGGTCTTCGCTTGCTGCTTACCGTGACACCTGGCGCTCCACCATTCACAAGGCAGCCGTCTCCTTTGAGGACTCTCGCAGAGCTAACCTCAAGGACAAGCGGCTCAGGAGATAAAAACAGAGTTGTCGTAACTCAGAACCCTGACCAGACTTTCCCCTGCAGCCACTGCGGTCGAACCTGCCTGTCCCGGATTGGCCTCCGCAGTCACGAAAATGCCTGCAGACGACGTGGGCAAGCCCTATAGAATCTTCGTTCGCGAAGTCAAGCCATGAGTGCTGCAAGTATAATCCCAAAATGAAAGAGCCGGACTAATATATATATATATATATATATATATATATATATATATATATATATATATATATATATATATATATATATATATATATATATATATATATATATATATATATATATATATATATATATATATATATACTTTACTTATAACAAAGGCGTCGCCCAAAGCCAAAAAATGCACTCAATCAGAGTAGCTCCAAGGGACCTAATTTTTCATTAAATTCTGAGAATGCTGTGCTAATGCCATGCAATCCGCGCTGTGCTGGCGGTGCTACCAGTAAATTTTGGAGGCGGCTTCTAGTACATGCGTTGTCATGTTTGCAATTTGAGGTTACGCCGTATATATATATATATATATATATATATATATATATATATATATATATATATATATATATATATATATATATATATATATATATATATATATATATATATATATATATATATATATATATATATATATATATACGGCGTAATGCGCCAAGCTAATCTGGCACTACCCTTGAATTGTTATGGTCGATCAGTCTCAGTCCTGCAACTGGTGCATAGTCGTTAGGTAAGACTTTCAAAACAGTTTGAGACATGCGGCCGTGGGGTTAAATGGGTTAACCCCATTGCTTACGCAGCCGCCGGTACTTTTCACAGTACCGGTGGCTGCAGGCACAAAGGGGTTAATCAATATATCATCTAATTCTTTCATTCTCTGTGTCAGAGTATGAGTGAGTTTCTGGCAATAGTTTACAGACGTCCTTAGGTGGATAGGCACCGGTTGTTGGACTGAGACGAATAAACCCTGAACTGGCATATTACGCATATTTGGGTACATATTAAACCTTTCCTGCGGGAATCATTGCGACAAAAATCTCTGCCGACATCCAAAGGCGTAAGTATGACTGATATCATGATATTGGAAATCATCAATCATTGTCCTGATTCCTAAAAAAAACCATTGCTCGTGAATTCAACAATTTCCACCCAGTTGCATTGACTTCTATTCTGTCAAAATGTATGGAAAAGTTGGTGCGGAGGCATCTGTTAAATGATGTTGCCAAACTACTGGATCCACTCCAATTTGCTTACAAAAATCATAGGGGTGTGGAAGATGCGTGTCTTACTCTGTACAATCTTGTTTTTCAACATCTTGAAAATTCAAAAGCACATGTGAGAATTCCTTTTATTGACTTTTCTAATACTTTTAATACTGTTGAACCACTGTTGCTTATTCAGCGCATGATGGACTTTGATGTGAACACAAGCATTATTCTGTGGATGCGAGACTTTTTGAAGGACAGGCCACAACGTGTAAATGTACATGGCAGTCTGCTGACCAAATGGTGTTAAATTCGGGCTGCCCTCAACTCAAGGTTTGTGTCCTCTCTCCGACATATATATACACACACAGACCACATGCGTTGTCATACTGCCACTTCTCGTCTCTTAAGCTCTCAGACGACATGGCTCTTGTACGCCTACTCCAAAAAGAAGACAGTCTGGCTGAGTACTTTGCACAGATAGCAGTATTAGAGTCATGGTGCAAAGACAGTTTTCTGGAAATGAATGTACAGAAAACCAAGGAACTCGTCATTGATGACAGAAAAGTTGATGATATTTTTGTTTCTCAATTAATAATCAACCTGTAGAAGTGGTCACTGAATTTAAATACCTTGGCACAGTTGTGGATAGTAGGCTGTCTTTTACTGGAAACACCGATCAGATTGTGAGAAGAGCAAACCAACGTCTGTACCTTCTTAGGAAACTGAAGAGTTTTGATGTTAGTTCCAAGATTTTAGACTCCGTTTATAGAAGCCTGATTGAAAGCATACTGACTTTTAACATCACTGCTTGGTATGGCAACCTCAGTATGAAAAACAGGGGCTGACTGTCATTTATCGTCAGAACAGCTGGGAAGATCATTGGCCTAGGACAATACCCATTAGATGATCTGTACCATAGGACTGTCCGAAGGAAAGCTGCTAGCATTGTCAGTGATCCTCGTCACCCACTATTGATCAGTTTCAAATGCTACCATCAGGCAAACATGCCACTGCCAAAAAGAATGTTTTTAAGAAGTCTTTTATCCCAACTGCTGTCTCGATTTTGCACTCTTGTTTATAACGACGTGATACATAATATGTGATTCACTGATTTATCTCCCATCTTGTGATAGATTGCTTGTGATAGATTGCCTGTGATAGATTGCCTGTGATAGATTGCTGCAATGATAATTTTATTGGAATGTTTTTATAGTGTTTATTAGTGTCTTGTCTTGTTGTTTTATGACGAGCCACAAGGCAAATTTCTGTCGTGCTTTGACTCGAACAGACAATAAAGTTGTATAGTGTTGTATTGTATTGTATATAGTGTTTTGGGAACGTATGGTATGGGTCTTTGTTGTCAGTAACTGGGTGATTTTGATTGTATCACTTAACGTGTTACGCGGCTTTTGTATGTTCATTTTCTGTCTGTCAGCCTTCAGGTTTGTCTCTGTAAAGCGCTCCGAGCCTGCGCTTTCGGGGATGGACGTTGTTAAGAACACTTAATTATATTATTATTATTATTATTATTATTATTATTATTATTATTATTATTATTATTATTATATTATTAACTATGATTATTAACTATGATTATTCAGGGATAGCACCAGACTAGTTTCAAGGATAGCAACAGACTAGTTTGGCGCAACGAAGACACCAATCTAATCAGTCTAGTGTTACCCTTGGCAAGCTACCCTCTGTAAGGATGTATATGATCGTCTGGTTCTTTACCTGCGTATTTTTCAGTAGGCTGGCGATTGGGTGCCTGATAGGCGGTCACAAGGGATCTAACTGTATGTCCAGCGCTGAGTAATTCCCCTTGGTATGTGTACCTCAGTAAGGGGCCACGAAGCGTCTTCAAGCAACAGTTGTGATAATACGTGTGTATATTGTTTGCTTGTGGTATCTGGAGTGACATTCTAGTTTGCTGGCGGCCACTACTTTTCATCAAGGAAATAACCACAAAGTAACACGCTTCGTAGGAATACAGACAAATCTGTTCCACAAAAACTCTTTCAAAGTACAAAACAAACAATGATCTACTTATTCTGTCAGCCACAAGGATAGTATTAAATGCTTTTGATCTGGGGTGTAATACCTTTCGATCAACTTCTGTCGTTGTGACCAAGGCCGCGTTTTCGTGCTGGTTTCCTCGTGTTACGGTTATTTTTTTCCCTCCCTTCTTGGAGGCCACTTTTAACGCCCAGTGTTTCAGCCATAAGACCAAGAGTTTCTATTGCCGTAAGCACTGCTTCAGCCAACCATGTCCATCTGCAAGAGGCACAGATCCTCATGAGCCCCCGCAGTATGCGGGGGCTCATGAGGATCTACGCCTCTTGCTGGCATGGGTCCTCCGGTCGTTTCCTCAAGAGAGGGTGATACCTTGGTCTCCGTCTCCGGTCTCAGATCGTAAGTGCGGATGTTAAAGTAGGACTTGAAACTGGAGGTCCCCTGCTGTCCCACATTTCACTGACGAGTGTTTTTTTTCTGTGCAGTTTACAAATAGGGAAGACAGATAAACCTTCAAAACAAACGCCTTGAGCATTAGATATGCCGTCATACTAGGATTTACAATTTACCAGTGCTGTCACTGTCACATGCGCGCGACTCAGTGAATTTGTTGAAAGACTTCTTGTAATTTGTTTCTCATGGGTGAAGCTGGAAATATCAGTGAAGTGGTTACTACTACTACTACTACTACTACTACTACTACTACTACTACTACTACTACTACTACTATCATAACCATCAACAACAAACAAACCAACAAACAACAAGCAAGCAAGCAAAAGAACAAATAAACAAAAAAAAAAAGAAAGAAACAGACAAACAAACAAATAAACATACACATAAACACAAAAACAATTGAATAAATAAATAAACCCACAACCACTCTGTCCGCTCAATAATCGCTGTGTGTACACCACTGTGGCAAAAGGACGCCAATAGTGATTAAGAGGTAGACGACAATGTGTTCATACCGGTTCACCCCAGGGTGAAGTATCCAAGGAATTTTTAGAGTTCTCTCTCTCTCTCTCTCTCTCTCTCTCTCTCTCTCTCTCTCTCTCTCTCTCTCTCTCTCTCTCTCTCCCTCTCTCTCTCCGTCCCCCCTCCCTCCCCGGCCCCTGAAATGTGGCCAATGACTGGCATTCGACTTCCATTCAGCGTTTTTCTACTTAAACTTTCAGAGCCAAATGTGGCAGATGGACACTGACGCAGCCCCATTGACCTGGATAGCTCAGGGAGAATGCTTGATTTAGTATTGCTGAGTTGAAAGTGACTGTATCTCTGGGACGATTTGATTATGCGCCTATAGACGTTGTGTTCTGAAATCTAGAAATAGATCGACTGAATAAGCGCGTTGTCAGTTTCGACGAAAACAGTGGATTAAAAGCCCGGACAAACATGCGGTATCACATGTTTTAATCCACTGTCCTCGTCGAAACTCTTACAATTTCGACCTACTTCTGATTTCCCAAAGTCGCCAATTGATCAGCCGATTGCTGACTGAGAAATAAAGTCGTATTGATGCATTTTACATTCACTCATGAACCGATAGCTCAAGAGGCGTCCCTGATTAGTGTCCAGGCCATTCGAGCATTCTCCTTGAGCTATTCTTTCCTAGGAGGGCGAAAGGCCGTAGAAAGTCAATTCTTGCGAAAAGCGAGATTTTCATTGTAACATATGATACAGTGAGACTCTCGCTTTTTATGAAAATGAACTACTGTCTTTCTGTGGACGTTTCCTTTGCTTCAACCTCGGCGTAACTAGTGTTCGGCCGATTAGATTAACTCATTCGCGGCCAGCCGCATCCGGATGCGCGGCTTATGCCGCGCATCCAGATGCGGCTGGCCGCCAATGAGTTATACAAAAATTGGCCACGAATGCGAAAATGTTTCTGTTCCCAAATATACGCTGCTGGGGCGGAGCACCTTGCTTAGTGGCTGGCGCAGGACTGATCTCACTCATGCAGCTGACTCCTGCACTCTTTTGCCTACTGAACAGCAGGTGCCCGGGCCGCTGTTGGCAACTGAGTTCGCCGTTTATGGCGCTGAAGGCTGATGCCGGCTCTGGGCCTTTTGCTTACCGTTTGTGTGTAAACAACATCGGCATTGTACTCACCCGCAGCGACCCGCTCCCCTCCTCCCTCCCCCACCCCACCCCTCTCCCACTTCAACACACCTGCATAAGTTTAGAGACAGAACACATCTTCATAAGTTCAGTTTATTTCGTTTAAGATATCTCTGCGGTTGCACAGGCCCATATGCGCACCAAATCTTCTCAGAAGTCTACCCTCACTTCCGTTCCGTAAGTAAAGTGTATTATTGAACCTTTTCGCTGCCGAGAAAAGAGAACCCAATGCAGCTGCAAGAGGCATAGATCCTCCTGCGCCCCCGCAGTTGTGGGGGCTCATAAGAATCTATGCCTCTTATTGACACCTCTTTGTATCCATGTTCCTAGGACGGTAGGGGCTCTTTGACGCTGTCCTTATCATAATCCGCGTAGGGAAGGGGCTACAATTGTCTGAACCCTGACATGCCTTCAATGACTACATCCATGTTTAGCGTGCATACACGACCCCACCACGGCCGTCACCCGCGGTGGACAATATTTGTTGGATGAGGTCAGATAATTCCATTCCAAATATGACATATCTCGCCACCTAAAACACTAATGCACGCACAAACCTCCCTCCCCAGAAACGCACATCTAATGTCAAAATATGTATGATAAAATATGCGTTGATATTTGTTTCGATCGGGTCAAAAATCAGACGATCGCACAAACCGTCGGAGCAAACGATGCATTTTTCCGATGAGGCAAGGCGGTTTATTTTTTTCTTCAGATTTTCTCTCTCTATTCCTCCATTTTCGGTGTGGGTTTTTGAAGTGATGAGGGCCGGAAAGGGGAAGGGGGGGGGGGGGCTGGAGGAGGGGGGTTGGGGTTGGAGGGGGGGGGGGGGCTTTGTACTCCAGCGTACCTAATCTTCTAGGTTTTTTTTTGTGTTTGCCACTCTGAAACCTGTCAGCTCAGAATAGAAAACAGCAATCTCGAACGAAGATTTCAACATGAATTTAAATGTCCTAGTTCCAATTACTGATACCACCTTTATGTCTTTACTGGAGGGGCGTCGTGTGCGGGGAACGGTGATGGAAGATTATCTTGGCCTGATCACTACCAGCCAGAAACACCAATTCTCGCGGTCGCCTGCAACTGCAGAGGCTTGTGAGAATCTGTGCTTCTCGCAGAGAGAATTTCCAGTTTGACAAACTAGATCAGTCAGTATCGTTTCAGTTTGAATCCCGTTCCGTGTTTTAACAAGCACCTTTCCTCAGCAGGGGAGAACACTGTACAGATCTATGGAAGTATGAATGGGAGTTGTTCGTGTTTGAGAGGAACTATAACGGATCTAATTTTTTTTCAGAGAGAGAGGGAGAGAGAGAGAGAGGTGCCGGGGATTGGAGCTGGGGGTGGGGGAGGGGGACGAGGGGCGTGGGGGTTGGGTGGGGGTGGGGGAGGGGGAAGAGGGGGTTGGGTGGGGGTGGGGGGTGGGGGTGGGGGGTTGGGGTCAATAGAGTGCAATGACGAAAACTATACACACTGTATCCCTAACGTGTGGTGGCTTTCTGACAATGCGCGAGCAGTCAGTGCTGAATTTGGAAAGTTTCACATTTTGAGTTGTGCGTAGACGCCATGAAGGCTACTTAGGCACGACTCTTAAACTACTATGGTCGATCCAGATCTTGCTGCCACGGCTGAACGGGCTAACCCGGCCCTTCACAGATCGCGCTTCTGCAATCCTCGCTACTTCAACGCCAAAGAACTCCAGCCGCCCCAGGGACATGCATTAAAGGTGGTGTCAGCAAGAGGCATAGATCCTCATGAGCCCCCGCAACAGCGTGGATCTATGTCTCTTGCAGTTGAATCGTGTTCACTTTCCTCGGCAGTCAAGGGGTTAACCAGCCATTAGACACGAGTACAGAAAGTCCCATAGACAAATTATCCAAGTCTTCACAATTTTTACTAGAGTTTGCAGCGTGGAAAAAAAAAAACAAAACACCCCAAAAACGGTGACATTGTTGTGTCTTTGTCAATGGTTCACATTGGTTGTCTCCCTCCCTAGCCTACTGAAACGACCAGAGTCGAGTAATTTACATTACGAAGTACGCAAGCGGCTTTCCATATCGCACAGAAACCGGCCACCGTCACCTCATGGACACAACAACAACCTGCTTTTTGGGGACATTGAACAGGTAGCTCTCTAAATAGGATGCCATTGATAAAGCTTCAAACGTTCTGTGATCCTGAATACTTTGGGGACTGTGTGTTTAACCCCTTTGCCGCCGAAAAAAGTGAACACGATCAAACTGCAAGAGACATAGATCCTCATGAGCCCCCGCGACAATTTGTATCCATGTTCCTTGGGCGGTTTCGGTTTTGGTCGTTGAATGAACAAAGATTTCAGAAACAAGAAATTACGTACAGTGGCGGGGACGGGGTTAAAGGGTCGACTGCTATTTATTTTGTCCTGTGGGTGGTCTAGTACGTTCGAGTTCAGCAGCGAGCGAGCTCCGTCTGTAACAGGCACAGCTTCTCATTAGCCCCTGCCAGCAGCAGAATGTCGTTGGACACCTATGTCTTTTGGTGTCGATTCATTTTACCTACAGTGGTTCCTTTATTCACAGAAGACCATAGGACGCGGTCAGTCGCTCGTGCGGTCAGATCCAACAGCAAGAGGCGGAGATTCTCATGAGCCCCAGGGGCGGATCGGTTATTTCCTGAGAGGGGGCGGGGAAAGCGGGCAACGTTTTGTTTGGGACCTTTTGGGAAGATCTTGCATGTCACTGACCGAACGGAGGGGCGGGAGGAGGGGGTGGGTCGATGGGGAGGGGGTAGGGGGAGTAGGGGGTAGGTAAAGGGGGGGGGGGCGGGGGCGGGGGGGGGGGGGGTTGTGGCGGGGAGCGGTATAAGCGTGGGTGGAGGCCTTTTGCGCCTATTGACCACCGTCCGAACACCCCCCTCCAAAAACAACAAAAAACAACAACAACAACAACAAAAAAGAACAACAAAAAACAAAACAAAACCCAAACAAAAATAAACAAAACAAACAAACAAAACAAAAACAAAATAAAACAAAACAAACAAACAACAAAACCACCACCACCACCACCACCACCACCACCACAACAACAACAACAACAACAACAACAACAAACAAATCCCAAAACCAAACCAAACCAAACCAAACCAAACCAAACCAAACACAACCACAAAACCGGGGAAGGGTTGGAAAGGGGCGTTACCCTTCCATCCATTCAGTTATCAAGGTGACTTTCATACAGAGATATATTCTTTTCCTCTCTCAATCTCTCTCCCTCTCTGTCCTGGGCTAAAACTCCTGGAATACCCTTGCATCCCCCCCCCCGCCCCCCTCCGTTCACCCAGATCTGTCCCTGAGCCCCTGTAGAGCATCATGAGAATCTGTGTTTTTGCCAGCCCGTACGACTGACTATTGCACGATGGCTCAAATGGTTCAGTAACCTCTCACATACAGCAATGACCGTAGTCGCCTCCCAGTGCGCAGAAGGTTATCGGGCCGACGTCGGTTGCCGTTGGCCCGCGCACGGCCGTGCGCGGGTCAACGGCGGCCGATGTACGGCCCGATGGCCTTTGCGCACTGGGCTGCTCGCTCCTCTCACTGCCAGCGTACACAGTTTGTGTTGTTGAAAAGCATTGTATATTCACCGTCAGAGATTCCCGTCCGCCAAAGAACATGGACGCAAAATGGTTTCAGCAAGAGGCATAGGGCCTCATGAGCCCCCGCAACTGCGGGGGCTCATGAGGCCCTATGCCTCTTGCAGATGAGTGGTGTTCAGTTTTTCTCGGCAATTTAAAGCAGCAGTAAACCCTACAATTTATCTTCTGCAATGCATAGTTGTGTACAACTACTCGTCTGTACTTTTTAAATTTTTTACAATTTTTTTTTTTTACGCTACCTCTCTAGCTGTAAGATTCAAAATCACTGACAGACCAACAGAAATTATGAATTATGAAGAGCTTGGCTGACCCGGAAAGAGGATGGTGGTGGTGGTGTGTGTGTGAAGGGGGGGAGGGCGAAAAGGGGGTGGAGGGGGGGGGGCATTGGCGCTACTGTTAGGGTGAATGAATGGGCGGTGGTTGGGTGGTGGTAGTACAAAACCGTGTAAAATAGCTTAGCGCCCAGACTGACGCTCAAGGGGTTAAACGAGATTTTTTAACTCTTTGGCTGTCGATAGCTCTTCTTGTCTTTTTCCTTAAGGAATCACAAAGGACTTGACAGTTACTAGGACAGTTAAAGGTAAAGTCCTAAAATGCTATGAGCGCTGTCGGTTCCGCATTTTGTCGAGATGATTCCTGCAGGGATCACCTCAACTAAAAGCCCCACTCGTCGGACTACCAAAGAGATTGACTTGAAAGGTTATGAAGACGGCTGTTTTGCTTTTAAAATGTTTGATTACATTTTTTTTAAAAGGACCAAACTTTTGGCTGTCCGAGTAGCGCTTTTAGTCAAGCACTACTCGGACAGGTGAAGGCTTTGTCCTGGAAATGTTATGAGGGCGATTGTACAAAAACGGGTATTAGACGGAACGAGCCGCCTAGCTCTCCCCGATGTGGTCCCACAACACTATATCATTTCATTCGTGACCTATGATTTGACCTTTCCGGTCGCTCTCCCGGGAAGCAGGTCCGATTGTTCTGGACACCTGCGCGTCGGCCGTCTGACCTGAATTTGCATTCATGGCGGGCTGACTTTCAATGTGGGCATTCTTATAAAATGTGAGTCTGTCTAAAGCCTCTGAGTTATTCACACGACGGGTGGTTCATAATGTTGATTATAGGACATGCTGACTTCTCTTATTTTGTTACATTTTTCTCCTCGACGTTTCCTATGTATTTGCTCTATTTTATTTTTAATTTTTTAAAAAAATTGTCTCTGTGTCGCCAAAAAGAATGGAAAAAACGCCCGTACTCCAGATGAAAAACTGAAACAGAATAATCCTCAAAAGTGGCCAGTAGTATACTTTTCAGATGTTCCGACCCCTTTTCAGAACTCACAGGCCAGGGAAGCGGTAAAAGACTTGGGTATACACATATTTCCTGTGATCCGCTTGTTAGGCTGCGACAAAAATAAGCAGAAGACTCCGGGGCTAACGTGGGGCCGATGATGCTGTGTTCCCTGTAATATTGCTGTATGCGGCGGTTGTCCCTGCTGATTTTAAAGCTCCAGGCAGTAAAGGGTCAATAGTTCGCAATATCCCCATTATGAATGCTAACGCGTTGTGCCCGAGGTACGAAATACTTACATTTTGGAGTTATCCTCTGAGGACTGCATTACATTTCAGGAGACACATCGACCATGCTGGTTCAAGGGTGGTGGCAGAATAGCTTGGCGCCTAATAGGCGCCAAGCTATTCTGCCACCACCCTTGAACTATCATGATCGAGCCATATCTTGCTGTGGTGTGTCTGGGGCAGAATGAGTTAACTTATAGTTTGTTTTAGTTTCACATAGATGTACATGTCTGAGCATAGAAGAAACTACCAATCAATTAGGAAAAAGCACTGTGTTTTGTCCTGCTTACCTGGTAGTTTCTTCTAAAGTACAAATTACAAGCACTGGCAGTCTATCCTTTGGTCTCATTCATTTCTCAGCATGTTCGTTGAGCTGCTGTGTTTCGTTTGTGTTGGCTCTTCGGAGATTGTTGGTTATATTATTGAGCGTGCTGCAGATGGAAAACGGAAGACGGTATTGTGTGAGGTGAAATGTTATGATAAAATGGTCGGCTGCTGTTTGTAGGCACTAAACACACACATTTCGACAATTTAGTCAATATAGCATACGTTTCGAAGGGGAAAAATGGATTAAAAACCCGGCCAAATATGCGACATCGGTCGGTCGGTCGGTTAAACTGACTGTCTGTCTGTCTGCATGACTGCCTGCCTGTCTGCTAGTCAGTCAGTAAATCAATCAGTCAGTCTGTCTATCTGTCTCTTTGTCATTCAATCAGTCAGTCAGTCAGTTAGTCTCTGCGCGTCAAAAAATCCCCGAATGCAAACGTCTGTCGCGAAACATGTGTATCATGGCATATCGCCTTTATCTAGCGCTCAAATCAATAAAAGGTTAAATAATAAATGGCTTTCAGTCTATCACACGGACCCTTTCACTTGCAAGAAACATAGATTCACATCATCCCCTGCATTCGCACTGGCCCATGAGAATATATGTCTATTTCTAATGGAGATCTGTTCAGTACGCCCTTCGGATTAGCGATGTTATTCGGGTTTCGTGAACACTGAACGCTTATGATGGTCTGTTTAACCAATTTGAACGAAAACTATGTCATTTTTAGTCATTTCATTCTTTAAAAGTCTCCTTTTGCGTTAACTCATTCGAGACGTGCCGCATCCGGATACGCGGCTTATGCCGCGTATCCGGATGAGGTACGTCTCGAATGAGTTAAAGAGGGAGATCAAGGCTTCGGGGTCAGCAGATATGGGACGGGTCGAGTGCACCGATAGCACTTTCATCAGTTCAGCTGTTAGCCAGTCGTATGCTGACAAGTCTTAAATATAAGCAGTACCCCCCCCTTTTCTACCAACAAGTCTTATTTTTGAATGGTCAAACACGAGAAGCAGTTTGCTACGTCTATCAAGAACTGTGACTGAATCAGATTATGCAAAACCAGCCTTTCCTCTTCAGATTCAAGAGCTTCAAAAGACTTGACACCGAATCTTAACACATTCGAGACGAACGCCACATACGGACACGCGGCGAACAGCCGCGTGTCCGCATGCGGTTCGTCTCGAATGAATGAGCGGCTGAGGCCCGTCTCAAAGCTTAGTGCGTCAAAGCAGACGTGTTTAAAATGTTGGCTCGACATCAGCGTGATATCTCTTTGACATCTGAATGTTCTGCGCTCCTTATTTCCATTGTTGTTTTAGTATATCATGGCCCACTACTGATGATTTTCCATTCTCTCTCTCTCTCTCTCTCTCTCTATCTCTCTCTCTCTCTCTCTCTCTCTCTCTCTCTCTCCCCCCCCCCCCCCCCCCCCAGCGGCAAAACGTTTTCGGGCCCACGACGGCAGCAGTGGGCGCGAGGACCGAGTCTCACTCTCTCTTACGGCGCTGTTGTTGCTAATGCGAGGTCCGTGGCATGCAAATAATAAATACTGACAGTCCTTCAGCCTGGTATAGGTTTACATACGACCACCAAAATGAGGCAAAGATTCTCATGAACACTTGCAGCTGCAGGGGCTCATGAGAATCCAAGCCTATCGTCGCGATCGAGATGGACTTCAGCCGTTCCTCAGCTTTGAGGTTGTCGTCGTGGTTTTAGCCAAAACAAAACTGAATGCACGGTGGTATATTTGCAAGCAGAAGATTTATAATCGCCATTATTGAACCGTTTCACTGTCGGGAGCCAAAATGCTTCACAGTTAAAAGCACACTCCTGATATAAGGTACAGGTCTCAGGAAATAGATCGTCCCTGGCTATCCTGATCAAACTAAGTGTCCTTCCAGACGCAAAGCTGATCCAGCACTACCATTGTGCTGGCACATTCAACTCACTCCCCACCCCCACCCGGGTCTGCCCTGGGGGACTTGGGTGAGATTAACTACTTATTAGTTCCCAGGGTCACCCTGGGCAGCCCCACAGGGTGGATTTTCCCCTCTATTCTAGGGCATGTGTTTCTGTCTACCCTTGGTCCATTCACCTGTATTTTCCTTTTTTAAACTCTCCCTACTGTCTGCGCTGTCTGTAGCTCTTGATATTGGATGTGTGTTGCTAACTGGTCTTAGGTTTATTTAGCGTATTAGACCGGCTGGCGACATACATTCAATATTTTTTTTCACAAGCGGTACAGGCACGACCTGAGAAAGTTTTGTTGCTGTCGGACGTTAAGCAATGTACAACCAACCAACCAACCAACCAACCAACCAACCAACCAACCAACCAACCAACCAACCAACCAACCAACCAACCAACCAACCCACTTCCCAAACGTTGAGGTGGAAATGAAATAACTCGCACGTTGCAGTTTGTTTGAAAATGATCGTGTGGTCACTTCATCTGTGTGCGGAACCGAGCGGACTTAGCCTTCTTCTAAGTACTGTTTATGTTTGTGTGTGTGTGTGTGTGTGTGTGTGTGTGTGTGTGTGTGTGTGGTGTGTGTGTGTGTGTGTGTGTGTGTGTCATGTGTGTGTGTGCACGCGCGCGCGTGTGTAGCAATGTTTACTGTGGAGTAAACCTTTTTCCATCATGACGAAGGCTGCATTCACTGTTCTTGTGATATTTGCCGTGATTGCTAACGCTGCTGTGACTTTACGTTTCACCGTCGTTGCAGAAACATCTGGCTTGTTTTATCGTCACAAGGTGGTGCTTCTGAGACTCCCGGACATGGTATCCCCTTCAGTGCCAGAACACAACCCAACTGCAAGAGGCATAGATCCTCATGAGCCCCCGCATATGCGGGGGCTCATGAGGATCTATGCCTCTTGCTGGTCTTATCTGTGTTCGTGGCCGGAGATGTTGGCAGTCGTTGTGCAGTGTTTCTAGAGACCTGTCCACTTTGTGTTTGTAGCCACCGGTATAGCCCGTTAACTTACACTTAATAGGTCGTTTTTGCCGTACTTCTCATACACCATGCTTTCAGTGATCCAGACCAAAATGGTAACTGCCAAGCGTGTAATATGCAAAGAAGTACCCAACGGAGAAAGAAACACGCTTAGAAAAGACGGGTACAACACAATTGTGTTGTACCCGTCTTTTCTAAGCGTGTTTCTTTCTCCGTTGAGTACTTCCATGCTTTTAGTGGCATTTTCTTTCTGCTAAATCGATGGCGTCATTGGACCGCTATGGTTTCTGTGTGTTAGCCCAGACACAGGTACGGAGAAGAGTCGTACGGACTGCTGGTGTCACTACGGAAAAGACACAGCTTCGTGGCCGCTGAACACAGCAGAGACATTCAGCTTGCAGCGTGCAGAACGGGGAGAGGTCTCGGTGATGGGAGACGCGGTGACTGACTCGGAGACTATACCCAGTCACTTAAAAAGCAAGGGTGGAAACGGTGCCACTACCGAGACTGTTTGTAACGGAAGTGACTTCCTCCTCTGCATGAACGGCATTGAGGGCAGACTGGAGTGGGAAGGTGATAACCGGTCCGTCAACAGCTCCTGGGTGATCGACCTTGACCGCGAGGGTTCCGTGGGAGTCGGTGTTAGAGGTGCACGAGGTGAGACTGGTGTGGGGACTGAGGCCGGAGAAGGACGACTGTCTGTATACAGCGGCCCTGACTGGAGACTGGAGCTGAGGCAAGCTGGAGGCCGGCTTCCTGTGGCGCCGCTACTGATCCGCTCCCACCGCGTCCTCGTCCGCCTAAACCACTCACGCGAGACGGCCCCACGAACGCACGGCAGGTGATCCCAAGCAGGCGTCAAAGTTTAGCCTAACCTACACGGCCCATCCTCTAAAAACGTTACCCCCCGGAGGTGGGTGTGGTCCGCTACAACTGTTCCCCGCCCTACGAGATTCCGCCAGCCTTGCGCTGTGACATGGCGAGGCAGTGTAAGGGGGGAGAGGACGAGGAGAAATTGGCCTGTAGCTATTTCGGGTGTGAGTGTTGGAACGGCTTTGCGTTTGGGGGTTACTGCTTCGATTTCTTCCATTACACAAGTCCCTTCCGCGTAGACCCAGACATGTAAAAAGGAATTCAGTTGGTATACTTTAGCAGTTCTACATGACGACTCAGTAAAGGCATTTCTGGCTAACGTCACAGCCCGCTATGGACAAGAAGAAATTGCTGTTGGAGCCACGCGAAGTGATGAATCCAGCATGTACAGTAACATCTACCGCATTTTTTTTGAGTCCGGTGAATATAGTTTCTTTGGTGACAGTGACAATCGACTGATGTACCCAGGTGCTGACTGCGCCGTGCTTCGCCTCCACCCGAAGATCCACCTGAAGCCGGTGCCTTGTTGGCGCTCCACACAAACACTCTTCGCCTGTTTGGGGGAGAGAGTACAAGAAGATCGTCAGGTAAGCATGCCGTCATTACCTAACGTTGACCCGGACGCGATCACAAGGAATCGTGAAGTCCGCCTGAAGCAATGTTCTGACGGTTCTTATGTCTAGCTGTTCCATTCATGTCGTCCTGACGAATGTCACGATATTTCCCTGGCAGGATATTCCCCAAACAACGTTTCGTTATTTCAGTGTGGAAATTTTAAGCATATTCACCACACAATGTTTTGTGATGGTACTGATGATTGGCTGGATGATACCGACGAAGATGGTTGTTACGACATTTATCCTGAAGAGTATTTCCAGTGCACTGAACGTTTCGAAACTATCCGTCGATCTTCCCGCTGTAACAGACCTGATGACTTTTACAGTGGTTCTGACGAACAGAGCGACTACTGCACGGGAGGCACAACAGAATGTTTAGGTTGGGGCTGCGTGCAACAGGGTTACATAGACCGGTGGAGGCTGAGCTGTACATCTTTAGCTTCGGCGTATGTATCGCCCAAATGACAGAGGTCGTTATTCCTGGACGATGAAGGAATCACGTCAGCATCTCGTCGCCTTGACCTTGACGGCTATGGCATGACGAGTCTCACACAGATGTACCAAGGAGACGAGTGTCCTGAGACTCACTTCCAGTGTCAAGGTCATCTATGTATCCTATCATATCTGGTGAACAACGGACAGTATGATTGTCCGTATCCATTCGAGGATGAAAAACAGCCGGCAGACGAACCATCCTCCTGCGGTCCAGGTTATTACCAGTGTTACAGGAGTAGCGTGTGTCTGCACCCTGTTTACCTGTGTGACGGCGTACCCCACTGCCGCTGGAAAGACAACGAGAAACACTGTAACCTGTCTTGTCCACAAAACTGCACGTGCGAGGGGCTGGCTTACAAATGTAGCCTTGTATCTGATCCTAGTGAGTTAAGCATTGCGCGTTATGTGGATTTGAGTGGTTCGACACATATCACATATGAGTCTGTTCAACTGACATCAAACGCTCGGTTTGTCAATGTATCGTCGTGCGGACTACGAAAGCTGCTGACTTTTTGGTTTATCAGGAAGAATGTCCTTGATATCAGCCACAATCAGTTAAGTTTAGACGCTGTACCTGCTGGCTTACCAATCGGGATAAATTGTCTGAATCTGTCAGTGAGTTTTATCTTCATTCGGATCGATGCTAATTTCAGTGGTCAGCTTTCCGAGTCTAGGCTAAACCCCACTACATCCTTGTCACTTTGACAGACAGGTATTACGCACATTTCAGCAAATGGCATCACACGTTTCACCACTCTGGAACACCTGGACATCCGGGACAACAGGTTCAGCTTTGAGAAGGGCTCTTTCCTCGGCTTGTCTTGTCTGAAGGAACTGTACACTGACGACCCCTTGGTGTGTTGCACCTTTTTCTACATGTACCCCGAGTCCAAAGCAGACTGTGTGGCTCCTAGGGACGAACTGTCATCGTGTAGCGACCTCTTGCGGACACATTTCTTCCGGGTGATTCTCTGGGTGCTCTCTCTGCTGGCCCTGCTGGGCATTGCCGGAGTGTTTGTCAACAGAGTATTCTTTGAGGCTGAGGGGACGAGTGAAGGATACCGGGTGCTGGTGTCCAACCTGTGTGTGTCGGACCTTCTGATAGGGGTGTACTTGCTGATGATAGGCTCGGCGGACACTCGGTACCGGGGGGAGTATCTGTGGAAGCGGGGGGGGGGGGGGGGGGGGGGGGGGGAGGGAGGGGGGGGGGGGGTAGACCCACAGCACCGCGTGTCGGGCTGCCGGCTTTATGGCGCTGGTGTCCAGCGTGGTGTCGGCCTTCCTCGTCAGCCTCATCACCCTGGATTGCCTGCGGGTCCTGCGTCAGCCCTTCCAGCGTCACCTCCACCTGACGACCCGCTCCACCATGCTGACCTGTGACGCCGCCTGCCTTGTGGGCGTGGTCCTCGCTACTGTGCCACTCTTACCGCCCGTTGAAGAGTGGCAGTTCTACAGTCAGAACACCATCTGTCTACCCCTGCCCATCACGCAAAACACATTTCTTGGTGAGCACTACGCCTTCGCTGTCTTCATCGTGCTCAACTTTATTCTCTTCTCCTCATTGGCGCCGGACAGCTGTGGATCTACCAGTCAATCCGCAGCGCCAGCCTGGCCACCAGCACCCAGCGTCGTCAGCAGGATACGGTCATCGCCCGCCGTCTCTTCCTTATCGTCTTCAGCGACTTCTGCTGCTGGTTCCCTGTGGGCCTAATGGGGCTGCTGGCTGTCCGTGGCACGCCCATCCCCAGTGTCGTCAACGTGTGGTCCGCCATCTTGGTGCTGCCGCTCAACTCGGCACTCAACCCCTTCTTGTACACGCTCAATAGGCTGCTAGAGAGGAGGGACCGGTGGCGGTGAGAGCAAGAGCCACGCTGAGGAACCTTCATACAGAGATACTGACGTGGCCGACAGAGAAGCTGCACGTGCTATTTGGTGATGTGTCGCGGGCTCTCAAAATACACTTGCCTGAACACCAGCTGCAAGCGCTTTCTTACAACAAAGATTTTGTGTGGTGTGTGGAAGGAACACGGTAGGGACACATCACATCTAGCGGCGTCCTGATGACGAGCACGGACGGCATGACGAGCTGTACAAGAGAAACAGACGCATGCACACGGCAGCCATTCACCCAGAAAGTGATGTATGTTCGGACTGTACCATACGAATAACGTGACGTCATAGTGTCGGGTTGCCAGGACAACCACGGCGCCGGATCTGAGACACCATCAACCAGACAGGTACTTTACATGGTGTCAGAAGTGGGATGCTCGAAGGTAATTCTTTTTCGCCTTGTGATGTGGGCGTAAGTCTCCGTTCTGACACATTGTAACCCCCGTAGCAAAACGCCTTCGGGCCCACGACGGTCGCAGTGGGCCCGCGCACGACCGTGCGCGGGCCCACTGCGGCCGTCGTGGGCCCGAGGACCTTTACTCACTGGAAACGTATTTTGTTGAAAGGTTCTTGCGCCGACGCTGGTTCTCGTTTGCCCGCGCACGCTTGAGTAGATATATGACGTTTGTTTTCCTTGTATCTTTGGACGACATTGATGCTACATAGTGATCAAGAGGCCCTTGAGCTGAAGTCAGCTTTAGGCTCTCGTGCCTGAAGCCGAATTCATCCCAAGAACATTTTGCTATCAGGGCATCCGCCTTCAGAAAACACCTCTGCTGTGTGCGAGCCAGCTAAGGCCGATGTCAGCCCGAGGACCGTTTTCTCACCGTGAACCTTAGTTTTTGACTTCATGTCTTTAGCTAATGCAGGCCAAGTCTGCGAATTTGGGGGCTCCTGTATCGGAACCTTGCGGTCCGGCCTGTGAAGATTTTGGGCAGGCAGTATCCCTTGGTGGGGCATTGTTTTGCCTTCCCAGAAACCAAAGGCCCCCGGGCCCACGACGGCCGTAGTGGGCCCGCGCACGATTGTGCGCGGGCCCACTACGGCTGTCCGTGGGCCCGAAGACGTTTTCGCTATGGGATTGTGTGGAGTTGGTTGGGTGGTTAGTTTGGGGTTTAACGTCCACGGCACCGAAGTGATAATGGACGGCCCTGACGGGGCGGGTTTATGGGGGACAGGGAAATCTATTTCCTATATATGGAGTACCCCCTGAACACTGATCAACTCAGGTGCACTGCAGCTGTGGCACTTTGATTTACCAGGACCTTTCAATGGACATGCTATGGAACAAGCCCGTCCTTTTTCCCTGGATCTGGGGTTGTGTGGAGGAAATCATGGACATTAGACTCGGGATACACGTTTTCCATGCGTTTCGGTGTTTCACCAGGAGCAGTGTTGTTCAGCATGTTGTAAAAATGATGTATGTCAATTGAATCTATTCTTGCAATTTTGTACAAATTGTGTTTGTTTGTTCCTGATTAATATAACTTTTGCATCGCATTGATGTTAATAAGTTAAAATATCTATAATAATAATAATAATAATTAAAAAAAAATTGTTCTATTAAGATAAAATAAATATTATTATTAATTATTATTATTATTTTTATTAAGATAAAATAATATTATCATTATTATAATCATCATTATTATTATTGTTGTTATTATCATTACTATTATATTGCTATTATTATTATTATCATTATTATTACTATTTTATTATTATTATTATTATTATTATTATGTATAGATATTTTAAACTTAATAACATCAATGCGATGCAAAAGTTATATTAAACAGGAACAAACAAACACAATTTGTACAAAATTACAAAATAGATACAATTGACACATCATTTTTCTAGAAGGGACTTTTTAGAACGGGTCGCGGTAGGGCGAATTTAATAGCATGTCCATGATGTCAAAGGCGGGCAGCTAAACCTCTAACAATTGAAGTAACAAGATAAAATTACGTCATGTCTAGTTACGCTAACTTTGCTGCTGAACGTACATTTGGCGCGAAGAGCCGTAAAGGGGTATGTATGTGTGTGCGTATGTATATGTAAACAAGAGAATCTCCGATATTTCTGTACATACAAGCTTGAAACTTGGTGAAATACTTTCTTAAGTGGGTGGCTAAGAGAGCCTCCGAGCAGATTGTCTCATTGAAAACATAAACAACCGTTTATAGGAAGTCGGTTGAATTGACCCAGATTAGAGTCCGTAATGTTTGTCATATTTACTTGAACTTTTGCACATAGCTCGTTTTTAAAAAAGACATTGGATGAGTTCGTTTGCCGGCTTTGTATCCTTTCAACTTCTTTAGTACAATTTTTTTCCATAAAATAATTTAAACACTGAAAAACCTTTACTTCTAGAGAAAGTCAGAGAGTGGCGGTGACGTAAAAGAGGCAACTCCGTCACCATGCAGACATTGATATAATACTCTAAATTTTAATATGACGTCATTCTCTCTCACTCTCTCTCTCTCTCTCTCTCTCTCTCTCTCTCTCTCTCTCTCTCTCTCTCTCTCTCTCTCTCTCTCTCTCTCTCTCACACACACACACAAACATGCGCGCATCTCCAGGAGGAATAGATCCTCATGCGCCCTCCAGGCTCATGAGGATCTATGCCTCTTGGAGATGTTTGGAGCGAGCGCGCACGCACGCACTAACAAGCACACACACCGACGCGCTTTCAGAAGGGCATGCAGGTGATCCATGTACTTAGTATATCATGTAGCTAGGTAAAGTCAACCTGCTTTCACGCAGATTATAGCAAGACTGAAATTGTACCGCGAAGTTTTAGTTTTGTCACCATTTTCTCAAGCATATGAAGCAAAAGTGAAACTAATATCACATAAAATATAAAATTACGTAACACCTACAACTTACGTCATGACAAATGACGTTTGACAAATCATTGACGCGTATGTCCTGCGCCCTTTATAGAACTCACTGGCGCATTCGCAGATCTGCGATACTTTTTCAATAGGAGATAATTCATCATCAGAATCAGGTAAAAGACAAAAGGTAGAGACCATTGACAGCGATGACAGCTCTCATATAAAAGGGATTTTGTGGGTTATAGTTCATTCCATCTTTTTTTTATTAGCAGTACGAAAAAATTAAATAAATAAAGAAAGAATGACGACCTTTTTATATTAAACTCGTGTAACAAAAGATGTGAAATTTTTATTGTTGTAATCTGCAGGGACAGTCGTTTTACGTCACATGTCCAAACTGTGTCCAGTATGGGATGTTGATATTGCATGTCTCATACACAGAGAACTTTTGTTTAAATAAACGAAAGCAGCTGTTGACGTCAATATCTGAGGTGTTATTGCAGCCAGCAGGTGGTGGTGGTGGTGGTGGTGCTGGTGGGGGGTGATAGTGGTGAAGAGGTGCGGGGGTGGTAGGGGGAGGAGGAGAGTATATATATCTAGTCTGTGCGTGCATTATGCGTGCGTGCATTGCATGTCTGCGTGTGCACGTGCGTGTAGTTATCTTTGTCATCGCAAGGAAACAGGTTTGTGGTAGCATGGATATTGAACCCGTGGGATACCCCCAGTGGGATGTCCTTTTAATAACGCGCACATCAGTTTCACGTGATAATTATTTGGCGCTTTGGAGGAAACAGATGAGAAATGCACGCTTAATATTATACACTTAATCTTTTACCCCCAAAATCCCTACAGCAGGAGATAAAGCGACCATGATAATTCAAGGGTAGTGTCAGATTAGCTTGGCGCCATTAGGCGCCAAGCTAATCTATAATAATAATAATAAAAATAATAATAATACCGGTTATTATATATTCGCTCTACCCAACTCTGCGAATCGGCTCAAAGCGCCGCGAACTGAACCCAACACGCACGCCTAAGTGACACACACGCATTCACTCTGAAGACAAACACTATACAAGCCAGACACCTGACATTCACGTGGTGCGAAGGGTCAGTTCAGCTACTGAGGTTTTGGAAATTTTGATGGCTTGTATTTGAAATTTATAAAGTGACCTGAAACCGGTACCAAACTGGCACTACTCTTGAATTATCATGGTTGATTCATCTCCTGCAGCTGTACAGAATTGTTAGTGCGACAATGTGACCTTCGGGTTAAATAGATTTAAAAAAAAATAAGACCAGAGTGTAGGATTACTTGACAGAATTCAGTCTAAAATGACGTAAAACTTTATCTACCGCTCACATGGATTTTTTAAAACCAATCTTTACAGCAAGTTTCTATCGTCATTTGGCAAAAGGCGGTATGTCCATTTTTGAGAAAAGCGTGGGTTTCGTAGTTGTACAATGAAAATCTCGCTTTTCTATATAAAAAAGGACAGACTTGATTTTGCCATTAATAGCCCGTTTGTCCTTTGGAAGAAATAGACGATTTTCGCGATAAGAGGGAGTTTCATGCTATCCAGATTTGGCAGGTAAAAACGAGAATGTTTAACTCATTCCAGAAGCCCCGCATCAATATCAGCGGAGGTGTCGTTGGGGGGCCTTTGCAGATCTTGTCGGAATCATCGCGACAAAAACTGCTACCCACACGCAAATGGTTAATAAGAATAATAATAAGCGCATTATGTAGGCGCTTTATCCCAATTGAAAATCGGCTCAAAGCGCCGCCGCGAACTGAACCCAACAAGCACGCTCACGTGAATCACGTGCATTCATTCACACACTGTACATAAACACAGAACATTCACGTGGTGCTAAGGGCAAGCTCAAGCGAGCTACTGAAGTTTTGGAAATTCAAATCGTTTATATTTGAAATTTGATTAAGTGGGCTGAAACTGATACCAAAGTCGTGGGGGAGGAAGAGCCGGAGTACCCGGAGAAAGAACCTCCGATGGTCCTGTGGTGGGGCGGATTACAAAATAACAGACAGGGAGGCCATGTTGCGCCTTGTGAAGATGTTTTTATTTCTCCACCAAGGAGGCAGTACACAAAGGTCCAGTTAGACAAAACTCGTGAAAGTAATTTGACGCTCAATAGGCCGGTCTTGCTTCCGTCGTGGTGCTACAGCAAATGCGTTCTTAGCGTGGAGACGCTACCACGAGGGGGCGCTACTGGGTCAAGGTCGATGTCTACCACTGGTCTATTAAATGATTGGTCACTTCCGGCTAAATTTAGATGGGACGGCCAAAAGGAAAATCACTAAGACTGGGGCTAAGTAGGTCACCTCTGCCAGAACCCACACTCGGCAGCTCGGTGGCAACCGGCCGCGCAAAATCATGCTACAATGTATTGACCATTGACCAGAGGGGTGACGTAATAAAATATAATATTAACACATATGCAAAACACAGCTCGTCACATCCCCCCGAACTCTTTCTAGTAGCCGCGTCCTCGCGGTAACACGCACAGTGCAAATCATGGTACTAAACAAGAAAATTCTTTTACGTCTAGCACCAAAAATAGATAAGAGGAGAGGAGTGGCCTCACAACACTGCTACTGTACATACCAAAGTATCAAGTCACAGCAGCACAAAATCACAACACAACTGAGAGGTACGTGACTACAACCCATACATAGTCTTACTGTAAATACATCAAGTATAAAAATTCCAGCAAAACCTTCAGCACCTGCTTCACAACCCCTTTGTAACTAAGGAAGACAATCGTCTCAACCCTTAGTTACACAAGTACAAAACAAAAACATCTTGGACAACATCCAAACCTTTAAGACTTACTCATGCCTCATGAAAAGGTTACACACAAGCAATCACAGATTAAAAAACAACACTAAACACAACTGCAGTCTGCCAGCTCAGTCACCAGAGTCTCGGGGAAAGTACCTGGCCGAGGTTCCCTAGTGACAGCTGGCAACATACACAATGAACATGTACCAACACCTTACTAGTCAATGATATAGCATGTACCAAAACTCGGTCGCCACAGCAGTATAAAGTTCTCAGTCATACCCTACACATTGGCGCTATTAAAAAAAAGAAGTCACCACTAAACAGAATAATACACGAAACAGATTTAATCAAATAGGCATGTAAGGTCCTGTCCTTTGCGTCCATGAATTCAAAACACATTTAGGTACATTCTAATCCCTACATTACTACACTTTTAGGTAGTTTCTGCGGATTCGTGTTCCTGCCTGCTGTAGAGCGGGAGGAGCGCCGAAGGGCAGGGACTTGTGGGGGTGTGGGAGGTCGCGCAGGGACGACTGGTGCAATGGGAGGGAGCGCAGGAGCGGGGTCGGCCCTAGCAGCTGGTTCTGGAGGTGGCTGGGCATGGGCTGCCAAATCTTCAGGGGTATAAATGATGAACCAGTCATCCTCTTCCTCATCCTTGGCAGATGCGGGCAGCGACTCTGGCTTCTGCACCTCAGGTAGCGGCAGCTCTGGTGGCAGGGCCAGATCTCTCGCCAGCAGTAGGTCAGCCCTGTTCTTCACCTGTTCCTTGCCGCCGCCATACGGCTGGACCACGTACACCAGGCCATCATGAAAGCACTGCTTGGTGACCTCAAACAAGTCACTCAACCACAGGTTTGCGAGTTTGCTGTTCGGCACCCGGGTCCGGATGTAGACGAGATCGCCCACGTTTAGGGTGTGGTCTGGTTTGGCAGGCGTGGAGGCGCTCCTTCGTTCGGCAGCCTGTGTCAGTCTCTGTTGGGCTTTAGTGTGGGCTTCCAACAGTCTCTGCCGGTGGTGTCGAATCCAGTCTGCGGGGCCTGTGGTGGATGATGCTGGTCGACCAAGAAAGATGTCAACAGGGAGCCTTGGGTCCTGGCCAAACAAGAGGAAGTGGGGTGCAAATCCTGTGCTGGCATGCGGGGTAGCATTGTATGCTTGTACCAGTGCAGGCAGGTATTGGGGCCACTTTTTCCTCTGCTCTTTGGACAGAGACCGCAGCAGGTCTATCATCGTGCGATTGTACCTCTCGCACTGGCCATTGCCCGCTGGATGGTATGCTGTGGTTCGTGACTTTTTCATGCCATAGATGTTACATAGGTCTTGGATGATTTTTCCCTCAAAGTCCCGCCCTCGATCAGAATGGATCCTCTCTGGGACCCCGTACTTTTCAATCCATTCTTTGGTGAGAGTCTGTGCCACTGTTACAGCCTCTTGATTACGGGTGGGGATGGCGATGGTAAATTTGGTAAATATGTCCGTAATGACCAGAACGTCACGTCGCCCATCTGATGCCATGTCGAGCTTGGTGAAGTCCATGGCCACCACCTCTAATGGACGGCTTGCCAGCAGATGTCCCATGGGTAGGTTAAGATTTGGCCTTCGACCCATGGCGCAGCGGTGGCACCGTTCAATGTAGTGGCGTGCCTCCCGATGCATCCCTGGCCAGTAAACGCGCTGTCGAAGGAGGCTGGTTGTCCGCTCCACACCTTGGTGGCCCATGTCGTCATGAAGACAGCGCAGCAGCTGCGGCCGCAAGGTGCTAGGGAGCACTAGCTGCTCCAGGGGTCCAAGCATTGGATCGCAGACCTGTCGGATGAGGACACCATCCCGAAGGGTCAGTCTGTGGTGTTGCTGAGCCAGATACCTCAGCTCAGGGTCCCGAGTGACTTTAGGCTTCTCAGGCCATGCTGCCAAGACTTGGTTGATGACAGCATCCCTTGTCTGTAGGTCCTGCAGTTCCTCGGGTGATAGGCTGGGCAGCAGAGTTGACGCTGGGCAAGCAACGTCTTCAAACTCAAGGCTTTTTGTGGACTCTCCCCCCTTCATGCTCTTTTGAACTGGTGTCTCCATGATGTCAGGCACACCGACGGCTTGGTGACTGCAGAGGGCTTCTTGCGTCGCAGAAAGGCCAACGTCAGGTGGTACTGCAGTAGTGTCTTCTGCTACGGGTAGGCGGGAGAGTGCGTCAGCCCTGTTGTTGCTTCCTGGCCGGTACTTCACCACAAAGTTGAACTGGGCTAGTTGGGCAGCCCATCTCTGCTCCAGGGCACCAAGTTTGGTGGACTTGAAGTGTGCCAAAGGGTTGTTGTCGGTCAGGACGGTGAAGGTCGCACCCATCAGATAGCTTCGGAACTTCTCTGTTACTGCCCACTTGAGCGCCAACATCTCTAGTTTGAAGCTACTGTAGTTCGACTCGTTGCGCTCAGTGGGGTGCAGACGACGACTGGCATAGGCAATCACCCTCATCTTGCCGTCTGGTTGTTCTTGAGAAAGAATGGCCCCAAGTCCCTCCGAACTAGCGTCTGTCTCCAGCAGAAAGGGTTTCGTGAAGTCAGCATAGGCTAACACCTCAGTACTGGTAAGTGCTGCCTTCAGTTTGTCAAACGCTGACTGGTGTTCATGAGTCCAGGTCTGGACTATCGACGCAGACTTGCACTTTTTGGACTTCAACTTGGGTGCATGATGGTTCACCAGCTGATGGAGGGGACCTGCTGTCTGTGCGAAGCGGTGGACGTAGCGGCGATAGTACCCACAGAAGCCTAGGAAGGACCTCAGTTCTTTGACAGTCGTTGGCCTGGGCCAGGTGCGCACGGCTTCCGTCTTCTCATCTTGACAACCCACTCCACTAGCCGACACTGTGTGCCCTAGGTAGGTCACCTCCTTGCGCAGGAATTGACACTTCTCCATCTTAAGCTTGAGTCCCAGCTCACCAATCTTTCCCAGCAGTCGGTCAAGGTGTAGGAGGTGGTCCTCAAAGGTCTTGGAATACACCAAGAGGTCGTCTAAGTAGACAAGCAGAAACGAAAACAGGAACTCTGACATGGTGGACTGCATCAGTCGCTGGAAGGTTGCTGGTGCTGTCATCAGTCCGAAAGGCATCCTGGTGTATTCAAAGAGCCCGAAAGGGGTGCAAAAGGCAGTCTTGCAAGCATCTTTGGGATCCATCGCGATCTGATGATAGCCACTGGCAAGATCCAAAGTGGTAAAAAACTGAGCCCCAACCAGAGCGTCAAAAGTCTCTTGGATCCTTGGCAGAGGGTATGCGTCCGGAACCGTCTTCAAGTTCAGGCGCCGGTAATCCACGCAAAGTCTCATGCTACCATCCTTCTTTCTGACTATCACTGTCGGTGCGGCATAAGGGCTGCTGCTCTCTTTGATGACTCCGCTGGCCAACAGTCCCTTCAGATGTTCCCTTACCTCGCCATATTGGTGTAGTGGAAGTGACCTGTAGGGTTGCGAAATGGGGCCTTCATCTGTGGTCCGAATTTGGTGCCTGACTTGGTCAGTATACCCCAGATCATGCTCCCCTTTGGAGAAAACGCTATGATGTTTCTTCAGCAGTTCCAATAGGGCTTGACGCTGCTGGGCTGTCCCGTCAAAGTCAGGTAGTTCAGGTTCAACTGACTCTAGGGCCTCCCCAGTGACACTAGCTTGTGTGTCAACAAAGATTGCACCAGAGCTGACGTGGAGGTGCAGGCCTTCTGGTGAATCGACGCTGTCGATGGCATGCAGGGTAGCAATGGGTGTCCGGGGCTGCAGAACACGGTCCTCTGACGACAGATTGGCGACCCTGATGTAGCGGTTGTAGTTGCTGGGGCCGACCAGAGTAGGGACCAGGATGATGCCAGGGGGTAACTGGCAGGAGGTGGGTTCAGCGAGGAGGTGGCGATGGGGTAGCTCAGGACCTGAAATCTTAACACAGGTTATAGCTTGTGCTGGCAGGAAAACTTTTCGACACACCCTCCCAAAACCCCTAACGGATGTCTGCTCCAGACATGCCTCCCTAATTGCTGGTTGCAAGAAGGTAGGCACCCCACCCTGAGACACTAACCCCCCGGCTATGTTACTAAGAATGTTCATCCCGATAAGCCCTGGGGTTTCCTGCTTCCGTCTTCGTGTGGAGGGGTCGGCGGCATCCTTAACAACCAGGATTGGAGCCCTGCAGACTTTGCCCAAGATGTCTACTTCCGCTTCCAGGAGACCCACATAGGGGATATCTAAGCCATTGGCAGCTTTCAGCGTAAACCAGTGACCCTCCTGGAGACGGCCATTGGTGAAGTGTTGGTGGAACCAGCTCTCTGTAACAGTGCTGACTTCACTTCCGGTGTCCACCAAACACTTCACCAACCTCCCATCTATCTTGGCCAAAGTCTCAGGACACCGTCCGGTGACTCCTGCTGTAGCCAGCTCTTCCTCCCCTACTGCGTGGCTACTCACAGCAGAGGTCTGTCGTTTCCCGGCCCATTTCTCCTAGGTGGTGCGGTACATTGTGCTTGCCGATGACCAGGCCGCCCGCAGTTCCAGCAAACGCCACGAGGTTTCCACGAAGGTGGTTTGTTGGTTTGTGTCCACATAGCTCTCATTTCGGCAAACGCCGTGGTGAGGGCCGCTATCTGCTGCTTCATGGCCTCCAGCTCCGGCTGAACGAGTGGTGCTGGGCCTGGTGCACTGGCGATGTGTTGCTGGGAGCTTGCCAGCACCTCCGTCTCCTCTCCCTCCTCCCGGGCCCACTGTAATGCCACTTCTCGTGCGTCCGAAAACTTGAGTTCGGCTTTGTCTGCAACCTGGCGCCGCAGTTCCCTCCGCAGGTTGAGAGACTGGAGACCTTCCATGAAAACATCTCTTATGCACTTGTCTGACACCGCCTCAAGTGAGTGCATGCGCCCTGACAAGATGGTGAGGGCCTGGGCGTACTCAAGAACAGTTTCATTCTGGCCCTGCCGCCTACTGTAGAACGCTCCTTTAAGAGCGAGAAGGCCACGTTGGTCGCCGAATGTTGCTTTGATGATGTGGACCACCTTCTCTGGAGTGCTTCTCTCCTCATAAGGCCGGGACATCACCTCCCTCCTGGCATTGCCCTCCAGGTGCCGCAGGATCCAGTCAGCTCCCACCGCACCTGATAGTTTGAAGGTGGCTGCAGCATGCTCGGCCTCTGCGACAAAGTCTTCTGCTGAAACCACGCCGTCGCCAGCAAAACGAGGCAGTCGTGGAGGTGGAATGGCCACGGGCTGTTGCTGGTTCTCCGCCATCTGTGCACTGCCTCCTTGTCCTGTAGTAATCCTGTCGGCGACGCCAAAAGATGTGGTGGGGCGGATTACAAAATAACAGACAGGGAGGCCATGTTGCGCCTTGTGAAGATGTTTTTATTTCTCCACCAAGGAGGCAGTACACAAAGGTCCAGTTAGACAAAACTCGTGAAAGTAATTTGACGCTCAATAGGCCGGTCTTGCTTCCGTCGTGGTGCTACAGCAAATGCGTTCTTAGCGTGGAGACGCTACCACGAGGGGGCGCTACTGGGTCAAGGTCGATGTCTACCACTGGTCTATTAAATGATTGGTCACTTCCGGCTAAATTTAGATGGGACGGCCAAAAGGAAAATCACTAAGACTGGGGCTAAGTAGGTCACCTCTGCCAGAACCCACACTCGGCAGCTCGGTGGCAACCGGCCGCGCAAAATCATGCTACAATGTATTGACCATTGACCAGAGGGGTGACGTAATAAAATATAATATTAACACATATGCAAAACACAGCTCGTCACAGTCCGCCCGAATTAACGGTGACACTTACTAGAGGAGAAAAGTCCGACGCCGGAACCGGGTATCGAACCTCGCACCTCTTGCATTGGTGGCAGACGCTTTTACCGCTGCGCCACGGACCGCGTAAAAGATAAGCAGAGAACGTGCTTATTTAACTCTGGTTTTCTGGACTTTTAAAATAGATATATTAAATATAATTTTTTGTCTTAAACGGACTGCGGCCAGAAAAGCCACTAGTTTGACAAATGAAAGCACTGTTTGCACATTTGACGCAGCAAAATCACACACTTAATCGCACTTATTTATTCTGTGCTGCCGTTAGTATGTCAGTCTATTTTTAGCTGTTTGTCCCACTGATAGCGTTGTATTTCTAGAACGGCGTGAGTCATTATCAGGTTACCTGATATTCAGACAACGTGTGCTGAACTGGATTGTCCTGTGTCTAAACACGCTCACACACATAGACGCGCTTTCAGAAGAGCATGCAGGTGATCCGTGTCTCTAGAACTGTAATACAGTCTTTCAGAGGGCAACTTCAAAATTTTGGGGATTTCGGTTCTGGTATAGATTATGTTAATAAAACTTTTTGGTCCGGAACATTCTGAAAGTCCTTACATATGACACCTTTGTAATATACAACTTTCGTAATATCCAACTTTTTTCTGTCTTGTAATGTCCATCTTTTGACATATGGTTGTGATGTCGCAGCAATGAAGAAGTTGAAGCTCGCCGAATATACCATGAATTTTACGGGAAGACTGAACTTTCAATTAAGCCCAAACCGCCGCCTTATTGTGAAAAAGAGTCTTTGTCGCAACTAAGTAATTTGGAGCTTGGCAATTACAAATTTTGTTCCGTCTGAAAACGAGAGGGTTTGGTTTACGGAAAGTTTTCTATTTTTGGGTAAAATTCTTCGCATATTCCGGCGGCAATTTCATTGTATGTTCGGCGCGATTTGACACAGCTGAACTGACTGCAAGAGGCATAGATCCTCATGAGCCCCCGCATTTGCGGGTGCTCATGAGGATCTCTGCCTCTTGCTAAAACCACTTTGTGTCCACGTTCCATTGATGCTTTGACCACTTTGTAGTAAGAAGAAGACTTTATTGCGTTATTATTATTTATTACGTTCTTAGTTTCGGCGCGCTTATCAACACTCAACTACAAGAGGTATAGATCCTCAGTCATGCCCCGGGCCCCCGCAAGTTTCGGGGGCTCATGAGGATCTGTCAATGCCTCTTGCTGAAACCACGTTTTATCCACGGTCCTTGGACGGCTGGGGATCTCTGACGTCGAATTTACCATCTTAAAAACAGACTGCGGCCACTGCGGGCAGTGAGATGGTTAATCACACGACCTTTGTGTTCCAGACGGTGGTGCCCACGACATCACACGCGGCTAGTGAGCTGTCTTCAGCCCACGTGGGAGTGGGACAATGGGAGGTAAGTGCGTTTGTCTGCGTGGAAGTGAAGCGCCCGGATGAGTGACCTTAGCGTTAGTATCCATATCCATGTTCACTGTTGAGAAAACGTGAAAAGCTCTCAACTGCAAGAGGCACAGAACCTCATAAGTCCCCGCATGCGCTGGGGTCATGATGTTCTGTGCCTCTTGCTGACTCTGTTGTGTGGACGGCTGGAGTTGTTTGATGTTGGAAAGAAAAGAAAACTGCATGTTTGCCTACAGTGATTCAACTTAGTCCTGACCAGCGGATCTTTTCACTGACTGAGTAGCTTTCAGTAATTAATCGGCCCGAAGATTGCGACTCACCACAGACAAGGGCCGAGAGACTGCCACGATTTCCATTCTATCAATGCAAACTAATTAGTATTACATCGTGTGCTCACGATCAAAGTATTCTTTAATTTTGAAAATTATAGTAATTTCATATTTTATTATTTTTTTTAAGAAAAAAAAAAAAAAGAACTTGAGCATGGCTGAAAAATGATGGCTAATGACAGTAAGTTTATCTTTGTAAAAAGCTAGATTTTCGTTTTAATAGCCCTGGGGGACTTGGGTGGGGTTAGGTATTTTTTAGTTCCCAGGGTCACCCTGGTCAGCCCCACAGGGTGGGTTTTTCTCTCTATTCTGGGGCATGTGTTTCTGTCTACCCTTTGTCCATTCACCTGTATTTGCCTTTTTAAAACTCTCCCTACTGTCTGCACTGCCTGTAGCTCTTGATATTGGATGTGTGTTGCTAAATGGTCTTAGCTTTATTTAGGCCCCATGTGTTAGGTTTATTTAACGTGTTTGACCGGCTGGCGACATACATTCAATGTTCTGTTTTTTTTTTTTTTTTTCACAAGCAGTGCAGGCACGTCCTGAGAAAGCCTTGTTGCTGTCGGGACGTTAAGCAATGTACAATAATAATAATAATAATGCATAGCATTTATATGGCGCATTTCTCATATTTATAATATAACTCAATCAATCGTTTTAATAGCATGTAAATCTCGCTTTTGACAAAAACATATTCTTACTGGCTTAAAGCATTCAAAGGACATAATTATCTTGCTTGCTCTCTCTCTCTCTTTCTTCTTTCTCTCTCTCTCTCTCAAGTCTCTCTCTCTCTCTCTCTCTCTCTCTCTCTCTCTCTCTCTCTCTCTCTCACACACACACACACACACACACAAATAATAATAATAATAATAATAATAATAATAATAATAATAATAATAATAAGCGCATTAAATAGGCGCTTTATCCCAATTGAAAATCGGCTCAAAGCGCCGCCGCGAACTGAACCCAACAAGCACGCTCACGTGAATCACGCGCATTCACTCACACACTGTATATAAACACAGAACATTCACGTGGTGCTAAGGGCAAGCTCAAGCGAGCTACTGTAGTTTTTGGAAATTCACAATCGTTTGTATTTGAAATTTGATTAAGTGGGCTGAAACTGATACCAAACACAAACACAGAGAGAGAGAGAGAGAGAGAGAGAGAGAGAGAGAGAGAGAGAGAGAGAGAGAGAGAGAGAGAGAGAGAGAGAGAGAGAGAGAGAGGAGAAGAGAAGAGAAGAGAAGAGAGAGAGAGAGAGAGAGAGAGAGAGAGAGAGAGAGAGAGAGAGAGAGAGAGAGAGAGAGAGAGAGAGAGAGAGAGAGAGAGAGAGAGAGAGAGAGAGAGAGAGAGAGAGAGAGAGAGAGAGAAGCATTTTATTCAAGCAGCACGATTTGTGGTGATGATGATGTGGATGAAACGTATAATTATGTGTGCGTGTTTCAGGCCGTACCAGCACAACAAGCGAGTGTACCGATTGAAGAAAGAGGTCACGTGGGGTTGCTGTCCTGGATTTCAGGGAGATAACTGCGATCAAGGTTGTGTACTGTTTTGTCCTTGCTTTCTCTTGTACATTAACCGTTTGACTGTCGGTAGCGGTTGTTGTCGCGATAATTCCTACAGGAATAACAACACCCTGACATCCTACTGGAATAATCGCGACAAAAACCTCTGCCGACAGTCAAAGGGTTAAACAATACAACATGTTTCACCGATGGACGGATAGATAGATGGACTGACTGAGTGCTCGATCGAGTTACGCGGTACATTTAACAGCACAGGTAACCGCATGCTCGAAAGAGACACGTGCCGCGTTCGGTTACGCGGCTTTATGCGGAATGTCTCGAATGAGTTAGAAACCAACTTAAATGTATCTAGATCATAACTAGTACGTCTAGAACATCGTACATCTATTTTTAATTTTAAATTTATTTTGTTGTTTTCGTGACGGCAGAATGTTTCAACTGCACTGTGCTGAACGACTTGCTGACACGGATATCGGACGCTGAAGCCACGATTAGCAAAGTGAGTGCTTAACCCCTTTACTGCCGGGGAATCTTTTTTAACACCACCCGACTGCAAGAGGTATAGATCCTCATCAGCCCCCGCATTTGCGGGGGCTGATGAGGATCTATGCCTCTTGCAGTGAAACCGCTGTGTGTGTCCATGTTCCTTTGACGTTGAAGGTGCAGTGATTTCCTGCGGCCACTAAGAGTGCAAACTTTGAACGGTGAATAGCTTCCGAGACCAGTCCCGGACCTGGTTAATACCAGGATATTTATGACAGGAAGCGTGGAATGCGGCCCTGTCACGCAGTCCCTAACCACATGGACCACCATGGCATCATCATATCATCCTCATCATCATGCAAAAATGACAGTAACATTTTAATAAGTTAATACATAAACTGGCGTTAAAAAGTTAACCGACCTTTGTTGGTTTTGTTACCCCCCCCCCCCCCTTAACTGTCGGGCCAAGTGGAACGCTACCTAGCTGCAAGTCAGATTAGCTAATGCCATGGAATTCACCAGGCTGGTAAGCTTGCATTGTGTCATCAGGACATCAGCTGCCCTTTTTGTGACTGCATCGCTCACGAAATCTAAAAAGAAAGGGTAGTGGGAGAGAAGGAATGACAGACCTATCTTTTTTAGCTTTCCACTAAGAAAGTATATACACAAATATACTGACTTCCATTAAAAACGCGAAAAGTGTCTGTACGCAAACAAGGAGCCACTCTGACAGCAAAACAATAACATTTTATTTGTTGCTTACTTCAGATGTTCAGCCTACTGTCTGAGCTACCTTCACACAAAAATTGGATGAGTTATCGCCCATGGCTACCTTGGAGGACACAGGGTTTCATTAGTGGTGCAAATAAGCAAAACTGGACACACTCTTTGAAGCAAGTTTCTGTGATATGTTTTAACACACAAGTTGTGTCGATTGCTTATGATGTTATTAACTACCTCGAAAAATTCATTTGAGAACCAGAACTTCCGGTGCACATTATTTTCCTAATAAATCCTATTTGATTTAATGTGAATTACTTTCTAACCATTTTTTATGCTCCAGTGACTGACACAGAGATAAAGAACACACCCATATCCATTTGATCAGGTAAATATGGCCGCAAACCTAAAGTAAAGAACTTTTGATTTCATGTTTGTAGGTCATGTTGATTATTTAGGTGCCTTTGACAAACAAAAAGTAGGTCAACACCAAACAGGCCGGATTTTCATGCACACGGACCCTAGTGACACTGCTTTCAGCTTTGTCCTCTGCAGATGCTCCCCATTTCACTTTCAATATCCTGTGATGGTAGTGTCACTGATGACGTCATAAGTCATCGATGTGCGATTTTTAAGACTGAATATTCTATTTGCACATGACATAACACACTCTTCATAACATTTCCTAATAAATGACGTCAAAATAACCCGGATTAAAGCATATTTACGAAGAAAAGCGCGATGGTGAAAAATATGCGTTTCTTTTGTTGATATATATATATATATATATATATATATATATATATATATATATATATATATATATATATATATATATATATATATATATATATATATATATATATATATATATATATATATATATATATAATATTGCATGCTCAAATGTCGCACGAGTCTTGAAAGGAAAAGTCTACAGACTCTTGAAAAGGATACAATAATAAAATTCATACAGTCCATTAAGGCTCAAATCTTCGACTATAAGATATTCGACGAAAATTTGGGAAATACGGCCATGGGGTTAATGGGTTAATCTGACTAACCACGCTGTACATGAAATAAACAACCTCCTCATTACGGTGCTAACTGCTTGATCAGTCTCACCTCTTTGAATAAAGAAGATGCCCTGTGTAACAAAAGGTACGCGGTTACATTGCATCTCATCTTCTGCTTATTAAGAGTTAAAAAAAAAGCTTATGTGAATTTATCGTTTTTTTTTTAAAGCTGATGTAAATTCATCTTTTTTTAGTTCCTGTAAATTCATCATTAAAATCCCCCCCCCCCCAAAAAAAAAAAAAAAAAAAAAAAAGCCCCCCCCCAAAAAAAAAAAAAACAACCCAAACAAACAAACAAACAAACAAACAAACAAACAAACAAACAAACAAAAAACAACCCCAAAACAAAACAAAACAAAACCAAAACCAAAAAAAACAAACAAAAAAAAAAAACCCCAACCCCAAAACCCAGCTTATACATATAAATTCCTCGACGCGTTAACGCATTCCAGACGTTCTGTATTCGGATACGCGGCATAGCCGCGTATCTGAATACAGCACGAGTAGAATAAGTTAACACTAAGGCGAATAACCAGAGGTGTGACTTTATGGCTCTCAGGTACCACGTTACATCTTTACTCACCTGTATTATGAATAAGTGGAGCTAGGTAGGTCAGGTTGTATTTGTTCGACTCATCTATGAAAGGTCATGGGTTCTGACCCCGCACCTGGGGTCACCATTTGTTCAGACCATATTCGGTACCCCGTCTTTGAAATCATCTTCGTAGTGGATTAAAAAACAAAACAACAACAACAACAACAACAAAACCAAACCCAACAACAAGGTCGGTCCATATAAACGCGCGCGCCGACCTTACGAGTCATTTGAATCCTAGCTTTCAGCACAAAAGCACAGCGCCGCCTGCCCTGCAGCTAAACCGGAAGTGCACCTTTGTGATACGACCCTTTAAGTCCTAAGTATTGTTAAATGTTGTTGTCTAATGATTATGAGTTACAGTTCCAATTCGGAGGGGAGGTAGCACCGCGCCACGTCTCCCCCCTGTCTCTAGAGCGCTGTCAATGTCCCCCCGGGCCAAAAGGCGACAAGGGGGAGGCGGGTCCACCGGGACCTAGGGGCCCACCCGGGGGAGGGACCCTCTCAGAGTCCGACACAGGCTCACAAGGCCTTCCCGGCCCTAAAGGCGAGCCCGGTGAGCCAGGAAGCGAAGGTCCCCGCGGGAAAAAAGGCCCTCGAGGAAAACCGAGTGCCGAGGATTTGGAAAAGGAAAAAGGTGAGAATTTGTACTGCCTTATCCCCGTAACTACCAGGGAAAGGCGAAGCTATCCGTCTGCAAGAGACATAAATCCTCATGAGCCCCCTTATTTGGTGGGGGCTCATGAGGATGTATGGCTCTTGTTAGTTCTTTGCGTCTCATTTCATTAGTGTTTTTCACACGAGTGTCGGTCAGCGTGCAGATCACCTCCGTGATCATTGGCTACGAAGGGGTTAATCTTGAAAATAGTCTGTGGTTTCTGGGGGAGAATTGACAATCAAAAGCAACACGTGTGTATGTTTCGCGGATTGCAACGACGCTTTTTTTTGTCTGTGAAACAAAAAAACTTGACGCAGGAAACATGACGCATAAATGCAGGAAGTAGCGCTACTTGAGCGTGATAGTTATAGGGTAGTGCCAGATTAGCTTGGCGCCTGGGAAGGCGCACATGTCGCTTTAGTTACTTCAGTATAATTATGTAAATACCAAAAGATAGACCAACCAGTCAACCAACAACCCTTCCACCCATTAACTACACCCACCCTAACCCAGCCAACCAACCAAACAACCAACCAACCAGCCAACCAGCCAACCAACCAAGCAACCAAACGACCGAGCAACCTGTTTTGGGTTACAAAACATTTGTCGCTTTTGTTTTCTTCTCAAATGTTTCAGAGCAAGATGCGCGCGTGATGAAGTTAGAATCCAGAGTTCAGGTGAGAGAAACCTTTCTTCCATACACAGGACATATCACAGACCGGCACACAAACGAATGACTGAATAGTTTCAACTGTGATATATTTTATATATTTACATGTATTGACGAGCAAAAGAAATGAGACGTTTTAAGAATCATCGGAAGCACTTTAATGTTTCCGATGATTCCCCAAAACTCGCATTTCTTTGCTCGTCAGTATATTTAGATATTTATATATTTATTGACGTGTGAACCCGTGAAACAATTCCACTTATGTGGACAACAATGTATATCTTATCTTATCTTATCTTATCTTATCTTATCTTATTTTATCTTATCTTATCTTATCTTATCTCACCTCACCTCACCTCACCTCACCTAACGTCAACTCAACTCACCTCACCTCGCCTCATTTCATCTCATCTCATCTCATCTCATCTCATCTCATCTCATCTCATCTCATCTCATCTCATCTCATCTCATCTCATCTCATCTCTTTAAACTTATCATAATTTTTGATGTGCGGACTTTTGTGGCAGGATTTGGAAGCTGAGCTGAGTTCACTGCAGGGCGCGCTGAACGCGTCCCTGAAGCTGACGGATCAGTTCGACATCCTGCAGAAACGCGTGGTCCTTCTGGAGGAGATCTTCCTCAGGCTCTCAGGTAAACGCTGAACACCTGTAGGCCAATAATCGCAGTATCTTGATGCCTTGCGTTCAGGCCGCGCTATTCATGTTTGCTCCATTGATGCACTGAACAGATCAGGTTATCGTTGCCCAGAATAAAGGTTATCCCTAAATCAGAAGTGGGTCAAACGTTGAACGGACTTCATACATTTTGTGGATTTATCAAAACTGCCCCGTCTGCAAGAGGCGTATATTCTCATGAGCCCCTGCTGTCGCATGGCCTTATGAGAATATATACGCATCTTGTACGCAGTGAGTTGCTTCATTGGCGTCTACAGTTCGAGGTGCTTGTCCAGTATAAGTGCTACGAGGAAACATGCCACAGAACCGATCAAACCAGGGCGGATCTGAGGGTGGGTGTAGTGTTGAACGGGTTCCGGACCCCCCCCCCCACCACCCCAGGCCAAACATTCTTTTAAATGCTATAAAATTAGCCCCTTTTGGGACTTCATGGCGTTTACCTTCCTCTCCCCTCCCCCCTCCCCCATCCCCAACCCCTTCCTTTTGTTTGTTTTTTTCGGCCACTGGGAAAAAGGTCTGGCGTCATGAGGTCTTTTGTGTCAGGTTGAAGGTCCCAAATAAAAGGTTGGGACCCCCTCCCCACCTCCCGCCCCCTCCCTCGAGATAACCGATCCGCCCCTGCGAGCGATTAGTACTCGGACTTAAAGGGAACGCAGCCTACTGCGTTTCCTGACCATAAAGGGACTCAACCTACTGTCTTGACCTAATTCTGAATTGAGAATAACTCTTATATGCGTAAACTTATCGAGGGAAACAAACCCAGTCAAACTACTAGAGTGAAATGCTTTGTGTACCTTTTAGGCGCGTGTATGAAACTATTATATGGCATGGATTCAGCTTGCACGTGCACTGCAGCGCCTCGTTTTTTTTCTTTCACTGCACAGAGTCTGACTTGGCCAAATCATCTCTCTTCACCGAGATACAAGCTCTGGCAGACACTCGGGCCTACACTCGCACTTTTGACAGCACGACCTCACAACCGGAAGTCCCGCAGAAACAACCACCTGACAGCGGATAGGCCACTTAAGTCACATGAATGAATTTCAATGCACGCCTGAGTAATAAGACTGTCTTCTATTGGCCAAATGAAAAATACCGTGATGAGAGATGTGATGTAGTTTCACGTGACTTTTGCATTTGTATGCTCGTTATGATTGGATGAGATCAGTGTATATTGTCATATCACGTGAGTTTTGATCTGAATGCTCATTACGATTGGATGCGATGTAATGTCACGTGACGTTTGCATTTGAATGCTCCTCATTAATGAAAACGTGTATTATTATACAGTCATAAAATCATGCATATTTATTACAGCGTGAAAACGTGCATAATAAAAACGCTGTGAATGATCAAGCATCAGCAGGGGTTTTACCCGTTGGCTGTCGGTAGCACTTTTGTTGCGATGATTCCTGCAGGAATCATCGCGACAAAAGTGCTACCGACAGCGTTAGCGCTACCGACAGTCAAAGGGTTAAGTATACAATTATGCACACCATCACTGCCAAAATAAAATCATGCATATTTACAATCGTATACAACCGTGCAAGTATATAATGCATAATAAGGGGTATTTTTTCGACTGTTTTGTGCATTTTGCCGTTTTTGGTTTTTGTGAGTAGTTTGCCCAGGGTTCCTGAATGCAGATGTGTACGTATGCATACTTTATTTGCTCGTGTACTTAGTGTTTATCTTCCGACTGATACAAATGGCATTTACATGACTATGCTATTTAAGTTTTAAAAATTATATATACAAATACATCAATATGTTTCACCCTGTAATGTCCTCAGTCAAATGGACACCATTTTATCAGTCTGACGTCATTGCAGTGACTATGACGTCAGTCAGTGTGACCAGTTTATCAACTTAAAAAAAAAAATCAGCAAAATGGCTCACTTGTTGGTTTAGTCTGCTATGCATGACAAGGTTCGACTTAAAACCTGGATAAATCAAGAGTAGTGCCTGATTTGCTTGGCGCCTGGTACTACCCTTGAATTATCGCCGTCGAGCCATGCAATGACAGTGGGTTGTGAATGTGGTGCATTTAGTGGTGTAAGTATCAAAGGAACCTGTTTCTGTTCAGGACCTATACGCCCAGAGTCCCTACATCAGGAGATTGATTGACCATGATTAGCTTGGCGCCTTCAGGCGCCAAGCTAATCTGACACTACCCTTGAATTAACATGGTCAATCCACCTCCTGCAACTGGTACATAGTCGTTCAGTAACACTCCCAAAATTTGGGAAAAGCACCCGTGGGGCTAAACTGGTTAAAACCTTTCTATGCCACATATTTCTTAGGCCTATGAGCGTAGACGTTGTTGAACGCTTCAAGAACAAGCGTGTGCATTTTGCGTAATTCATTTTACATGTTTACGTCTGCATTATGTATTTTGTATAATGAAGTTTACACTTTAAAATCGAGCTTTTAATTTTTTTTTTATATGACTTTCACATTTTTGGCTCACGTGCGAAGCAAAAGTGAGTCTATGTTCTGGGCCAGTGGTCGTCCGTCCGGCGTCCGGCCTCCGTCGTCCTTCCGCTGTCTGCCGTCGTCCGTGGTAAACTTTAACGTTGGCATTTTCTCAGAGGCTATTCAAGCTACAGTCTTCATACTTGGCCCAATGATACTTTGTGGCAAGACCTTTCTAAACATACCGATTTCAGTGACCTCTCACAAAGGTCAAGGTCACAGGGGATCAGGAAATATATCAAAAATAGCCATCTTTGGACATTTTTTTGTTCAAGGTGTATTCACAACTTCAAACCCAAACTTGGTACAAGGATACCTGATGGTAAGACCATTAGCACACTAATTTAGTCGATCCCTCGGAAAGGTCAAGGGTCACAAGAGCTCACGAAATAGGTCCCAAATCACCATATTTTTACAATTTTTTTTTCTTCTCAAATCCTTTTCACAACTTCAAACCCAAACTTGGTACAAAGATACCTGATGTTAAGAGCTTTTTATGTATACTAATTTGGTTGATCCCTCGGAAAGGTCAAAGAGCTCAAGAAATAGGTCCAAAATAGCCATATTTTGACAAAAGATGTTTTTTTTTTCTCAAATACTACTCACAACTTCAAACCCAAGCTTGCTACAAAGATACCTGATGGTACGACCTATCTATGCATAATAATTTGGATGACCCCTCGGAAAGGTCAAGGGTCACAAGAGCTCAGGAAATAAGTTTTAAAAAAAAAATAGCCATATTTTGACAAGAAAAGTTTTTTCTTAATTACTATTCACAACTCCGAATCCAAACTAGCTACAGAGATACCTGATGGTAACCCCTATCTATGCATACTAATTTGGATGACCCCTCGGAAAGGTCACGGGTCACAAGAGTTTAGAGAATAGGCAAAATATAGCCATATTTGCCCCCCCCCCCCCCCTCCCCAATTTTTTTCCCCTCAATTACTATTTACAACTTCAAACCCAAACTTGCTACAGAGATGCCTGATGTTAAGACCTATGTATGCATACTAATTTGAATGACCCCTCGGAAAGGTCAAGGCTCACAAGAAGTCCGCAAATGTGTATAAAATGCCAATAATTGTACTTACTATCAACATTTTTGCAAACTTTTCAATCAAATTTGGCACAAAGGTAGCTGCTGATAAGACCTTCCTATGTATTATAATTTAGTGGACTCATCCCAAAGGTCAAGGGTCACGGGGTTTTTAACAGATGTGTGAAAACTGATTAAAGTTTGAGAAAACATGGATTTTGTTAGTGCAGAAGACATCCTTTTACTTGTCAGTCATGTGTGGATCGGTCGATACACGTGAGCCATAAGGGCTTTGCCTTTCTTGTTAGTTCTAGCTATTTAATTGTTATTAATGGATTTTTCGTTGTATTTAATGGTGTTTACGTATCAGCTGTACAATTGTTAAACTTAGAACTATATTTAAATACAAAACGGTCCCATACACTGGAATCACTCAATGTTAACCCCTTCCCTGTCAGTGATCACGAATTTCGCGTCTGAAGCGACTGAACACTGACTTTCATTCGCGTAAAGAACGCAAATGAATATGCGAAAAAAGTATGCGTGACGACCTTACGACGAACAAGAGACATAAATCCTCATGAGCCCCCGCGACTGCGGAGGCTCATGAGGGTTTATGTCTCTTGCAGCTGGGTATCATCCGCCTTGTCCCGGCGCTTAAGGGGTTAAACGCCTGAGGCGCCATATCAAGCTGAAATCAGGGAAACAAAAATTGTGTTCAACGTTCTCCCTCATACCTATTCTTGTGTGTAGTTCCTTGCTCGTGTAGCCGCGTGTCCCAATGCAGCTTCGCCTCAAATGCGTTGCAACGATCTGCTCCATGGCAGGCTTTGATTTGATTTGCTAAAATTCGCCGATACAACGGGTTCTCAATGTTGTCTTGCCTCAGCTCAGGCTTTCCTATCCTTCTTTTCGCAATCTTTGTGAGTGGGCACACGCACCAGAGGGTGTCCCCTGCCTTTTGAGCGTAACGGATGGAGCTCTCCTGCGTACAAAGGAGAAGAAGAGCACAAAAGTCTGTCATTTTACGTCATTCGAACTTGATAATTTAACTCATTGTACCCCAAGACCGAAATCCCCACATTTTCCCGCTGTCCTCTGAAGGCTGCATTGCTGCGCAAGACACAGACTGACCATGATAGTTCAAGGGTGATGCCAGAATAGCTTGGCGCCCATAGGCGCCAAGCTATTCTGGCATCACCCTTCAACTATCATGGTCGATCCATATCTTGCATGCTGTGGTGTGTCTGGGGTAGAATGAGTTAAGATAGCCCTTTTGTCCGGTGTTATTGTGAGACATACTGGGAACAGTTACAAAGGAGACATTGCCAGCTATTAGCCCTTTTCTGCCTGGAGAAGGTCGCTTTCATTTTTTACTTGCATACTGTTTGCGTATTCGGTCAGCGTGTATTTGTTTTGTGTATAAATATTGAATGGTGCATGTACATGCATGTATTACAAAGTACTTCATAGTGACAGTTGCAAAATAAAGTACACTGCCATCCCATAATAATCCGAACTTGAAAACGTACATGTCTATACTTGTACGAGTTACGGGGCGGTCCGTGGCGCAGCGGTAGAAGCGCCTGCCACCAATGCTAGAGGTGCGAGGTTCGATACCCGGTTCCGGCGTCAGACTTTTCTCCTCTAGTAAGTGTCACGGGCATATTCATCTGCGTTCTTTACGCGGACAGTCGGGGGTTCTTTCTCCGGGTACTCCGGCTCTTCCTCCCCCCACGACTTTGGTATCAATTTCAGCCCACGTAATCACATTTCAAATATAAACGACTTGACTTTCCAAAACTTCAGTAGCTCGCTTGAGCTTGCCCTTAGCACCACGTGAATGTTCTGTGTTTATGTACAGTGTGTGAGTGAATGCGCGTGATTCACGTGAGCGTGCTTGTTGGGTTAAGTTCGCGGCGGCGCTTCGAAAGCAGTGTATGGCCCCAGGCACCTGGTACAAAGTCCCCTGCGAAGCGCGAATGGCCAGGCACTCCTCACAGATAATACCTCCATCTTGAACCGCTGGTCGGAATACTTTCAGAGCCTCTTCAGCGCTGAGCGCACTGTTCAAGAAGCAGTTGTCCTACAAATCCCACACCTCCCAGTAAAGGTTGAATTGGACGAACCGCCCACCGCTGAAGAGACCCTCACAGCCATCCACCAGCTCAAGAGTGGCAAAGCAGCAGGCATTGATGGAATACCGCCAGAGATCTGGAAACATGGAGGCACAGCACTGCACAACAAGCTCCATGACCTCTTTCTCTGCTGCTGGGAGGAAGGAACACTACCAAAAGATCTCCGTGACGCAGTCGTTATCACCCTGTACAAGAACAAAGGCGAGAAGTCTGACTGTTCCAACTATCGGGGAATTACCCTGCTGTCCATTGCTGGGAAAATCCTTGCAAGGCTGCTCCTGAATCGGCTGGTACCTGCCATCGCTGAAGACCAACTCCCAGAGGGCCAGTGTGGCTTCAGAGCAAACAGGAGCACCACCGATATGGTCTTTGTGCTGAGACAGCTACAGGAGAAGTGCCGCGAGCAGAACAAAGGGCTGTACGTAACATTTGTCGACCTAACAAAAGCGTTCGACACTGTGAGCAGGCAAGGCATGTGGCAGATCCTGGAGCGACTTGGCTGTCCCCCAAAGTTCCTCAACATGATTGTCCAGCTACACGAGGACCAGCAAGGCCAGGTCAGACTCAACAATGACCTCTCAGAACCATTCCCTATTCTCAACGGCGTAAAGCAGGGCTGCGTGCTGGCACCGACCCTCTTCACCATCTTTTTTAGCATGATGTTGAAGCAGGCCACAGTGGACCTCGATGATGACGATGCAGTGTACATCAGGTATCGTCTCGATGGCAGCCTGTTCAACCTCAGACGACTGCAGGCCCACACGAAAACCCTAGACCAACTGATTCGTGAGCTGCTTTTTGCTGATGATGCTGCCCTCGTTGCACACACAGAGAGAGCCCTGCAGCGCATCACGTCTTGCTTCGCAGATGCTGCCCAGCTCTTTGGACTCGAGGTCAGTCTGAAAAAGACAGAGGTCCTCCATCAGCCGGCACCCAAGACAGTGTATCGCCCTCCTCACATCACCATTGGCGAGTCTGAACTAAAGTCAGTGCACCAGTTTACTTACCTTGGCTGCATTATCACGTCGGACGCCAAGCTGGACAAGGAGCTTGACAGCAGGCTGGCAAAAGCGAACAGTGCTTTCGGGCGACTTTTCAAGCGGGTGTGGCACAATCAACAGCTGAAAACAGGCACCAAGATCAGCGTGTACAGAGCTGTGGTCCTCACCACCCTGCTGTATGGTTCCGAGTCCTGGGCCCTCTACCGCAGCCAACTACGACTCCTCGAACGCTTCCACCAGCGCTGCCTGCGTACCATCCTGGGCATTCACTGGAGTGACTATGTCACCAACGTCGAGGTCCTTGAACAGGCTGAAACTGTGAGCATCGAGGCTTTGCTGCTGCGGACACAGCTCCGCTGGGCGGGGCATGTCTCCAGGATGGAGGATCATCGCCTACCAAAGATCACCCTGTTCGGCGAGCTTGCTACTGGACACCGTGACAGAGGGGCACCAAAGAAGAGATACAAAGACTGTCTCAAGAAGTCACTTAGTGCCTGCCAAATCGACCACCACCAGTGGTCTTCACTTGCTGCGGACCGTGACACCTGGCGCTCCACCATTTACAAGGCAGCTGTCTCCTTTGAGGACTCTCGCAGAGCTAGCCTTAAGGACAAGCGGCTCAGGAGAAAAAACAGAGATGCCGCAGCTCAGAACCCTGGCCAGACCTTCCCCTGCAGCCACTGCGGTCGAACCTGCCTGTCTCGGATTGGCCTCCGCAGCCACGAACAAGCCTGCAGACGTCGTGGGCAACTCCTATAAAATCTTCGTTCGCGAAGTCAAAGCCAAGACGTGAGTGAATGCGCGTGATTCACGTGAGCGTGCTTGTTGGGTTCAATTCGCGGCGGCGCTTTGAGCCGATTTTTAATTGGGATAAAGCGCATTTAATGCGCTGATTTATTTATTTATTTATTACACAGCAAAAGATATGGACATATGTGAAGTTGATAAATTAAAATCAAAAGGTGACTGTCATGCGTTTAAAATGCAAAGATGAATGGAGCACACTTAGAAAGGACAATTACAACATAGTTGTGTTGTAATAATAATAATAATAATAATAATAATACTAATAACTTATTCGGCCCCACGAAATTTTCCAAATTTTGGATGCGTCATCTAACGACTATGCACCAGTTGCAGGAGATGGATCGACCATGATAATTCAAGGGTAGTGCCGGATTAGCTTGGCGCCTTTCGGCGCCAAGCTAATCTGGCACTACCCTTGTGTTATCATGGTCGACCCATCTCCTTCTGTAGGGCGTCGGGGCTGAATGGGATGATAATAATAGCGGTCGTTATATATGCGCTTCATCCAGTTCTGACGTCAGACCCAGTACTGCAAATTGGCTCAAGGCATTGCGAACTGAACCCAACAGTGAACACGCACGCTCACGTGACTCGCACGCATTCACTCTGAAGACAAACACGGCACAAGACAAACACAGGACATTCACGTGGTGCGAAGGGTCAGCTCAGCTACTCGGGTTTCGGAAATAGTGATCGCTTGTATTTAAAATTGATAAAGTTGCCAGGAACCGGTACCAAAGTGGAGTGGAGGAAGAACCAGAGTACCCGGACCGGGAGTCTAACTTCCTAGAGGAGAAAAGTCCGACTCCGGGTATCGAACCTCGCACCTGTAGCTTTGGTGGCAGGCGCTTTACCGCTATGCCACGGACCGCCCCAATGCTCTTTCCAAGCGTGTTTTTTCTTTGCTGTTTAAAAAAAAGAGAAAAGTTTATGTTGTATTGTATCGTATCGTATTGTATTGTATTGTATTGTATTGTATTGTATTGTATCATATCTTATCGTGTGTCGTGTCGTGTCGTATTGTACTGTATCGTGTCATGTCGTGTCGTGTCGTATTGTAATGTATCGTGTTGTGTCGTGTCGTATTTTACTGTATCGTGTCGTGTCGTGGTGCGTCGTGTCGTGTCGTGTCGTATTGTACTGTATCGTGTCGTTTCGTGTCGAATTGTGCCGTGTCGTATCGTATTGTACTGTGTCGTGTCGTGTAGTATCGCATTGTGTGGGTGATTTCAGACACCAGTCATCACGACCCTCCCAACGCGACCCAGCCTGTGCGGGAAGCCAACTACGCCGAACACTACGCCTCCCCAGAGCAGGTGCTCGACATGCCTCCCCCGCCTCTCCCGGACCACATCCGCACCAACGAGCTGCCCACTTCCGATGACGTCACCAAGAAAGCGGAAGTAATGTGCGGGAGGTGCACTGCGCGGCCGCCGTCCATCCCTCCCCCGCCGCCAGTTCCGCCGGCGATTCTGCAGGGCCTGTTCCCGGGACAGAACATCACGAAGGACCTGCTGAACAAGAAAGGCTTCTGCCGGCAGATGAAGAAAGAGTTCAAGGACATGATCAACAAAATGGCCGCTCTCAGAGAAAGGGAGTCGGGGAACACCCGTGGGATGGAGGATGAGCCAGCAAAATTTGCAAAAAGGGTTCAAGGACGTCATCAGCAAATGGCTGTCCCCACGTCGACGTCTGCCGTGGCTTCTCAGGTTTCAACTTCGCCTGACACGTCATCTACACCGGCGACTCGGCACAAGCAGGTCAAAGTGATCGACGTCATGAAAAACTGGCAGTACGCTGACGCCATGTATGAGAAACCTTGGGCGAAAAGTCAAGTAACTCCTTCGCCTTTCGACGAAGGAGTTAGCCTTGTTGCCCAGGCTGATCGAGTCACTCCCCTTTCCGCCCACAATGATACAGTTACTTCCCTTTTGGGCCAGGATGGCAAGAAGTTCGAGCAAACAGGAGAAGGGAGAGAAGAGAAAGCACAGACAATTGACAAGGAAATCGTCAGGGTACTGGCCATGCAGCACACAAGACCAAGAACAAATGCCAAGAGCTCTGCAGCAGCAGTTGTAACCGGCTCGGCTACGTTGCTCTTCAGAAGTACCGTATTTTTTCTCTGTATAGCCGTGCGCTTTATACATGCACGTGTTTGATTGTTTTGTCAGGCACATATTTCTGCACATTGTTTCAACGCTACCATTTCCTTGACGGAGTCGTCCAACTTTCGAAGACGCCATGCGACGACTTTGTCAAGTCCGGTGTGAATACAATTTGAACTCATTCGAGACGTGCCGCCTCCGGATACGCGGCTTGTGCCGCGTCTCCGTAGGCGGCACTTCTCGAATGAGTTAATGTGTGCACGTCTGTGATATCGGACCTTCACGGGTCTAGAGAGTCGTAAGGTGCAAAATTACAGATCAGCACACACATACAGCCATATACACTGGCTGTCTCCAGATCAGCGCAGCGAATGTAGAGAAACAACCATAGGCCTACTGTGTCACTCCGAGTGCAGCGAATGTACTAGAGAAACAACCTTGGCCCCTCTGACGTAGGGTTTACACTGAACATTTAATCAACTGTTTTGCCCATGAAATCCAACCCAAAAGGGGAACTGCCAGTTAACCCCTTTATAGCCCCGAAGCACAACAGCTTGAAATAGATCAACCATGATAATTCAAGGGCAGTGCCAGATTAGCTTGGCGCCTGTCGGCGCCAAGCTAATCTGGCACTGCCCTTGAATTATCATGGTCGAGCCATATCCTGCAACGGGTACATAGTCGTTAGGTGACGCTCCAAACAAATTTGATAAATGCAGCCTTGGGGTTAAGTGGGTTAAACGTGCACATTTGACTTCAACCCGTAAAAGGTTACTAGCGCATTGTTCTTGTGTGTTTTGTCCACTTTTGAAAAGGGGCGCTATTGACGTGTTAGACCGAAAATAAAACCCAGTAAACTGTTTTGCGATTGACATTTCAAAGCGTGCTTCTTCCGTGGTTTGGTGGAGGGTTTTAGCGAACATAAAAGTGTTTCAGCCTTGAGATTCAGGTCCGCAACAGGTACATTTGACGTTAACCTGACTGGGATCAGCGGCGCATTCTCTTTGTGTCTTTGTCCACTTTTTAAAAATGAGTACTGTGTATTACCTCGAAAAATCAATAAACTGGTGTTTGATTGACCTGTCAAAGCGTGTTTCTTGCTTGGTTGGTTATTTCGTTGGCACACTGACACGCTCTTCACACAACTACCGGGACAACTAAATTGCTAAGCAGTTGACAACACTCACACATGGCTGTCTTGACCATCCTGTACACTCAGTGTGAGAACTGACCCGCCTTGGCGGGCATGGTTTAGCGTCAAGACTTGAGGTATTACTTTTCAACTGATTCACCGTCGTTTACCTTTTGTCTGCGGCCATTGGTCGCAGATTGTGATTTTGAAATCTTTGTTAACTCAAATCCCAAGAGGCCCGACCGTCCGAGGAACGTGCATACAAAGTGAGGTCAGCAAGAGGAATAGATCCTCATGAGCCCCCGCAGTTGCGGGGGCTCATGAGGATCTATGCCTCGCAGATGGATCTATCAATTTTTCTCGGCAGTCAACGGGTTATCTCGGCGGCTGTGGAATATCAGGGTACGTATTCAAATGAGGTAGGTAGGCAGTAAGAGGACCGGTGTTTAAAAAAAAAATCTTCTGCCTTCTTTGGCATTTTGTGCAGATGCTATAATTTGCTTGAAATATCTTGATAGATGAGAAGAAACATGTTTGGTGCTTTGATTCATACCAGCCTTGGCTTAACCAGCGGACACTTTTTGGCCTAGTTTGAGTTGCCAAGCGGATGGTGATTTGAGGTGTGTACCAGTTTTGGCTGCGCTTCAAATTAGGGTACAGAATCATGTTGACAGCCAGGAAATGAGACTGGTGATGTCCTTATTTTTTTAATTTTTAAATTTTTAAAAATTGTTTGTTTGTTTGTTTGTTTGATTGTTGGTTTTTTTTTTTTTTTTTTTTTTTTTTTTTGTTGAGGGGGGGGGGGGTGGTGGTGGGGGAAGGAGGGGTGGTGGGGGTGGTGGTGGGATTTTGTGCATGGCAAATGTGCAGCAAGTGGGCGGTAGTGGTGTTTAAGGGATTAAAAAATTAGGTGATGACTGGGACAGACTAAGGCTAAGGCATTTTAACAGATGGGACTGCAGGGGAGGTTAATTGTGGTCTTGACTTGGAGGCATTAAATGTACACATGGAAGGGGAGACAAGTTTGTCGTTACAGACAGACATAGGGTTACTCCCCTTTCACTATTCCGTGGTGTATCTACAGAATACGCAATAGTAAGGGCTTGGCATGTTCAGCTTATTACACGTGCTTCAGTTTCAACACCAAAATCAGGAAATGGATCGACCATGTTAGCTGACGGTTATTCCACACACACATCACCAAAAAAACCCGTAACGTATAAGTGAATGTTCGTTGCATCTTAAATGAACTTCGATGCGCGCAATGAGGAAGGCCAATTGTATTTAGCACTTGGAGCTTTAAGATTAAAACCCCAACTTTCTCAAATGTCATCTTAAGAACACATACTGTTTAGGAGACAGATCGATCATCATAGTTCAAAGGTGTTGCCAAAATATTTTGGCGCCATTAGGAGTCGGTCAAACCGCTACGATTCTGGCGACACCACCCTGGTACCACCCTTGAAAGGCTATCGTATAGTCGATCCATTTCTTCTGGGCTGAGTGTGAATGGGTTCAGTAACACCAAAGTGCAGATAGTGCGCAGTTCACGCGGCAATAATTGAAAGAAGAAGAAGAAGAAAAAAACTTTGTTGCAAAGTGCTGCGTGACAATGTGACATCGGTCACAAAGCCCGTAGAAAACTCACTAACGGTCTTTCAGCCTGCCTTGAGACAGAATTTTCGGTTAGCTTTGTGACGAGTTTTGTGACTATGTAAAGCTCAAGTTTTGTGATAATCGAACAGTTTGTCAGTGGCATAGGAGTGAAAGAAAGGGGGTGGGGGGTGGGATCAGGGGGCAGGATGCATGACACGTTACTTTCTACGACGGCCACCGACCATTGACGCCACTGCACGTTGAGGCTCCGTCGTGGGGAGTGTCCGCGAGCTGTGTGACGACTTTAACATCGACACAAACCTCGTCACAACTCAAATGTCTCCCCAGAAATTGTAGGGCTCCAACTTTCCATACCATACACGCTCTCACGCCCAGCCCTGCCCCTTATTCAAACCTGGCACGCTTTGAAGAAAGGTCTCATCTTTTCCATTCAATGGCCGCCTATCTCAGTTATTTTGAGCGGCCCATCTTTCAGAAATTTGAGTCTGCAAGAGACATAGATTCTCATGAGCCCCTGCAGTCGGTCGCAGGGGCTCATGAGAATATATGCCTCTTGCTTAACACGATGGGCGTCCGCTGTCCCTCGAATTGTGCGTTGTTTCGGTTTAAAGGTAAACACATGTCTGTCTTGAAAGCGGGCGGTATTTTTTTTTTTACACACCAAGTTGCATTTTTGTATCGGAGCGCTCGTCTGTGAGTGTGGACTTTTCGGCTTCAAGCCATAAGGTCCAAAATCATAGACCGGCACACATCTTGCATGTACACTTGTGTGACTTGACTGCACTTGCGAACGCCATTCACCTCCGAGAGACATAGAGCCTCATGGCCCTCTGCAGGCAGCGGTTGCAAATGATATTAGACGCTGAAACGTACGTGTGTGATGATGGTTAGTATTTCTCCTGCTGTTGGCGCTTTCGGTTAAAAAGTTATTTAGCAGTTCCTTCCCTTTTCTACCTTCTACACCCCCTCATCCTGCCTTCACCCCCCCCCCATTCCCTTCCGCCCCCCCCCCCATACCCCACCCCCCCTTGCACCTTGCCGCCAGTGGGCAACCCCAGGCGTCTCATGACGTTTAACCCCACCCTCACAGTTTTCGTCCTGTGATACACAGCCTGTTTTCACCCTGCAGTTGTTCAGCCAAAAACTGTTCCATCTGCAAGAGGCATAGATTCTCATGAGCCCCTTTAGTTGCTGGGGCTCATGAGAATCTATGCTTCTTGTTGGCGAGGGTCAGCCACGTAAATGTACTTTTTGCGACGATGAAGTCATACTGTCGTACTAACTGTGCAGGTCGTATCACGCCCACAGAAAGATGTCAAAATGTTTATCTGCAAAAGCGTAAGTCTGTTACCGCTTATGGTAATATGCTTGTGGCAAAAGGTATAGATTCTGAGTGTCCTCGCAGAAGGATGGGGCCTAATGAGGATCTGATCCATTTTCTTGTTCAGTTTATGTTTATGTTCTTGCCACAGAGGGGTTTATGGGGCGGTAGTACCACTACTGCACACGGGAATACAAATCTCTCTGGCGAAATATCTCGAAAACTGCGTCAGTGATCTTACTTTGACTTTTCGAACTTTGCACTCGTTTGCGGCGAGACTTTTTCTTACCGGTTGACCTCTCGCAAACTATTAGCAGAAGAAGGAAGAATGATTCATTTTTCAATGGTAGTGCCAAGCTAATCAGGCACTACCCAGGTGCCGGGATATACTTCTTGAAAGTGTCGACGTCGGTTTTAGTCGGCCCGTGCAAAGCACCCGAACGTGGTTTTTTTTTTTTTTTTTTTTTTTTTTTTTGACCGCACACTCCAGGTGTCTTTAATGATGGATCCATTAGTCACCAAGCACTGCCCCTGAGGTTTACTGATTGTCATTTTCTGGAAGACAAAGACCGGGGACTAGTTGCATGAGTGAACTTAGTTTTGCCAATCACTAAACAAGGTGCTTCGCTATAGCAGAGCACCTTGCTTAGTGGCTGGCGCAGGCCTAAGCTCACTCAAGCAACTGGCCCCTGATTTAAGAAAATAAATTCCAGAAAGTGAAACGGGCTTGTAGTGTACATGTGCAATTACACTGGGCGTAACATTGCAGAACACAGACCCTGTTGTTCCCAGTTAACCGGCTGTTAGCTTTAGAAACACCTCAAGCAGAAGGACATTTGTTAAAACCTGTTCATTATGGCTGGTCTGCCTTTTTTTTTTGCAAGGTGCATAAGTGCGTACGCACGCACACTGTCACTCACACATGTACACACAGACGCGGTAATCATACACACACACACACACGCACACGCACTCACACGCACACGCAAGCACACCAGGACATAACTGTTCCTGACCCATACCTCAGCCACCCCTGACTGGACACGTCAAAAGCTTGGTTGACGATGAAAGAAGACACGTTTTAAGCATGATACAAGTTGTAGGCAGGGCAATACATATAATATTTAATAATAATAATAAATAATAATACCGTTATTATATAGGCGCTTTTTTTCAATTTTGGGGCGAATCGACTCAAAGCGCCGCGAACTGAAACCCAACACGCACACTCACGTAACAGACACGGATTTACGCCATGACAAACACAGTACAAGACAGACGAAGGTCCAGTTCAGCTACTGAAGTTACAGAGATTTTTGATCGCTTGTATTTGAAATTTGTCAGTAAAGTGGCTTGAAACCGGTACCAAAGTGTGTGTGTGGGGGTGGGGTGGGGGGTGGGGGGGGGGGGGTGGGGGGTGGGGGGGGGGGTGGAAGAACCGGAGTACCCGGAGAAAGAACCCCCGACGGTCCGCCCGAATTTAACGGTGACACTTACCAGAGGAGAAAATCCGACGCCGGAACCCGTTTTTGAACCTCGCACCTTTGGCATTGGTGGCAGGCGCCTTAACCACTGCGCCACGGACCGCCCCAAAGCCGTTCTGCCACTCTACACATAATTATACATCAGACGATACAACAAAATATGAACAAATATCATTAAAACACATTATATTATATTGAGCAACATTTTGCTTGATATAGTGCCGATAACAGGCAGATGTGATTACGAGACCCGAATCAAAATGTCCGAGTCGTAAGACGAGGACATTTTGAGCGGGTCAAGTAATCACATCTGTGTGTTTATTGGCACTGTATCAAGCAAAATGTTGCTCAATATAATGTATGTACCCAGTCTCAAACAAAACTTTACGAGAGTCCTTCCGATTACCGGCATTGGTGCTGAAGTGGTCAGTTTCGCTATATTTGGACATGCACATAGGCTGAAGGGAACTTTACCGTCCAACACCAAATGTATGCTTCAAACATACATAACCCAGCAAATCTGACACTGCTGAACATGTTTCATCGCGCAAATTCCCTCTCGCACGCCTCCGATGTTGGAGAAAACAGGCGGATAAGCTGCATTAGGTGCGACCATATACATTACTAACTATGTCAATTTATGAACCTGGGTGTGCAATACTTCCGATGTGTGTTTGTTTAAATGGTGACCCTTTTTGTGTGCCACGTATTGTCGACTGACTCAGCGCGGAGATTTCGTTTGACTGTGTAAACATCGGTGCTTTCTATAATCGTGGCGTGTTGTTGAGTAAAGCCTACTTGTAATTAGAACACGGATAATGACGGAAAATGCCAGCAGGTTTGTTATTTAGTCCTTTTCTAAGGTTGTCCGGCACTATCGCTAGCGGACATCAGTGTCATCAATCTCAATAGTATGGCGATTCGATTCGCGTGTTCGCTGCTGTCTATTCTCCGTTTATGTGTGTGTATGGGAGATAAATTTTGAGCGTACCTACATACTAAGAAGTATTTCATTACTATTGATCATATGGAGCTTGATAATGTGACAGTATGCGCATACTTATCGTTTTTGCATTGCGGACTGAGGCAAGCATCAAGATTGAGTCTTTCTGGTCTGCAAGGGATTATGGGAAGGAAAGTATATCAAGCAAGTTCATGAATATTAATTTGCTTGTTATACAATAATATCAGTACATGTGTCAGAGAAGGGCAAATTTTATGGAGTGGGTATATACGCTATGAACAAGCATTCTACCCCGCCCCCCCCCCCGCCCCCCCCCCCCACCCCCCGGGACGTGAATCGCACTCCAAATTGTCGTGAATCCTCATTGCCCTCCTCCCTCACTCGCCCCCCCCCCCCCCGCCGCCCCACCCCCCTCGCCCGCGCGACCCTCCCCCCAAC